>OX387428.1:17851515-18515656 GCA_947563755.1 Lochmaea crataegi
GACGTACCTTACTTATTTATACAACGCTGGAGCTAAAAATGGTGGGGGCCGATATTTCGGTAAACCGATGTCGAGTTTAAAGCTACGGCACTCACTATCCACCTTCGGTGATCATAACAACTCCTAACCAATAACCGCTACCAAGTTAAAGGGAACTACAGATGAGACAATAAGTACTTGTGATAATTTTTTTTGGATTTTTTTTTAAGTGTGTTGTGTGTGTGTTCGATTTAAATAATAAACGTAATTCGTATAAGGAGAACATGGACTTGTATTGCTGCGAAACTGCAGAAAATGAAATTAGAGCTTACGATGACCCGACTTTATTACAGGATAGAGTACTTAGAAATTTACTCAAAACGGAGGACCGGTACGTTTTGCCGTTTAACGCATCTCTTTCAGTACAAAAAGAAGTTACAGCTGAAATGCGGAAGATAGTCGCTGAGTGGATGATGGAGGTAAGAGGCTTATCATTTTATAATAAATAGAATAAAATTACATTTAATTTGTATAGTAGGTAATATTTAAATGTTAATATTATTATTTTTTCCATCCCACTGACCTATTTCTAATCTAGAGCATGAACAAACACGAAATTTTGCAAATTTAATTCCGAATTTAAAACACACTATAACCATATTTATACGCACCGTCCATTTAAAATTTAAATCCCCAATAACAGAGGTGCGATGATTAAATCGATTGTAATTTAATGTACGTGTAACTGATAAAAAAAAATTATCGAGTTTCATAAAAATTCGCACTTTAAAACTATCTGTGTATATTTTGTGTAATTTAAAAGCTCACGGTTATGACGTGGAGGAGCTATTTAAATTCTACAGGTGATTTAAATTCTCCGGGTCAATAGACGGGCAAACAGCTGACTATGAGAGGTCCAAATCTATGATTTCGTACAAATCACTTAGTAACAGAAGTGGGAGGGGTATTTTAATTGTCAGAATTATATTTTTGGGAAGAATTACTTGTTTAATGAATGACGTAGACAATTATGTATTTTCTACCAGTTTTATTATATTGAAAAATCGAATATTATTTAACGCAAGTAGATTATATAAATATGCGAACATTTCAAGGTTTTGAAGTTGCCCGCAAAAACAGGAATGTATTTGCCCATTGAAATATAAAAGGGACTTATTTAAATATACCACGTTACTTAATCTTTTTTAAATGTAATCAGACATTTTAAAAAAAATTTGATAATTCAAATACTACAGGCTGTGTCAGAAATGGAGAAAAGTTTCCGAGAAATGGACTACTAAACTAATAATGTTGACTGTATTACAGTATTATAACAAAGTTTTCGCAGTAGGTACTTAAGGGCATAACTTATCATGATCTTCTTTCATATTTTGTAATTGTACTGTTAAAAAACCTTGAACTTGACTTTAACATGAAAAAAGTGATTAATCTGTTGAGTGAAATGGTGTCAAAGCTAAAACATGAAAATATTTTAAAATTTGAATGAACCAATTTAATTTTATAAATCGTAACCAACAGATTTTCATAGTAATAGGATTTTTGGAAATTGAAATGTTTTTTTCACTTATTTGGGTTAAATCTTCTTACGGTATTGAAAATGAAATAGAACTCACACTCTGCAATGATAAAAAAAGAGGCTTTAACGGATTAAAATTGTTAGATTGAATTTACCAGCTCCATTTGGTTGTATTTTGGGTATTACCTATATTTACACTGCAGCTTTTCTCCCAAAGCGTACCTACTGATTTTTTTCCGTACTTTTTCCAGATTGTAAAAGCTTGTGAAAAGTATTAAGAATAACACCTGATAAAAATTATAAACGGTTTTTATCAAAACCTCAAATATAAAGATCTATCGCATATTAAAACATACACGCAGTAGGTATATGTGTTAGTAACAAATTCAAATTTAGTGCAAAGAAAAAAATATACATTTTTTTATTGACAGTGCACTTGAATGATTGTCTACGTATTAAACGTATTAATTAATGACCCAAAATTCTTTTTTAAAGACTTAAGTTTAATACTAAGTAAATTTGAATGTTATGATAAAATTCAAGCTCTATAAAAGAACACGTCAACCGTCTGTTATTATTATTGAACTAATTTTAAGCAAAATATATAAGATCGTTATTTAAATAAAATTAAAAGATAAAACGAATTTTTACAATTCATGTTTAGATGCAAAAATCTTTGTCGCTGACTTTTCGAGTCCTTGAAGTCATTTTTTAACCAGATCCCTTCTTCCTTTTATCTATATCCAAAATTTTATTTTATTTTAATGTCTCTTTGAACACGTGAACATTTTTTTACTTTCCTCAACTGCAGCAAAACGTCATCCATCATCCATTCATATGGGCAAAAACCTTTCTTGCATATTTTAAAACTTCACATGACCCCACTTAAGTTATATAGTGAATAATACTTTTCCGATTTTAAAAATTCTGGTCTCGTTCATCCTGCCGACGTGATTGTCTCATTCAGTTTTTTCTTGCTATTGTCTGCCTGCCACCTTACAACACATTCCTAACCTATGACTACTTCTTCAAAGATATCTACTACTACAAACAATACTTATGTTCAATACCTAAATTGATGATTCACTTAAAACGATTGACAACAACAGAAACGAATTTAATTATTATAAATAAGGAAACACGAGAAACAGGAAGAAGTAAAAATATGTGTAGGGACACTGTGTCTAATTAGAGTATCTGTTACGTGAAAATCCTTTTTATGGGTGTAATATTGAAAGAAATAGGAAACAACGTGAAGAAACAGAGAAGATCGGACCTCTGACAAGGTTCAGTAGATCTAAGACATTTGAAGATACTAATGAGAAACTACAGCTAGTTGAGACAAAAAAATGCTCGAGCCAGTGTAAGAGAAGATCGGACCTCTGACAAGGTTCAGTAGATCAAGACATTTGAAGATACTCATGAGAAACTACAGCTAGTTGAGACAAAAAAATGCTTGAGCCAGTGTAAGAGAAGATCGGACCTCTGACAAGGTTCAGTAGATCTAAGACATTTGAAGATACTCATGAGAAACTTGCTTGAGCCAGTGTAAGATTGCATAAAGAGTTTTAACTGGAGCCCTTACGAGAGAATTTAAATTATGTGGAATGAAAGAAGAAACCTCGATTCACATACTTGCTAAATACATAGCACTACATTGCTTTCTAGGATGTGATATGGTCAGTCATTTTTTAGAATCCCATTGTTTTCTTGATTTTTCTTAAAGATAATATGACGAAAATAAGCGTTTTTTCAGGCTCTATTTATGTTTAATAGTTTTCTTGGGTTTTTTATGTAGAAAATGTACGTTCAATTAGAATCCGGCTCTGAAAACTGCCTATTGTCCTTGAATGAAGACGTCGAATTTTGGATATAACCGGAAAGAGGCCCTTTTTAAAATGCTAATTTTGTGTGTTTATTAGTTTTAGTTGTTACACCTGAGTAAGCTTTTTATGCTTGTCTGGGTTTCAGACTTTTAAACTTTAAAATCCACCTATTATAATTGTTATTATTTCAACATTGCATAATTTCTAGTCATTTAACTTTTATTTTTTATCACCTTTATTGTTTCTATTATTATTTCTTATTATTGTTCTCGGAATGTTTAAAATTAATTATTCGAGTGAGAATAATTTCAAATGTTAAACTTGGATTATGGAATTACCATTTCAAGCGGTATTACATTCAGGCGCCATTATGAGTTTTTTAATTATTTAAAAAGTTTCCTGTTAGTGTAAATAATATTTATGCATTATCTTCACGATATGCTCCCATAGGCACAATTAACAATTTACTTCATTTTCGTTACATCCTGTGATTTATTTTATTCTTCTACTCATATTATTCCATATTTTGTGATCCCCGTTTCGTCTATTACTTGATACTTTTTTCTTCTTTCAATGATTTCATCCTCTTTGTCATCTTTTGGTCTATTTTTCTAGTTCTGTTAGCTATTTCTAAATCAATTTTCTGTTTCTGCTTACTTTTCTTGTATTATTGCTGCCCTGTTTAATTATCCCACTTTTCCATATCTTTGTATTCAGCTTTCTATTTCTTTAATCAAAAATTCTATCAATTTTTCTTATTCTTCAACAACTGCACTCCTTTATTGTATAATTTCTTTTGTCCACGACTATTTGATAATGTTTACATGTTACGTGTGCTTCTACAAGTATAATGACACCAGTGAATAATAGGTGTGGATAATGAACAGGTCACATGACCACTCTCCTGCGGCTCGCGACATAAATGCACCTACGTGAATAATAACCATCATTATATGCTTGTTGCATAATATACTATTATTTTCTTATATTATTGCATAGATTCTCGACTAAATAAAACACTCACACACTGTAATGTCGGGTAAATACGTGGGCCATAGATTGCTCCTGTACTAATGTCAATCTTCACATATTTCCGAGTTGAAAAATTCCTGGCAAATAGATAATAATGAATAGAACTAAGTATATAAGTTTAAAATCGGAAATAGTAAGAAAATATAATGACAAAAAGTATTTGGGGCTCATTTGCTTGTAGCAGTCAGAAAATAAAAATTTCAAGATTTCAAATGTTAACTTTTATCATTTTTCGAATTGTTTTGAACTCAATTAGTACAAATGATTGGAAACTGTTTAAATGCATAATAAGAGATAGTTTTAACAATGTCACTTTTAATAGATTAACATTCTTGACTAAATATATTGTTGATCAATTACAGAAGAATATTTAAATTTGAATTTGACTGCACTACTTTATTATCTATAAAAATCATTATAGTCTGTTTAAATGGGAAATTTTTGGCGTAGAACAAGTCTACAAAGTTTAGAATTTTCTGGTCACTAGAAAGTGGAATCTTCCATCATTTATTATTTCTTATTGAGTTGTATTTAGACTTTTAGACCGGAACGATACCTACAGAGAAAGACTGTTCATTCGGAGTTCGGAGTTAAAAGTATTATCAATAGTGAAATATAGAGGTCAAATAATTTCATAGGAAAAGTACTTCTTATGCAATAATGTGTTACGCAAGATTTTAATATAATATAAGATTGTGGTTGGTTTTGATTTACCTAATCTAATCTAATAAAAAAATAATTAAGAGAATTGATAACGAAATACCTACTCAATAAGATTAACAGAAAGTTGTTGGAACGGAAGGTGCTAAAAGCGCGCTATTTTCCAATTGGTGTTAGTTTTTGTAAAATATTTACTTTTCAAGAAAAATTTAGAAATGTTTCTGCCCGGTTCTGATGACAGACCAAAACGACTGCTTGGTGGTGACCTGGAAAAGTAGGATAAGAGAAATCAATCATCAAGAGAGTTGGAATGTGGTTAATAACGAGACTAAACCGGGCTCTTCACGCTCCGTTATGGCCTGCCATCTTCACGCGGGATAGAACTCGTGTTTTTACCCTACACAATAACATATTTTCTGAAAAAATGATCAGCTGCTTCTCTTTCAATCTCTTCATCTGCAGTGAATAGTAATAAATTTTGGAGTATAGGTTTCATCAGTTCTCATTCTAAAGTCCCTATCAGCCTTGTATGTATGTAAACTGGATTCACTGAGACCTAAAAGATCTATTATGCCCCTTCACTTCTACTTAGTTCCTGAGGAAAGTCTCAGAGACTAGTAGCTCCTTTAGGCATATTTCCCGGAGGAATTTTAGGATGTCTGCAGGCTTTAGTTTAGGTAAGTGTCCCTCTTAAATCCAGTAGTCTCCTAGGTGTTCTGCCCTAGGATTCTGTATTGCTATGTCAATGGAGGTTTCTCCTTTCATTCCACAGAATCTACATTATTTTTGCTCCACTAGTTTGAGAGCTTTTTGAGGTATCCATTCAGGCGGCAATGGACCACTGCCAAAACTAGTAAAGTCTTACTCTGGCGTAGGCATTCATTTGTTCTCACCTGATTAGAGTTTTATGGGAGTATCTTAGATTGTCTTAACACTACTATATATTTCCAATGGTCGCACCTTCTCTTCTTCTTTGACCTTGCCTATTTCTTCCAATATTACATTGGTGATGATACGGTAAAAGGATTCAGATCCCCAAAGGGATGTTTGCTAGTTCATCTGCTATCTGTTAACCATTATCTCGTTATTCTATTTATACAAGTTGGAAATAACGTTTTTCGAAGAACAAACAGCTACTCTCCGGGATGCAGATTGAAAGTTGGCCAAAAATTCAACATGATTTCTTTATTTCGAACTACTATTGAGTTTTCAATTTTAAAACATAAGATATGTGTCAGTATATGTTTTTTGTTAAGACTAGCATGTATATGTTTCAGTATTCGAATAAGTTAAGTTATATAATTAAAAACGAAAGCATTGTTAATAAATCAGAAACTGATCGAAAATATTCCTGTTTTGCCGAACCAGTGGTACCTGGTTTCACTTTATAGGAAAATACGAAAAATTTACATAATTCGACCTCGGTATTGGTCAACTTTAGCGGCACATTTCTTTGTATTTTAATTTACGGACTGATTTATTGCCAACAAAAAAGTTATGGTCAAGTTTTTGAATACATTTACCTTAACAATTTATTAACCCGAGCAGGACATTGTTAAGGGTAAATGGTTTCAAACATAACGAACGTATTCCGATTAATTAAGCAGTAAATTAAAATAATCTGGTTAACGCAAATGTCAAGTTGTCAACTGTCAAAAGTCTGAATATTTCACCTACAGGCCATTCCAGAATAACGTCACTGACAGGTCGGCCATATTGTGCTGGAGGGCACATTTACAGGTAAACAACGAATAATAGCTAGACTTTAATTAACAATTAGTTCTTAAAAGTATCTGAAATGCCATCGTTCTGGTCAACGCCGAGGTGCTTGGATTAGTGCTTTAAAGCGGGGCCCTCAGTGAATCATAACTTTAAACTTGGCGTTGGTAAAAAACTGCAAAGAATCCCTCAACATGCTGGCAAGAGACAACCAAGTGTCTCTAATATGGGTGCCGGCACATGAGGGGATTGCAGGTAATGAAATGGTGGACCAGTTAGCCAAATAACGCTGTAAAGGAGACTTCATAGGTCCGGAACCGTTTTGTGGAATCACAAAAGATTGCATAAGAGGCGAAATCGGGAACTGGCTAGATAGGGAACACCAATTCAAATGGAGGGTAACACAAGGGCACCTTCATGTAAAGAGTTTACTGAACAAGGTAGACAAGGAACCAGGCTACTGAAACTGGGTAAGAGACATTTAAAGACAGTTACCGACCTGGTGAATGGACACTGCACCTTGAGGAAACATCTATACAAAATGGGCAAAGTTAGTGAACCTATGTGCAGAAAATGTGAACTTGATGATGGAACACCTACTCACATACTCTGCGAGAACTTACTAGAACTTGACGGAAGCACTTTGGAGAGGAATTAATACATCCATCACAACTATTGAAAATCCCTCCAGTCAAACTAGTGGCCTTTATAGAAGACACGAAGCTTCTGGAATGGAAGTAGATAACATGGGAAATGGTACAAAGATTCAGTTCAAGTGCCTGGGCTGATGAGCACAACCCAAATATATGAATGAATGAAACTTGGCGTGTGAGTTCTAAGGTTAGTTAGTGTACCTATATCAGTCGATTTTTTTTTATAAAACACAAACACACAAGGTTTAACTAATCGATTCGGTTGCCCTCCAGCACAATACGAGTCAAACTGTTAAACCCATTTGGCATCACCAGTTAAAATGCGTTTTATGAATGGTAGGAATTGACTCGTTTTAGCATGTCTTCAGCTCTATCATTGTGCAATAGGTCCATTAGGTACATCCATTCTTGTACCAGGTGGACCAATAAGCCGATCTATGTATGTATATTAGAAACTATTCATCTTATAACAAATTTCCTAGTAAAAGTTGGAAAATCCAGAGATTTATCACTTTTACAATGAAATTTTTTTAAGTTATTAGATGGATAGTTTCTGCTATACAGCCTAGAGTTCGGCTTATTGGTCCACTCTGTACAAACTGCTATTTATTATTTTTGAAAAATATCTAAAATACAATAATTTACTTTAAAAAAGTTTTGAAGAAGCAGCAAAACAGGACGTTATAGTTTTTATTTTGTTTATTGATTAAAATTGAATAAATATAACTTTTTCTGACGATTTTCTTTTTTCGTTTTAGGTGTGTGAGGAACAAAAGTGTCAGGACGAAGTTTTTTCTTTAGCAATGAACTGTATGGATAGATTTTTAATGTGTTGTTCTATAATGAAGAACCAGTTACAGTTATTAGGAACTACGTGTTTGTTATTAGCGTCTAAGTTAAGGGAATCAAGGCCTCTAGCTGGAGAAACTTTAGTGTATTATACAGATCATAGTATAAAGAAAGATCAGTTATGGGTAAGTTTATTTTTAATAATATTGTAATGTTTTTTTTAATTTATTTAAATAGTTTTTACTTGTGGGATAGAATTATACATACTTCTATGGCTAATTACTATTGATTTATATATTAAACTTAATTTATGTACACACTTTATTTAATGTCTACTAATTTATTTACACTCGGTATAATAGTTCTAATTTATTTTTACCACTTGAATATTACACTATTTATCTTCACTATTTCAATCACTGTCGGATGACTAAGAACTTCTGTAAACTGTCTGTGAACTCTTTGTCTTCGTTTCACTAATTGTCAACTCACTCAAAAACCCGCGTATATATAGTCTTTATCAACTCTCCAAAATTCTTGAACTTCTACGCTCGTCCTATGCGTAAAAAACGCGTATTTTCGAGAACATTCTCGTAACTCGAAAGGGGTGCATTCGCCAAAATTTATAGTCGAGAGACAGGGCCGGCTTTGAGTTAGTGACCTCGCAACAATATTCATAAAGTATGTCCACGAGAACACTTTGCAGAAGAAATAATCAAAAACGACACCGTACGAAGAGATATTTTGAAACTTTTGTCTGTTGTGACCATTTTTCAAAAATTTTCACTGCCATGTCATCAGCTTTACTTCTTTACGTTGTTTTTTGCAAATAATATCCATGATATTAATTGAATTCTAGAAGAAAACAAGTTATCGAATTAATGTTAAAATCATCATTATACAGATAGACAATTAAAAAGAACGTTCTTGGCTGTTATCGTGTTAAAAAACGTTAATTGTTTCCAACAGATTATATTAAATACAAAATACTCATAATTTTTTCTGGTTTATACCGGTTTAACCGCAATTATTTGTTAATATAATTGATGCTAACCGGTGTATATTTTATTTTTATTTTTAAAATTATTTGTGTTTATAACACGGCACTGCTCGTTTCCGTTGCAATAAAAGATTCCTTTAGGTACTTATTTTATTAATAACGAGTAAAAAAATTAACTCAAGTGACAGAGTAAAGGCAATACTTGTGAATACCAATGTTGGAATCAGTGTGTATTATTATTTTTTAGAGAGTAGGTTATTAATTATTCAAAATAATGTTAGATAAAAGTATATTAATAAAAACTTAGGCAAACAAAGATAAAGTCGAGGAGAAACGGCGCTGATTGTAACTGTGTGATTCAGTCACAACATTAAGATCGGTACACACTTAAGAGCACATGATTTGAGAACACAGAAATATACCATATCCTTCTCTCAGAGTGTGCGGGTTGATTTGCGCGCAACTTTTTAAGCTCGTATAGGTCGAGCAAACTCCTCTTGGTTTTCGATCCCCGTTCAAAAGAAAGCATTTATCCCTATATCCCTATAGGATGCAGCAACCACAATAGAAGGTGTCAAAACGTAGCCCCATGTGTGTACCCAGCTTAAGATTGATACTTTCAAATCCTAGAACTTAAAAAGCAGTTTATAACCTAACTTTTTTTAAGACTGTACGAGATATTGCTACTGCTAATTTTTTTACTCAGAATATTTATTACATTTCTCTGTTCTCCATTGATTTTTATCACTAATTAATTACAAATGAAGATAACGTTACTTTCACTCAAAATACCCTTGTTTATGTGTCTCGTGTTTTAAAGTTTTAAAACACAGTAGATTTCATGTTTTACATTTAAATTTTTTAATTGTTAGTAGTAAAGTTAGCCTTGAGTATTTATAGTAAACCACATATATTTTATTAACAATTTTATTACTCTGCAATCTTTCAATTATAACGGTATTTTAAAGTAAAAACAATTATAAATATCTAACTAACAATTGCTTACGTAAGATAATTATCTGATTCAAAATAATACTTTGATCCTTTAAAAACCAAACATGTTCAACATGATCAGCTTTAACTACCTCGAGGGCTCCCAATAATGAAATAAGACAGAAGAAACATGAAACTCTATCAAAAATCGCGACTTTGTGAAAGCTCGCGAGTTTTTTTACCTAGTAATATTTCATGACATTATTTTTCAATATTACAAATATTTTTTTTATTTTATCAGTATTAAACTCCTCATACTGATTACTTCTTATTTTCTACACTTTGTCATAAACGAGTGATAAGTGCAATGAGTCAATATTTTATTCAGTAACGCACAATTACACATAAAAACACTTAATAACCTGCGAAAACCGTCAATTTTACATATAAACACACAATTACATGATATAACACACCGAAAACGGAGATCACACAATATAACATGATATTAAAATCAATAAAGCATAACTAGCAGTAACTGGTAATATAACCATTCGATAACCAACACACAATCAGACTCTGATCTGATCTGATAATAACACATCAAAATATTCAATAAAGCACAGAAACATTCAACATTCAGAAACTCTCAATTTTACTAAAAAATCTTCAGCACATACTTGAATATACAGTGTGTCAAGTTTAAACTTACAATTGACTATATCTCGTAAACAAAAAAGATGTCAAAAAAATTTAAAACTGCTTCTAGGGTAGAGAGGAGGAACCAAAATTAAATAGATGATTATACACTCCCACCTACACAAATGTAACCCCCCTACGTTGTAAAGCTCAAAAAATGCTTTCCAACTATATAAGTACCACTTATTATAAAAATAAATGAATTGGAAGGAGAAGTCCCATTGAGTGGTCACCTAGGTCACCAGATTTGTCGCCTCCTGATTTTTTCTTTAGGGTTAATTGAGTAGGTTGATTATAATACCCAAGGGACCTCAATTGAAAAAATAACTCGAGCCTATCGTGATATTTTTAAAGCAATTTATTTAATCAATTAACATTTTTGTAGCTCGACACTGAACACTATTTCGTTTTGTTTTCAAATTTTTTTTGTCTTATTGTTACACCCTGTATAATTATTATTTATTCCATTGGAATGTATTTTTTACGGGTTGCCATTGAAATTTTTGTAGGTGGGGGGGGCATGGGGGGTTGATGTCAGTGCATTTTCTCTTGTCATTTTAGTTCCCCTTTAATCTAGAAACGATTTTGAAATTTCCTGTACATCTTTTTTTGTTTTGTAAGTTTTAAAATTGACACTCTATTCTAGAATACTTGGAATTTTCACTTTTCCAAAATTAATAACCTACCTATAAAACGCAACCAAAAAAAGTCCTTACCATCGATAATGACAGTTTTCTAACAGATGACGTTAATAGAAACAATCTAGTTGACACAAATAGTATCTTTTCTTACAAAATGATATTTTAATTATAGATAACACATCTGGAAATGAATTTGAATAACTTTGTTCAATTCCAAATCTAGAGGTGTGGAATTTTTTTCATAATGTGTACCACAAAAGTATACAGGTTGTGAAATATCTTTTTTACTATCAGGAAATGCACCCCCGTATTATGTTAACGTATTTTCACAAAGAAAAATATGATGCCATGTTGTTTGTTACGCGATTTTAACCCACATTCAAGTATTTCCATATAACAAATATCAACAATCAGCTGTGTATACAATAAATAAAATACAACGCTTACTGTGCACATTTTTGGTATCACGTTGTAAACTTTTTTCATTGAACTACTATACTCGACAAAATTGATGACCGAATGAATTTTCGAAATTTTTCTCAAGGTATACGTCACTTCCATATACGATATCCATATTCAGGATGTCTTATCTGAACAAGTAAAACTGGTAGTTATTTCAAAATAGAATAGATAATTTTATTTCTATTATAACCGAAAACGAACAAATTAAATTTTATTAACAGTGTCAGTGGTTTATAAATATAGGGAAACATTTTTCTCCAAAATTTAACCATTCGAAAAACTTTATTGCAATTAAACAATGTTTTAGGCAGAACCTTTCCGAAGGCACCAAAATCTGGTGAAGTTTATCCAAAAAAATCGGTAAGGGAGACACGTGTTCGTCTCCTTTCCTTTGTTCGTCGCTTCTGCAATTGATTTTGGACAAACTTTAGTCTGACGATTTTCTCAAATAGTTAAGCAGCAATCAAGGCACTAAAGCTCATCAGGTTTGTTCCAACAATAATCAGAAACTCTCGAAAACTGTCAGAGAATAGTCGACCATTGCAATCAGTGATAGGAATTACGCGAAAGTGAACTTGTTAGTTCTGACCAGTAATTTTCTGATCGTTGCTGGCAGCTTCTGATTGTTGTTGGAATAAACCTATTGCATTAGCTAGGAGTTGAATAACAGTCTCTTTAATATGGATACCAGGCCATGCTGATGAACAAGGAAATGAAATAGCTGATGAGCTAGCCAGGGTAGCCCATTACTAAAGTATATCCATCGAACAAACAGAGCGACCCAAACAACGATAGATGCGTGATCGAAGTATGATCACCATGCGCCTTTGCATCTATTGGCTGAAATAGATATGCCTCCCTACGCTGGCCAATCGGATTTAACTGCAATCGGCCTGCAGAATTAATTGTTTTTGGTACATTGGTACAGAGTCGGAGAGATCACGTGTACTGTTTTTGAACACTCCGTTGCTTAGATGGACAGTGTACACTAGTCAAATGTCTTATTTATTTAACCCTTTGTGGAGCCGACATAGAAAACGGTCTTTTCCCCAAAAATATTTGAATTTGCACATTTCTTATTAACAAATTGTAACTTTTTCAAACTTAACGCTAAATCTTCAAAATTACCAATATACAAAGACAAAGGACCTAATATTTTTTTATACTCAGTGTGAAATTTTTGTTTTATACAGGGTGGTCTGAAATAAATTTTACGTTTCAAAAATTTCAATTGAAGCCATTTTCTCTGCATATCATAAAAAGTTAAAGGGTAGAAAGAACCACAACAAAAGTATACATTGTTCGGAATATTCAGAAACAGATGGGCGATTCATTACTCAATGAAAAAAATATTATCCGGTATTGGGCAACTCGAAATTCAGTTAAACGGTAATTATCGGTTGTTGTTCTCAAGAAAAAAAAAATAACGGAAGTTCAAAAGCCCAAGTTTATCGCTGTCAAAAGAAACCGTCTCACTTATATCATCGTCAAAGCCAATGGCAAATTTTCAATTCTTCGATTATCAGCTCGAAATCCAAACAACTCGAAAACTGATCCATTCACATTTTATTCACAGGAAGTTTGTCGAGATTATTTTCATTATCAGTTCAAGATTGTGGATGTCGATATGAAAACATATGTGTATGTACCATGTATAAAGATTTGTATATTTAGTGTCCGATTCAAAATATATATATACATATTATAAAGTTTTTATCCATGCGTTGTGGTCAATCCTGTATGTAATATTATTTAGCGCGGAACGGAATAGCGATAAGTATATATCAAAATATGTAAGATAATATATATTTTAAGACAATCAAATTCAATTAATAACTATTTCGCGGAAGAATGGGGTTTGATATCATCACCTAACTAGCGGTTGCCCACACAACTCCACATCATTTATTGATAATGGTAATGATGTGTTTTTCCGGCTTCGAATGCTTTTTCCTTTCATTTATTAAAAACAAGGAAACATATTATGTATGCTTCGATCACTGATGATTTTTATACCGCTGACCCCCTTATCCAATAATTCGAATCTTATGAAAACAATTTTCTATATTATTTTCGACTTTGTACTGCAATACCAATACTTGATATGTACCCGATGGCAAACAGGACATCAATTCCATAAACAGGTTGGAAAACCTGTCCAGCGTTTATTTTGGATATGTCTTCAAATCCCATGGGATTGCCGACAGAAGTGAAAACACCAATAAATGAATCCCTTTTAAAAATTTTATCGTAAGTAAAATTTTATATAGCTCATGGAAAGCGTGACGATGATTTATGCAACACTATATACACTTCATTGCTAATTGTGTTGCATAACCAAAAGTGTTGTGTGCTGCATAAAATCGTGGCGAATGACCAAAGCATTGTGTGTTGCATAAAACCATGAGGAATTACGAAAAATCCATGTTTTTTCTTATATACCTAAATGTTGTTAGATCCACACAAACAATTCAATATGTAGAGGAGCGAAGGGCACGGATGACTTCATAAGGATGTTTTTGCTACTCCCATGCTTTAATTCCATCATTAGAAATGTAGGAACTGTAATCGTATCCATTACTACTGATCAACCGGAATCTGGATCATTGAATGACGAAAAATCCATGTTTTTTCTTATATACCTAAATGTTGTTAGATCCACACAAACAATTCAATATGTAGAGGAGCGAAGGGCACGGATGACTTCATAAGGATGTTTTTGCTAATCCCATGCTTTAATTCCATCATTAGAAATGTAGGAACTGTAATCGTATCCATTACGACTGATCAACCGGAATCTGGATCATTGAATGACGAAAAATCCATGTTTTTTCTTATATACCTAAATGTTGTTAGATCGTCACAAACAATTCAATATGTAGAGGAGCGAGGGGCACGGATGACTTCATAAGGATGTTTTTGCTACTCCCATGCTTTAATTCCATCATTAGAAATGTAGGAACTGTACTCGAATCCATTACGACTGATCAACCGGAATCTGGATCATTGAAAAGATCTTCGTTCCTGCGGAAACAGAATTTGCAAAACGTTTATGCTGAATTGTACTTAGCAGTTCGCAACAGCTGTTGAGAAAAGCTACCTTTGCTGGGAACGAGTGAGAAATTGTCTAAGATCTACCTCAAGCCAAGAAAACCAAAACGCCTTAGCTTTGTTGTACAAAAAATGTACAAAATGGTATTGTGAAACTTTCATACCTGATGAGATGGAATGTGATCGACATTATCAGCCGGATTCTTACTAGATAATCAAATATATTGCTTTTAAACTTTAAGTAAGCATTGTACAGATCGTTTTGTATTGGTGAAGAAGATCTCGCGTTCACCCGCATTCCTCGCTTAAATTCACCCTAACTCTTCAGAAACCTTTATGGTGGTCTTAGTTAAATTTATTTATGGTTTTTACTATCACTACCTATCTATTTACTTTTTTATTATTTCCGGTACCACCAGCACTTTCAACAATAACTGGCATCCTGTATTTGTTTAAATTTTGTTATCAATTTCAGTTCGTCCAATCATTGTGGGAATTTTGCTTTTTTATAATAATCTTCTTATCTAACATTTTTTACATAAGGTATTGTCATGACATTTCTGAAAAAAATCTAGTTCACATGTGTCGTTTAGTCGAATTCCATCCACTTCGCCTTCTCAAAAAATTATGACCAAGGTGTCACACGATTCGTAATTGCATCTGGAGATTTGCAAATTAATTGGGTTGGCGGTGGATGAGACAGATTCTTTAGCAAGTCGATCAGAGAATTCATTACCAGTTTTTCCAATGTGTGAAGGGATCCATTTGATGGAAACATCGTGCAAAATAAGGTTTTGGTATGTACCGTGAAGAGGATTATTAGTGAATAAATTATTGATAGACTGAATGGATGAGAGGGAGTCTGTGCAAATGGCTATATATTGGTGAGGTACTTTGCCGAGTTTAAATTCTTGGAAAATAGCATACAGTTCACCAGTATGAACACTACAAGAAGCATAAATTCGGTAAGATCCAACAACTGCTTGCGTGGTGGTAACAGCATATCCGACTCCAGTTTCGCTCTTGGATGCGTCGGTGGAGAGGACTGGATCATATTGTTCTCTATTGAGAAATATTTTCTTATAAGATCGTGGCTAGATTCTCTCTTGTTGAATTTAGTGAGTGAAAGGTTAGATTTTGGAAGAATTTTGAACCAAGTTTGGGTATGTGGGAGGGGAACAGGGATAGTATGGGATAATTGTTAAGAAGGAATCTGGGTTGAATGAGGTTGAAGAAGGCATAAGAGAGAAGGAGATATTGACTCCTAAGCCAAAGAGGAGGTACATTGGCTTTCAGGTAAAGGATCTCAACTGGGCTGGAACGAAAGGCTTCTAAACAGAGTCGGTAGTATTGTGAATATATACGAAACTGATATAATCAAGTTTGAATCGAATAAGATCCCTATATACTTTCAAAAGGGTGGATTCACCAGCACCCCATTGGTAGCGTGAGGGTATTGTATAACAAGATTTGAGGGACAGAAGAAGGAATATTTCTGCTAAATTTCATGGGCTTGAGGATTTTGTAGAAGATAGGGAGAGGCCGAGAGCAGATTTCTACTTTGTAATAGGTTTAAGGCGGACTGAAGGAGCTTACAAGTAGTAGATGTCCAGACACCATGACAGTAGACTATAAGGTCGTCAGCATATATAGCAGATTTGACTGGGGAGGGGGATTATAGCAATAATGAACAGTGTGGTGCTTCTGATGGATCCTTGGTGGACAGGTACTTTCAGAATACAAAAATATGTTAGAACTTACTTTTTCCGCAAACAAATAAACCTACAATAATTTTTTTTCTTAAATATTCTATCTATCTCATTTTGTTGTTAGTTACAACATCTAACTTGATATTGTATTAAAAACTTGACTATTCAATATTGGTGATAAAATGGCATAAATAAATAACTATGATTTCATTGATAAAAATAGTATTATCAGAACTTTGTTAAATTCATTGATTTGCTTTTTGTTATTTTATAGTACCACATAACGGTTGGACGGTGGTCAATAAACTTTTCAAAATCCAATAAGACTTGAATACATAAAGATTCCAAGAAATGTTATTGTTGGATATTTGTTGCATGCTTAAATTAACTTTTATAAAAAAAATACCATTGGTTGTGATCGAATTATTATTTTAAGAGCACAATTGAATCCTACTGAGATATTACAAATTATATCCCTAAGTCAAATGTTTGGTAGTCAAAAATATTTTTTAAGACAGTATTTGTATGAAAATAACAAATATTGACAAATAATAAAAACGAGAAAGATTAAAATTTTATAATAATGCAATCTTAAATATTTATTGATTGAACAATTATCTTCTACTTATATAATTATTATTTAATTAATAACCAATTTAATTTATTAAAAAACTGGCAACATTTTTTTGACCATGAATGACTTTGGATATTATCAAGTACTGGGATTAGTAATAATAACAAAAACGGTTTTCCCATTCACTATTTCCCATCTCTATTTCCTAACCTCACTTACTCATTCGCGAACTGTCATAGGAACTAACTAACCAATAATACTTCATAGAAACTCCAAGTGTATTCACACATACACACAAATTGTGCCGAGGAACTGCGACTAAAGATTACCTTCTAGAGGGGTTCCTTGTTGAAATCCCGACTTATCATTCTGTGGTTGTGCCGGGCAATCGACTATGTGGGTCCTCTTCTTTTCTTGAGTTCTCTACCCGGTGACTTTAGGCCATTAGCTAAACTAGCAATCTTCTCACCTGAACGGGAATCTGCTGCTTCGTCGGGGAAATGGTCGACGTCGCCGTTTTCTTGGTTGTCGTGTGGGCGTAGCTAGATATTTGTTTTCCATCTAGATTAGATTAGATTTGATGAGGTGGCTAATCGGCCTATACCACTGAGATCTTTTCAGATTGTCGTCCTCTGATTCTAGATTCCATTCTCCAACCCGACTCTTTTTAAGTAGCCAATGAGACTGAATCTTTCATGTAATTTCTTGCCGGTGGCTTCTCATCGCCTAATACAAGAAACCTCACATTCGCCAGGCAGTCGCACTGGCATTGGATGTGCTCTGCAGTTTCCTCTTCTAGGTGACAGAATCTGCACATGGCTTCATCTGTCAACCCCATTAGCTTTGCGTGCCTGTTGAACTTACAGTGCCCTGTTAACATACCTACTACAGCTTTGACAGTTTTCCTCTTTGCTTTGCTCTTTGCTTTTCCTCTTCTTTGCTTATTAGGTCTGCCGTAAAAGTTGGCGAATGTCCTCTAATGAACTGTTTCGCCTGTCTCTGTCCTGGTGAGATTACCCACCATTCTAGATATTTCTGTGTCGCGCAGCTAACTCCTGTTGTCGTTCCTTTCGGGGTTGGGTTCGGTGTTTTCCTTGTTGTTTGGGGCTTTTGGGTAACCTTTGTTGTTCGCTGAGTGTTCTCCTTGGCAGTTTCTGCACTTGGTGCTTACAAGGCATGTCTGTCTGTGGAGGAATCCCTGGCAGTTGTAGCACAGTGTCGGTCCATTTTCTCTTCGTTGTCCAAGAGTATTGTCTGGTATTGCCCTACCGCCAGACGTTTGGTACAAATGGAACACTAACGCCATCTTATTTGCATAGTTCTTAGTTCGTGCTTCTTATATAGTTATGTTGAAAACGTTATTTCATAGCTGGTAAATTTGCACATTTTATAATAGAATTTCAGTAGAGACATTCTGAAGCGAACTTTATCAACAACTTTCATGTTATGCGCTGGCATTTTCATCGTTTATTATAAACTTAATATCTTTTTAATACAGGAAAATTGAAAAATCTATTGAAGTCAGGGGAAAGAACTTTAGATTTTCAGAGTGAATAACAAGCTCATTCTTATCGCGTGGAAGAGATAGAACAGCATGTAGGTAAAGAAGAGGGTTGAAGGTCGAAACGCCGACTAAATCTATCTTTCTCTTTCTCCTCAGGAATGCGTACGTGTATAACTTTAGAAAAGAAACCGTGGAGACCCGTTCTGCCTGTTCGCCGGATTCATTATCTGACCGATTGTACATACAAATCAAATTAACGGAATGCAGGAGTGGATTTTGTGGGAACCGAATTGTTAACTTTTCACTTTTCAACTTTGTAATTCTGAATATATCGATATTTAATTTGTTTTTATTCATTGTCAAAATACTACTTTCTAAATGATGCGTACTATCAAGTGTTTCATTTTTTTATAATATGAAATGTTTATCAAATATAACCACACCCAGTACAATAAACATTTGATAGTTTTATTAAAATGGTTATTTTACGTCATAATTTAGTTTAGGAAATAGCAAACATTCCAGATGTTGTTAAACAATTAGATATTAGTCTCCTATTTCTAGCGGAGACAGTCTGTGACAATAAATGCCTCAACTGTAATAAAATGAGTCAAATTCATAACGATAAATGGAGACAACATTTTAGAAATGAAATATTATCATAGGTCTGTTTTCATAATGACGTAATAATATTTGATATAGAACATTTTATCCCTGTTATCATCTTTTCCACCGTTGATGTTTATATATTATTTATTACAATTTCTATCACTTTTTAATCATTTTTGTTGTTCCTATAGTATTGCCAGGAAACGGTAACAAAACCTGCACAGAAAATGAGAATAACAATCCCAGTTGTTGATTCCACCGACACGAAAATTGAAAAATGAATGATTTCTCAAATCTCTCTCGAAAAACTGACCTCAGTAAACCTGTAAAATATTCCATATCTAATAATTTTAAGGCTTAATAGTTTTAAAAATATAAATTATCATGTAAATCTATGTACAACGAAGATAAAATTGTTCCTAGAATTTCTACCTACAACTTGGAACACTACTCATTACAGCATTAAAGGACCAACCAAAACTGAGAGGCAGATCAGTAACGTCAAAATTTTCTGAAGAAACACTATATATAGGTTAATACTTTTCTCGTTTCCGAATTCTAGGCATCCAAAGTTGAAATTTTACAGTATGCCACGGGACGTACCAGTTAAACATCGAAAATTTTCGCAGGAATGACACTTCTGAATGAAAATATTGGAAATCACTTCTAACGAAAAGGAACTCTTGTTGGAATTCGATAACAAAAAAACCATTTGGCTGATATTTGCCATTTTATTAAATCACTACAAGATATTTCATAGTGTTCGCCATGTTTTGTAAGAATAATCCAGAGGGCATAATGAGTAAAACTAAATATTTTCGAACGCTAATAAATAAATGCCTTCCATCAATAGAAAGAATTTTTGGGATTTCCAACTTTTTTGCAATTAAAATAATCAACTATTAAGATAAAATTTGAAGAGCTCTTCTTCATTATACATATAAGATATGTTCCAAGAAGCGAAAAATTTTTAGGTCAATTATTTAAGCAATTTTCATTGTCTTCAATCAATACGGATGTCTTGGAAAATTTAATCGATCGACAGTTGCCTAATTTGTTGGAAAATTGGGTTTTTTTCACACACCATAATTTATTTGAATTTTTTAATTAATATTTAATACGAAAAATTATTTTTTCTATAATCATTAATAAAAGTTACGTTTTTTTAATCGATTTTCGTACATAAAATATGTATTTGTTAAACAGTTTAAAAAAGTGACATTAGAGTGAGATAAAGTGACATTAGGGTGAGATAAAGTAGTTTTTTTAACGCTAATTTTAAATATTTCCGCTAATGGCTCTGCAGATTGCACACATCTGACATTTTACTTAGCGTTTTGTCATCATGACAAACATAAACATTCAAATCGACGCCATTTTTAGTCCATTTAGAGCAACCTAAATAACACATTTTTTGGTTTTTGCTTGATTGTAGAAAAAAGAGTGTATGCAACATATGCATAAAGTGTCTTTTTTTCACTCATGGATTTGACGCATGAGCCGCAGGCAACTTTCCACTCCTGAAAAAAAGCACCACTTTATGCACTGGTTGCATAAATAACTCACTCGGAGGCCTATTTTCAGCGTTAATTTAATATTTTGGGCAATAGAGATAGAGTTTAGAGTGTTGGATCTTTTTTATTGGAAATTTCCTCCTCTTTAAGAATCTATTTTCAGTGTTTGATTATGACCCATAGTTTCGGAGTTATTTACAAAAAACTAAATACCTTGTTTTATCTTAATTTGTTTATAACTTTTGCAATTTTTCATCTGCTAATAAAACAATTTAATACATTTTTCTAGATGCTATTCCCAATCCAGTGGGAGGATTTTAAGAGCTGTTACCAAAATTAACACGTTTTTGAACTTATAAACTAAACAGTTAAAAAATAAAAACCGAATGTAAAGTTCTTATTTCGGAGGCTAAGAACTCGGAAACGATGGCTCGAATTAAAATCGTTTATATGAAGTTCCAACATTATTTTGGCTTAACCAAGTTTTTTCTCATTATGGGACAACCTGTATAATATAAATATTAACAAAAATAGTCAATACTGATTTAATTTACTTTATCGTTCTTATAGTAAAAGTATTTGATTTGATTTAATTAATGGTCTCCGTTATTTTGATCAGCCAGACTAAAAATAAACACCACTATTAACCATATCGACTTCCTCACTTTTTTATTAAAATGTATTGATAAAATGCTAAATTCTGTAGTGGGCTGAAATGAGAATTCAATAAATAAAAATAAGCTAAATATACAGTAATATGAAAAAATCCCGAAACAGGTCTATTTATAATTTTTTTAAAGAATAATCTATCATACAAGGTGAATAACACCCCCATTTTTTAAATTTTGCGGATTTCCCTTGCTGAGCTGATTGCAAAAATGTATCACAAGTTGATTTAAATTGGTACAGACAAAAACGGTAATTGTTATTTAACTTTGAATCTATCCACTTTCATAAGTAATCATATATAGCCGCTCGACAGAACAGAAAAAAATTACAATTTTTTGCCATTTGTTAATTAATTTGACGTAAAAACTGTCATACATATTACAGTACAATTCCAAATTGTTAATTTATTTGATCATATCATATTCAACTAAGAATTTTGTTAAAATGCCTTTAACTGACAGACTTGAAATTTTAACAATGATTGGTGTTGGAGTTAGGATGCGGACGCAACAAAAGGGGTGTTGGCCACTTGGTCGCCGCGGTCAGTTTTGTCAGCGGGGTTCATAATGTCATCGACCACTTGGTCGCCAGTTTTAAAATCAGGTAAATTTATCGAGAAGGGCAAGGAAAATCATTGATGAAGCCATTTTTTTAACACTGTATAGCTTCTTCAATGATTTTCCTTGCCCTTCTCGATAAAAACTACAACTATGGCGATCCCGACAAACCCATATTAGTATTAGAGTAATTAAATAAGCCCATAATTTTGGCGACCAAGTGGTCTGTACCTTTCGAATAGTGAAAGGATTAAATTTGGGTAAAACTGACCGCGGCGACCAAAAGGTATATTCCCAACAAAAGGTATGCACATTATTTCATTAAAGCTCCCAGATCATATTTCACAATCTGCGGTAAGCAAAATAGGAAGGAGTTACAGAAAATTAGGTCACATTATGGATGAACCTACACTTATTGCAAATATTCAACAAAATGTAATTTAGTCGGTGGTAGATGATTCACACTGTACAGTGCGTGCACTATCTAGTGATTTGCATATTGGAAAGTCTTCAGTATCAAATATTGGTAAAAAGGGGAAATACCATCCTTATAAAGAACGTCTCATCCATGATTTGGCTGAAGGTGACTGTGATCACAGAACTTAATTCTGTGGGTACATGATGGATCAAAACAATAATAATTTAAATAAAATTGATAACGTTTTATTTCCGGGTGAGGCAACGTTTGAACGGGCATGTTAACTGGTCTGATGAAAGCCAAATTGAATGCAAGAATGCCATACGCAAAGACCACAAGAAAAACAACGTATGGGGTAGTATTGTGAGAAACACGATTATTGGTTCATTTGTTAATGAAAATTTTACAGAATTGTATCTGCAAAACACATAAATTCCTGATTTGACCCAACTTTTCCCTGGAATAAAAATTGCCTACACTTTAAAATCAGAATATGAGTTCGGCAGGATGGTGCACCACCACGTTTCGATATAGCGCCAGTTTTTAGACAGAACATTTTCAAATCGATTGATTGGAAGAAAGGGGAATACAAATTTCTGTCGAAATAATTAAAACTAATATTAATCAACAAGTAAGACAGCGCAGGCTCACTAACCCTCGAAACGCGAATTTTAAATCAAAGCTTATGGTGTAAATACCAAGTTAAAAAAAATGCAGACTGGAGGGTTCCTATATATAAATATAAAGTTATGACGCCAGACTTATTTAAATGAATGAAACGTTCGCTTCATTTATCTATTCCACATAGTTTGTTAAAAGCAAACATGTCGGAAAGTCGTGATAAAACTCAGTACGAAACTGTGAATGAAATTTTCAAGAGATAAGGACCAGTTAAATATAAACCGAAACCAGCTGTTTTCTGACCCTTATACAATCTTATCGTTTGAAAAAATCCAGTCTAAAATAGTAATTCACTTAATAACAATGTAATAAACTGATACGAATGTTTGTTTAATAATTTTGTCTTATTCTTATTTGAAGTTTTACGTTTAAAAATTTTTGATATTGGTTAAAAATTGCCCGTGGCGCCTAGATAAATAAATGCAAATGTTGCATGCATAACAAGTTGTGTTATTTTACTGATTTGTGTAAATGCTGTAAATAATAATTATTTTAGAATTAATAACTCATATCATAAATAACGTTTAAAACACAAATGAGAATTTTTTGGTAGAATTGTCATTTATCTACTACTTTGTAAATCAATCCCAATATGACGTCACAGCTACAGCTGATCTCTGTTGTCATAACTGAACTATGTTGCCAAGTCATTTAAATAGTGCGAGAACACAGGAAATTTCAAAATTCTTGTAAATTTTGTTTTGTCTTGATGTATACGTTCAACAAACACATTTAATTCAAATCAAAGTATATTTTTAGTTCAATCATTCTATAAGCGTAAAAAAGAGATAGCATTAGTTCTAATGATAATAAATTTACTAAGGTCGGCTTAAATTAACAATAATAAATAATTATCCAACATAATTTATAAAAAAAAATACTCCAAGATCTATTCTAACAAAATATAAATGAAAAATTAAGAGCAGTCTTCAAAAAACTACATATAACTTATGAATGTCACCAATTTTATTTAAGTGAAACAGAAAAACTGCTTCAGTGAACAAAATATAAAAAAACGGAAATTGTTTCACAACCAAATGCAGATAAATTTGTAGCAAACATTCCACATAACGTAGTCAAATTTGGATATCAATGTAAAGGAAGAGATTTCCAATAATCAATTATCTTCGTTATCAAAATAGTCTCATAAGTTTTTATCCAGATTTTCGCATTTTACTATCACCATTTTTAAAATAAACAAAAAACGTTTCTGGAAGGTGCACTCCACTAGATCCCATTCCTAGTAGACTATTATACTATCAGAATGTCATTACAAAAAATATGATGTATGAATTTTTACAATTAAATCAGAATATACTTAAAAATATAGAATGGTACAAGTTTTTTTTTCACCTTCAAATAGTCAATTGCGACATTTATCATGTCAGCTCAGTTGATGTTTTCATTTACCTAATTAAACTTTATTCTAGTTAAGGGGCAACGAACTTAACTTCGCGTGTAACTTTTTGCGACAAAATTTATCAAAATAGTGACGTCTCCCATTATTGTTAATATTTTTACATTTATCAGTAGTTTCTAGTGAACCGATTCCAAATAAATAAAAATTATGGTGAAATTTGAATAAACAGGAAATTTTGTTTTCAGTGAATTAGTCTTGTTCATAATATATGTTTCGAATTTCATTTTACTTTCTGAAAAAATTATGACTGAGAGTCATTTGATTCGTAATTGCATCTAGATAGTTTTTTAAAAAGTTGAAATCTCGCAAAAATAATTTATTTAAAAAAAGGGGGTTTTGTTTTTTGCAAATATCTCAGAAACTATTGCAAAAATCGGAAATAGAAAAAAGTTTCTTCACTAGCAGGAAATTTCCTAAAACCTTCCTCCCGGAAGTCTACTAGGACAGTTGATAAAGTATCGAAATATCGATATTATTATTTAGAAATATCAATATTTATTACTCATTCTTTTTTGGACACTCGATATTTTTTTTAAATAAGTTTTTATTTATTATTTTTTCTCGCCAATTATTAAACTACAACATCATCGTAAACTTAATCTACTGTACTTTATTTACTCTCTATTATGTTTTTTCTTTTTTAGTTTATTTATTTTGCAGAATCTGAGAATATTCATGAATTTTTTTCTGGTTCACTGTGTAAAATGATTTCAAATGAGGAAAATGATCCAAATATCGATATATCGATATTTTTTTTCGATGTATCAAACTCCGATGTTGATATATTTAAAAATATCGATCTATCGAGAATCCGATATTTAAAAAAATATCAACATCCCCCCCAGTCTATCACCAATATTTATAATTTTAATGAGGGGGAAAAATATGATTAAAACAGGCGAAAACGGTTCCTTGCGCGATTGGCGATTCTCTCAGTGAAACGAAAAAAATTAATGTTTAAAGTATTACAAAAAATAAAGCGTAAAATTTGAATTGCTTACTAAATAAATAAATAACATTTAAAAAAATATATGTTCCCAGGAGAAATGATTAAAAAAAAAGTTCCTTAATATTAAAATGGAGGGACAAAACAAGTGTTCATTAAGAAATGCATTTTTGAGCAATTAAATTTTTTTGTAAGAAACAATCAAGGACTATATTTCCAAAAACATTCTTTGGGAAATTACCTAAATAATAAAGGACTATGCTTCCATCTTATGGAAAATAAAAGACCACTCAAATGCGGATATTTTGATACCAACTTATTCGTCTTGAAAAATAGAACATTTGATAACATCGCGCCAATGTTGTAATTTAATTAATAAACCCACAAAATCAGTTCATTTGTCAGAAATTTTCGATTCGATTACAAAATCTAACCAATCAATAGGACTCCACCTGCTGCGGTGAAACAGAGTCGGACTTGTGAATATAGTTGTACATACGATGAATACCAGTTTCGTTGAAACAAAATAATAGGATTATATTTTTCAGTTGTATAAAGATATGATAGATTGCAATCAAATTATGTAAAAAAAGGTACATCTCTCAATTGACAATCTAACATCTTTACATAAATTTGTCATTTTGTAATAGCAGTTTATTATAACGTTTTCTATATTATAATAGTAAAATTATAATAGGTACATTTAATAACACTGACCGACACGTATTTCGTAAACAATTCCGGTACAAACGAATTCCCGTCAGGATTCTTAATGACTATAAAATACACATGAGTTCCCGTCCGACACTTGCAGGTATCTTAATCCCGCACTCGAATTGCCGTCCAGTTTATTTAATCCGCTTCCAGATAAACTAAATAGTTCTGAAAATTCCAGTAAATCGTAATACCTATTCGTAATCCTGAATTCTAATGAAAAAGTTGAATAACCTATTGGGGTGGCTAGGGGGTCTGTCAGTACTAATTGCTATGAATATATTTTTCTATTATATTTTCTATTATATTAAGTTGTCATTTTCGAAACGGCAGTTTATTAATATACATATTTCCGAACGTTTGTTGTCGTACGCTATAGTGATACACAAAATGCTTGAAGTAATACTAAGTGAAAAGGGTAAACACTTTCTGGTTAGGTTATATGTTAGGTTAGGTTAGGTTAGCTTCTTTACATGTATGTATTTATGACTCAGTTCAGTAGTAGTACGCAATAAACTTGTAGAATTAAAATTCCGTATTTTATTCCAATAATGATATCATATAAAATAATATCGTGTAATAGTGCCAAACATAAGACATTTATATCTATTTCTTATTTCATACATCTGAAAACGGACCTCCCTTAAAACTTTTACTGTTCACTTATTACAATTTGCAATAAATACATAGCTAGATATCAGATGATTCAGAGAATTTACCGTAATTACCATAAACACCTTTTAGACAGGTTAGTTTTCACCCTGACGGGAACTCGAGTGGCGGCTTAACGTATCCTATTTATGGAACAGGTAGACTGGTTGACTGTAGTTGACGCTGCTGATCGAACTATACCTAATCATGAAGAAATATAATGATGCAAATTAGATTTCAGTTAACAGTGCTTTTTATGTATATATAAATATATATAACACAAAAACCGGCTTCGGCTATCAAAAAAATACAAAAATTAAACAAAACCTGGCTTCGGCTATCAAAAAAATACAAAAATTAAACAAAACCCGGCCTCGGCCATCAAAAAAATTTAATAAAGCAAAAAGGCGACTTTAGCTACCGGCTTAGGCCAATAAAAAAATTTTTTTCAGCTACACTTCGCGGATAGAAGGTAATGAAGTCCTCAGGCACTGCCTGTGGGGGGAAGGTGGAGCGCGTAAAAGGGGATACTCTAAGAATTATACATTATATTTTAGTATCTCCCTTTACGTCGGGTTCATTACCTACACACATTTCACAAGCATTTTTGTATTAACAGTTAATAGACATTTAACATCTTGCATATAAAAAAATCTTTTCCGCATCCCTATCCTATTTTTTTTAAAGAGTTACCGATGCCAACAAATACACTACAAAATACTACAAGGAAAAAACAAAATATAAAGTTAACTGATAAAATTAGGTCAGTTCAACCCTGTCTGGTTTTATTTATTCATTTCTTATCACCGCTGATATCCTTACTTCGTGGAATCTGTAATACATGTCTATTTACGTATTTTCTCTCTGTCTTACTCATACAATCTCCGTAAACGATTTTAAAAATAATATCATTAATTGTGAGTTAATTATAAAAGTCACAACATTGGCGCAATGTTATCAAATATTCTATTTTTCAAGACGAATAAGTTGGTATCAAAATATCCGCATTTGAGTGGTCTTTTATTTTCCATAAGATGGAAGCATAGTCCTTTGTTTCTAACAATTATTTAAGCAAATGGATTAAAAAAAATATTTGTATGTATAAATTCACTGAGACCTAAAAGATATTTTATGCCTCCTTTTTCTACACAGTTCTGAGGAAAGTCACAAAAACAACTAGTACTCTTAGCCTCCTCTTCTTTCCAGTAGTCACCTATGTGTTGTGCCCTGGGATCCTGAAGTGCCCAGCCATTTGCATCTACTTAAAAATTCTTCTATTTTCAGTTAATGCTTCTTTATTTCCATGAAAATATCTCCAAGCGTCACCTCTCATTATATCAGAAACCATTATTTTCCAAAAGATTTTTTTTTCTATACAAACTCAACAAAAAAAAGTGTAAATTCTGAAAAAAAAGCCACCCTAACTTCTTCTATTATTGAATGATGCAATTATTGAGCCATGTCAAATCCGTTTTATTTAACACTTCCTTTTTAAAATTGCCGTTATACCGCCGGCGCAGTGACAAGGAGACAAGTTCCACCAAAATATACCTGTTAATTTTAATAAAGGTACCTGTTAAAGTTGGAATTCCAACCGATTAACAGGTAGGTCAAGTTTTATCCTTCCGAGAATTCACAAATAAGAGGCTGCTGGCCCTACTCGGAGATTCGGGCCTTCGTCTCATTGTGAAAATTCTTCATGGGATGTTGAGCTGACCGTTTACAGGCCGATATACAGAGTGGAACTATTCCTAACGGGTTACGAACCATCTATATATACGAGGGACTGTTTACGAATAAAAAAGATGTAACAGAAATATGATGGTATATATCGAAAATTATTGTATATAAATAAGGACAGATATAATAGAACACATATTAAAGTAAAAGAACTACATTTTTTTAGTTCCAAAACTGAAAAGCAATACACCTTGTTAAATTAAATATAAAATGATTATACACAGGGTAATACATTTAGCAATCTGTATACATCACAAAAGACAAATAACAACTTCCCGTTAATTAAAAGAGGAATTCTGGATTGGTTAGATCATATTTATATAAAATTAATAGTTTGTGAAACTTTTCTGGGCATGTCTAGAACAGAGTCAAATGAATAAATAAGATCCATTATATAGGCTAGTCCAATTGATTGTATTTTTATAATACTCTTTTATCTCCGATCTCTACTTCTTTATTGTAACCGTCCAATTTTTTCGAAAATCAACTTCCTTTTCTTAGCGTTCCTTTCTTTTTAGTCACTTTGTCTTTGTTAATTCCTTATCAATACGGGGAGATGTATTTTCGCCAAAAATAAATTCGATTTTTATGATTTATGATTACATGTTGAATTTTATACCTGAAAAGGTTTCTTGGCGAAATTACATATAATAAAATGAGTTTTATGACCTTCTTTGGCGAAATTACAAACACCCATCAATACTTGGTCGAAATTGGCGACTAGTTATAGCATAGTATATTTTTATTAGTTTAGTGTGATTAAATTTGGATAGACCACCCTGTATAGTCGGCAAAAGCTGTTTCTGGACCGAACATATCTCATTTCATGACAGTAATATATCTAACAATAAGGACTTGACAGATACCTTTTGTAGTGTGGCGCCGGATCACATCCAAGCGTTACTTTTATGTCTTCTCATAATAAAACATTAATTTGCCCGGTACCTTTCGCAGGCCCTTTGTTTCGTTTTCATTCTTTTTTACTTCCATTCAATCGAAAAGTTTACTGATATGGTTTGAATAGGAAGTTTATAATACCATTTTGAGATTTATTTTTTTTGTCAGGAATTTTTTGTTTCGTTTGTAGAGTCTGAATTCTTAAATAATTTATTTTTACAGGAACATAAACTTTAACTCAGTTGGGAAAAAATAATGTCCTAGATTATAGTAAAACTGAAATACACCTGACAACAGTGAAACAGAAAAACAGCTCACATTGTTTATGTGTATTTTATTCTTCTTGCTTGCTTGCTGTCAAATTTCTCCTTAATATATTAATTTAGTGCTTTGACAACTCTTAAAATTTTAAAATTACTTCCACTAACATCGTTAATTTTGTTCCTGGAGGTTAGGTTAGGTTAGGTTTTTGATGAGTGGGTCTATAAGGCCCTCCACTGCGACTCGCAAGAGTCTATTGTGGCTCACACCTATTCAGATTTCACCAAACAAATTCAGCTTCTTAACAAAGCCAATTAGTTTATTTGGTGAATGATATTTCAGGTCCGAGGGCGAGAGAGAATCCCTGCCAAACATCAGATACCTGATTCGAGCCGCGGCGGGGCAGGCACAAATTATATGCTCTGCTGATTCATCATCTTCCAGACAAAGACAGCAGGTCGGATCTTCCGACAGTCCAAGTTTTAGCATATGATGATTCAGATGACAGTGGCCTGTTAAAAGACCTGTTAGACAACGTAGGTCATGCCTGCTATAGTCTAACATTTTTTTGGAGACATTCTTCGAAGGATGTATGAAAGCCTTTGAACGAACCAATCCTGGTAAATTATGCCAGAAGTCTAAAGCTCTTCTTGCCGTCCAGGTATTCAGTGTTTGTTTGGCAAAACTTATTGCGATGCCAATTATTGGTTCTGGTCCGATAGAAACACGTACGGCACCCTCCCTTGCAAGAGAGTCTGCCTTCTCGTTTCCTTCCATGCCAGAATGGCCAGGGATCCAGACCAGCAATACTTTATTGAGTTCTCCGATTAAGGAGAGTCTTCTTTGGCAGTCTAAAACCAATTTCGACGTTACACGGTGAGAGCTTTCAAAGCCGCTTGGCTGTCCGAGAAAATTTTTATTGTTCTATGTATGAGATTGGCTTGCTCCAATCTCTCCACACATGAAACAATGGCGTAAATTTCCGCCTGGAATACGGTTTCATAGGATCCTAGAGAGGTTGAGATTTCTGTCCTAGGTCTGCGCCCGTATACACTTGCACCAGAGCCTGAGGGTGTTTTTGAACCGTCTGTGTACCAACAGCTGTCTGCTCTTAATAGTTCATCCTTACGGAGGACCCATTCATCTCTATTTGGAATTAGGACGGTATAAGGCAGGCCGTAGTTTACTGTTGGAGGCATTATGTCAGAGGTCATTCCCAGAATACTGTGACTTTCAGTGTCCACTAGCATTCTGCTTCGTTCTGTATAAGCCTGATTTGTGCATTTAGAAATATGCACAATTCTGTAAGTTGTCCATCTAGCCTCTCTTTCCAAAAATATATGGAGAGGAGGTAGGTCCAGAAGGATTTCCATGGCTGCTGACGGTGCACCAGTAATTGCCAGGCAAGCCTGTCTCTGTAAACCAGAGAGCTTTGCTTGGGCCGTTCGCTGTAAAGCTTTTGGCCACAATAGCTCCATAAGCTCCATATGTGATCATTGGTCTAACGATCATCACATATATCCAATAAATTTGTTTGGGTCCCAAGCCCCAAGATTTTCCACAGATCCTACGACATGTCCACAAGGATAGTCTGGCCTGATGGATAACTTTTTCCAAGTGAGCGTTCCAAGTAAGTTTCATATCTAGGATAATCCCCAAATATTTTACTTCCGCTGCAAATCGAATAACCTCACCATTGTAGGAAAGTGGTGGAATATCCTCCAACTTTCTTTTCCTAGTGAAGGGAACTCTTACAGTTTTACCAGGGTTAACAGACATCTGTTCCCTCTGGCACCAACTGTGGACATCGTCCAACGTCTTTTGGAGGGTATTATATGCTACCCTTCCTGACTTGGTCCTTGCCAAGATGACAAGGTCGTCTGCATACGCTTGCAGTTCTACCCCTCTTCTTTCGAGAGCGCTAAGCAAGTTATCCATCAAGAGTGACCATAGTAGGGGAGATAGTACTCAGCCTTGTGGGCAGCCCCTGGAAACCTTAAAGCTAATGGTCTCGTCCTGAAGAGATGTAGTGGCTGTCCTATTAGTGAACATGGCATATATCCAACCGGTAATGGTTGGTTTGATGCCCTTTTCAGTCAAAGCTGAACCAATGGAGGTCGGTAGTGCATTGTCAAATGCTCCTTCAATGTCAAGAAATATGGCCACCGCAATCTCCTTGTTGTTAACTAACATCGTTAATTTTGTTCCTGGAGGTTACTTTAACTTGGAATAAAGTTTTTCTTAACAATTTCATTCACCTACTAACAAATAAGAGAGAAAGAAGTTCAACTTTACTACGTTGATTACACAAAGTTGTTTATTTTTCTTTTGTAAATTGTTGATGTTTATTTTGAACCATCTTAATTGCATTTTCTCTTTGTCATTCAACACTCATTTCCTTGGATTAAGCATATTTAACGTTCAGTGTTTGCTTTAGCGGAATACGTCACCATATACAAGGTGTTTCTATATTCTGTCCCATGCTAATTCTGAATGGGGTACCACACAATAAATAATAACCAAAGAACTCTTTCTGCTGAGGCTTTGAGTGCGATACTGAATGTTTCATGACCTTGTGCTCCTGGTGATAACTGATTACTTCTTCATAAGCGTACGCTGAACATTTTCTATTTCACGAATACGTTTTCGAAATCGTAAGTGCGATGTAAAGGTCGAAACACACTTATCTGCACAGCACCTGCCAAGCAACGTCGAGTGGTCAACTCGACGGTTGTGTATGGGCTCACTTAACGCATCGACACGGGATCAGCACCGCCGCGATACCCGACTATAGGCTTCACTTTATATTGTCAGAGATATTGTATTGTACTGTACTAACCGAAATGTGCTGATAAGTGAGCGTGCGACGTTGGCAAAGGATCAGCTCTCCACAAGCACGCCGTCCGCAAAATATTCTCTCTGAGAAATGTGTTGTGGTTGAGGCGTTGACGTGCCTTGTCGGTGCTGTGCTGATGTTGTTGGGTATGCGCGCTTACATTTAAATACACATAAGAAATAACATCTGCTGGTGATGATCAGTCGCTGTTCCTATGAGGTGCTGATAAGTGTGTTTCGACCTTAAGAGTTTTCATTTCAATAAAAACGTCGGTAGGTAAAAAAAACTAGAAATTTTAGTAAATTCTCATCATTTATAGATAACGACAAGTTAACTGAATGTTGATTTTCGTTCTATTTTTATTTGTTTGCTAATAACTTCTTGAGTATGAATCACTTGGTATTTTCAATAAATAACGTTCTATATTTACTTTTAATATCGAGACGTTAAACTGATGAAAAAAATGTCTATTTGATATTGAATTATCTTGAAATATGAATAAATGATTAAATCGATAGACCTTTAATAAATTAAATACCTAAAGTGTAAATTTCATAAAATATTGTGGGAATGTCGTTTCTTTTAAGCTATAGTCGATAGTCGAAATTCTGTAAAGTGACGTCATCGGTTATCTACCGATTTAAAGTGAACTCCATGAGCGTATCATAGTTTAAGGGTGCGAATACTGAAATATCTGGAATTTCAATTTTTAACATTTGAAATAATAACTTATCACAAGTTGTTCATAAGTAAGTTAAAACAAAATAAAAAAAATGTTTAAAAGTCAATTCCAACTTACTACTACTAAAACTAAAATTGAGGTAACATTTTCGTTATTTGCTAACCGGCATTATCATTACGTAAAAGAAAGTTGTTTGTCAAGACCAAAATAAATTACCGATAAGTATAGGTATGTTGCGAGGTCACTTGTAAAATGTCTGACTAACTGGAAGCGGTATCACTCCCTGACGACTCCTCAGAATCATCGCTTTCTCCTCCTATATCGATAATGAGTGGTTCCGTCATTACTTCTACACGTATGTCTAAATCCCAAAACTTTATTTCTTCTTTTAATACGTGTTGAATACATTTACGCCAACTCTCAGCAGTAACGGTATGCAGCGCCTCGTCAAACAGTTTCTCAACGTCAGCCATTTTGAATGTACTGTTTTTTCTCGCAACATAATTTTTCACTTGGGCCCAAACCAGCTCGATGGGGTTTAACTCACAGTGGTAGGGAGGAAGTCTAACAACTGAGACGTTGAAATCTTTCGCCATTTCATCGACAACGTACTTAACATAACTGCTTTTATGTTTCCGTACGAGAGATAATAATTCAACTTTTAGCATTGCCTCGTTGTGCGGAATGCTTTTACTCTCTAACCAATCAATTATAACCCTCTTGCGGCTAGCTGAAGTAGGTATTTGCTCCAGTCGACGAGAGTGGTATGAAGCATTATCCATAACTATCACTGAACCAGGAGTTACCTTTGTTAAAATTGATCTAAACCATGTTTCAAACCGGTTACCATCCATCTCTTCATGGTAATCGACAGTTTTTTTGGACTGAAAACTTAGTAATCCACCTTCTACAAATCCTTCCTCGCTGCCAATGTGAGTGATAATCAGTCGACGTCCTTTCCCAGAGGGAGCTTTTAAACCGGAAGAGAAACCCTCCATAAAGGCTTGTCGATTGCTTCGTATATTCATGTCTTGCCACACTTTTGACACAGTGTGGCCTTCATTTAACCATGTTTCGTCAAGATAATATATGTGCCGTCCTTCGTTACGAAACTGTCGTATCTGTTTTAAATAATTTCTCCTCCATTCCACAATGTCATTTCGTTCAATTAAGGCACTGTTTCTACTTCTTGTTTGGTAACGAAAATTCATTAATTTTAAAGTTCGTCTCAAAACTTTATCACTGATGTTTGGTAAAGTATCATCAGCTTCTATTACCTTGCTCAATTTAGCTACCGAGGGGATTTCATTCCTAAAATAAAAAGAATGTATTTCCCTACGTATAGCATTCCGTGTTTGGTCGTCCAAAACAATTTTCTTTCTTCCCCTACTTTCCGGTTTACAGTTTTCACCTCGTTCTCTTGTCAAAGATCCGTCCCGCGATTTCTTTAGAATATTGTATATAGTACTCTCAGAAACTTTAGTTAAATAACTGCACTTAATCACAGCGTCACTAACACCCAACTGTTTGTCCATGGCACGCAGTCCTTCGTACACATTTAATATGAGGACTTTTTCTTCCCGAATTAAATTGTTACGACGCCGTTTTTTATCGCCAACACCGCTACACTCCGCCATTATTGTCACTAAATATACCGATATAAATATTACAATAAATACCAATAATAACCGATTTATCACACAAAACCACAACACAAATACTGATGTTACGTTCATGAAGAGAATAAACACCTCACATAACTGTTTACTATCACTGTCTCATTCGCGTAGCTCGATCTATCTATCTCGTTCTCAAAGCCGGAACATTGAAGCGATTCTCCAACATTGTCAAATCGGCGAGTTTTTCACAACAAACTTTGCGTTCAAGAAATATACATAAACACTTTATTTCACATTTCAAGTAAACTAATCATTATTAGTCTGCTTGAAATTTGAAATAAATATATTAAATTGGTATTGACTTAATTACATTGCATCTTTTGTACCTGAAATATTGACACAATGGATTTGAAGTGTATTTATAAAATACAGCATTTCTCTCTAGAATACATATGGCAACTGCGCTTTAACCAAAGTGTTGATTAGATAGCTCTGACTCACTTTACAGAATTTCGACTATCGAGTATAGTGTATCGATAAAACGATGTTTCATGGCCCTTAACCTCTACCAAAGGACTACACTAGCTTTGCATATCTGGACCAACGTGTGACGACATTCTGATACTAATACTGAAGTACTAACTTACTTACGGAAGTGGCTAGCTCAAAGAGTACAAAAAACGTACATTATTAGTTTGAAAAAAAAACTTTTTTTTGTAAGATTGTTAAAATAATTTTGATTGTTTTGTTATAATTTCCAGCTGTTTTCCCTCTAAAACCAATCACGAGCTGTAAATTCCTAGTACTGCCTAAACTTCTGTTGACTTGGATTCATTTTGACCAAAAAGTCTTAAGACAAAGATGTTGAGGAGAAATTTCCATTTCGCTTATGTCAAAATTGTGATTGCTTAGGATAAGGTGAATCTGGAATTTAAGGTCAGGACTTTATTTCTATATATACTCGTAATATTATGAAGAGTTCGATTTGTCAAAATAAAATTCTGGAAAGGAAAAGAAAGAAATTAACATAATAAGTAACTGATAAAAAAATTATTGAACAAAGCCAGATTCTTCTTATTCCGTCCATTTAATTTTTCCTCGATCTTTTATTAGTATTACCTGTCTTTATGTAATGGAATCTCAATTTATTTTTACCTCAAAACGCTAGATTAGATGGTTTATGTTTTTTTTTCTGAGAACTAATTGAAAATCAAAATAAACCTTCTTTATTCGGTATAATCTGTATAATCAAAAATATTCTTATTTGTGTCAAAATTTCGTTGTTGCGACACTGATTTTGAGTCAATGGGCACGTATAGAGGGGCTCAACGGTTGAACTGTTAACTTTGCGGTTGAGTTCTGCTGACGTTCTGCTGACTCCCAATATTGACCATCAGAGACAGCAGCAATTATTTACGATTTATTTTTTACTCAGCGCTATCAAAGATGTCAAAATATTTGACGCTGTCAAAGTGTTACGTTGTGTTTCTTGGTAATAAACAATAATAATGGAAGATTATAGAGTAGTAATAAAGATAGTAAGGTTTTGTTCCATTGCTAACTTAGCCGCTGACTGCCAGCATACTGAGCATGTTTTGCGCTTAGTTTAAACCGTTGAGCCCGGCTGAACTCGACCAGTCATTCAAGCTTTCTTGAATAAGTGTTGACCTTAGATTTCTACAAACTAATTTAAAAATCATACCGCCAATAGAAAATTATTTGTTATCTAAGAGAAGAAAATGCGAACAGGCGACATAAACAAAAATTTATCTCTACTGTTAATTGAGTTTCAAGTAAATTCAGGGTCTCAATCGAACTTAAATTAAACCAGAGCAATTTTCGTTTACTTTGACATAAAAGGTTACATTTTTATAAACATTTTTTTCAGGTTAAGCAACTTCCCAACATAATTCCAAACATGGTTTTATAAGTATTGATATTCTAATATCTTGTACGTATAAATAGATTCGGTAAAACACTTAAGTCATAAGAACATACGTTCAATATAAATTGTTTACATATCTCTATCAGTGATAAACATGTGGCTCCCTCTCTCTCTTATAGAGATGTAGATTTTAAAGTAAACGGCCTTTATCGATCATTATCCATTGTAAAAAGTGTTGTTTGACAGAATTTCCAGCTTTCTCCTTTAACATATTGATAGCTGAAGAGCTCATTATAAATTCAAAAACGTGTCTGAAACACTTCAGGGTGAAAGAATTAAACAGAATTGTAAGCGCTTCTTCATATAAATAAGTGTTCAGTTAGCAACTTTCGCTAGATTCTTCCTGTATAGTGAACCGCAGGTAGCGAGGACAATAGAACCCTAATTCCATTACCATTCAAATATATTTAGAAGTGATCAATTTGCCGTGACAGTGCAGTGCAGTTGGGTAAGAATAAGATCCTATTAGGTATTTTATTACAATATTTATTTAATTTATATAAGTAGCACAGATATTTAATTAAAAACTTTCGACGTATATACGCTATTTAGTGAACTCCAGGTAGTGATAACAATAGAAACGGAAATCCTAGATTATTCAATTTAATTAATTAATTAGGAAGTTCTACATATAAGAATGATTTGTAGCCCTAAAAAGGGCTGATTTGTTAAAAACTTGCACCTTTTTTAGCAAGAAAAGTCATCTTACAGCAACTTAGACTCCACTTCTTGACTTTACTTCAACTAAACAAAATTAAATAAAGCTATTTAAATGATATTACTAACTTACTGACATTTTATACGGCTTCGAGTTGGCATGGGGAAAATGTAGACATTCTTGTTAAAATACCACACGAAACGATTAAAAATCCATAAAAGAGTCTCGAATGTCGGAACGGGTTTCAGGTTTTCAATCTAGTGTTAATAAGTAATTAGTTTTATTGGCACTAGAAGTAAACTGGCTTGTCTTAAACGGTATGAAGAGAATCTTTAGCTTCAATTTACAGCGTTCTACTAAAAAAGGCATGTAATTGTTGTTAAGTATGCAAACAATCGCGCAAGTCTGTCTGAGGTACATCATTTCCACCAATTACACTTGGGGAGATCAGGAAGGATTTCGAACAATTTAGATTGGGTTACAAAGTAGTTTACTTTGCATAAATTGTTATAAAGTAATTCCTTTGAAAGAATTCTTTATCATGTCGTCAAGAGATATCTGAGTTATCTACAACGTCTTGGTGGTGAAATATAGCGCTGATATTCTAAACGAAACATTTTTGTATTATTTGTCTTTGATTTTGTCAGTTACATTTTAATCATTAGAAATTTATTTTTTGGACAAGGAAGAACACACCAATGTACCTATGTTTACAGAGAAAATTTCCACAATATAGAGAAGAGAGTTAAATGGTAAAAGTAGTAGGAAGCAAATGTATAGGTACTATAGTAGATAAGCAAAGGGGATTGTAAGTCATCAGTGGCGTTCTACAATCCCCTTTGTTTAGGGGGCTATGGAAATGAATAAATAGTGTGCTGTGAGGTGTATGGGGGAGAGAAGTATTTCGTTAGAAAGAGGAACGGTACTCCGATGGTTGTGTGACGCACGACACCTGAATCAAGCGCTGTGACAAATGCAAAAAGGACATTAGCACTTTGTTTGGTCGGGTGGGACAAACGGCGATGGTTGTATTATATAGGTTAACGACGTTTGGTATAATTTTAGAAAAAAACTATTCTGTTGTTTGTTGTGATGCCACACAACCATAGCAGTGCCGTTCCTCTTTCCAACGTACTACTTCTCCCCCATACACCTCATAGCACAATATTTATGAATTTCCATAGCCCCCTAAACAAAGGGGATTGTAGAATGCCACTAGTGAATTACAATCCCCTTTGCTTATCTACTTACTATAAACAAGACTCGAGGCTCAGCTTTTTTTTATAAAATTTGTCAAAAACTGATGATCAAGCAGGTTGTGCTCAGACTTGAGTGTGATGTTTATCCATAACGGCATAAAAGGCTTATTTTTATATATGTTTCATGTTTTATTAGCAAAATATAGAATTTTCATCGATTTGAGCAGCTCAACAACTATATAAATGTCTGTGGTTACGACATAACGATCATTCTACAATTGGTACAAAAAATTATTCAAATGCGACATTGATCTCCTGGTATCGCGATGGGTCTTTAGATTTCTTGTATTACGTTAAATAATCCGCACTCTACCTTGCGGCAGGAAATGGAACTAGTTTGTTGTACATTGTTTTATAACCTTACTTTCTCTGAATCCCCCAATTGCTTTTGCTTTCCTTTCATTGTCGACTTTATGTCGCCATTTGCTTTGATTCTTGTGTCGAAAATATAACTCAACAATAATAGCTGTAAACCTGAGGTTACTATCATGCACACTATTTATAGGGGTCATAAGAAAGTCTTATCTAAAATTTTTCCAAAATCACAATTTGATTTTCAGCTTTTACTTTTGCAAGAATTCCTGTATCGCATCCGTTCACGAATCTGTAGGACTTCTGGATCTTTAATCTTTCGGAGTATATTCCTGCTCTTATGCCAGTCTTCGTGACAGAGCCATCTGTGAATACTGAGATTTCGTCTTCCTTCAGTATTGAATCCTTATAGCAGTCCTGTTGAGAAGTTAGTTACCAATATGTGTTATGATCTTTTTCTCATTTCTAATGGTGGTTTTATTCCATGAAAAATGCTTGCCGAGTACTAAAAATATTCTTGTCGACCCACAATGTACCAACCTTGGTTGATCAAAGTTTCGTCAAGGTTGAATAAAAAATAAAATTGGTGTTGTTTTTTTCTGTGGTTATTCAAAACCAAACAAAAATTTGTTATATTTCTTCATTACAACAAATATTAAATATTTTGCTAGTACGCCCATTCTACCAGCTTTTCAAAAAAAAGTATAATTGAACTCACCAAATGTCTAGTGTGAGTCACTCATATAGACTGTTTTTATATATATTATAATTTGTTAAATATATTTCAAATGTTAAAGTTGCAACATTTATGTTTTCAATACAATAAAACGTTTTCAAGGAAATCGTTGCATAATAGTTTAACTTTCAAGTATAAATAACAGACGATTTTTTTAAATAACAATAGATAACAATCGCCATTATGAGGATTTTAAAATTTAAAACCCATTTGTATAAAAAAAACTATTAAATAAACTCGTAGTATTCGCGATAACCACGTCTAATTTTTTTAAATTTTATACATAGTTTTTGTTGAAAAACACCCACTGCGCGTTACCTAAGCATTTTTTAAATTTAAATAATGTATATTCAAATATTTATTATTAGAACATAAAAATAACAAGTCTAGTATTGTCTAAATAAAGACTGTAACATGATTGTTGTTTAAATTGAATTAAACATATTATCCCAAGCAAAAGTTATAGTTTTCTTTGGCTGATATTTTTGTCTCTTTAAGGCGCGCTTAGATTGCCTCGCAGGTTATATCAATCCTCGCGACATGTGGTGCGAATTACGTCTTGAGCGGCAGATGCATCTAAAGAGATTCGCGAAAACTGGCGACTCGCGTTGAGTCAAATCTGATTCGTGTGATAATCTCACGGGAATGATGCGCGAATGATATTCGCGAAACAGATTCGCGCAGTATAAACGTGTCTTTAGAAACACAAGAAGCATATGCCAAAGTTTTATATTTTTGTCACCGCACCCATTTTACTTGCAATCCCATACAAATCTGGTCACTTTTTTACAGACCATAGGGAAACAATGTTATTTTCTTGACGAATATTTGCCTAATGATTTGATGTCGATGTGCTCCTTGATTGTAATGAAATTGTATATTTGATGTTTTTTTATGAGAATTATTAAACTAGATTGTGTTTGGAACCTTATTGGATCCTATAATGGCCATGTTGAAATTTTCCCAACTCGTTTTAAATTTGTATACAAATTTATGTGCTAAAATGTTATGTAAAAATGTGACTGGGAACGTTTCAACAATAATAACACAATCAACGGACTGAAATAATAATGATAATTCGTCGCATAAAGGTAATTTACATATCAAGTACAAAAGAAACACAGCATTCATTACGATTCACTTTAGGCCATCACGGTATATCATACAATAGTATTTATTAACTTCGTTTAAAAAAAAATCGAACATTTTAGACTCAAAAAAAATATACCATAATCCTACCAACCTTGAAATCAAACGGAATATGAACGATTTGTATAGTGTGGCTAAAAAGAGGGGCTTGATTTAATAGTTAGCGTTTAGAATGTTGATGAAAATTTGTAATTTACATAATTTTTGAATATACAAGACAAGACATCTAACGGTGATGTCACTTCGACTATTGACTAACGAACATTTTCTAAAAAAAATCTTTAGGCTTAGACTTAGAGGTATTTCATATTTTAATTTTTGTAATAAATTTACTCATTTAGTATCGAATATCTATACAAAATATCAAACAGTTTAGCCGGTGGCGCCATTCAGTGGCGCTGCGATGTCGTATATACGAGCCACTGAGTGTCGCCACATAGAAGCGACCACTTGTAAATCGTGTGTACGACTAGCTGGCAACAGGGTAGCGCGACTTCAAAGTAGTTAATGTTCAAAGTACACCTAACACTTCTCGTGGGACGACTTTTGCGTAGGAAACGAAGAAGATTTTGAACTCACCCTATTACAACTGAACGTTGAATATTTGGGTGGTTTTATACTAATAGGGATGGATTGGTAAACGACTATTTTCCAACCATTTTCAAATGTCAAAAACTACTTTTAATTTAAGGCCAAATAATAAAGTCAAGTTGTCAAGTACACATATAAGAATAAGTATAGCAACCGAATGGAGCCTTTCAATCTGCTGTTCCAAATTTCAGGACGTTGTTCTAATTCGATGATGAATCAATTTGCTTCGAAATCCATTTTGCTCAATACTGCACCCCAACAATCGAAATAAAATGTTCTCTGCAAATGTTTGTAGAAGTCGTCGAAAAAAGTGAGCGTCTCTTTGCCACAGACGTTCGTGTAGACACTACTTAACATTTTAACATTGAGTTAAATACAAAGCATTTGCGCGGCATAGAGTGACGCCGCTTAGTTGCGCCACTGAGTCGAACAAGCCTTTACGTTTTCTATCGTAGAAGATAGTAGCGACTAGTTTTCTGATGGATATCTTCTGTAGGTATTTACCACTTCTTCTTTATATTCAGTTAGCTCATGTTTGATTTCTTTTATTTTTTCTGCTTCTTTTGTTTCTTTCTATTGTCCCTCTCTTAGCTTTCGTTTTCTTTCTTTCTCTCTCTTCTGAGGACTCTCAGAGACTAGTGGTTCCTTTAGTTCTATATCCAGGAGGAATTTCACAATATCTGCAGGTTTCAGTTTAGGAAAGTGTCTCTTCTATCCAATAATATTCTAGGTTTTGCACCCTAGGTTTGCGTATTGCTATGTGGAGGTTTTTTCCTTCCTTCCACAGAATTAACATTCTTCTCGATCCACTTGTTTAAGCTTTTTGAGGTGTCCATTCAGGCGGCAGTGTCTTGTTAGACACCTGTCAACATTCTTAGTTCAGTCTTACTTTGGCTTAGTCTCACCTCACCTTAGCCAATACAATTATGCAGTGTCGATCGTTGTTAATAATTGGATTGACATCCTTGCAAAGAAGTCCCCCACATGTTTACACCCAGCAATTACAGCTAGCAGGTTAGGTTAGTGAGAACCAGGAACTGCGGGAAAAAAATTTGATGTAGCTTCAGACATATCTCGCTAACCAAGTTATATTAAAAAAAAGTAATATGCTTAAGATCTGACGGCACTAACCGATTTATGTTTTGTTTCAGAATTGGGAGCTTCTAGTCTTGAGTAAATTAAAATGGGATATATCCGCCGTCACCCCTCACGATTTCCTGAAACACCTCTTGAGTAGGTTGTTAGAACAAGATTGGAATATTAGCTACAAGCGAGTCCACAATCACGCCAAAACCATTATTACCCTTTGTGCCACAGGTACGTGTCCTTTTTTTAATTAAAATAAAAAAAATTTATTATATTATAAGAGATTCTTTTTTTGGCCTTCGTACAAGAACTGAACTATACAAAGGCATTCGGCTATTCGCACGAGGGTAATATATGTGGCCAAGGTCCGTCCGGTTTTGCCAGAGGCGTACATTATTTTGGAATTCGCAATTAAGTGCAGTAATTAAAAATAAAAATTTTCAAAAAATGGTTTCTTTTTAGGTTATTTTAATTATAAAGTTTTAAATGACAAGAATTGACGTTGAAAAGGTTCAAAGATTCCTTTATAATTTTTCATTTATCATTGCCATATAAGATTATTTTAAATAGTTTAACCAAACGTCTATAATAAACTGCTGTGAGTTTTTAGTTCAACTTCCGCATCTATTGTGGTTGCAGTGGTTAACCTATTTTATAAATATATCATATTTAGTTTAAAAAAATTGATATCTACATTGAAAATAGAGTTTTTTAATCTAATTTTAACTTTATTAGTTTTGATATAGTTGAAAACTTCCATAATACTGCAAACTATTTAAAAATTATACTTTCCCTTTTCGTACCATTTTCATTCATGCTGATACCGCAAAAAAGTTGGGGTCCCCAAAATTATACTCCGGTCCCTATCCTTGCTAGTTGAATGATTGATTGGTTCGACACCTTCGAGACCTCGGCACCTCAGCCTTTGCAGCACATTTTGATATTCCAAATACTGGTTCAGGACCAGTCAATGCAGTTTCAGATCCTAGCTTTGCTCCTTGCTAGTTCATCTGCTATTTAGTTTCCTTCAATTTTTTCCAAACTTTCAAAGTGTTTGGTTCCTTCGTACCTAGTCTTGCCTCTTCCTATATTACAGGATGTGCGGGGGTGGGTCTAATAGTACCTTTCCTTCTCAAAATCTATATCAAACATTTTGTATCTCTAGAAATTTTTACATGGTAAAATGTTTTTCCCATACTTATATATACATTAAATAATAAATAAATGTACTCAATAAAGAAATAATAATGAATCGTGATTCCCATACGAATACTATAATTAAAACGATGCCCCATATAGGTGCCTCTTGATCTGTACGACACATTAATCGTACTAAAGTAACTCCGAAAAAAAAAACTTTAAACATTAAAAACCACATAATAAAACAGTTTCATTGTCAAGAATATCTAACTGTCCATACAGAATAATTTGGAGATTAGATAATTGACATTGAACCGAAATGAACTGACAAAAGTGTAACGACCCAGGATAAGGACACCCAAAAAATACCATGAGCGAGAGAAACGTAGTGGAAGAGAGGGAGAGAAAGAGAGAGAGAACGTTGTTGCGGATGAAGGTGTTTACTATTTTTAGGCCAGTCGTAATAGTTTGGAAAAAATTAAACGTCATCGTTGATTTAAAAGTACACATTCTGTATTTAAATACCCAAGTCGAACCTCTCTATTAATAAACACATGTTTTAAAAAAGATTTTATTAAATCATCCACCCTTTTCTCAGCTACTTTTATAGTTTCCATCTTTAATTTTTTTGCTTTGGATTTTGAAAATGTTCTTTCTACTTTTATCTTCGCAAATTCTCAGTTCTTTCTAATAACATTCAATCAATTATTTTGTTTTAAAAGGTTATAAATGATCTCACAGTTCTGTCGAAAGAACATTATTTTTTATGTAAAGCATCAAAACATAGAACAGCAGCTGTTATATTTATCGCTATTTCGACATACAAACTGGGGATCATTTTATTTTTTCTCTTTACTAAAACTGATTTAAACAGCTTTTAACTTTGTTGACTTTTTCAAAACCAACAGTGTCTGGTAAGATGGATATTCTTTTAACAGACAAATGCATTATAGCATTACAATATTTATCAAATTAAAACAATAAATAACAAATTCCACAACAAAATATAACATAAGGAAAGTTTATTCAAAATCAATTGCAGAAACTAAACTACGTGTTCGTCTTCCTTGCCGAAATTTTCCTTTGATTTCCATAAGCCTAATCGAAGGCAAGGACAAAGATTACTTTGGCAAGGAAGACGAACACGTGCTTAACTCCTGCAATTGATTTTGGACAAACTATATATTTCTGTTGTGGAATTTTTTATTTATTGATTTGATTTGATAATTATGGAAATATTTCTCTCCTTTATCTGACTGTCTTGCACTCCTTCAATCTTTCGTGTTAAAAACTTTTTTGTTCATTCTAGTTCTTCTTCTAATTTCCTTATGGCATTCCTAGTTTTGCTTCATTTGTACTCTTAACTCTTCTTTCGTCTTGCTATTAATCATGGAGACTATCTAAGGAGATCGGACTCCATGTATTCCAATTTCTGGTCATGGTAGAAGGCGCCAGTTTAAATCCAATACCAAAAACATCTGCCTGCAGAACAATAACAGCCAATCATAAGCCTTGCATACACTTTCAGTTCGTGGTGATTTATTGATTGCTAGCTCATTTGGTAGTATGTGAGGTAAGTGAGGTTAGGAAACAGAAATGATAGAAAACCACAAGTAAAAGTGAATTACAGCTTTACGCCTAACATTTATACGCCAACAAGGACTCCCCACTGTCCCATTTGCTCTGCAATCTTTCTGTGCTGTTACAATTATGATTTAGCACCAGAACTTTTAAATTTGTAAACATACATATTGCAGTATGTAGATAACATCGCTTTGATCAGTCATAATAATCTCAAAATAACAACGAATGAGCTAAACGAGCTGAAATGGTTTAACAGGTGTAGGAAGAATCCCAAAGCCTTAAAACTAAATGCATAATCCCCAATCTTGATTTATCTGATCAACGCCGCGAAGCTTGGATTAATGCTTTAAAACGGGGTCCCCTCAGTGAAATACAATTTTAAACTTTGCATTTTATCGAAAGTTAGCTAGAGTAACTGTATCAGTCAATTTTTGTTTATAAAACACAAACACACAACTAATCGATTCAGTTGTCCTCCAGCACAATATGGTCGACCTGTCAAAAGTCATGTGTTCTGGAATGGTCTATTGGATTTGCAGAGGCGACGCTGCGGTGAAAAAATAGACGATTTTGATTAGAGGTTTTGTGAATTTTTCCATATAAGTTCGATCTCCTTATCCACTCTCCAAGCTATTAATAATTAAAATTTGCTCAACATTCTTTTATTAAATCATGGAAAGATTCCAACAAAACCTTGAGCTAAATTCTCTGATCTTTCTCCTGTAAAATCTTTTTCCAATTCACAACTTTTTCAAAAAGTCAAAACAAACTTCTACAGTATAAATATTTCAGCTCAAGCTACGTTGCCGTATTTTAATAAATATCTAATATTTAATAGAATGTTGGTAGAAAAACAATACAATTTCAATTATAAAAATGATTCATTAGTAAACATCTAACATAATATTTCGGCTGGCCTAATTTGGCCTTCCAACCAGCGAGTTCCGCCTATGATTGAAGACTGGCGAACAGAATGTAAACACAACCTTAGTGTGGCCCCCGGAGCACCAATGAAACTCTCGTTTTCGTTGGTTGAAGTTCCCACAGTGAATGTGCCGACTTGTCTGACACCAGTCTAGTTATTTGCAACCGTTGGTGTATTTTCAGATGACTGAAAGAGCAAGCAGTAACGGACTCTGAAATTGTTTGCAGTCGGTCTGGCTCACTGGCGTTTTTAATCGCATCTAGCGGTCAGTAGAACTGTCGGTGTTAAACATAACCTCACTTTAAGTTATAATTTGGTTTTTTCATAGTAAAGGCAAAGATTACAAAATATATATAAGATAGTTCACTTGAAGGCGGTCTGATTCTTCTCAGTGTTTTAAACGATCGCCGCACTCATAAATCATATTTATGGCTCTCTTTTGTTGTAAATAACGACACCGCTAGGTACCAGGGAATTAGAAGAGTATATTTTATTCCAAGCTATACAGGGGTAACTTGAGAAATATATATTCAAAGTAATGGGATGATTTATTAAAGGTTTTTTTTATATAATGTTTTTAAATGTTAATTATTTCGAAAAAAGTTCAGGATATGAATTTGAAAAGGAAAGTTTAGGTATAAGTAAAAAATACATTAAAATTTTTAAAATGAATCAATTGACAGATTTTATTCAACATTTTAGTAATTTTGTGATGCTTATTGATGATCTAGCGGTTATTTATACAGAATATCACAAATTAAATTATACATACTTATTGGCCACCAGAATAATAGGACCACTAAAACAATTTTGATCTTTAAATTAGACACTCCGTATTTTTTAGATTCACAAGGTTAAAACAGTAAAAACATATTATGCAGCTGCAGGATATATTTATTAATAAATTAGATATGTGAATTTTCAAATTTCTATGAATACCCAGTATCTATAAGTACTAAATAACTAACTAATTTATTATTATCAAATATCTTTGTTACAATAGTTTAAAAAAGTTGAATTCCGTATTTGATAATAACTAATTTAATACCCACCTCTCAACGTCTTTGGGACAACGATAAAAGGATATTTCTGGTTTTCCCACCTTGCTGGAACAACCGATCACAGCACAACACACAGGCATTTTAAAACCACAATTATAATATTATTAATGTTACTTTTGGTTAAAATAATGCGAACAAGAAATTTTACTTCCGGAACGTTTCCCAAAAAACTAAATGAAATACTTCTACAAAGTTTTTAGAGATTGTAGGCACATTTCTGGCCCTTAATTGCTTCTCTATATTTTCATCATTGTTTACATTATAAGTACTTAAAATCAAGACTGCATTCAGAATTCGTGGGAAAGTGATAAACTACCATTTATTATGTATACAACTAAGACTATTAACAAATATCACAAAATATTTATTTTATAAGTTTTGCTATTGAAGAGGAAAATATGAATATTATTTTTTCCTTATTGCAATAATTAATTAATAAATTTAAAATATCTATAAAACATAAACACGAACAACGAATTCTAAAATACCAGCGCTCGATAGGGGACAACCCGTATAATATGCAAAATTAAATGCAAGTAAGGATTTAGCGACATACTGTAGCATGGCGCTAACCGATAAGTCACCAGACAGTAACCAGCGGTATGAATCCTTTGATCGATAAAATTCGTACGAGTGAACAATCTTATATATATTTTGTAATCTTTGGTAAAGGTTAGAATTAAGGTGGAATTACCTTGTTTATTTATTTTAAAACTTATTCTTCCAAAGGTATTAAATTGAGGCGCATTGAATGATAGGAATCACTGCTTGTTCTAACCTTACTTTTAAAGGTTCATATTTCATTTCAGTTTGTTGAAACTTAAAGCAAAGAATACACCAGCGAAGCCCGACGCATTTTCTTTGATGTTTTGGTAACCAAAATTTATGACCTTGAGAGACCGTCGTTGACAGATAAATGATAAGATTTTCAAATATCGGCGATATAATTGGTCGACAAAGTGGAGTATGACAAGTATCTTATTATAAAAATGGCGATTCTCAGACATGCGCATACAAAAAATTAACGGAAGCTCCGCTTCTTGTTAAGTGGTGTTTTCTTTGCTTAAAGGTCTAATCACAGGACAATTTCTTGTAAGTCGCAGTCGCGGTTAATGGTAGCTTATAATACCGAACAGAACATTGATAGGTAGGAACCGTCCGTAGCGCAGAGGGTTACGTAAGGGCTTTCTAACCGAAGGGTCCCGGGTTAGAGCTCCGATGGTTTCGCTTTTTCAATGTTCAGAATATTTAGCTTTTAGTATGATGAAAACAATGCAATACTACTGAAAATTCTCCTCGGGTTTGACAATAAATTGATAATGACAGATATGTCAGTTGTATCAATGGACCAACAAAATAAGCGGAAGCGAAATTCTAATAGAGGAGTTCAGTCTAAGGTCAGTGTGACCAACAAAAAGTGGTTTTTATGACAAGAATGACAGTTAATGTCTACCATTCAAAACATGAGTTTTTTGCTTTATTAAAACAATGAATACACCCCCGAAGCGTAAATGTTAAAATTTAAAATGACGTTTTAGCTGAATTCTCAACGCATCGGTGGCCAGTAATTCTAGAAACTTTCGGCAAATCACCAATTCACTTCTGTCATTATGTCACTAGTTATGTCAGATGTCAGTGGAAAAAGCAATCAGAAGAATAAAGAGATACAACTATCTAGAACTACTACAAAAGTATGGAAAATGAACATAAACGATTAAACGAATATCAACAAAAACAAATAACACTGACATCTGACTTAGCTAGTGACAAAATGATAGAAATGAAATGGCGACTTGTCAAAAGTTCCTAGAATTATTGGCCACCGATGCATTGAGAATTCAGCTAAGATGTCTTTTTAAATTTAAAATTTACGCTTCGGGGGCGTATTCATTGTTTTAATAAAGCAATATAGATGTTCGTAATGATAAAAAACCTGCAAAAATCTTATGTTTTGAATGGTAGACATTAACTGTCATTCTTGTCATAAAAACCACTTTTTGTTGGCCACACGGACCTTAAATTGAACTCCTCTATACGAATTACTTGACAGATGAATGTCACTCATTCACACATAGTACGATAGACAGAGAGCCAGTGACGTGACAACGGTGCAGTTTAATTTGCAATGTAAATGACAGTTGATTTATTTATTTGAAAAGCACCAAAATTTCAAATAAGAATGTAAAACGTACCTTGTGATCAAAATTTTATGGACGGGTCACATTTCGTTACACGAGAGAGAAGAAAAAAGCTCTGACGTCACGGAAGTGGAAGAAAAGAGAAGATCTACTGGCCTCGTTTCCGATCGCATTCTTTGAACTGACATGGGATTTGTAGGTGTGTTGGTTCGAATCCAACCAAAGTGAATTTATTCGTTAGAAATATATTGGATTCGTGTTCTTTTCTATCACTTGTACGGTGCAGTACGCGCAATAAATTTTATTATTTTGTTAATATAAAATTTAGCTTAATACTGTCCTGTATTCGGCGGCGTATTCTTACGGCTTACACTTCACAATAAGACCGAAACTATAGAACATGGTCAAGGATGACATCAGATGTTTATTGTTGTCGACTAAGATATTCGTTCTATGGATATGATTGCGATCTGAATGAGAGACTTGTGGGAGTTTTTGAGATATTAGGGTCATAAGCCACTTCCGTCGCATGGTGGAGATGTTTAGATTACGTTTTAACAAATTTTTTGCACATCCGACACCGCGATCTTTTCGACAATAATTAGTACGGAAGATTTCACCACATAAAAGCAGTTAATATTTGGAGGTTTATTATTAGGCCAAGCAATAGAGGTAAATTTTTATGACAAAAATCCTAGTAGAAAACGGAGTGAGCCATCATGTAAAAGACAATACGTAGTATGAACCTGATATATTTTCGACTCGCAAAAAATGCTGTTCACAAAATTATTGTAAACATTTAAAACGAATAAAAATGCTCCTTTTTTTAGTTTTTTGTTGATAACACGAAAGCTTATTAAGTAATCGTAATGGTGTCAAAAGATGAATTGTAGATAATAAAAATACTAATACAATTCATTTTTTATCGAAGTGATTGGATAATTAGGAGCGAAGAAAATTCTGAAAAACTGGAAAATTCGTCATTTTAAAAAAATTCATATCTTCGTCATTTTTCAAGTTATAGTGTTATAGTTATGTTATGTGCGCGAAGAGCAGGTACCATGGCACAATAACTTTTGCTTTTTAACAGAAAACTAAAAGGACGTTTTTTAGTTTCAAATGTTTATAATAATTTCGTGAACCGCATTTGCGAGTCGAAAATATATCAGGTTCATACTACGTAATGTCTTTTACATGATGGCTTTCTACTAGGATTTGTGTTAAAAACTCACTATTTTGATGCTCTATTGCTTGGCCTAAATTTCAAAAGGATATTTACAAAAAAAATTGAAGGTACTAGTCAGAAGTTCACTAAGTAACACTTAAAACTAAGTTTTCAATATAGGACAATCACAAATTGTGAAACTCTTGTAAATTATAAACAGGAATTTCAATCAACTTTGATTTCAGTTTCTGTTTAAAATTATTTACTGACACCACAGGTCTTCAATTTTTTTGGTAAATAATTGAATAGTCTAAGACACACTGCAATTTGCATTGCTAATAACTTGACCTGTCCATGGCTTGGTTGACGACTTGCCTTCATCTCACCTTGTCCTTTGTCTTATCCTCCCAATTTCTAATAATAATTCTTCGTAGATCCTCTTCAACCTCCGTTTTCCATCTTGTTCTGGGTTTACCTCTTCTTCGCCTTCCTCCTATGGAGCTATATATCGATACTTTCGGTATCCTTCCTATTCCCATTCTTTCTATATGTCCTAACCATCTTAGTCTTTGAGATAATATCATTCCAATAATACTCGGATCTTTATATAATTCTTCGAGCTCTTTGTTTGTCCTTCTTATCCCAATTCCAGTTTTCCTCCAAATATTTTCATCTGTACTTTTCTTTTCCATATAGCATTTAGCATTTCTTGTTCTTTTTGGTTTAATGCCCTTGTTTCTGAAGCATATGTAACTTTAGGCCTAATCTTTTCGCACTCCTTGATATATTCTTGCTTTTTAACTCATAAATGCAATTATTGCCACGCATTATTCTTTTTTGGTTTTCTTCCCCTATATTGGGTTTTCTTGTAATTATTGTTCCAAGGTACTCCAGTCTCCCTATATTTCTTCAAGTCTCGATCTGTCCATTCCATGTATTTAGTTTTCAGTTTATTGATATAGAGGCCTTTTTCCGCTTTTTCTTCAATATTTTTTACTACTTGTCTTATTTCTTCTTTATTTCTCGCTAATATTGCTATGTCATAAGTACAAATTCCAAAATATACAGATCAAGCAGTTTCTTGAAGAAAGGTCTACAGCTAGTAATGCGAGAAACCCCACAATAGTTCTAATATTTCGTCAACGTATATGATTTTCATGGGGATATCCAACAGATTTGCTGCTACACTATCTTTTTAAAATAATAAGTTACATTTAATATTTTCCTTTTTGTTGTATTGTTTATTCAGTTGTTGAATACTTATCTACTGTTTTTAAACAAGAATTAAATAAGCAGACCGGTTTTTTGATAATAAATAATGTACGTCATGTATTTAATATCATTTATATCTTTATACCAGATCTTTCACCAAATTTAAGACGACTTTAAAGGTATAAATAAATATGTTCCTTGTTAGGTAGGATTTTAAAGTGGTTTATTTTGGTAATTCTTAGAAAATAGCTTTATATTCTTTTTCAAAATGTTCTTTTGTAAGCACTTGAACGAATTTTCAAAGCGTTTTTTCACGCCGATTTTAATACTTCCAAAACATACATTTTGAATGCATGAACGCTTTTTTCAGACGTCGAACGTTTACTACGCAGTTTATTCTTGATATGCGAGAAGTCGTTTGGGGCCAAATCAGGATTAATGTGTCGGATAAATTATATATTTTTTTTATGGAAATATCGAAAATTTTCTTAAAAACGTTCATAGAAAAAATTTAAAGAACCAGAAGGATTTTTCTTTTTCAAGTTAAACTTGTGAAAAATTTGGGGCCAAATCAGGATTAATGTGTCGGATAAATTATATTTTTTTTATCGAAATATCGAAAATTTTGTTAAAAACGTTCATAGGAAAAATTTAAAGAACCAGAAGGATTTTTCTTTTTCAAGTTAAACTTGTGAAAAATTTGGGGCCAAATCAGGATTGTGTCGGATAAATTATATTTTTTTTATCGAAATATCGAAAATTTTGTTAAAAACGTTCATAGGAAAAATTTAAAGAACCAGAAGGATTTTTGTTTTTCAAGTTAAACTTGTGAAAAATTTGGGGCCAAATCAGGATTGTGTCGAATAAATTATATTTTTTTTATCGAAATATCGAAAATTTTGTTAAAAACGTTCATAGGAAAAATTTAAAGAACCTGAAGGATTTTTCTTTTTCAATCTAAACTTGTGAAAAATTTGGGGCCAAATCAGGATTAATGTGTCGGATAAATTATATTTTTTTTATCGAAATATCGAAAATTTTGTTAAAAACGTTCATAGGAAAAATTTAAAGAACCAGAAGGATTTTTCTTTTTCAATTTAAACTTGTGAAAAATTTGGGGCCAAATCAGGATTAATGTGTCGGATAAATTATATTTTTTTTATCGAAATATCGAAAATTTTGTTAAAAACGTTCATAGATAAAATTTAAACTACCAGAAGGATTTTTCTTTTTCAAGTTAAACTTGTGAAAAATTTGGGGCCAAATCAGGATTAATGTGTCGGATAAATTATATTTTTTTTATCGAAATATCGAAAATTTTGTTAAAAACGTTCATATGAAAAATTTAAAGAACCAGAAGGATTTTTCTTTTTCAAGTTACACTTGTGAAAAATTTGGGGCCAAATCAGGATTGTGTCGGATAAATTATATTTTTTTTATCGAAATATCGAAAATTTTGTTAAAAACGTTCATAGGAAAAATTTAAAGAACCAGAAGGATTTTTCTTTTTCAATTTAAACTTGTGAAAAATTTGGGGCCAAATCAGGATTAATGTGTCGGATAAATTATATTTTTTTTATCGAAATATCGAAAATTTTGTTAAAAACGTTCATAGATAAAATTTAAACTACCAGAAGGATTTTTCTTTTTCAAGTTAAACTTGTGAAAAATTTGGGGCCAAATCAGGATTAATGTGTCGGATAAATTATATTTTTTTTATCGAAATATCGAAAATTTTGTTAAAAACGTTCATATGAAAAATTTAAAGAACCAGAAGGATTTTTCTTTTTCAAGTTACACTTGTGAAAAATTTGGGGCCAAATCAGGATTAATGTGTCGGATAAATTATATTTTTTTTGATCGAAATATCGAAAATTTTGTTAAAAACGTTCATAGTGATAATTTAAAGAACCAGAAGGATTTTTGTTTTTCAAGTTAAACTTGTGAAAAATTAGGGGGCCAAATCAGGATTGTGTCGGATAAATTACATTTTTTTTTATCGAAATATCGAAAATTTTGTTAAAAACGTTCATAGAAAAAATTTAAAGAAACAGAAGGATTTTTCTTTTTCAAGTTAAACTTGTGAAAAATTTGGGGCCAAATCAGGATTAATGTGTCGGATAAATTATATTTTTTTTGATCGAAATATCGAAAATTTTGTTAAAAACGTTCATAGGAAAAATTTAAAGAACCAGAAGGATTTTTCTTTTTCAATTTAAACTTGTGAAAAATTTGGGGCCAAATCAGGATTGTGTCGGATAAATTATATTTTTTTTATCGAAATATCGAAAATTTTGTTAAAAACGTTCATAGGAAAAATTTAAAGAACCAGAAGGATTTTTGTTTTTCAAGTTAAACTTGTGAAAAATTTGGGGCCAAATCAGGATTGTGTCGAATAAATTATATTTTTTTTATCGAAATATCGAAAATTTTGTTAAAAACGTTCATAGATAAAATTTAAACTACCAGAAGGATTTTTCTTTTTCAAGTTAAACTTGTGAAAAATTTGGGGCCAAATCAGGATTAATGTGTCGGATAAATTATATTTTTTTTATCGAAATATCGAAAATTTTGTTAAAAACGTTCATATGAAAAATTTAAAGAACCAGAAGGATTTTTCTTTTTCAATTTAAACTTGTGAAAAATTTGGGGCCAAATCAGGATTAATGTGTCGGATAAATTATATTTTTTTTATCGAAATATCGAAAATTTTGTTAAAAACGTTCATAGATAAAATTTAAACTACCAGAAGGATTTTTCTTTTTCAAGTTAAACTTGTGAAAAATTTGGGGCCAAATCAGGATTAATGTGTCGGATAAATTATATTTTTTTTATCGAAATATCGAAAATTTTGTTAAAAACGTTCATATGAAAAATTTAAAGAACCAGAAGGATTTTTCTTTTTCAAGTTACACTTGTGAAAAATTTGGGGCCAAATCAGGATTGTGTCGGATAAATTATATTTTTTTTATCGAAATATCGAAAATTTTGTTAAAAACGTTCATAGGAAAAATTTAAAGAACCAGAAGGATTTTTCTTTTTCAATTTAAACTTGTGAAAAATTTGGGGCCAAATCAGGATTAATGTGTCGGATAAATTATATTTTTTTATCGAAATATCGAAAATTTTGTTAAAAACGTTCATAGATAAAATTTAAACTACCAGAAGGATTTTTCTTTTTCAAGTTAAACTTGTGAAAAATTTGGGGCCAAATCAGGATTAATGTGTCGGATAAATTATATTTTTTTTATCGAAATATCGAAAATTTTGTTAAAAACGTTCATATGAAAAATTTAAAGAACCAGAAGGATTTTTCTTTTTCAAGTTACACTTGTGAAAAATTTGGGGCCAAATCAGGATTAATGTATCGGATAAATTATATTTTTTTATCGAAATATCGAAAATTTTGTTAAAAACGTTCATAGTGATAATTTAAAGAACCAGAAGGATTTTTGTTTTTCAAGTTAAACTTGTGAAAAATTTGGGGCCAAATCAGGATTGTGTCGGATAAATTATATTTTTTTTTATTGAAATATTGAAAATTTTGTTAAAAACGTTCATATGAAAAATTTAAAGAACCAGAAAGATTTTTCTTTTTCAAGTTACACTTGTGAAAAATTTGGGGCCAAATCAGGATTAATGTATCGGATAAATTATATTTTTTTATCGAAATATCGAAAATTTTGTTAAAAACGTTCATAGGGATAATTTAAAGAACCAGAAGGATTTTTGTTTTTCAAGTTAAACTTGTGAAAAATTTGGGGCCAAATCAGGATTAATGTGTCGGATGAATTATATTTTTTTTTATCGAAATATCGAAAATTTTGTTAAAAACGTTCATAGAAAAAATTTAAAGAACCAGAAGAATTTTTCTTTTTCAAGTTAAACTTGTGAAAAATTTGGGGCCAAATCAGGATTGTGTCGGATAAATTATATTTTTTTTATCGAAATATCGAAAATTTTGTTAAAAACGTTCATAGGAAAAATTTAAAGAACCAGAAGGATTTTTGTTTTTCAAGTTAAACTTGTGAAAAATTTGGGGCCAAATCAGGATTGTGTCGAATAAATTATATTTTTTTTATCGAAATATCGAAAATTTTGTTAAAAACGTTCATAGATAAAATTTAAACTACCAGAAGGATTTTTCTTTTTCAAGTTAAACTTGTGAAAAATTTGGGGCCAAATCAGGATTAATGTGTCGGATAAATTATATTTTTTTTATCGAAATATCGAAAATTTTGTTAAAAACGTTCATATGAAAAATTTAAAGAACCAGAAGGATTTTTCTTTTTCAATTTAAACTTGTGAAAAATTTGGGGCCAAATCAGGATTAATGTGTCGGATAAATTATATTTTTTTTATCGAAATATCGAAAATTTTGTTAAAAACGTTCATAGATAAAATTTAAACTACCAGAAGGATTTTTCTTTTTCAAGTTAAACTTGTGAAAAATTTGGGGCCAAATCAGGATTAATGTGTCGGATAAATTATATTTTTTTTATCGAAATATCGAAAATTTTGTTAAAAACGTTCATATGAAAAATTTAAAGAACCAGAAGGATTTTTCTTTTTCAAGTTACACTTGTGAAAAATTTGGGGCCAAATCAGGATTGTGTCGGATAAATTATATTTTTTTTTATCGAAATATCGAAAATTTTGTTAAAAACGTTCATAGGAAAAATTTAAAGAACCTGAAGGATTTTTCTTTTTCAAGTTAAACTTGTGAAAAATTTGGGGCCAAATCAGGATTAATGTGTCGGATACATTATATTTTTTTTTATCGAAATATCGAAAATTTTGTTAAAATGTTCATAGAAAAAATTTAAAGAACCAGAAGGATTTTTCTTTTTCAATTTAAACTTGTGAAAAATTTGGGGCCAAATCAGGATTGTGTCGGATAAATTATATTTTTTTTTATCGAAATATCGAAAATTGTGGTAAAAACGTTCATAGAAAAAAATTAAAGAACCAGAAGGATTTTTCTTTTTCAAGTTAAACTTGTGAAAAATATTATTATATGAATATTTCTTATATAATCGAGCTAAATTTCAAAATTTGTTAAATACGCTGTACACATTCATGATAGAAAACGGAACATAAATTTACATCAGTGAATTTCAAATAACATAGACAGAGATGGACATAAAAAAGGAACAAAGGATAAGTGGCGGGTAAGAGATAGCTAAAAGAAGAAATAAAGGAATTATGAAAGCAGCAGAAAGGAGACAAGTAAGGATAACAAGAAAAATTAAGAATTACGAGAAGATAGAAGGATTAAAACATGAATTTATGAATTCAAATGGAAGAATTTAAAAACTAGAAGGCAAAAAGAGGAAAAACAATACGGTACTACCCTTGTTAAATATAGTCACGAGTAATAAAGAGGAACTGAAAGAAAGAATAGATAATGAAGATAATGGAAAACTAATATAAATTGAAAGCCATTGCAGATAAAAAATTTATAAACAATGACATATCAAAAAAAGAGAGTGAAGTTCAAAGAGAAATTAGAAGATGTGCAAAATGGATAGAGAAAAAGGAATTAATAATGCAAGGAAAGGCTTGGGACAAAAAAAAGAAAAAAGAGAGCTGCAATTTATAAAATAAAAAAACAGAAACCAGACTAATAAAATGATGGACAAGGCAGTAAAAAATGTGCAGCAATAGAAAATTCAAAAGTTTGGGGAAATATAGGACTAGAGGACTGGAATATGCGTGTAAGAGAAAAATAACAAAAAAAAATAGAATCTATGAGCATGGAAATGCTGTTTATATACATTATAAACTGTCTCACATTAACCGAAACAAAAATTAATATGAACTTTTTCTGCATCAAATTTTGTTATAATTAGCAACATTATAATTCCTTTTGCCATTCTAAAATAATAAACATTCTAGTTTATTGATAATGAATAATACTATCAAATTAAGTATGTTTACTCTAAAATCTGTCATTATCATTTTCTTGTTAATACTGTTGATATGTTAACGCCTTTAGGAAACAATTTTTGTTAAAGATTCAAACAATTTTAATACAAAGGATAAAAAAGGAACTAAATAGTTGATATTTTTCACTTTACGGAAAATATAAATAAAAATATAGTTATTCAAATTTTTGGCGAAGGAGCTGGTTTCGTATTCAGACTTATCAAAAGTAAAAGCTGCATCAACACATATTATAACACAACCTATGAAACTTCCTCATTATTTATTCCAATTTGTTTGGGAACATGTAATTTATAACTATTTTCTAAAAAATTAATTGATTTAGAACGAATTCTCAACGTGACCTTGTTGTATCTTTTTTTTAATAAATACGTATCTGTCCAAGGCTATTTTTCAACTTTTGCGTAACTAATATAACTTACGTCACCTTTAATATGTTTGATGTATTCTTTCTTCTGTCTACCCCGGCCAAAAACAATGAAGCGGCTGGAATGTCAATATGGGTTCGTTCCAACTGGCGATAGAACCGTTCTATACTCTGTCCATCCAAGCAACGGAGTGTTCCAAAACAGTATCATGCATAGTGCACGTGATCTCTCCGACTCTGTACAAAGACAATTAATTCTGCCTGCCGATTGCACTTAAATCCGATTGGCCAGCGTAGGGAGGCATATCTATTTTAGCCAATAGATGCAAAGGCGCATAGTGATCATACTTCGATCATGCATCTATCGTTGTTTGGGTCGCTCTGTTTGTTCGATGGATATATACTATATCCATCCATCCATCCATCCATGGATATAGCGACCCAAACAACGATAGATGCGTGATCACCATGCGCCTTTGCATCTATTTGCTAAAATAAATATGCCTCCATGCGCTGGCCAATCGGATTTAACTGCAATCGGCCGGCGGAATTCATTGTCCATACAGAGTTGGTGAGATCACGTGCACTATGCATGATACTGTTTTTGAATACTCCGTTGCTTGGATGGACAGAGTATAGTATAGTTACCGTTCGCGCAAATGCTGTATTTCTTTCGCGTTCCAACTAATTATAGTATCGTTCTTGGGACGGCACAAAAACTACCTTCTGGAAGGTAGTTTGCAGACTACACAGTACTCGATACGATTCCAGAACGGTTCCTAAATGCCAGTTAGAACACAAGGGTTTGTTGGGATGCCGCGAGCCCATTTTCCTCGCAATCCACTGGTAGAAGAACTTTTGAAAACTTTCTCTTGCTATTGGTCTTGGAAATATGAAATGTTATTTCTCCACTAAAAGAAGTCTAAGAAACTTTACAATTTTAATGTATGTTTTGCAAAAAAATATATAATTAGATAATACGAAAGCCAGAATTCAGAATGAAAGCCTATTGTCTTCAGCAAAACGAAAACTGTGACTTGAAGAATGCTGTGGGTGCTGGCTTTATTCGCAAAAGTACGAACAACTGCACTCAACTAGTAATAATAATACCTACAGTTAAAAAGGAGTCAAATTTTTTATTTTATCATTGAATCATATTTTAACGAAACGGTTATGATTGTTTATTGATCTTGATGGCATCTTCCAGCTGTTGCAGGACTTTAGCTATCTTTTATCATTTGTTGGTTGCTTATTTAAAATGTCCTAATGGTAAGGAGCATTATCCAATTAATATCTAATTAATAGTACCTTCCTCAGTATTTTTTCATCCTATCACGTATCAATAGCGCCGCGACAGACGTATGTAAATACCGTAGTGATAAAAAGTATTAACTATAAAGTTTCATCCTTAAATTAAACAAGTGTTTGCGTTCTTACAAATAAATATCCACGCCCCTGGTTAGAGTTGCATAAGTTTGACTTGAATGTTTGAGATTGACTTGAGTTTGACTTGAAATTAAGTCAAACTCAAGTCAATCTCTCTGACAAATAATTCAAGTCAAATCAAACTGGACAATGGTTACAGGTTTGAAAATTCAAACTGTTTGTCAAACTAGTTTGAAAGAGTTTGAAAAATAATTTATTTAGTAGATACACCTTAAACTGGCAAAATATTTATGTTAAATATAGAAAGTAGGTACAACAAATACATTTATTTGAAACAAAAAGAAAATACATTATTTTAAACATTTTTTTTAATGAACTCCAACTTGTCACCTCAAAATTCTTCGTGAAAAGTGAAGTTCTTACAAATTAATTGAAAGCAACAATAAATATATATAGATAGTGACCTCTTCCTGCGATCCTTGTGTGATATTTGTTATGGATTCTTGTTGAAGCCACGAATTTAAACACATTAATTAATGTTCTAATAGGCTGGTCATTTAATCGGTTTCATTTTTTTGTTACTGCCAAAGAAGCTCTCGAAAAATAGCGTTCTATGCAGGCTGATGTTGCTGGGGTGGCAAGAAAGTCTCTCGCCATTTTTAATAAAGGAAATACAGTTTCGTGACGTTTCCACCACTTTATTATGTCCTCGGTACTGTCAGCTTGTGATTCAGCTGCGTATTTGTCGATTTCGTATCTCCATGAATTTTCGTCTATATTTATTTTTGGAGATGATTGGAAAAGTCCAAACAAGTCTAAATCAAAATCGGTAACTTCATCAGACTTTTTTTCGAACACACTTACTGTACATTCAGTTTGGGTTTGGGGTGACTCTTTGACAGTGTAAGGTGAATAATAATTTTCTTTATAAATTTCTTCAAATTTCTTGATGGCTTCATCTTTTAAAGATTGTCCCCATGTCGTTAAAGAAAACGTTTCAATTTTATGACGAGGATCCAAAATCAAAACGATACAATACATCCAGTTAGTCCTACTGTAATGCTTAACAATTTTATCGCGAGCTGCCTGAAGGGCAAGAATTATTTTTGCATCAAGTTCGTCTCTATTTTCTTTATTATCTAGTTCATGCTCATCGAGTATCATATTGATCCCAATAACCACCACAGGAAGGGTAGAATATTTCTCTCCTTCTCCTTCTCCTTGAAACTTTGAAAATACTCACATGTTCTTTCAATAACATTCCATTCTGTAGCATGTATTCGAAAATTTAAGAGTATCGGTATTGTCACAAAGAATATTAATCGAATGTTTGAATTGTAACGCCCAGGACAGCATTTCCAATGTAGAGTTCCATCTAGTTTTTACCTCCAGTTTGGGAATGGTCATGTGTAAATTTAATGAGTCGCAAAATTTTGCGAAGTTTAATTTCGGAGTTTTTAATTTTTTTACAAATTATCTTAACCTTTGCAATTGTTGCAGTGTTTTCAGATATTGTACTTTCGTATTCACTAGTATCAGAGTCACGTTGCGCAATATGATATTCAAACTTCAAATTGTTTGAAGAAGTTTGATTTCAAGTCAAACCTAAAGATACAGAAATCAAGTCGAGTCAAACTTTTTTGCCTAAAAAGTTTGATTTTCAAGTCAACTCAAGTTTGTTGAGTATAATCAAACTAGTTTGACTTGTTGCATCTCTACCCCTGGTCGACTTTTTTGCTGGTTCAATTTGCTGTCGATCGGTCGGTAGTGTAAGAGACGATTGTAAACTAAACTTACTAAAATCATAGTGCCCGTATTGTACTTAAATGGCTTGTACTTTAGATTATAACGTCAGGAAAGAGAAAACACTATACTTTTTTATTTATGTCTTATTTCTTCTTTCGTTCACTTTTCTTGTGCTTCTTCATTCGGAGTCCACAGTAATATTCATTTGTATCTGTATTAATTTAAGATTACTCTCCGTCGTGCAGTTTATCCCCACATTAATGGTGGTGGTGTATAACAAAGTTTATTGGTATGTTTATGATACAGACTGTTGAACGCCAATTCACACGGTATCTCCATCTCTTTCACTCCCAATGCCTGGTAAACATTGTGCGGGTGGCCCGCCTCAGCGGTTGAAACGGTCCTCAGCCCGCCCTGATTTTGCTCAAAACAATTCAGATCGCCTTTCCTTCGAGCCCATTCCATTCACCAACACAGGGGTGCCGGCAATTTTTTTTAAACAAACAATATTAAAAAACAAATTAAACAAATATTTTGTTTGGATAAAATTTAATCTACAAGATGTACGAAAATATTCATATATTTTTTTATATAAATTCTCTTGCTTGTAAATTATAGTTATCTGTTAGTTATATTGGAAAAACTAAAAGTGAAATCGACCGTAGACTTACACAACACCAAACAATATACTCATTTAATCAAGGTATAAATCATTTTGTACCACCCCTGGTGAGTGTATTGTCTGGAAGGATGGTTATTGGCCATTCTGGTGCCATAACCTACGCACTATGCTAATTTACATTTCCGTCAGCACGTAGTTCAGTCATTTCATACGACAATGTTATCACGTACTGATGAGATGTCAAGAATTTTATACTGAGTGAACAAAAAACTTATCTACACACAGTTAGACGTAGAAAAGTATAAGTACAAAGTCGCTGGGGACTTACGATTTCCAAGTATGCCATTCTCCACAGTACCTATATCATTATAGTCTATTTCAGGTATAGAGTAATAAAATGGGGAATTCCGTCCAGTTCGGCTCAATTTCGGTGTCGGCCATAGGCGTAGGTCTTGAAATAGTATTGTTTGTAATATTAAAATTTCAAAATGTTTTCTGGCCTGAAGTGTCAATATCGAAATATTGTGTAGGGATTACTTAGGTAGTAGATTATACAGTTACGTTTTGCGTTTAACAGGTCAAGAGGAGATGACAGTTCCTCAGATGACGAAGAATATTATAATAATAATATCTATTTTTTGTATAATGTTCAATAAAAAATAAGTGTACCTAATACTATGTACATACCTACCGGCACGCCTTTGGCACACTATTTTCAGTGTTTGTGAATGGATAACAATAGGCTAAACCCATATATTGACCCCAACCCGGGTGGTACTACCTGCACTTGATAAAAAGAAAGAATTTTACAATGAAATCAATGCCAAACTATGAAAGTGGCTTAAATATTCGTTGGGTCACTCTGTGCTCCCTTTGCATACCTAATGAGGTTTTATTACTCTATACCTTTCTGAAATAAACTATAGATCTTGTATTAGGATACACAATGTGGTTTCGGAAAATCGAGGAATTATAAAATATATCAATAATATACAAACAATGGAAATTCTGACTCAACGTTGTGTGTCTATAGAAGAAACTTTTCGTGGATTACCAACCAACAAGTGGCAAAAGAAGAAAGTTGCAAAAAGTGCAACGACTCGCCTTTATGGGAATCATGCTAGACCTTCCACCACTACATCTACATGTAGGGAAGATAGCTCTGGAAAAGGCATATAGAATAACTCATGTTAAATGTTTGAAACCCGGCGACCTAATGGGACATTTTAAGATAATAAGGGTTGCGGACCATCTCAATCCATAAAGATCCCCTTGGCCTTTGTCTGCGAAACCAGATTTTAAACTCATGTACGTTGTTATCAACACAAACCGAAACCGCTCTAATTACTAGAGGTGCTCTCACTTATTATACTGATGGGTAATAAACAAACGGAGGAGTAGGAATAGTGGTTACAACTAGGATATCAACAGCCCTGGGGAAAACAGAACTATCAGCAATAGATTTTTGTGCTCAAAAGAGTGCCTCAAAAAGCGCCTCAATATGTATTGCGTCTGTTATTCTGCTTTAAAGGCTCTGAAGTATAAAACAGGCTGAAGCTGCAAACAATCCCTTAGCAACTTGCTAGACGTAACAAAGTAACTTTGTTATGGGTACCAGAGCATGAACGAATTGACAGAAATGAGATTGTTGATGATCTCGAAAAAGAAGGAGCTTGATTGTACTCCTTTGATCGGACCTAAACCATTTTATGATTTCCCAAAAAGCCGCATTGTGGAAGAAGTCTGAAAATGGGAAAAGGGACTTGTGTCACCACGCGCTAACTATATTATTTATTTCAAACTCGGAATCTTCACTATCCATAATAATAACTACTAAATTATGTAAATCGAATTATCGATACAAACTTACGTCAAATCAGTTACAGTTCATAGGCTGTCAAAGTCAAAGGTAACCTTTTTCCGGCAAAGGTGTGGACGAATTGCACTAATCAACTGTATTGGCTTATGGAAAGCGTGAAATAAAGTTAACGTTATTGCCGTTTTAAGCGCTACAAACTGGTGAAATACAAGGTACTTTAACGATAGGGCGTAGGAAAAAAACATAACAGAAAAGTGGAAAAAGTTGTACAAGGAAGTGAACTAACGAAACAAAATCGAAACAAACCAGGACAGAAATACTTCTGATTAAGAAGATCTTGTATTAAGCTGCTGAGTATTTTCCCAACACATTATTCCTATGTTTAGATGATATTTACGATGTATCTAGTTCGTTTTTATTGAGAATCAGAAAGACATTAGCAATTTTTTTTTGCAAAAGTCTACCGATAATCAACATGTGTGTGTATTAAAGTAATTTCCGTCAAAAAACCGTCGGTAATGTCGGTATCACTGTATGGGGTACAATTTCATTTGTTGCGGCTCGCAAAAAAAATCAGAGGAAGTACCATATCAAATAACGCGTTAAAAACAGCTGTGATAATATTTAGCACCAATAATGTTACCATTATATGTCTGGAAACAATGTTGGTCTTGATGTTGTTTCTTTGAAAAGAGGGCTTCAAAGCAGGGTTGCCAATTACAATATTACATTGTCATAAAAAATCTGTTTATATTAGATTTAAAAAAGCTACTAAGAAAGAAAAAATGAAACCACAAAACAAAGCGATAGTGCTTCTAATACTTTTAATGCAGTTGATTTGAATTAAAGCGCGATTTTGAGTCTTAAAAAGGAAAAAAATCACATGGTATCATATCAGGTGATATTGCCGTCTAAATTGTGTTCGGTATACACACTGAGATAGTAGAAGGAAACAGTTTAGCTTTGGTTTTTGATAGTTTCAGCTTAGACGTTTTAAGCAAACAAACAAACATCTACTACAATGTGTTGAGCTGATTTACGCGAAAAGTTGATTACCAACCACATCCTTCAAGCCCGCCATAATAATAGTATTTTTTTTTGGTTTTGTTGATATTTCTAGAGAGAGGAGTGTACAATCTAGAGGAAACATAATTTTAAAATGAACAATTCCCTTTAGATACTATTCAGTAAAAAAGTAGAATAGTTTCTTGAAGATAGTGATTTTTCTTAGAAATTGGCAACCTTGTAAAGCTAATGTGGCGGATGTTGATTATTTTATATTAATTTGTACCAATTCTACAATATGACCGAAATTAATTCGCAAGACCCCTTGAAATTTTAGTTCGACGACCTCTGACGTCATCACTCGGTAACCTTGTCTCTAGAATTCATGAGGCCAACATAGTTGCCAAAATTCCCAACAACCGTTAGGCCAGTCATATAAAACAAAACAAAAGGTATAAACTGTTTTTAATGCTTCGAATTGTACTAGTAGAAATACCATTGTGAATAATTTTGCATTCGAAATTAACAATTTTTTTATAAAATACAAAACAACTTATGACATACAATCAATGAAATATAAAACATTTCTTGATCATAATTTACTGGTCTAAAACAGATGTAAGAAATTAAAAAGTTTCTTGGAATGGTTTGATTCATCAAATTTTCAAGTTTAAATATTTATCAAGTCAACATGCTAGTTTAACAAACATTTAAATTCTTCTAATATAAAAATGTTAATGACACATTTTTACGTAGGCTGATCAAGTTTACCGGCAGGTATCTTCAAACAACTGTTATTAAAATTTCACAAAGTCACTGTTAACATACTAAATAAAAATTAATCGTTAATTGAATAAACAAATACGTTTTAGACAAGGCTGCAGATCTAATAATTACAAATATATGTCATTAGTGTCATTACATTACTCTGAATGACACTGGACGCCATAGTGTATTTAAAAGCCATTACAGAGTGGATAAATACTTCTACCAGTATGTCGATTGCCTTCCCTATGTAAATAAAACCATCTACGCTTCAGCGTATCAAGAGTATGGATGTAGAAAAAAGAATACTGGAATGAGATACCAGGAAAGACAAGGCTTTTATCAACGGAACGGACCTTCAAACCTCAAGGCAGAAGCCTTGCTCAACATGGAAAGAGAGGAGATCAGGTCTGTGCCATGAATAATATTTTTCCTATTCCAGATATTAACGAGAATGTAATAGTTTCATTATGTTAGTTAAAAGAAAATGAAGTAAAGTGATGTAAGAATACGTAATAAAGAATCGCAATTCAAATACTTGGATTAAAGCTATATGCGAGTGAGGCGGAGGATTAAGAACAAAAGCAAATCATCCGATTCCATATAATTCGAATATCAAAATCATCCTAATATTTACAACAATAATTCGGTATTTGCATCGCAGAGGTCGAATTTTTGGACACGTGATCACAGATTAATCTGAGCAAATTGCTATTAACGAACGGCCCGACCAACCATAGATATAAACGTACTTCTAACTCAATATCGGTCAATTTTGCCAAAGACATGGAGAATGGACAATTAAAAATTAAATTTTCGTATGAAAAACTCAAAAGTTTATCAAGAAAAACACTACGAGATTTATCTAGTGACTACAACATGACAGATACACAGATTAATTAAATTAAATAAAAAATATTCCGAGCACAGATTTACATCGGACTGATCTGAGCGGAATTACCGAACAGTTCAGATTAACCACCCCTACCTCTAGAATGTAATTAACGAACGATTCAGACTAAAAAGATTGATCGGGCGCAAATAACGAACGCAGCTAACATTGGACACTTTCCTGCGCTACGTTCATAAACTTACTCAGAGTAAGGATAGTTTACTCCAAAGCGTTCATAAATTTACTCTACCAGTATAGAGTATGCTTTTATAAACGTTCAGAAACCTACCCGGAGTAAACTCTGCATACTCCGCTTTTTAATGGAGTATTATATACTCTGACAGTTATGACAGTTTGGCTTATTCACTAGTTCAGTTCAGATTACTGCCAGGTTATTTTTATTGATAAATTGATATTATTTGATTATTAATATTCAACTCATCCATGGTTAATTAATTTCTATTTTCGAAATGAAAAATATAACTCCAAATTCATACACAACACAATGACATTTGATTTGCCTCCGGCCGGTGTAGCCTCTGAACGGTTACTCCGAGTAACCGTCAAACATACTTTTATAATCACGTGATCATACTCTCCTCTACTCACTGGAGTAAGTTTATGAACGTAGCCCTGATGATAGAAAGAATGACATCTAAGCATGCGTAGAGAAAAAAAAATTACAACCTCGCTTTTGCATTTTCTGTTTGTATTTTTGTTATTAACTTATTTTTGGTATAGTAATGTTATATTTCGTATTTCTGGAGTATTATATTTATTGGACAAGACCCATTAATATGTCACCTTACTTTATTTATTAGACAAGACCCATTAACAAAGATGTCACTTGGATGTTGAACCGAGGACAAGGGGTGAACGGGTCTGAAAAGGGAAGTGATCTGGAATGTGGAGTCTAAACATAGCCGTGGTATTGAAAAGAGTAAATTCAGATAGTTGTATTATTATCGCGTTTTATTATACTTTATCCTTTTTGAGTCTTACAGTAGAGAACATAGAACAATATTTTAATAGTATAATGAAAACATTTTAAATCATTTTTTATATAATTTTAACTCAAACTACTTAATGGTATATGAAAGAGTCTGGCAACCTCGGCATTCGGTTAAATACTTCGCGTACCAATAGTACAACGTTGAAGGATATTTTACCAGACATCAATTTAGTAGGCTGTGCGTGAATGAATTTTGTTTCTTTCATTCTCACCGCAGTCTTACTTTGCAGGACCGAACTTAAACGATTTTCGGTTTTCAACACAAATTACCCCGAGACTGATGATTATAGGTATATGCTCCGCATCTAATAATTGGTCATCGAAAACTGGTCCCCAATTTTAGTAATAAACATAGGTTATTGGTGAACGCTTTGTCGGTAAGACTCTTTCTTTTTAATCGAGAAAAATTAAATTCGGCAACGACGCTTTTATATAAAATACGGTTATCCTTTAAGTAAAAGGAGATATTTTATCAAGGCTGTGCGATAAGTATATACAGAGTTTTTTGAAATCAAGAATTTTGCTGGAAACAAGCAATCATAGAAGTACCACAAATAAAGATAAGTTGCGTAAATAACATGGAATTTTATACATCTGCTACATATATAGAGAGGAATTTTTGTTAACAGAGACATTTTGAACAACCAAGAATAGAACTAGTCTGGTTAACAAATTCAAAAACTTGATAATTTTTGTGATAACTCCTAAAAATATTAGCGATAGAATTTGAAAATTGTAAATTTAAACAAATTACGATGAAAAAAAGGCATTTAGTTTTTTGAGAATAACAATCGCCTAACTTGTTGGAAAATTGAGCTACTCGTTTTAGAGACCGCCCGCATCCCGAAATAGCAATGCGAAAGATTATTTTCATCGTTCATTTAAAATTATGAGCAATAGAGATGGATTCGAGACTCTTTAATTTGAAATTTCCTCCTCTTTAAAAATATTTTTTCAGATTTCACGGTTTCCAAGTTATTCACCAAAAACTAAATACTTTTTTATTCATCTTAATTTGTTTTTTAGCAATTTTCTATTTGCTAATGTAACATCTTTAGACGTAATTTCGAATCCAATAAGCTATTGCTCATATTTTTAGGAGCTATTATAAGAATTTAAACGTTTTTGAACAAATTAGCTATGCCTAATTGGTTTTGGTTTTAGGAATTTCAATAATTGGTTATTGGATACTTTGTTTATGGGATTCTAATAGACCATAATAGTTATTCTCTACATTTTTAATGACGATGATATGTGCTTTTTGCAACGCCGCAACAAATTGAAAGCGGATGTTGCATATCCGCCATATGCATTTTCCCTACTCCCTAAAAGATTCAAGATCTTTTTTAGGAAAATTCACACCCATTTGTAGACTGAAACCCTTTTGGAAAGATCTAGTAGAACTAAGACAATCATAGATATTCCTGGGAGACTACAAAAGAGTAAGATTACACTAAAAGTTATCGCTAACTAATGTAGAAGGAAGAATATAGGTTTTGTGGAATGGAAGGAGAAACCTTCATTGACATACATACGGAATTCATGGTTTTACAAAATCCCAGGTACACTTGACAAACTATAGGATAGAAAAGGGAGACTGGCCTAAACTGAAGTCTACGGATAACCTTAAATTCCTTTAAGGAACTACCACACTGTGTAATTTATCTTCCTGTTAAAAGATAGCTTTTCAACGAATCAGGTCATGATGCAGGAAAACCATAAATCCTGTACATTTTCCTGTGTAATTTGTTGGTATTTCTGTTGAAAAAGTGTATAGAATATAGGGTAACCTAATTTCTCCTCCATTTTTATCCAGATTTTCAAACAATTATGGAATAACACCACCACCTCTAAATTTACATTTAATTTAATATCATTAAAACGGAAGGAATGTCGAAACACTTTTCCACGTTCCACGTTTATTAAACGTTGTTTGCATGTTTGTCAACCCTAAATCTTTAAAAAGAAAAGATCCAGAACGATAAAATAATCCGATCCTCTCCTTACACTTGACTAAAATTATGTGTGTCCTTATACAAGATACATCTCAACAACAACTGTTGCTGGTGATAGTTAAAGCCGTTAAAATCCCGTTTTAGATCTGGTTGCAATAAATGGCTGACACAATTTCTTAAATCTTCATAATTCTACTAGATAAATTATAAACATCAGATCGACCTATCTCTTCATCTTATGGTTGAACCTCGCTATTTATGTCAACTGCACCATAACATTTGTTTATTTCAGGTTCTCCCTACATTATTTTACTTTCACATGCTGTGATTCTCTAAAGAGTAGATAAATCAATGGCGTTCTTCTTTTTAATTGTTTTTCTGCCATTTTATCCACAATATACCGATAATTATGAAAATTGCTCGTATATATTGACATTTTTGGCAAAATATTAATAACCGAAACTCAATATTTCTTTGTATGTCCTAGACACTAGTAGTTTCTTTAGTGCTACTTCCTGGAGGAATTTTAGGATAGCCTCCAGTCTGCAAGGTGTTGTACCGGAGGATTCTGCATTGCTATGCATTCCGTACGTTTGTGGATGGAGGTTTCTTTGTCCATTCCACAGAATTTATATTCTTATTGCCCCACTACTTTGAGGTCCCCATTCAAGCGGGGGAGTCCTGTGTTACGACACCTGTCAAAACTCTTAGTGCCGTTTTACTTCAGTTTAGGAAGTCATTTGTAATCACCAGGAGTATCTTGGATTGTCTTAGTCCTACTGAATCTTTTCAATGGTCAGACCTTATCTTCTTTTCGGTGTGGTCTATTCCTTTCAATATTACTTTGGTACATTATATGCCGGCATATGCAGATCAAAAGAAAAAGTCAGCAAGGGAAACGAACACTTGCTTTAGCTTTTGCAATTGATTTTGATTAAACTTTATATGTGCTACAGTCTGCGTATACTTGAACAAGTCGAAACTAGCATCGTTAGTCCAGTTCCTATTATTTTAACCACTGCTGACGGTGACAGAGGGAAGGCAAGTGATGGAGGACTTCCACCCCAACTATTGCTAAAATAAATTTAAAAAATGGAAATTATCATGAACTATTAAGATTTATTTTAAAATCTGACAATAAGAAGATTATTCAACAGTGTAATCTGATTATTTTCTTATGAATATAAATTTCTTACCCTGGCTGTTGGCTCCTGCAAGGACAATGACTAGAAGTCCTAGGAATGCCTGAAAATATAAAATAAGCAAAATATTGGTAAAGTGACTCGAAAACAATAAGAGGAAGTGAAGTATATTCTTCTCGGTTTGTGATGAAAGGAAGAAATAGTGACATAAACAATCATATAACCAAAAAACTGAACTGATACTGATTACTCGTCTTCGCAGATTTTTATACGATATTCTAAAACATATTAGTTCATGACAGGCCAAAGACATTATAACTTTTTTTTTTTTTGGTTTTTTGAATAATTTGACTGTTTATATATAAATATACCACTGTTAACATCTAATCTAATTACTGGCCTGCAGGGAGTCTCCAACGTTTAGAGTTTAGGAGCCAGACCAATTGTTACCATAAAAATTATAGTATAGTCTATCCTGTGAAAAAATGTCAAACGTGAGAAAGTAAACTCAGAAATCTTCTAATTTTGCAATTTTGAAGGTGCGTATTTGCCAATTTCGTTAATCATCCAGACTTATTTTGATCGATAGCATCGATTTATACGTTAATTTCAAGCATATATAAGAAATAATTACAGATTTCAAAAATCAATCAAATTTTTGGATCCGCAAATTTTCCTCCACTTGAGATGAATAGAAGGATTTTTTCTGATAAATTTTGTAACGGTAAATGTGTGCTTTTAGTTGGGCGCCAATTTGTAACGGTAAATGCCTGTACCCCACAGGGCACCAGCTCGAAGGGCTCCGGCTAGAGATTCCTCTCAAGGGTGATTCGACCCCAAGTTTATGTCGCACAAGGATAACAGAAGGGTTGTAAAAGTTGAGGGCGCCACTACCTTTTTAACGATAAAAACTACAACAAACTACAAACTTTTCTGATAAATTTTGTAACGGTAAACGTGTGCTTTTAGTTGGGCGCCAATTTGTAACGGTAAATGCCTGTACCCCACAGGGCACCAGCTCGAAGGGCTCCGGCTAGAGATTCCTCTCAAGGGTGATTCGACCCCAAGTTTATGTCACACAAGGATAACAGAAGGGTTGTAAAAGTTGAGGGCGCCACTACCTTTTTAACGATAAAAACTACAAACTTTTCTGATAAATTTTGTAACGGTAAATGTGTGCTTTTAGTTGGGCGCCAATTTGTAACGGTAAATGCCTGTACCCCACAGGGCACCAGCTCGAAGGGCTCCGGCTAGAGATTCCTCTCAAGGGTGATTCGACCCCAAGTTTATGTCACACAAGGATAACAGAAGGGTTGTAAAAGTTGAGGGCGCCACTACCTTTTTAACGATAAAAACTACAACAAACTAAGGCGGAAAAGGTAGAAACGCCTTGCAAAATTTAAATAAGTTAATAATAAAAAAGTTACTAAAAATCACGCCGGGCGATATCTCCCTCAACTTTTATAGTTGAGGATTTAAAAAAATGAAAGATACGAGTTAAAACAAATTTATTCTGCCACAGGAAATGAACAACGGAATTTAATAGAGGAATTTGTACTTTTATAGGTACTTAGCTTAGATGAAGTAGTTTCCTGGAGAAGAAGTCAGGTCTTGATCTGAACTGATGTGTTCTGTTCTAGGGCGGTATTTTGGGGTTCTATCCTTGGCTTTATATCGTCGGGTTGTATCCTAGGCTATATTCTTGGGGTTATATTCTAGCCTAGGGTTATATTCTTGGGTTATATCCTAGCCTAGGGGCTTACCACAGCAAAATTCATAAGATAGGTACTTAAGATATAAAAGATAGCGAAAGATGATCTGTCCCCTTAGGCGGTCGATAACAGAACGGGGTGTTTCACGTGGCGTTGTGCAAAAAATGGAAGCGTCCGTTGGCAGACGTCAATTGTCTAACGATCAGGGTTGAAGAGTTTGGGATCACAGAACTATAATTGGATGTGGCTAGTGACGACGAGCGCTAATTAAAAGGATTTATTCTGTAAAATCGAAAGAGGTCGATAGACATGTTATAATTTCATGACTACTTTAGTAAATTTAAAAGATTTATTACTGGGAAAATAAGTCGACACAATTGTTTCTCTATCTTTCGAACCAATCGGAAATAAAATGACAGTTGCTCATACATTTTTTCGATACTTTCGAGGAATAAGGGAGGGATTTAGTTATACGAAAGATAATTATTTTATAAAAACTCAACTACAAAGATTACAAATAAATTGTTGGAAGTTAAAACGACTTTAATAGCAACGATAAGATCAAAACTCGTATTCGCCGACATAATCAGCATTCCCAATGACGCAATCAAGGTTACGATGTCTAAAATATGCCTAATATGAGTGTATTGAACCAAACGACATTTGCGGGTTCTTCTCAGCAGGACGATATAGTTCTCAGTTCTTGGATAAAATTGTTTAGTACAGGTTTTGCAGTTAATGATAGCGCTAAACGGACATCAATACTAGATTATAATAAAAACTAATAAGGGCAAATGCGATTCCCTTTTGTATTTAAATAGACCATAAAAAGTGGCAGGAGCACTGAACAAGAAAAGAAATAACACCAGTCTGTAGTGCGGGATCGTTATTTTCGAGTACAGTTATTTTAAATTGTTATTTTATCGAAATGATTCATTCCAGTATCAGCAGAAATTTTTTTTCAATGCTTCAAATTCTAAACATGTTTTTATCAGTCTCTGCTTTCAAAGCCATTTATTATTCTATTGGAGAAACTATATAAGTAATTGTTTTTATTTATAATAATACTTGTATATGAATTTGTTGTAAGTAACGATACATTCTATTAAACATAAACTCATGAAATCTATTTGGCAGCTTTTTCAACAAAATATATTAATCCATGAAATTATAAATATAAATTATATTGGAAAGGTTATTTATTAAACTATATGATAAAATTCCTATTTATTTTTACACATCTTCCTGTATATTTCTTTTAATTTACTGAAATGCCAATTTAAAAAAAAAGTTATTGTTCAACGTAAAACGGATCGCGAGAAAAAGTTCCACGCAAGTTCGTTCGTTACCATCTCTATAAGTCTGTCGAATGCTTGGAAGAAGTAGAAGTTCGCTGAATGGAATGCGCCTTGGCGCTGCAACATTTCTCACGACCCAAACTGGGCATATTTTCAAGGTCTGCATCATGCGCCCATCCTCGTACATACAGGGTGAATCATTTATTACAACGGTCAAATTTTTGTGAACTTTTGAATACTGAAAAGAGTTATTTTTATACTCGTAAAGGCATTTTTTATTTATTGTATTTTTGGGTAGGTATACGTTTTCAAACAATTATAGAACTTTTAGAACATTTTATTGGAAAGTGACCAATTGAGACACGTTGTCAGGTGGTGAAAAATCAAACTGGTAATAGTTTAGTGAGCACATGTAGCGTGGAAAAAGTTATTGAAAATTAATATTTTCTTAAAACATGAGGTTAGGAATTTACTGTTTGGACCCTTACTTTGTGGAATCTACTCATATTAATGTTATAAATGAAACTAACTGTTTCTAATTAATTCCACTATTTAATTACAAAATTTATGAAAATTATTAAAGGATATTGATAATTATTTCGATATTGACATATCATCGTAGTGAACGACAATTAGATATATTGTTCAATCATATTAATAATTTAGATCCAAAAATTAAATTTACATTAGAAGTTGAAGAAAATAACTCAATCAATTTTCTTGATATTAAAATTCAAAGAGTCAATAATATACTTGATTTTTCAATTTACAGAAAACCAACACATACTGATGTGACTATTCCATATAGTTCCAATCATCCCATGTCACATAAATTAGCAGCATATAATTCAATGATACATAGAGCATTTTCAGTTCCTATGAACAAATATAATTTTGATAGAGAAATTAATATAATTAAACAAATAGCCACATCCAACGGTTATCCATTACATATAATAAATAAATTAATTAATAAAAAAGAGGAAAAAGTGGCATTACAATTAATATTTCCTGAAAAAACTAGGGAAATACAAAATTACAAAACCATCACATATGCTGGTAATATTTCTAATAATATTTCAAAGATAATATCTTGTTCAACAAATACGGCAATTTCTTTTAAAACAGAAAACGATGTGAGTAAAAAATTGTTAAATGTAAAAACAAAAATACCCCCATTAAAAAAGTCTGGAATATATAAACTTAAATGTCCAGAATGTAATGCTGTCTATGTTGGTCAAACAATTCGAAATTTTGAAATTAGATACAATGAACACTCACGAGCATACAGATTAAAACAGCCAGATAAATCACATTACGCAAAACACCTTCTTGACACAAAACATTCATTAACACCTAACACAGAACTAGAAGTACTGCATATTTGTGATAAGAAACAAGAACTAGATTTCCTTGAAGAACTAGAAATAAGAAGACACTTAAGAGACCCACAATATGAAGTTGTCAATGAACAGATAAATCTAGGGAGCTCTCCACTAATAAATTGTCTTCTTAAGTAACTATTGTAAAGATCAGCAGATATAGTTTTCCTTGGTTTCCTATATCATTGCACAGTTATACTGATCTTAAATGGGAAAAAGATATATATCCCCATATATCCCCATAGGGCTAATAATACCTAAGCTTTAATATTTGTAAAATCATATCTTCTTCTTTTTTCTATTCATATATATTAAGTCAATCACAAGATAGGTCACTTACTATTTGGTCTAGCCAAAATATTAAACATCAAGTAGGTATCACATAAAATGTAACTTCTGTCATTCTGACGATGATATGTCAATATCGAAATAATTATCAATATCCTTTAATAATTTTCATAAATTTTGTAATTAAATAGTGGAATTAATTAGAAACAGTTAGTTTCATTTATAACATTAATATGAGGTTAGGAATTTTCAACTTACCGATGACTTTGACATAATGTTGCCAAAGCATGTTTACACTTTTCGCCAAGACGGGTCTTACATGAACACGTTACTAGAATTATGTTTCTATATTTTTTTTTATTTTGCTTAGCATTTATTTCATGAGGGTTTTCTTTCATTTGAGATATTTGTCACATATTTATTACACTTTTCACTATTTATTCCACACTAACTCAGATGTCAAGCCGATAAAATTCGTTCTATATCATAGGTATAAAGCTGTAAAGAATAAAATTTTGATTATTAATGCCAAATGTTTTTCTGATTTCAATTTTTACTCGTCTAAGATGATATTTAATTGCATTCTTTTTACTATCAAATATGTTACAATTTTAAGAGTGAAAGTTATTTTCCGACATATTTTTTAGTCCACGCCCACCTGTCAGTTCCCAATTACTAAATATTTTACCTATTTTTGATAACAAATTAATTGTTTCAACCCTTTCTACGTGGAATATCCAGAATTATTAAATAAAATCAATAATTAACAAATTCCACAACACATATAATTAAACATAGATTCATATATATAGATTTTAATTTCTATTTTACTTAATAGATTCACCCTGTATATAATGTATTCGATTTGCATTCTCCAGATATCAATTTCATTCGGAGATTGATTGGGTTACAAGAGAGCAAAAAATTGCAATAACTCAAATTAATAGTTCTTTAACAAGGTTACCGAATTGAATTTGAAAAATTTTCAATACGGAAGATCTTCTAATAAACGAGAAATAATAGATATAGCAGTATTCATTATAAGTACGTTAAAATTTTTAATAAAACAGCGACTTATTAGAACTAAAAAATCATAATCATCGTCGTCGAAAGGTTGTAGAAAATAAAATACAGTTTGCTCCAGACGACTATCACAACTATTGTCTTATCTGCACTCGGAACTCGTTAGTACAGGCGCTTGGGATAAACATAGCTCAGAGAACTTTATAATTCCCTACAATCAGAAGTAGGTATCGTTTTGAAAGAATAACTTTGTTTATTACTAGTCATAGAACAACTGCACTACATTTCTTCGTCTATTTTCATATGCTGCTAAATTATGACAATGTCTGTCAGTTCCAACAAATCACATCTATAACATTATTTCTTGGTTGAATATTACTTGTCTCCTAAGCATTTATTTTAACTGTTTGAAAGGAAAAGGAATTGAAGGATCTCGGGAAAGAGCACTCTAGAAATATTTATTTTAATATAATTATTATTTAACGCAACTGACATTGACCTGGCTGTTTTCTATTTCTAAAATGAGTTATAATTCATTAATATTTTATACTTAATAAGATTAATAGTACCTATATAGATTGCCATTGAAAAGTTAATAAAATATGTTTTAAATGTTTATCCCAAATATATTCCTATTTTCGCGGCAATTTAGGACCATAAGTTCTACATATATAATTGGAAAAATGACAGTTCCTAGTATATTTTTTATTCTTTAGTCGTTAGTAATTTCTCTACTAACGTATTAATAATTATTTTCTTTTTTTGTTTCAGAATTCGTTTTTTCAAGGTACTGCCCTAGTATTATCGCATGTGCGAGCGTAGCATCTGCTTTGTGTGGCGTAGGATGGACCTATAAGAGTGGTCGTACTCTAGAACAACTCTTGCAGAGACTGACTGCAATTACAAACATAGAAATGGTAAATAAAAACATAAAACTTATACTTCAATTTCAAATCGATTTGATAGTTAAAAACCAGTACAGGTTTCATCTAAGAATCCTTACAGCGTAAGTTGCAAGTTAACTTCAGGGTCACTTCTTACATGATACATGTTAAATCTTAGAATCCTACTTTGATACAGACCCTTAAACCTAAAAAAAGCCAAAAAAGATTAAATTGATTTGAAGTTAGCCATAGAGGTATCTTTTAAAAATACACTGAGGACTAAACTATTTTATTTTATTTTAGGATTACGTGAAGGAGTGCCTTAACAAAATAGACCAGATGATCAAGGATTCTTCCGCTCTTCCAGGTGAGGAACTGAAATCTCCAAACAGTTCAGCCAGACCGGGAGAATTTACTCCGCCACCAATGGAAAAAAACCAAGAACATACCACAGCTTTAACCCCTACAGATGTGCACGACATTCATTTTTGACACAAGAAATAAATGTGCGCCAGTGATAATATTAGAATACCTAGAGCTTCCATAAACATTTTTAAAATTTAAATGTGTACCTTAAATAGAGACGTATTTTTTAATAATTTTTTCTGCGCGTTGTGAATCGGTTAGTATGTGTATCAAACACCACGACGGTGGTTGTTTTTGTTTAAATATTTTGTGTGGATGCGAGCGCTAAAGCAGAATAAAGTTGAAGAAGGAGAGAAGAATAAAATGAATGATGAAATGTCATGAAAAACTTCGGGGGAAGGCAATAAATTACGCTTTAAGTGAGAAACAGTAGTTGGATATTTTTTTTGTAAAGTAAGTGCGGACTGGAAAAATAATATAATATTGTACAAAAATTATAATTATAATTTAAAACTTAAAAAAGATGGTCGTAAATTCAAATAACGGTTACAAAATAATATATACAATTTTTTTTAAATAAGAAGTTTCTGGCCCATACAAACCTACAAATTGTAGGCAGCAACTTGTACGCCGATGAATGACATATCTTGCATAAGTATTGCATTGTTTTCTATGATATGCGTTTCGTTAAAAACAAGGTAATATATTTAAATTTAACAAACAATTATCTATTATTATAAAGCCTTGAAATTGAATAAATATTTTTTTATTTAAATTCAAGGCTTTGTTATTTAATTTTTAATATTAAAAATGTTCCATATCAACCATTACTTTTCGGTGTCATTTAGCTATCACCTTTACTCTAACTTTTAGAGATGGACATAAGTTTCTTTAAATCAAATTTGTAGGTACCAAGTGGTAAAGTAATTATATGTAAAAGTGTGCCCTCAAGGACATGTAGTTCAAAATAAAATAATTTGTCTATTTAATACTGTGGACAGAATGTGCAATAATTTTAGTTACCATTTTTCATGGTACATGTAAAGTTACAAATTAATGTTTCTATCAAAATCGTAGACACATTACAAAATCATATATTTATATTATTTTAAATAAATAAAAGTTTTATGCACTGTTTTAGTATAACAAAAAATGTTTTAGGGTATAGGGTGACATTCCAGTCCGTAGTTATTAACACCCCTACCCAAGGGTGGTCATTATAAAAATCGAACCCCTTTATAGTCATTTGTACATACACAATTTTTTGGTTCCTTAAACTGATTTCTTCATGTCAGTTGAATAATAGTTTTTAAATTATTTACCTAAATATTTACATTGTAGCAGTTCAATCTGTTGCACAATTTTGAAAAATTACCATTTAGACATTAAATTCGTATCAACGTTTACACATCTCCCTAATCTATACAGCTGTGATATCGAAATCATATTATGTCTCGACTCATATTAATTACATTTTGGAATCTCAAACAGATCACATATCGAAAAATACAATGCCAGATAAAATTGTGCAACAGATATTGAATCAAAGACTGTACTATTGGCAGGTGTGAGTTCATAAAAAGGATTTTAAAACATTGTTATTATTAGTATACATAACAATCTAAACACATATATAGTCTCACGTGTCGACTTTAAATTTAGTAATATTCACGTTTTTATCTTTTTCTTTCTTTTAATTAAATATTAATTTTTATTAGATAATAAAAATTATGACTATTGGTTAAGTAGATAGATGATATTTTTATTAAAATTATTATCTATGAAAACTTGACGAATATTTAGAATCAGCGATAAAAAGTATATGTAATTATAAAAACCTATAGTCTCCATGTTATAAACGAAACGGTTTAACTGTTATCAAGTATACAGTGGGAAACTTAATAAGTACATTTCCCTTGAAAACTAATCGCAAAAAATCCCAAGTAATTTCATTTCTCGTTCAAAGTAAATAAAACACAAAATTTAAATTTGTACCTTAATAATTTTAGGGAAAAAATTCTTAGTAAAAGTGGAGGAGAGCGGGAATGTCTCTATGGATAAATACCTTCTCTGTTGTAAATTACAACGGAAACTGATTAAATTCGTAAGAAAATGGCCTAACTAGAGATATATAGTAGAAACACATTAACATATTTTATGTAACTAGTATTGCCTCACCCTGTATTATATCTTGGAATAATATTTCAATATATTTAATAAAAAACTGGTTTTTGCATATTTCTTCATAAATTTCGCCCACTAGTGGTTACGCTAGAGACTTTAAAATTGTTTCAAGACTTTTCTCCTGGTCACTTTTACTAATTTTTTTTCCTAAAGGTATAAGATTAATAGTTTTTTATATACAGCCAAAAGATCGGTTTATTGGTCCACCCGGAATATATAAAATTTTAAATTAACCAAAAACAGTGCAATATATCTGACTCCCCAGTTTTCTCAATAAATACATATTCATTTGTAGCAATATAATTTTCGATTTCGATTTTCGCCCCCACAAGCAGAGGTACTTAATTTTTTCCAATAGTTTTTCTGGGCCGCCATGGATTATCATTTACGTATCAATTCACCCCGAATTTGGAGTGGAGGTGTTGGGATTTGTGGGAAGAGGGGAAGAATGGTCTGATTAGTTTTGATCTAAAATTATTCTAAATAGTTCAGAAAGTTATTTTGAAAAATGGTGTTTGGAATCCTTACAACTGTTATTGTAATTTGTAATATTTTTATTAAATCCTATTTTATGTACTTATACCTTTATATACGACTTAACTAACATAGATGATGAATTAATTGTACAAAAATAGTTGTTTCAATTATGTTTACAATAGGTTAAAGTATTTTTTGCAATGCAATACTTCATTATATTATGTACTTTATCAAATTGACTCGTCCCATAAATTTGTGGATTATTGTATAATTATAATATGTGATTACTTTTAAAATATTTTCTAATTAATTTTATGTGATTTTTTTGCAATGTATATGAATAACACAATTAGAAAATACTCTTGTCCGATGATGTATAAACTATTTCTTCAAATTTTGATCAAAAGTCAAAATCCATTTTTTAATTACATTTTTATATTTTTTTTGCTTGTGATGGTACAAAGTTGATTCTTTTGTACCTGCACTGATAGAGCACCAGAACTGGAACTATACTAGCATAAGCGAGAACTTAAGAACTATGTTGTATTTAATGAAATTCCATGCTATCCAATAAGTATTTTGATTTATACTACAATTAGTTACATTTCTAACAGTGGCTTCATAGAGAACCACTGCAACTGGCGAAGTGAACTAATGAATACTAGTTCTTTCAGACTGCTACAAAAAGGAGCGACAATTACACTCGTTTTCCTACAAAATAATTATTACATAGTTTAGATTTTATAACTTTGTCTTGTGGACATACATAGTTGTTTATTGTACATATTAATTAAAAAAAAAGACTTTGATCAAAATATCAAAAACACTAGTGAGTATGTTACATCAACTGACAAGAGTCCTAAAAAAGTGATTTAAAAATTTATATTAAAAAAAAAAGAAATGAATTAGATAAACAGAGCCATATTATTTAAGTACCTAATATGCTTTTATGCATAGTTATATATTTTACTATGATACATTTGCTTATAATTATTGTAAATAATTGTATATATTTAAAATCATCATGTTCAACCACAAATCTCACTGCCAGTGTAGAATTACATACCACATTTGTTTATTTGCTCATTTTACATACAATAGTTCAATTTTATATACCTCAATTGCAGTTCCATTCAATCAACCTATCAATAGTTTTTATTGTACAGTTTTTTCAAATGTGTAATAATCATATTATATATGCTTTTATTTGTAAATAATTATATATCTCTAAGAGAATTTTTATAATATAAAAATATTTACAACATTCTGCATTTTTATTTACCATTTTTTATAACTACCTTCAAAATGGTCCGTTATGAAAACCAGGGTGTCTCTTTAAGAGAGGCAACCGGATAAATTGGCAACTTAATATACATCTAATCCTTGTAATAGATCTAATCCAATATATAAAACCTAAGCCATCTATTGAATTATAGAAGAACTTATGACTGTAGTTGTGAATCTTATTTAGTAAAGACCAGAAAATAATAGCTTGAAGTACGTTGCGAAAAAACGACTTGGTATGGATTCATGAACAATATGGCTAACGAACAATCTTATAGCACAAGAAAAGAAGAAATGTCAAACTTCAAACGGAACGTCATAAAATATACAATTAGCTACGTCAATGATATGTAAACGTACGTATCATATGAGACCGACTAAAACAATTTATTTAAGTCTATAAATAACAGGAATTAAGATGAGCAACTAATTTTTCAAAATCTGTAAAACCTACACTTACTATATAAAAGCTGAAACTATGGGTACCTAAGGTAAACTAACATAAATGAAGTTGAGGTTAAGTTTTGATATTTTTAGGTATGTTATTTAGTTATTTCAAAAGCCTAATAGGCACACGCGAAATGAGAATTTTGATTTTGGGTCTTGATGGTGCAGGAAAGACGACAATATTGTATCAATTACAAGTAGGAGAGGTAGTTACTACTATTCCAACCATAGGATTTAATGTTGAACAAGTAACTTACAAAAATCTCAAATTTCAAGTATGGGATTTAGGAGGTCAGACTAGTATTAGGTATAGTTGATTAATTAGATACCCGAGAATAGAAAATACCTAATTCAATAGAATTAGAATAGGAAAATGCTACACTTAAATTACAAATTGTTTATAACTACTGGTTGAAGTAATGCTCTTGGGTGAAGCATGCTGCCATTTAATGGTCACCCAATTTACTCAATTGGGAAGTGAGCTACAAAAAAGGGCTGTACTCCAACCAATATTTATCTCTACAAGTATCTAAAAATATTGTTTTTGTGTAGACCCTACTGGAGATGCTATTATAGTAACACAGATGCTATTATATATGTAGTTGATTCAGCTGATAAGGAGAGAATAGGCATATCAAAAGATGAATTAGTTCCAATGTTGAGGGTAAGTAAATTTTACTTTCTTAGTAGAACTTGCCGATAGTTGATAAAGTTGAGGTCATGAATTATTTATTTTTAGTTGATGTTCTACATCAATGAGATTTAATACATTGATTACCAACTTTATATTGGCAGCTTTTGGTTTATTCCTCGTTTAGATGAATATATATCTGATTTCAATCACCTCTACAACAAGTTCCAACTCTCTGAAAACCAGAAGAGATCATGATGATCTTAAAAACCTGTTCAAAATATTAAATTCACTTTCTAACTTCCTTTTTCTACTTGGTAAGATAAATTTTATGGTTCCTGCAAGAAGCTCTAGATCAGCTAATTTGTTCTTTCAATCTCTCTCATATGAACATAGGCCATAATTCATATATTTCCAGAACAACATGTTTGGCAAATAGTACCCGAGGAATGTGGTATCCGTAGTTTCACGAAAATTCTAAGACTTTCAATTTCCACTGTAACGACGCTCATCCAACTTGGGTCTTGGGGAATAGCCTTATTCTACTTGTTTTTCACATGAAACTAGATGGTGAAAACGGCATCCATTCAAAATAATGTGTATTTTGGATAAACCTTGACCATTCTCTAACTTAAAAAAAGAGATATTGAGAAAATTCCATACTTTTACCATATGTACCTATCTTTAAATATAATAAGGACAAATTTAAAGAAAAAAATATTTAACACTAGAAGCGCCGAAGAGGTCATTTTGACACTTTTAAAAATTAATTGTTCTGGATCTTCTGAACCAAGGGCACTATGAGGCTAAGAATTCTTGACTTTTAATCTTTTTATGTAATAAACACGTACAAGTAAGCTCAATCTTGTTTTGCATATCATTCCTATTTTATTATGGCTTTTACCTATTAGCGCCGCATGGGGTCATATTGATCTCTGTCTTTAGAATATAGGAAAAATATTGCAATGCTTGCCTGAATTTATATCATACATAAATATTACCTATGTGTAACCATCGCAAATGAGACATAAATGTCAGATTAAAAAACACTGCAAAGGAAACAAGACTGTCGTCAAATGTAAAAAGTGTCTCAAGTTTGCCTGCGGAAATTGTTCAGGAAACATTGTTAAAATTGTAACTTGTGCCAAATGCGCCAAGTAGTTTATGAGTATGTAGTAAACAGCTTTTTATTTGAATAAAGAACCAAAATAAGTCTAATTTTTTCAGTTTTTGCCGATTCTGCAATATTTATATGAGGAAAAAAGATGGGGTCAAAATGACCCCTATAGGTATGCAGGTAAGCTCGGCGCTTCTAGTTTTAATGGAGTTGAGCGATAAAAAGGTACCTATTCAGGTATTACGCCAGTGATGACACAAACTTGAAGGGCTTCTTTACAAAAATGTATCCTTTTGGTTCATACATCTCCTTGACAAATTTTGTAAGAAAATACTGTGTGGATATAAAAGTTATAGCAATATTCACTGGGACTCAAGTGTATTAGGCAAACCCTATTAATTCTTGTTTTTAACAGTGAATCGACCAACTTGGCCATTTTTTTGGGACACATTCTAGCAGAACCTTTTTTTTTTTAAACCACGGGCTACAAATTTTTAGTTATGGTAATAAATTAGTCACTTTTGTTTATATACATCACTAATTTAATCTTCTACTACCTTAATGTATTTGATTTTTTAACATTTGATGACAGTAGGGTTTTTGAGGTTTTTATTTTGTTCAGGAATCTGATGAAATATCTAGCAAAAGAACCCACAGGCAACAAACTCGAAAAGCCAGATATCTGTTTTAATATTAAATTTTTGTTTATGCAAATTGTACAGGAAGAAGAACTATCAGATGCCATTTTAGTAGTCCTAGCTAACAAACAGGACATACCGGGCTGTATGTCATTAAAAGAAGTTCATCAAGCACTAGGACTTGAAGCGTTAAAAAATAGGACTTTCCAAATATTTAAAACGTCAGCTACCAAAGGAGAAGGATTGGATATGGCGATGGAATGGCTGGCGAACGCTCTTAAAAACAGAAAATAACACTGAATAACCCAAGTTTTCTAGTCTTAATGAAACACTGCATAATTGTATAAATTATTTTATAAACTTTTTAAATTTTATTTAATTAATATAATTTCTTGAAGAAATCCCTACATAATATCCAAAGTTATTCATTTTATATATCTAAAACAATTCCATTTAAGATCATAAATGAATTTTTGAATTTGTTTCAACAACCCTATAACAAGTAACTATATAAAGAACAAATATTTATTCTAACTATTTTCTGTAGTCTAACTTGTGCGAAAAAACAGATTCCTGTAAGTATATTTGTAATTTTCAACGCAAATTTGTGGGTTATTTTTCATAATTGATGGTATTATGCAAGGATTTTTTCATTCGTTTATCACTGTAGATATTGTTATTGCGAAAAATGACTTTGCATGCATTCTGAATTAAAAAAAAACGTTCCAGATGAAGGTATTAAGTTGATAACACAATTAGCACTCCTAATTGTGAAGATAGGACTTCACCAAACTGGACTAGACCGGTTGTCTTTGACTACACCATGCTGGATTTTTAGTTTACAGTAAAAGTGAACTTTTATATAATTAAAGAGGGAAAGTTATGGTCTAGTACCTGTTCAAGACACCATCAGCAGCTCTTTTCACTCACAATTTTATTAGGATGTCCTAACAAAAATCACAAACGTAGGGGGTACTGAACCACATAATTTGAATAAAAGTTCTGTACTGATTCCATCGTTTTTTTCAAACGTCCTTTAGCAATAATAGCAAATAGTATACCTACAATAATATTTCATCCCTCGTAATCTGTGAATCACTCCCGCAGAAATTTATATAAATTCGTTACAATTTAATTGTATTCATAAATTAAGTGCTTTCATTGATTTTGATTGTTAAAAAGATTGATACCTTTTTATCTGGAACTTGTCCTTGCCGAATTCGTGGACAGTATTCACCCATTCATTTATATGTATTAAGAAATTCTATTTATAAAAATATGTATTTGTTTCCATGGGAATATTTACCGCTTTAATCCCCCAATAGCATTCCAAAACAATCATATATTATATTTTCACTTTGTGTTGTGCGTCATAAATTTATTTTCGAAATAAATACTTTTGTACATTTCAATAAAAGGTAAATGTTCACACTGATTTCATTTAATCCCAGTTCACGTTTTTGCCGAAATTATTAAATAAGAAATTTCGATCAGATGGCAGACAACTCTTTTTATGTAACCAACCAGCATCGAGGCTGAATCTTATGCCGCTTCTTGCGGATTCTCTTCGCCTAATACAAGAAACCGCACATTCGCCAGGTAGTGTCTGGCATAGGATCTGTTTTGCAGTTTCCTTCACTAATAAGTAACAAAATCTGTACCTGTCTTCGTCCATCAGCCTTATTAGTTTTTGTGTGTTTATTAGGGCCTGTCCAGATAAGTGTTGGAAAATTACCGTAATTTATTTTTCGTTACGAACTTTCGAGAATTTTGGGTAAACTTCAGCGCCATTGAAATTTGCAACTTTTTGGAGAATTTATGATTACATAAAAGACAAAAACGTCATTTTCTTAAAGCAGTTACCTAGTTAGGAAACAAAGGAACACCTGTTATTTAAACCAAAAAACATTAAGAGAATAAACACATTAACAAAACCCTTTGGAATTCGGAACATAGCAGGTACCTATAGTGTAGGTACTTGAAAACAAAAACTAAAATTGAATTTGGAAATTCTTCCGTTTCCAAATACGAAAAATGTTCTGGACCATCAGAAGAGTTAGTGTCATGAACAGAGTAGTCTTCATCTTCTTGCGGTTCATTATTAGAACTCTCACTACCAGATCTTCTGCTGTAATGTATTTTGTTTATTTGTGGGTTAACATTGACATTAGATGGACCAGCCTCATTCAAATTCAAAAACTTCGAGTTAAGGGCAATAAATACGATTTTGCCAATATCTTTCAAATTTGTTTTGCAATAAAACCCTGTCCACCAAGAAATACTGTCGTTTTTTTTGCTGTATCCCAGAAACGGTAACCGCCAAAAATTACTTTTTGCTCAAAAGTATGTCAACTTAGTAGAAATCAAATCTTTTTTTTGTTGAAATGTTGGATGAACCGATAATTTTTGATATAGAAATTCCATGGCTTGAATATTATGTTCATTATTTAATTGAGAGCCACAGTATTTGGGATCCAATGAATAAGCGGCCAAATGCAATGGTTTAGGCATTATTTTTTTTCTATTTTTACGAAGACAACGTTTAACCTCACTGTTTAAACAATTTGCAGATTGCGGAGCGGAATATAGACAGTACGGCGCGAAACCTATAGCCGACAGCGCACTAATGCAACTGTCGCTTCAACGTGAGCGAATTTTACCGTAAATTACGGGAACTTTCGCACGGTAAAGTTCGCTACTCACAACACTAGTCCAGATTCTCGACTCGGAGTCGCGGAAACGTCTAGTATTTTACTATGTTAAAATGAGGGTAAGTCTGCGACGAAGTGGCGACACTCACCAGCCGGACCACTTTTTGTGAGCGACTTTTACTAACATTGACCATTTTATTTTGAATGTCGGGATTGAGTATTGATTCAACATAAAAGTAGAATAACGTCTTGCAATTTGGAACAGCAGTTCGAAAGATTATAGTTTTTTGGCTGGTATACTTAATCTAATATTTGTACTTGAAAACTTTGCTTTATTATTTGACGTTGAAGAAAACAAGGGTAGATTGAAAGTATTCTTTGACATTCGGAAATAGTTGAAAACTTTAGCATTGTCGTTTCTTTACACAGTGCGCTGAAATAAGTGTTACCCCCTCTTAACTTTTCTATTTTTATGTAATAAGAAAAAACTCGGACTCTATAATAATCATAGCATGCTTCGATATACCAGTTTCGAATCGTACTTGATCCCTCTTCCCGGGACAATCATCCCTTTAATTTGTGGCGACACTCAGTAACTCGTTTGTCCGACTTTGCAGACGCCAATCCGAGTCGTTCGTTCGTCTAAGGGCCCTAAAGCTTGCAGTGGCCCGTTAGCAGACCTACTATTCCTTTGACAGTTTTCTACCTTTGCATAATAGGAAATCATCACTGAAAAATGTCACAAAAGGTTTGAAACAAAAATTGCTTGAACAGCGAATCACCATGAAAACATTTTGTTATGTAAGATCCACTTTAGGAAATATTTTAAGATTAATATGGGGCTTATATGCTTCTAAGAGCCTCTCCATCACAACCTTTGCTGTTTATGCTCTCATGTGATGCTAGAGTTCCTTGTCTAGACCCGTCCTTATTACTAGACTTCGTAGGCCGACCCTCAGGTCATCCATATATTGGGAGGGTTGTGGTTTTTCCTCGCCTAGTTAGTCCTTCGCAGTAGCAATATACCTACTAAGCCATAATGGGCGAACAAACAGGATACTAGTTAGACTCCTGACAGGGCAACGTAGAAACAACAAATACATGAACAACATCGGATTGGCAGACAACTATGTAAAATCTGGTTACCAATGTTACATAGAGAAATTTCCAATAATCAATTACCTGCGTTATCAGGATAGTATCATAAGTTTTTATCCAGGTTTTCTTATGATTTATCATTGGAATTGTTGTTAATCAAAACACACTTCAATACACAAAGTCACAAAACTAATTTAGACATATTTAAAACAAAAATAATCATATCACAAAAAAAGTAACACTAAACACATTTTATTAACAAAATTTCTGAAATAAGCTGAAAAGCGCTATCCTTAATAAAACTGTTCCTGAAGGGTGCACTTTACTGGCTCACATTCCTAGTAGACTGTAATATTGTTAGAGAGTTATACAAAAAATATTTCGTTTCACATTTTATCAGGAATGTGGTCAACTGTGAATGAACCTTAAAAATTGGACAACAAATTTTTTGTAGTCTGAACTTCAAAATATTATTGATTGCCTAGTTATCGAATTCTTTCGATATTGTCAGATACGGACCAGAATTTAAAAACCTAATTGTTCTTGATAACGGTAGCTAGAATGCTACCGAAACGTTGAATGGTTGAATTAAAAAATATAAAAAAGATTGTGGTTCATTTTCCCAGAATTAACAAAAAGAATAATGAATACACCACAAGGAACATACAGAAGATATTTAGTAGGTACTCCGTGAATTTTGGCGATGGTCCTTTGATGAACTCTTTGGCCTGTCTCGTTCCAGGCACCTTGTACCAACCAACATTCTCGAGACTGCTTTTTTGTCCAAGTACTACTATTTGTCTTTTGCAGCACTTTCGCGATACTACAAAAGGGTTCTGGACAAATGGGAGAACATCGTACTCCTCGGGATAGTGAGTCTGCCTCTTCATTGTCCTTCTAATCTGAGTGGCTTGGTATCCAGGCTAAGGAAAGTATATTTCGACTGCCCAACTCTTGTCTCGAAGTAGTCCCAAATGAGTTCATAATTTATATCTCTACGGAGCTGATTGCTCTTATAGCTGCTTTGGATGTCGGAGTATATGGCAATGGCCTTTTCTTTAAACTCTTGCTTTAATAATTCTCCTGCACAGTGCTGTATTGCTGCTACTTCTGAGCACAGTGAGGCAGCTTACCGTGCAGTCTGGTATATGGGCGCTTTCCCTCTGATCAATGTAATAGTTGCTGATCTGGCTTCGCCTTGTACGTAGAGATGAAGTGGCGGTAGGTTCAGCAAGATTTCTGATGCGGCTGTTGGGGTCGTCCTCACATTTCCCGTGGCTGCAAGGCAAGTTTGCTTTTGATGCTTTTGGCTCGCTTCAGCCTGCCACCGTACCGTCGAACCAACTGAAGCCGATGTATTTGCAAGCATGTTAGATTTCATACTTTACAATCAATTAAAATACTCTGTACTTCAAGATTATAGTTCTAGGTCTGCTTGTTGAAAAAAAAAACAATTTCTTACATCAGAATATATTTTTAACAAATCAACTGATAAATAAATCAAAACAATCCGAAATTCAACAATAAAAGTATTTAGCACAATCTCGGCGTTTAGTAACTGTGAGAAATGTAATCTCCAATAATTATATTGTATTCTACAAACAATATTTTACATTGTTTAACTTATCGTACAATCCAGTTCACCTTGTTTAGGCAAACCTTCTAATGTAACTGCCACAGCTCTTGTCATATACGTCATAGTTCCGTAACAACCGCTAGGTGCGCTGTCATAAAAGTGTTGACATATGTAGGCAGCGCCTCCGCATAACAAGCCGCCAGTTTTCGATAGTTCTCGTAGTTCTTTTGGTTTGGCACAACAAAGAGTAGCATCACCATCGCATTTCATCTAAAAAAACAATTACTTAGTTGAATCGGTTGTTTGTTAAAAGTTTTTTTTAATTATTGAATATTGTACCTGATCGTCTAAAAATAATTCGTTGGCAATATAAACTAAATATTCCACTTGTATGATTCCTCCTAAAGAAGGAACGATGTTGTACTCGGAAACTAGTGTTAACACCATCAGAGCTTCTACAATTAATTGTCTATATTCTGGCTGTGGTATCGTATTTAAAACGGTTTCTACGGCTAGTGCGAATTTTAGTTCTCCGGATGTCATTTCTTGAGTCAACGTTTGCGGTAGTACTTTACCAGCTATATCCAATCCTTGACACTGGAAAAAAAAGAGTAATTATATACAACTCAATGAATCATAAAAATAACAGGATAATCGATTTTGAAGAACAGACTCACGTATTGTTCCTCAAACTTGGGAAGAAACACGAGTTTTTAAATATGGCAATGCCCCCTAGAGCGCAATAGACAGTAGATGAATTCATCAGTTGTTAGAGCACTTTAAAACCTATTTGAATTTAATTTAATTTTACTACTACTTAATTAGTAATAATAGTTTTAGAAGTTATTGAACTTGTATATATTAGCTTTATAAAAAAAAATTCTATAAAAGGATTCCTACATTTCTTACTTGCCCGTCACATTTCCACATTTCTTCCTACATTTTAACAAGTTGTTCAACGGACGAACAAAATCGGAAACTTACTTTTTCTAACACAGACCAAACTCGAGAGTAAAAATCTCTAGGAACTCTGTTAAGCGCTCCATCCAATCTTCTTCTTCTCAACCACTGACCTTGTCGATCCGGTTCAACGATATTATCGTCTAGATCATTTGCTAAGCTAATGTGACTTTTCTAAAAAAATTAATCCTATTAGCTTTAATATTATTATACTAGCGGAATCAAATTACCTTACTTATACGGCTAGATTTATTTGTAATTATCGAAAAGTTACCTCTTCCGACTGAAAAATTATTCAAGTTTTATTGTACAGTGAGTTTCAAGTATGGAACGCATCAATTATCTCGGAAACGTATCGCAGTATTTTTATAGATTTTGGTGAACAAGGATCTTGTGATATGGCCGATATTATGGTGGTATTTACATTGTTGTCAGATATTTCCTTTTTTCGGAATAATAATGAACTTTGTTATTTCAAATGGATCACCCTGTTTATTTTTTGCCTTTTGAAATCCTCGAGAAATACTGATTATTTTTCATGTAATGCCATAATTTCAGAGTTATAGCTACATTTACATTATCTTCGCCGAAGTGGTGTGCAAGGACCAAAATCTATCAAAATCGTGCTATACGTTTCCGAGATAATTGAGGCGTTCCATATTTAAAACACACTCTGTAGTGCCATGTATAATTTTGATAATAAAAATAACTTACCACTACTAATAGCGAATTCTTTGCCGCTAATAATGTGATGCAACAAATTTTTCATTTCAAAAGGACTCAAATTCAACAAATGTTCTGACGCTTCATCGCCATCGCAAATGAGTGTTCGAGATAGTTCAGTTGCCATTACCTACAAAAAATATTAATTTTTTATAGAAATAGTTCATTTTTTTCCAATTATAGATTTTTTTATTCCATATGTATAAAAAAGGGTACAGGTATTAGAAAAAGTAACCAGGGAACTAGGGTTGCCTATATATTAAAGAAATGAAAATAGTAAGGGATACTAGTACTACTAAGGTAGGAATAAGTAGATAGAGGCAGTAAGCCATAAATAACCCTTGAAATTACATCAGAGCTGGAAAGGAAGGCAGTTCTAAAATTATATGGGAATGTCTAGGGAAACTCAATTAACTAGGCGATAATTACATCGTCACCTTACTGTAGATTCCAGGAAACAATAGAAGGAAATGAAATAGCAGTTGAACTAGCAAAGAGAGGTGCTGAGACACCATTTTGAGAAGCTCCAATGTAATATTGGATATCCTAAAATTCTTTCGGGAAATAGGTCTAAAGTAACTACTAGTCTTTGCGACTTTCCTCAGGAACTAAGAACAATAGATCTTGCTAGGTCTCACTAAATATCACCCCAATATACATAAATACCGGTAAATTAGAAAATGTCAGTGCGTACTGTTAGGTGAGTGAGGCGCGACTCTACTTATTTGCCCTTGACACAACGATTCCTATGTTTAACCAGCATTTCAATTCGAATTTTACACAGATGCGCCACTTTACTCTCCTGCCAAAAGCTGCGCTACAAAAAAATTGTACGCATGTTTTATCTGCCGTTTCCGCCTCTTAGACGCCGACAGTTACGTTCCATGTTTACCGAATCTTAACGGACTAGGAGGAGAGGGTTTCAAAGTACCCAATCTCCAGCCTTCTTTTCGCATTCCTTCCTTTTTTCTAGTTTCATAAATAGTCGATTTTCCTTAGAAAATAAATATTGAGATGCGGTTTTTACCATTTTTTTTAACTTCCATCCTCTTTCAAGTGAATGATTGAGAAATATAGCATCGATTTCCAAAAAAAAGTTGAAAACAAAACAATTGTTCAATCACTTAAAACCACTGGAATAAAACTATGATATAATATTTTATTAGGAAATGAATTCTCTTTCAAATGTTACCAAGTTTGTCAAAATCCATAAAGCGGAACAAAAGTTATAACAGTTATATTGAGTCAGCTTTCCCACTCACCCCTACCAGTTATTCTATAAGATAGAGGGAAAAGTACTGGAGCAAACTTACGTACAATGATCTAATGATTACGAATATTTAAATTGTGTGGTACTATAACGGTGCATTTATTATAGAAAAATGATGTTTTTGTAATGTTATTGTGAACTGCGCCCTCTAGCGGTGGAGTAGGATACTTGAAAATAATTTCCAGCTGTTTCTCATATGCGAGTTTGTGATATAGATTGTTTTCTCTAAGCTGTAAGATAAATATTTTCTGAGATTCAACGGGCTACCTCTCTTAATCAGACACCCGGTACATAGTCAACTTATAAAACAAAATAAAAAGATTCTAAATCAATCTGCTTACTAAAAATAAAAATACAAAACCTAAAATATATTGAAATATAAAAAATAACTTAAAGAAAGTGGTAGAGAATTCAATATTTCATTTACCTGGATTATCAATCCGACTCTCAATCTAAGCATTTCCAAAAATAACTGAGGATCCGTTCTAATAAACATAGCCAAATAAGAAAGTAATTCTTGTGTCAACATAGATGTGCTGTCATCTTCTCCATAAGCTTCGTGGATTAGAAGTCTCAAATCGTTTTCTGGCAGAGGGGCGGTAATAGTGTGTTCATTATTAGGCGGCATTCCTACATAAAAATTTTTGATAACAAGAAAAAGCATGAAAAATGACAATTGGGATCTTGACTGTATTCAAATAATTTCAAAGTAAAGTGGTAGTTACTATGATAGAACTACTAAAAAATACAATAGTTTTCCTCTAAAGGAATTTAATTATCATTTTATAAATAAAACCGAATTAAATCATTCTCAAGTCACGTTATCAATCAGAATGTATGAAGTCATTTATTCCCAAACATCATCAGACGCTGTCAAAAGGCTTCGTTGATCGATTGACATTTACAGTGATTTTTAAGTAATTTATTCGAATTGTCTCGTCTTTGAAAACAGAACTTAGAGATCATCTTTTATAACAATACTAGCTAAAACCCGATCACTTTGCTCTTATTGAGGTTAGAATATCTTGCGGTATATTTTTTTAAGTAAACGTTACCACTAACGAAATGGAAAAACATTTTTATTACAAATAACGTACCTTGATTAGATAATAATTATTATATTCTTTGTTGAATCATCTTGTGTAGATGACTATTCATCAACGAAGAGAAAAAAATTGACCTTTGGACTAACATTGATTGAACACCTTTCTACCTTTCAAGCCACCAGGAACCGATGAGGTTTTCCCAGCTTCGCTTCATCATAAACAAGACAAAATTCTACTAGATTACATACCAGAAGCATAAAGGAGGGCAATAATCCCCTTTATTTCAAAAGTTGGAAAAAGGGACACAACAAACCCAAAATCCGTTAGATTTCCTAACATTAATTGTGATTAAAACGATGGAGGAATCTATTATTATATTAAAACATGAATCCTAGCGATACTACTTATCACCCACATCAGCTTGCTTACCTGGCGGGTAAGACTGCAACCAAGAAACTGTAATATGTGCGTTTTTTAGACATAGTAGCTTTAAACAATTCTCCACATGAGGATGTCAAAAGAGAATTGAATACAAGAGGATGTTGACTGTTCACTACTAAAGTAGCCGAGATGAAGACGAGTAAAAACATCATCTCCATCTGCATAACCAAAGGATGTCCCGTTAATGTGGAGTCTGACTGTAGACGGACTCCAGTGCCGTTTGGCTGATCTTGGAATATCCTGCCAAGGATATGCCAATGACATAGTCATAACAGCCAGAGGAACATTTGAGAATACTGTTTTTGACATCGTGAAAAGGGACTCAACTATACGAATAGCTGGTGTAGACAGATGGAACTCCAGAACCACCCTAATATACTTCACTAAAAAAAAAACTCAACCCAAAAACCGGCAGGAAAGAATAGGAGTTTTAGGATTCTGAAATGAATGTACACATCCATAGTGAGACCAATAAGGCACTACAGAATCCCAGGAGACTATTAAATGAAAAAGGAAGCCTGCGGATATGGTTCAAATTCCTTCAAGGAATAGGACCAAATGAACTACTAGTTTCTGAGACTTTGCTCAGGAACTGGGTAGAAGAAAGTGGCACAATAGATCTTTTAGGTCTTAGTTAATGTTCACTCCAACTTCACATATATAAAAGTAATTTCATCGAAAATCGCGTGTGTTCCGTTTTTACACTATTAGAACTTCAAATTCGTCTTGTATAACAATAAACTTACGTCTCCTCATCACTTTACCAGTGTTTGGGAACATATTACTTCACATCGTTTTGGCACGAAGTTTTAACAGAATTTAAAATACAATATTTTTCGATTATGCCATATTTAAAAGAATAATAATAGTTACAAAACACACAGTTTGTTGTATGCAATTGTTATTATAAGTTGAGTTACAAATTTAGAAACAACAAATTAGCTAGTCAGATATTAACACTTACCGACAGTTATCTGCTTCTGTCTAACCAACAAATCAGTAACTGATTTAGCTAGATCTTCTACACGTTTTCCCAACATACCGGCTGTATGTCTAACGAGACCCCACATTTTTTGATGACAGGCTTTTTCGTACAATCCTTTTAACAAATCTTTCACCGTAACTACTCGACCGTATTCCAGCATTCCGGTATTGTAATCCAAACCTTTTGTATCGACCAAATATTGCAAGATATCGCCTTGTTCGTCTAGCGAGTCGGACTCTCTCAACATTGCAAACAGCTCGTCTACCTACATCAAATATTTCAAATCGGCATTAGAAAATCACAAACTTGGACCGCCAAATGTTTATCCTTATAATTACTAATAAAAGTTGGTTGCCACTTGCGGTAAAATTAATGTTGGCTGCTTCTAAATCTCCAACTTTTGTTGGTAATAATTGTTGTCATGTGTCATATTAAATTATCGTTTGTTTTTGTTAAATTATATAGTTGAACAATAGTTATGTGGTTAGAGTTAATAAAATAGATAAATAAAGAAACAAAAAATAAAATAAACAAAAAAACCAACAAATGCAACTTAAACCAAGGAAAAACCGTATTTTGAACGACCATTTCAAATAAAGACTACTCTAAAATCTTTTGTATGAGTAAATTTACCTCGGTGTCTGCATACTGTGTTTCCGATTGGTTTCGATGTCTGGTTATATTAACAGTTGGTGGTTTAGACTCGGATTTATTTAGTTTGGGTTTCTTTTCAGGAGACGGTGATCTCGTGGATTCATCTTTTGCATTATCGGTGACTTCTATTGGAATCTGTGGAAAGTACAGAGAAGAGCGTCTATCCAAACTTACATTTCCTTCCATACCTAAAGTTTCGGCTACAAAAACAATTTATTAATTAATACAGAGTGGCGACAAAAATGGTATGCGCAGAATAAATGGACACAAAATGAAATCTAAGCATTGATTGTAAATTTTTCAAGTTTTTCCAATTTCGACTGGATATGCTTTGTATTGCAAGTGTAAGTCTCTTCAGTGCCACAAAAGTGAATATTATTGGGAAAATTGTAGTGAGTACTTGGATGTCATTCCTTTTCCATAGATACCCCATGATATTGAATGTAAGTTGCTTATCTAACATGCATTATGGGAACGATAACGAAAGGTCAAATTGGCTGAAATTTTGAGATGATGTTTTTGTCGTTCCGATTAAAAGTTATCATTGCACTAACAACATCGTTCCAGCAGATTTCGAGATAATTGGCTGTCAAATACTGTTTTTTAGTATACGATAAGATAGTAAAGCTCTGTATTGAGAGGAGGTTACAATTTTTGTAAATATGTTCTGTTACTATCTTATGAAATAATTTAGTATAAAATAAGAGTGAAATTATTAGACACATTCAGGGAGCCACAAAAATTGAATAAAATACTAATACTTAGCCACTTTTTCTTATTTTCTATCAAATAAATATTATTAGTATTTAGTATCATAAGGGTAAAGCGAAAAACTAGAAAAGAAGAAAAATTGCTAGGTATTAGCATTTTTTTTCATTCTTGTCACGCCCTGTAGATTTTAACTCATATTTCAATATTACTTGATTATAATATTTTCACAAGATAGCAGCAACACGACATTGTTTACAAAAATTGTAAGCTTCTCTCAAGACAGAGTTTTAATCTTGTCGTATACCCAAAAAACGGGATTTGACAACCAATTATCTCCAAAACTGCTCGAACGATCCTGTTGGTGCAATGATAAATTTTAATCGGAACATCGAGAACATCATATATGAAAATTTCAGCCAATTTGACCGGGACCACTTTTCCACAACTTCCCTGCAGGGTTCTTCGAGAATTTAAGGTTAATACACATTCAGCCCTATACTGTAACTTAAGTAGAGTAGAGATGAAAGCATCTATTCCAAATCTTGAGAAATCGGAATATTGGATGCATTCAGAGCTATTTGGACAGTCGGTGATAAAGTTATCGGTACAAAATACTCATCACAAAATTCAGTTTTTAACAGAAAAGAAAATTAAAAAACTGATTTTTGAGGTTAACTTGAAATGCATGCTTAACGTCAGATTTCGATATCGAAATGCTATTTCAAAATTGCTGGTGATTTCGACTAAACATCTCGACGGTAGAAATCTTACAGGGTTATGTAATGCCGATCGTCCTTGATTCCGATTTGAGTGCTCGACTTCTATTCGATTTGACTGATTTCTATTGGAGTTATAGAATAGGGCTAAATGTGAAGCCAAGGTGGACCAATAACTGTGTTAAGTACAAGCTAAAATAACCTCATGCAGTTTGGAAAGGTACAACATCTAGGAAATCTTTTTTCTTGGGTTAATGAAAATATATCAAAAAAACTACCAAACCCATAGACCAAAAGTATATAATGATTCAAAAATTGAAAATTTTTTGATAGGAATACAACATTCAATATTGGCAGCCCATTAAACATATCTACATGTTATATAGTTAAACTTACCTCAAAAAACATGATATTGTTGAAATTAAAAAGGTAATGGAGAAACATGGTGATGTATTTTTGTGATTTTCGAAAATATACAGTATACATGAGAATGGACCAATTTACAAAATAATGAAGAAAATGACAAAAGGCTTGCGTGTTTCATACTCTAATGATATTTGGCTAATATAACAATAAATATTCTTTGATGTTTCTACAAAAAAAATATACAAAAACTTACCCAAGGAAGGTAGGACTGTAAAAATATTTGGAAAATTAATAAAAATAATTTTGTTCAATCAAAATATAAATGATGAAGACCTAATCCACAAAAATCAGTATAATTATGAATCTACTCTCAATTTCTCATATTCTTTCTCAAACGTGTTTAGTTAACATCATAAAACATAAAAGATGAATTTGTGTTGCATGTCACCTTCTACACCCATTAATTTTCTTTATGTATACGAGGGTTGTCTTTTAAGTGTTGCATATAACAATACAGTTGGCGCCTGTCAACAAAGACCAAATGTCAAAATTAGTTTCTTATTGGATAAGGAAGAACAGAAAGCAATTAGAGTAAATTGGTGTCAAAAAACTCTAAACCGGTTCAACGTAGGAAACTCAAAAAATATATACAGTATTGTCATTTGTGATGAATCCTGGATTTACTCTTATGAAACCGAAAATAAACGCCAGTCGGCTGTTTGGGTGTTCCAAGATGAACCAAAACTGACGACAGTTATACGTTCTCGACGTGTTTCCAAAAAGATGGTGGAGACATGAATGGATGAATGTTTATTCAACAAACGTGTACAACACATTTGCCCCGAGAAGGCGAAGATTAGCTAGAAGCTAAGGCGAAGATTAGCTAGAAGCTACTCTTTAACTCTTAACCTTCAAGGGATACCTACAATATATGAACAACAACAAAAAATATATTGTTTCATTTTACATTATTACAGTAGAATACATAAAAATAGTTCAATGTAAATTAATATGTCGAATTAAGAATTATTGTTTTTCAAGTAACATATTTTTAACAGTGCGCTTAAAGGTATAAAACGAAGTCGCCGTTATATAGGATCGTTAGGAATTATATAATTTCACTAAATTGTATACAGGGTGAGTTACGAGGAACTGTACATACTTCTACCATAAGTAGAGGCACGTTAGAGTATTATCAAATGACCATTAAAAAATGTCTTCTTGTTTTGATTATTAATGAATTGGTGAATTATGGATCTTCACCAAAACAATGTTTCGTCATATCTTTTCAATTATTAGGTCGATTTGTCTTATTTTTTGGTGAAAGTGTGTATTGGTGTCTGGCAACTAACTGACATATTCAGAATTGAAAAAATCCTGGACCGTCTTCGTGAAAATTTGTGAGACTGCTTCATATTCAACACTTCACCCTGTATATGATTTTTCTAAAATCTGATATAATTTTTTCAGAGGGCATAAATAGACAGTTATACCTGAATTTTTTGTTACACTTACCTTTCGTGTCCAATTAAAGATTCATTTTAGAGTCAAATTGAAAATTGACAATAATGAAATATCTTACTGTATAATAATGTTTAGTTATTGAAAAAAAATCCTTAAAATAAACAGAAGCGACACACACTGTGCTCCAGTATGGTAAATACCACAATTTGAATTGATTTACAGGGCCGGATTTAAAAATCTTGCATATCTGGTTCATCTCAATAATGCACCCTGTATGTAACTTTTTACTCCCGTAATAGACAAAAAACAGATAGAAAATGTTTGTAATAACCTAGTTTTCTTATTTGTTTGAGGAAAAATCATGTCTAATTATTTTAATCGGAATGAAATGAACAAGCCCAGGAAATGTTTATACATAAATTAAAAAATGAAATAAAAAACAGTAGCCAAACAATAAAACAGTTTTAACAATGTTAAACAATGTGGAATAAAATAAAAAACAATTTAATAAACATTACGATTATAAAGTATGTTCAAAATGAAATCCATCTACCTTTTTTTAAAATTCTGTTCATTTTAATTTACTAGTAGGTAATTGATTTGCATATTTTTTCTGCTTTTCTGCCCTTGTTTATATGAAATAATAATAATAAATACAAGTTTGAAATATTTTTGTGGTTATCAGAGGGTTGTTTCTGTGGTTATATACGGCTTAAAACCACAGAAATAAATATTATTTGCGGCGTTTAGAGAAATTGAATAAATATAACAACAAAAAGAAAGGAGAGGAAGTGATACTAAACTAAGTGTACGACGCTGTGTATGCTCTGGTCCAATACTTCTAGTACAGTTTCGCAAGTCGAAAACGTCAAGTACCCATACTAGGTAAACATACATTAGAATATGTGGTATATCAAGAAAAAATCATCTATTGTTGAAACAGATCCATCCTAACTGTTCAAAATTCTTGAAAAATATTCTGTGGAAATTGCTATAAAACTTAAACTATTAGCTGAAAAACTTTCCGTTTATAATCTGTTATTAATTTTTTGCTTATTTTTAGTATTTTTGTATATTTTCTGATACATAAAAAAAATCAAAATCACATACATGGTCTTTGTGGAGTAGGCCTTTTACGTGAATTATATTTGTAAAACTTGTGAAATATACTGTATATTTAACCAGTTACTGAAAAAGCTCGCACCTTAAAGGTTTATAAGATATAAAGGGGCAAGGAGAATATGCTTACATGTCTTATGGCTGTTGAGTTCATTTGACCTACAAAACTATCTGTTTAAAACCGCCCAGATCGTTTAGGACATTTTTTTAATGGAACTTTCGACTGAACAAAAAATATCTTGCTAAGAAGTTAAAGAAATTAGCAGCATCTAGATACTAAAACAAAATTTGAAAGTATTGAATTTAACTCAACAAAAAATGTCTTTGCTTTTTGTAATAAGTGCATGGATGAAATGCAAATACTGATATTTGTTGGAGGTGTCTATTTTATCTCTTAAACTTCCAAAAGTTTTCTCAAAAAAAAATATTCCTCAGCTCTGAGCTCTTCCAACAGAGGAGCACAGGGTATATAAAATAACAAAAGTACAAATTATGTAATTGCACTTTCTTAAAAAGAAGTTATAAGGCCATTCAACAATTTCATTTGCTACCAGGAGATCCCTTAAATGTGTGGATTTCAATGGTATCTACCATTTTTTTTTCGTAAATTTATTCTCCTTACAACTATCTTTCTGGGGGTTTATTATTTGTTAGAACCAAAATAAAAACGATATCTCAATGTTATATAAATGCCAACACCTCAACGGTTAGTAAATAATCAAATAAAATGGTTGTGGACTAAAAGCTATGTGTATATTTCTGAAGTAATTCCATGGCAATTTATATAATATAATATGTAATATTAAATTTATTTAGTAGACCATAAAGTTCGGAGCTTGTTACTATTTCACAAGATGCCCAAATGGCAATTGAAAAATTGAAAACTTCAGACCCGCACAAAAAAACGATCAGAAGTTTGAGCGTCTTTAGCCACGAAGAACAGTTTTTGGTAGGGGGTGAAACTTAGGGTTTGGTGGCGTAACCGATACCTGTCACAGTGTAACCGTTACCTGTCCCCGCTCAACCGACACCAATCGCCGTCAAGTAACTGAGATTGGGTTGATTGGTAGAAATTTCGAATGTTGTTATTAATCATCTGATTTTCTATTTTTTGCAGTTTTGATTCCCAATGGGCCCTCTTCTTTTTCCTTAAGAATAGAATTATTTATGTTTCTATTTATTTGTATTTAACTTTTGTTGTTTTGCTTTCTTCCTATTTTCTATTTCTATTTTATTTCACATTCTTTATCAAACCAAACCTTCTTATGCGTTTTTGTTGTAGCCAAATATTCTCTCGTTGCCTCTGTTATTGATTTTTCCATTTGCTGCAATTCTTTATCGATATCATCTTCTTTGTAGTTTTCTAATTTGATTGTTAGCGCTGCCTTGGAAGCATTTATCGTACGATACAATTCTTAAAAGGGATTCGTTTATTGGCAAAAAACATCTACCATGGGCATACGATACAATTTTTAAACGGTGTTAATTTGTAAAAGTTTCCATTCACCATAGGCGTACCATAAAATTTTAAAAATGGCGTCATTTTTTTGTATTTCTGTCAGCAGTCTCCACGACTGTCTATTGCTTTTTCTACCCTACCGCCGAAGGAGGATGTTTTTCGAATGTATGTAGGTATGCAGGTCGGATTTTTAAAATAATTAATTTTGGTTATTTTTGTTAACATCCAGAAAATTTATTAGTGATCAGGATTGATGGTGCATGTTGAATGATATTGAAAAAATAAAGTGAGCTCTTTTAAAATGCTAAGTTGTTTGACAGCGTTTTTTAAATTAACTTTTTAGTAATGCATTGAAATTTTTCCGCGATTGCAGTTGCTATGACATTTTTATGAGTAATTTCGTTGCATTAGGATTTTTTAATGTTTGAGCAGTGCGTGTGCCCAATTTCGTCCATCTCAAGGTGAAAAGCAAAATTTAGGAATCAGAATTAACAAAATGAAACTTTCAATAAAAGGAAACACTAGAAATTCATAGTATCGACACCTTGTAAATTAAATTACCATGGAACAACTTAATATTAACAATTTTATGATTTCTTCAACTTACAAATAAAATTTCAAGTTTCATAACCGACGCATTCCCAATTTATGTAAACCTACCGTGAAAAAAAGTTTTTTCAATACTTACAATCAACATTTATCGATCTGGTCTTTTTGACGGCTCCTTTGACCGACATTTTTCTCATCAGATGTTTATTCTTTGGTCCAACTCTAGCAACATTCAAGAGCGAATATCTGTGAGACAAACTTTTAACCGAATGCTCTTCCATGTATTGTTGCACTTGGGGATTCAACTCTAAAATAATATTAAATTTAATACAGAGTGATTTAAACAGATTTTGGTTATTATAAAATATACAGGAGGTTCCAGAGAAATTTTAGACATCAAGTACACATTTTTTCATGGTGCCCTGTAGAACTTTCAATTTTATTTTACTATAATAATTTTTTTCAGTTATTTTTTGGCATTCTTCAGTTTACGTAAAATTTGAAAATGCCCAGAGAAAACCTTTCATTTGCCACACTTCTTTTAAAATTTTAGGACTTGCTGTAATTTCAAATAACATAAACTAGTGGAGCAGCAAGAATGTAGATTTTGTGGGGTCCATTCACATACTTGCGACACTACAGAATTCCAGGGCACCAGACCTGATATTCTAGTGGATACATGAGATTCTCCTAAACTGATGCCTGCGGATATCCTAAGTTTCTTCAAGGAAGAGAAACAAAATAAAATTAAGTAAGAATAAATATTTCTAAATTTCACTAGCCTCTAGGCACACGAAAGTAACCGAAGTCAAGAGGTCGTTACCGCTTTTTGAAGTCATTTTTATACACACTACGGTCCTTGATTACTTACTGTCAGGTAAACCATCTTCATGACATCCCAGAAAACTTAGGTTAGTTATACAGCTGGTACTCAAAAAGTCATTTAAATTTCCCAAAGTTACTCGCGTACCGTTTATGTAGCCGGATTTCAATTTCTTCATTGTAGTGATCATAGCCAATGGTAATTTTCCATCCTCTGAAAAATATATCGACAACAATTGAGAATTAAAATTTTAAGTCTTATTTAGTGACGAAAAAAAAAAGGATACACAAAATTATTGATAGCAGGTGTGAAGCACCGAGCGCTGTTATAACCCGAAACTTTCCACCGGGGTTTCTATACTAAACTCATGGACAACATTAACGCAACACTAAAAATTTTTGCTTATTTTTGATTTAGAATAACTCTTTTAAGTAAAGTAAAGTAAAGTACGGTGGGAGGAAAGTACACTCTTTGCTCCCTAGTGAGGAAATAGTATATTATGCACCAAGCGACTAAAGTGACCCATTTAATCCCGCGGGTGAAGTGGAAGCAATCCACCTAAGGGATTAATGTAACTTTAGTCGAGAGGTGTAAACGCTATTTATTGCAATTCCGGTAATTCTACATATATTTTTAATAAAAATAAATACTACTTACATTTGAAGCCCTAACACAATAAACATAGTATGCTGTTTGTTTCTGTGGCAATGATAAACAAAGTCCCAGTCAAAACGGCGCCATTGTAAACGTAGAGAAAATCAGTGAAAATGAATAAAAGTGAAGAATTCAACGTAGATCGGGCTATTTCTGATATTAATAATCGTGTATTTCGTTTGGTTAACTGCAATAATGTGAACATTTCTTGTCATTTTAATTCAACAAATAAAGATTAATGTTACTATGGCACGTTTTTATTTGTACTTTAAATCCCTTGGGATTTTAACTGTCACTTTATATCTCTTGGGTCTAAAAGTGACACTTTAGTCTCTAACATGTGAGACTAAAGTGACTACTTTAGTCTCGGAATTGCAAAAAGTACTTTTCGTCCTTCTTATTTTAACTATGTTGTAAATGACTTGTAAATCTATTATATAAAAATTGTTCCTGTAATTTCTATAACACCTTGTACATCCTGTATTCTGGTGAAAATTAATAATTAATGTTATTTCACCGTTAGGTTTTAAATAAATATTTCAACTTCAGGATTGTTAGATACGTTTTTTGACTTACGAATAAAACTAACACTCACTGACAGTAAACATTGCAATTGACTTTTAAAGTGGAAGGTTTACTAAACTTTATTGATTTTTTGAGAAATTAAGAGCGATTCAAGTGATTTTTAATTTACAAATACGCCACCTAATATTAGGGAACAAGCAAAAATAGCCTCATTGACCTTATTACCACAAAAACCTAAAGACAGGTATGAAAAACAATATATACAATATAAGCAATGGGCTGACGTCAAGAAAATTAATAATTCAGAAAAAGGTTTAATAAGTGGATAGGAGGAAAATTATATGTATTACACAGAAGTAAAGTGCTTTTTCCTCTTATGACGGATTACTACGTCCTGCGGGAGGAAAAGTGGCACTTTCCTCCCTAGTGATACAAATAGCTATTTTCGTGAACCTACAGAAAATGACTAATTTCCGAATGAAAAATCGACTATTGAACCTTTCCTCTGCTAGAACGTGAACATATCGAAATTTCCGAAACGTACTGCATTTTTGAAAAAACAAGGTGTTGGGTACAAAGCGAAAAAATCTAGAGTAATTAGTCGAGATAAAATAATCATATTTCTTCGTGATGCCCCAGATGACACTTATCTTTTGCACAGCAGACGAAAAATACTTGCCTTCAAAAATAGTCGATTTTTCATTCGGTAATTTTTTGTAGAGGTCGACGAAAAAATGTAATATGTACCTCGCGAAAAACTGTCTAGTGTCTCGCCTGCTTGCTAGCCTCGGCTATCAATTTGCAGGCTCAACTATAACAGACAGTTTTTCGTCCTTGGTACATAAATAGCTATTACATCTTCCATGAATATTTAATAAATAACATTTGGTTTTTTCGGTCGTCACAAAACCAAATGACAATAATAATTTTTGTGTGATGTAAGAAGAGGTTATTACTCTTTGACCTGGACATTTCTACAAAAAGTCAGCTTTTGTAAACGTTGAAGTATAGTAGGCAGCGATAGATATAGCGATGCAAACGGTGCCGACAAAAGCTTCCGACTGTTACTGAAACATGCAATAAGGCTTGAAGGATCCACTCTGAAAGGAGAGTCGCAGTGTTTATTATACTGCTGCATCGCAGAGCCGGATTTAAGTGTAATGTGCGCTCATTTCCCTTTTACCTACACTTTGGTTAGGTTTGTGGTGAGTGGGTCTATAAGGCCTACACATAGGTACGGAACGCCTCAATTATCTCGGAAACGGATCGCACGATTTTTATAGATTTCAAAAGGCAAAAAATATACTCCAGAATCTATAAAAATCGTGCGATCCGTTTCCGAGATAATTGAGGCGTTCCATACTTAAAACTCACTATGTATAAGCGTTTCTTGCCAGGAAAGAATGGATACGGAATATTCTCTCCCTTTGTATACTCAGGGTTAAAAGGTATAGAAAACAAGTTTTCTTTCTTCACTTAGGGAAAAAATGGTTTCACAAAGGGATTTCTTAAACCTATGGCGATTAATTAATTTATCTATTATTAATAACAGAGGGAACTTTGTTTCAATATTTTAACCCTGAGTATACAAAGGGGTTGAAGAGTATTTTTTCGCCTACCTCGCCGATAACCCAATCACATGAACACAAGAAATAGGGCAGAAAGTATTGTTTAGCAGCCCAAGGGCGGAAAATTCATAACGCCATGATTTTTGAAGTTTTTCACCATCCGTCACTTGATTACTTTGACGTTTCACGTTTCACATAAATTTCTTAATAAAACGTCAGTGTATGTCAAAGTTTTTTTTATATACTCCGATTTTTTGGTTTATTCGGTAGGCGAAAAACAGTTGTGTGTCACACATGCAGGAAACGCTTTAGCAGCCCTTCTAATAGTCTTGGGCTGCTAAACCTCATTTTCTGCCCTTGTGACACAATATGCTCTTTAATAGAGCCGGTTAATACTTGGTATATAATTCAAATAATATTTTAAAACAGTTGTAAGGTAATACGAAATGGATTTGGTAAAGAGTTGTATGTATGAAATTGGTTGTAGTTATTGTGATGTGAGGTATGTTGGGAAGACTAACTGCCAGTTTCACAAACGGTGGTAAACTCTAAGGGTTAAGTAACCTTAACCGAGACCCTAACCAATAGAACTTGTTTCACAATCATCATTTAACTAATGGTCAGATAGCTTATTAAATTATATTAACTTTTGCTGCGTTGGTATGAAAGCCATCGATAATATGGTGTTCTATGTCAAATGAAAGGAAAAAGAAGACCTTTGGCGGTTATGTTTTACAGTTTTTAATTTTTTATACTGATGAAACTTCTCCACGCTTTAACTAGAAGACTCCAAGAGATTTTACTTCCAAAGTTATTTATCTATTATAAAAAATGGAAACGCCAACAACAATGAAGGTGTGTTGATTTCTCCAAAGAAGAAGAACACCTATTAATATCTTTAGTAGGAAAATACAAAGATATTATAGAATCTAAAGAAACCAATGCGGTGACATGGAAACAAAAATCAGAAAAATGGTTGGAAATTGAAAAAGAATTCAATGCATGTAGCATGAATAGTAGATGCTGAAGGATAAATATATAAATTTAGAGAAAAAAAAACAAAAAGAAAGTTCTCTCAAAATAAGTTATTTTTAAGTCAAACTGGTGGAGGTCCACCTTACCAAGACAATATTACAGATGTGGATGCTGCTATTACAGATATTTTGGGGCAACGAATTACAGGACAGTTGCTTTGACAGTGATAGAAATAGATCATTTTCTTTTGTCTTTGTTTTCATATTTCACAAAATATGCAGGAAAGTTGGGATTATAAAAGCTTCATCCTCGCTGCTATAGGCATTAACATCGTAATCGTACATATTTCTAATGGTTTGTAATTAAAAAAATAACAATATACAGTTTTAAACTTTGACAGTTGATGCAGTTGACAACCATAAATTAGGTTAGATTTCCTCGGTTAGCACGCTTACCTTCACTTTGGGTTGCAGTTGAATATTTTATTAGTTAACCTACACTTATACCCTTGACCACATATTGTGAAACCCAAAATTTGTCGTAACCGATGGTTACTTCTTAACCATGAGGTAATCTAATATTGTGAAACTGGCTGTAAGAGGTTAAAGTTCGTTTTAAAGAACATTTGATCCATCTAAAATATGAGCGTACAGAAAATGAAACAGTTTTGTCCCATTTCCCACAAATATGCCAAAACGGATTTGTCTGATTTTTATTTTATAGGGTTCCGTTATATACATCTTTATTTCACTACCTTCCGTTCTGTTCAAACGGAAACTAAACAGACCGAAGATTTTGTCGGCAACATTTGCATCATTATATTATCAATTGCTGCTCCGTTTATATTTAACTCATTAATTTTCATAAACAATAAGTACCTACCTAATATTACATAAGAGGTTATTTCAGTGTAAAATTAGAAAAGGAAAAATATCATGCAACTATGTGTTAAGTGTTAACAACTGTAATCATGTTTAGTGTTAATTCGATGGGTTTAAACAAAAACTACTCAAAGTGGTCACCTAATATGCACAATTCGGGATAAATTGTTTCATATCTGACTGTTCTCTCAAAATTTCGCCATATTAGACACACAAGTGCCATTTCACTCCAAACCTGATCTGGATCACCGAAAATTATGATTTAATTTGAGTAAAAAATATAGGGTCCGTTTTATATCAAAAACTATTTGATATATGCGAAAAAAAGATCCTTAAAGAGCAGGAAATCTCCTGAAAAAAGGCTCACCTCCCGGAACTGTACCGACAATATTTTCAATTTTAATGTAATAGGTGAAAATTGGGATAAAAACAGGTGATATGACACGCGAGTGCAGCACAATTCGCTTCCTTACTCAAAAAATCTGTTTCCATTACCAATATGAATATTACGGAATGAATAATTTCTAATCGAATGCGTCCTAAATAGTAATTTTCGGTGGTCCAGGTAAGGTTTAGATTAAAATGGCACTTGTGAACCAGTCTATATTTAAAATGTGTAACCTCACAAACCGTTGATTAGAAAAATATCGAGAACTGAAGGAAAAGTGAAAACACAAACAAAATCAATCAGGAAAAACAGCTGGAAATTATTTTTAGTTGTGCACAGACAGCCAGGCGCCGATTAAGGCTCTTATGAACCCAAAAGAGACACGATGAACTAGCCAGGGAGGGTACATCAACTCCCCAGAACCCGCACTCGGAGAACGAGAAGACATCTACTCAAAATGGGGCTTTACAACGGAGAACTTTTCTGCAGACAATGAGGTGAAGGGACCGAAACATATACTGTCAGAATGCGAGGCTTTAGATCTCAGAATACAAGCAATATTCGGCTAACTCCCGAAAAATACAATAGAAAACCGGTGAAGAGCCTTTACAGACTGGAACAGGGAACTAGAGTAATGGTGTTGTGAAGCTAAGTCCGAAAGACACAAAAAGCTTAAGAGACTGAGTTGTAGAACCAGCAACCAAGGAAAAAACGGATTGGGTTTATTTTGCTTACTAATCACTTTGACTAAAAAAAGACATTTTAATTTTTCGTAGACACCTCGAGATCTTTCTAATCGACGGTTTATTTGCCGCATACTGTATACCAAATAATCAGAGTGGCAGTGGTTTAATTAACAGTGTCTAACTATTTAGGCGGATTTTTGTATTGCAAAACAATAAATTATTTATTAATTCGATATTTTCACAAATTAGTTGACTGATATCACATTAGACGACCACAAACGCAAAAATTTGATTAATTTTTATATAAAAAAAAAGCCAACCTTTTTTTTGTAGATAAAACATTAAAAAAATTCTTCAATTACGCTTATCTATCCAGTAAATAAATTTTGAAATAGTCAGTAAGTTCGGAGACGTCTCCAAATTAAAATTTTATTAAAACATTATTTTTACCTAAATGATTTTTGGTTATCACGACTGATATAGTGGGTCTTCCGAGCATGTTCCTCCAGCTCATTGTTAGGAATGCTAAGTGTGCTCTAACCTTATCTGCCAACAGAGCAATGTCATAGCTGGTATAATACTCTTCTGGATCGAAGTTCTAAACCCGTCATGAAAAAAATGCAAAAAATCAGGAATAAACAGTCTTGTAAAATCGATGGATTCAATTAAAACTTCAAGGAATCTATTCAAATTGAATCTAGTTATTTCACGAGTAGTATTCACATTAATATGTCGATTTCCGAAAAGTCAAACAAACTTATAGGTCGCCATGAATGTATATATGTCGGTATCAGCCCAGTTTCCATATAAACATTATTTGATTTGAAAAATAATATATCTACTTCTGAAAGTTTTCTGTATACAATAATAATACGAAACAATGGTTTTATAGTCTGGTCAACAAGTGCCTTTCAGGTCAAACTTCCGAAAAATATGAACGAGGTGTCATTAGATTAGGAATAGCGTGTAGATGATTTTTGAAAAATTTCAAGTGCCGCTTGAAAAAATTGCAAAAGTTTTTTTTGCAAATATCAAAAACTATTTGATATTTTTCAAATATGAAAAAAAAATTCAAAAAGAGGAGAAAATTTCTATTAAAAAAGTTCGGACTTCTGGAACTATATCTCTATTATTTATAATTTTAATTCAACGCAGAAAAAAGGTCTCCGCGAGTCATTTTGGGTATGCAGGCGCCTCGTCAAAAGCAAACAGGTCACATTAAATAATTTTTTTAAGGTATTAATTTTGCTAATTTAAAAATTTGAAAAAATTATGGTGTATTGTGAACACTTCAAAGAATTAATTGCTGTTGGAAAAAAGTCTTGAAGTTAATCATTCAACAAGTTAGGCAATTGTTAATTAACAACATGTTCTTGAACTTCCTTGTTTATTGTAAACTAAAAAAAAAAGGTTAAATAATTGTCTTGAAAATGTTTATCCTCGTGGAGCTCTTGAAGATCACGCCATTGAAGTTTAAAAGATTTCAATACTTTGCTTATAATAAGTAATGTAAGTTAGCAGAAAATGGCAAATCAGTCATTTAGTGTTAAATTGAAAAATTTTTCAACTTCTATGACGTGATCTTGTTAAGTATGTATATAGGAAGGGCTCCACGACGCGAAACATTTTTTAAGACAATTTTTTTTTTAGTTTCAAATAAACCAGGGAGTTCAAGAACATTTTGTTAATTACCAATCGCCTAGCTTGTTGAAAAATTCACTTCAAGAATTTTTTCCAACGTCAATGAATTCTTTAAAGTGTTCAGAATGCCCAATAATTTTTTCAAATTAACAATTACTACCTTAAAAAAATTATTTAATGTGACTTGTTTGCTTTTGACGAGGCATCCGGATACCCAGAATAACTCGCGGAGACCTACTTCCGGCGTTGAATTAAAATTATAGATAATAAAGATAGAGTTCCGGGAGTCGGAACTTTTTTGTTAGAAATTTTCTCCTCTTATTGAATCTTTTTTCAAATTTGAAAAATGTCAAATAGATTTTGAGATATTTGCAAAAAACTAAACCCCAATTTTTCAGTTAATTGTTTATAACTTTTGCAATTTTTGCTAGATGCACTTAAATTTTTTCAAAAATCATCTACAGGCTCGAATGACACCTCGTTTATATTTTTCGGAGGCGGAGAAAAAAGTTTGATGGAAACGTAAAACGGCATAATGTAGTTACTGGTCACGTAACAATCTCGTTGGATGCGTGAATCCCACACCCAATATCTACAAAAATTGAATGTATGGGCTGGAATAATAGGCGACAAAATAATTCGTCCCTTTCTCATTGAGGGAAACTTAAATGATCCGGCGTATTTAGATTTCTTGGAAAATAGTATTATACCTGAGTTGGCTCGGTTATTTCCAAATCCAATACAATCCAAACGACAATATTTGGCTACAACAAGATGGAGCTCCACCACACTATGCGCGTGTGGTGAGGCAATACCTAAATACTGTGTTTCCCAGGAGGATTGGGAGGCGTCGTTTTATCGAATGGCCCCTGCGATCACCCGACATGAATCATTTAGACTATTTCCTGTGGGGTCATTTAAAAAACATCGTTTATAATACAAAACCTGTCAATATTCAGGAATAAAATATAGGAAGAATTGAGCAGTCAGGGATGTTGCAAAAAGTATTGCAGTTTTAAAAATCGTTCGGCTTGTTGTATTGAAGTAAACGGACATTTTGAGCATCTGCTGTAATCACCTTTACTGTGTTTTCTAAAATTACTAATTTTATTGTTCTATTACTGAAACGTGGACACACCTCTTACACGAAACAAACAGTTAAAGATTCGTCTTCAGTTGCTGCAGGTTTTCTGCGCAACGATTTGGATAAATGTTCTAATTCACCAGTTTCGTTGAACTTTTTACTAATTTACAGAAGACATATATAAATTATTAGAGATTATTCAAATTAAACGAGTTTATTCAGTCATAGCGATCTAAATTATATTATTTTAATTTCGGCGAAGATAATGTAAATGTAACTATAACTCCGAAATTATGGCATTACATGAAAAATATTCAGTATTTCTTAAGGATTTCAAAAGGCAAAAAATATACAGGGTGGTCCATTTGAAATAACAAAGTTCATTATTATTCCGGAAATAAGAAAGATCTGACAACAATGTAAATACCACCATAATATCGGCCATATCACAAGATCCTTACACACCAAAATCTAAAAAAATCGTGCTATCCGTTTCCGAAAGAATTGAAGCGTTTCATACTTAAAACTCACTCTATATACTCCTAGGACTAGCACCTAAGGGAGGATTTCTACAATAAGGGCCTTATGAAAAGGCTGTTGAGTCTGATAAGGTCTACTAACTTCACATAAAAGGTATAACCAAGAGCACAAAAAGCCTAAAGGCTGATGTGCCGAGGACTCGAAGCCTCTCACTGGTGGTGCAGAACTAATCAATCAATCAAGGGGGAGGGGGCTGAATCCCGTTACTAAAATTTCTCCCTTTCTAATTTTTTTGTGTATACGACTCGCTTAAGAATTGAATCAGGACAGAAATATTTTGCGAGATTTCCACATTTTCGCTCTCGATGCCCTTCCCTATGTATACCCATCGAATGTATCGTAGAAAGCGCGTATGGTGTTTTTATTCTAGTTAACTATTATCAGGGACTTACAAGGTCTACTCACCACTCAAAATTGTAAAAAAAATAACTTAAAAAAGCCGACTTTCACAAGCGACTAAAAAATAGAAAATTATCAATTTAATTTGCTTAAATCTCCATTATAATTTGAACTAAAGTTCAATTTAAAATTAGTGACGCGTTTCGCTACACAGTAGCTTCATCAAACTAGTGAAGATATAATGAAATATTTTTAATTTATACAGTGCATTAATACGGATTTCTAAGAATTTCCATTTATTATTCCGTATTAATGCACTGTATAAATTAAAAATATTTCATTATATCTTCACTAGTTTGATAAAGCTACTGTGTAGCGAAACGCGTCACTAATTTTAAATTGAACGTAAGTTCAAATTATAATGGAGATTTAAGCAAATTAAATTGTTTTATTTCATCATTAGTATGGATCTTCATCAAGTGAAAGCCTCATCTATTCAATTTTTGAAGACAAGAATACATTTACCACCGTTAAGAAATAGGCAACGCTGAAAAGTGGAGAAGAGCTAGTAGGGCTTAGATAATCAAAGATACTTCTGGGTGACTGCAACCAGTTGAGAACAAATGAATGCCGAATGCACTAAACGTTTTAACAGGTTTCTCAAAATAGTGGAGCAAGAAGAATGTAGATTCTGTGGAATGGAAGAAGAAACTTCCATCCACATACTTGCGGATTACATAGCAATTCAGAATCCTAGGGCACAACACCTAGGAGACTAATGGGTAGAAGAGGGACATTTACCTAACCTAAAGCACGAGTGTGAAAGCAGCCCCGAGTTCGCTAGAACCGTGAGGTGCGCCACTGGTAATTTAACAATACTTAACATTAGTTGCTGGCCGTGGATTGATACTCATGGATGGATGGATTTTCATAATTATATCAATTCATCCTCTGAAATATTGAAAATAAATGGAATCGAAGTATGCCAACAAGGCATAAGGAAATTTTGTCCGGTCATTTTATAAAATAAATCATAAGTTCGTAAAAATACTCGTGACTGAAAATTTTTTTCTGCAGATTTGTGCTTTGTAATGTGCTCTATAGGACCTATATACCACCCGATTTTGTCGGGCAGGTATTCACCCTCTGCAACCCTTTTTATTAATTTAATAAAATAAATCATATTCATAAGAATACTCGTAAATGAAATTTTTTTTTATGCAGATATGTGCTTTGTAATGTGCTCTATGCCCTAAAATTCCTCCGGGAAATAGGTATAAAAGAGCTACTGGTCTCTGAAACTTTCTTCAGTAATTAAGCAGTAGATAGGGGCACAATAGATCTTTTAGGTCTCATTGAATACCACCCCAATATACATACTTACCACCGTGTACATTACATACGTATGAGAGATGAATGAATGTTTGAGAGGTACTCGTACAAAAAAAGAGCTTTAAGACTGGCTATAAATATCCCTCACAAATTAAACCTGTATATGGCCAAAGTATTAATAGTGGATAGACATAATTTCCTGACTAATTTTTTTTTGTTTTAAATAACAAATTTAATCAAAATTAAGCGCGTTTTAATATTTTCATGCAGACACTAAAATTGTTAAAAGAAACTGAGAACGACTGAATTTAAAGACAAAAAAACAGACAAAAATCATTCCTTTGTTAATATAATGAATTATTATATCTTTTAATTCCACAATATATACCTAGGTCGATGCTTCTACAAATCAATATGGTGAGCGGTCTTCCTAGCATGTTCTGCCAGCTCGATTTTAAAAAACTTACTTCGCTCTTGAACATGTCTATCATCAGCTCATAGTCTGTCGCTGTGTAATTTTGGGTTATATCCAAGAACTAGATCACAATTCATTTAAATTACAAATAAAATGAAAATATCTCATGTTTCCTTGTAAATTATAATTGGCGTACACGATTTAGAAAATAAAAATTCAACTGAAATCAATTATAATTTGTGTATGCAGAGTTAATCTGAAATAATGGGCATCCTTTTTATTAAGGCGACAAGTGCATATGTATTATATTTATTCAGATATAGATCGAAGATAATAGAATTGATACTATTATAAGGCCTTACAAAGCTTTTGAAAAATATTTTTCAAAGAACAGAGACTGTTCACTATATGACCCGACAGACATTGAATTATACTTCTAAGTTAAACAGGGTTGGTATATCTACAAGATATAACCAACCATTCTGGTTTGTAATTAGAAGGGACAACATCACTTGTAGACCGGTTTCGACGTATTTGCGCCTCATCAGTACAATGAATGTAGATATCCTCCATCCAAGTTGTCCCTTCTAATTACAAACCAGAATGGCCGGTTACATCTTGCAGATATATTAACCTCGTTTAACTTAGAAGTGTAATTCAATGTCTGTCGGTGCATATAGCCCGAGATGTAGTTGTTCCTTCTTAGTTGAACGGTCATTTGTTTTTTGAAAACTTTGTAAGGCGTTATAATAGTATTAATTCTATTATCTTCGATCTATTGGTAATACGCTTTACTAAAGTATGATAATTTTACAGGAAGCTGTAATTACGATATATTATTTTAAAAAACCTCGTGTACTTTAATAATTAACTTCAACTAAAGAATAACCACATGTTAAATAAGAGAGAATATTTAAAAGAATTTGAATGAAATTTAGTTGAGAAAAATAAAAAAAAATCCTTTATTAAGATATCCTCGAAGATACCTCTCTACAAAAAGTAAATAATGTCGATATAAAACTAATTTTTCTATCCCTCCAGATCAGTATTTTTTTCTGAATAAAAGATACAACTTGTCAAACGTAGGAAGAGGCGCAAGTTTCTAAATATGGCCTCAGCCCCTAGTGCGCAATGGACAGCAGCTGAATTCATCAGTTGTTAGAGGTTAGAATTCGCAATGCGTCCTACTACTTACCTAAACCATAAATGTAACGAATAGCTCTTTTTTGTAGTTTGAAGATAGATTCGAAGAGGTGCAAACTACAAGTCCCCCAGAAAGGCAAACCATAGCGAAGGTGAAATTCGAACAAAGAGTAGTAAGTTGTTAAAGCAGTAGAAGAATCAAGCTGTTTAGACACATATATAATGGCAAAACAAGCAGAGCATACTTTTTCGCTAAAGTGTCTACATGTACAAACCATTTATGGGCACCGTTAATTTGGAGACCAAGAAACTTAATCGAATTTGGGAATCTTATCAAGTTGTTGTTAAGTTTGAGAGGTTGCAAGACTCCTTTGTAAGATACAACTAAAGTTTTCTTACTGTTAAAACAAAGCTCGTTCGAGTCAGACCAGGACTTAATAGTAATGAGATCTTTAGCTATGGTTGAATGTAAAGTTGGTATATCTGAACTACTCCAGGTTACACTAGTGTCATCATCAAATAAAGTGAGTTTACCATTAATTTGTAAGTCTGTGACATTGTTAATGAATACCAAAAAAAGAATTGGACCTAAAACTAAACCCTGGGGTACTCCACTGCTAACTGGTAAATTCTGAATTTTTACCATTTGCACGTAGTAGTTGTTTTCTACACTTAAGGTAAGATTCAAACCATATTAAAGGAATACCACGGGTGCCATATGAATGTAGTTTTTTTATTGAAATTTCATGATCAACACAATCGAAAGCCTTCGCCAAATCACAAAAAACCGAAGCCCCAAAAGTTTATTATTGAATGAACTATTTACTTCATAAAGGACAGAGATCATTGCGTCATACGTACATTTATTAGGTAGGAAACCGAATTGTTGAAATTTCAAGTTTTTATGTGGGTACAGTCAGTAAAAGTATAGTTGAGTCAAGTCAATAATAATCATTAATGGATTTAAATTCTAAAGAGAAAGGCAAATTTCTAACAAGCCAAACTATGGAAGTGGTTTAAATTTTTTGTGCAGTTGGAGGCAAATGATAAAATGCCAATTAAATACTTCAAAAACGTGCAAGAATGTGCACCCAGAATATTGGAGCAGGATAGTCCACAATTGAAAATATTTCTTATGAAATTATAAATCTGTTGAAGGTGCCTCCACAAATTTTTCAACGCCAAATAAAAATAGACAAAGAACGGCATCCAGACGAGTGCGACAAAAATATTGCATCATAGAAAAAAAATCTCTACTTTACGCCGCATACACAGAAAATTTGTTCAAGATTATGATTACAAGGGATCTGATGGAGGTATAAGGAAAGTAATAAAACCGTTTACTCTAACTCTAAATTAAAAAAAAATTTTCAATTTTACGGTCAATAGAGTATGCCCATTATTTCATATTTATAGACATGTATTGATTGATCATTTTCATTTCTATAGTTGAATCATCATTTTCATTAAATAAAAGTGAGTGAAAAGAGGATTTACTCACCTGAGGAGTGAACGCAAAGATTTTATCTCCCAAAGAGTACAATTTGCTTGTCGAAAGTATACCCACATCTCTAGACTTCCTACCTGACAGACCAAGCTTTTTATTACGACCTAAAATTTCAAGTAATTCCATCATGAACAACTAAGTAAGTAGGTTAATATAAAATACAGCAATAATCATGAAGTTAATGATATTCAAAATGCCAGACAAAAATATGACATGAGTTCTTACTGTCATACTCGTATTCAAATTAGACAGAATCACAAATCTGTTTTCATTATGCTTATATATGTTACCTGTATATTATTCCTATAATACTGAAAATATATCATTTACCTAGGTATGTATAAAGATGAGAAAGCACCCTTGCTGGTTGAACTTCAATAGGAGCTACCTCGGCAATAGTTTGTACTTTTATATCGTGATCGGCTAGTTTTTCTTTAATTTCAAAATCCTCCGCCAAAATTACTACTTGTACCACTACATCAGGTTTCTTTTCTGACCCAAGTCTTCTATTCAACGGATCTAATTCTCCAGGTGCCAAAAAACCCTGAAAGACATTATCATGTAACATTGATTTGAAAACACAGTAATTTACTTACTTCTTGCAAAAGTTTTCCAACAATGTAAAGGGACTGAGCCCAGCGAAACGGACAAAGACCCAAAGGAATTCTTTCTTGACTACCAGGATTTTTATACTCGGCATTCATGAATTCTGCTGGTACTGAGTAGAGTTCCGGTACTAATTTCAGTCCATCATCAGTACGAATCATGATCTAAAATGTACAAGACAAATTAATATACTGGAAGTCCCATTAAATTTACTGGCATTTCAAAGCTTATACCTCTTGAACAAATAATAAAAAAGCGAGCGAGCCTTACTAACAGTAGTCGTATATGAAGTGTAACATCTGACATCTCACCTTGGTAATAAGTAATATTAAAATAAAATCTTGAAAAAAATAATTCAGGTATTATTTGAAATAATTTGTTTTATGAAAATTGTATTTTATTCAATTAAACTGGGTGTAATACAAATTTTTATTAAATATAATTTTTTATTTTTGTTCAATTTGTTGGGAGAGCGGAGACAATAGACTTATGATAACTAAAATATGAGACGTATACTCGCTTGCATTTTTTATTAATGATCTGCACTTTTTTTCAAACACTTATTAACAACAGTGAATAAAGTTATTAAAATAGTTTACGCATATAAATTAGTTCATATAATAACATACTTTATACAAAACACTGTAGCTTAAGTGCTCGGTAAATTCATGCTACCATCTGACCTCGAAATTTACCACCGCTCGCGCTCATTGGTCAAATCAAATATCGCGCGCTTCACTGGCTTCCTGTTTCACACTTCCGTCACATTTAACGAAATCACTGCCACAAATTGCAGGAAAGATGTTACACATCAAAAACAGATACATGCGCTTTTCATTGAAATACTTTACAATGATAAAATAATAATTCTTTTCAATTCATAAAATATTGTCACTCTTAATGGCTAGATATATATGTACTGACATCCTAATTGAAATTATCATTTTCTAATTTTTTTACCTCTTCAAGTTGTTGCGTGTAACTTTCTGCATTTTCTTTATTTCCTCTGAATAAGTTGTCCAATATCATGTAGCAAAAAAATAACGGCCATTCACATTCAATATTTTCAAACATTCTAAGTTCCCATGGCTCATAATACAATCTAGTGGGGTCCTAGAGCAAAAATACTTTTTGTAATAATTGCTTATTTACTTTTAATAATTTTGTGTCACTGGTTATCCGACAAAAATTAAATATTTTAGTTTTGGTGTACAAACTTGGGTATTTTAAGGGCATTTTTCGGAAGTGTGTAGGAATTTTGAGGTAATGTGGGAAATTTCGAGGTAATGCGAGATATTTCAGGATAATGTGGAAAGTTTCGAGATAGTGCGAGGTATTTTAAGGGTATGTTGGAGAAGTGTGTTTACATTTTGGGATAATATGGGTTATTTTGGAATAATGGGGGTTACTTAGAAGTAATAAAAACACTGTGGGGCGCAAAATTGCTTGAGAGAGAAAAGGATGGAAAGTATGTGCATGAACCCCATGTTCTTATTATCCATCATAACCAAGTTACGGCTCGCGACGTAGAGGCATAACTAGGTGAAGTGTATATGATGGATGAATGTAGTGGTGAATGTTTCTATTAATTATTGCTGTCTTTAATAAATTAATTCATAGACTAGACATATAAGCGGATGATCCCCATTAACCTAGCAGAACCATTTCGGAAATTTGAATTTTTGATTATGCCATAATTTTTCGCTAATTTATTACCTCAATTAAAAATTTGTCGCTCGTTGTTTTTAAAAAAAAACCCATGGTTCTGCTAGGTTGATCAACTTTTAGAAAAAACTGATAGTACCATAATTTGTCGCTAATTTATTACCATAATTAAAAATTTGTCGCTCGTCGTTTTAAAAACAAACCATGGTTCTGCTAGGTTGATATTAAGCTAGAAGAACCACTTTTTACCTAATCAACTTTTCAAAAAAACTAACACTACCATAATTTGTCGGTATTTATCGCTCTTTTCTTACCATAATAAAAAATTTGTCGCTTTTTCAAAACAATCTAAGAATTTGCTTATACGAGTCTACATCTGCCGATGCACTTCATATTTACCTTGTTGTTCTAATTTCTAGTAACTTCTCAAATTTGTCCTGTTCAATTTCAAAACACAAAAGCTCACAATTGTCAGAAAAAGAAATAGATGACTCTAATTGACAATTATCACTATTGTCTTAAGGTTTATCACAATCTATCTCTCTGTAATCAACTGACTCGTTGAGGGGTTTAAATGGAGTAAAAATCTTCTCTTTTTCCCTACAAGCTATAGAATATAGGGAACTAGACGATATTTTTGAGTGTAAAGTCTTGGAAATTTGATCCCAAATACAATGTTTCTTAGACACAATTTTATTATTTACAATGATATGGTCTGCATGATCCACGAGGCAACTTAAAATTAAATGTTTTTCTGTATTAGGTGGACGTCCCACCCTTTCTGTTCGGTATTTTCTTTCCCTCTTACTATACAGTTTTTCTAAACAACATAAATACACTGCTATATCCCATCAAAGACACCGGTTATTTGATAAAACCTATTTTTTTTAATTGTTCCAATTGTCGGTCGCCAAAAACAACAACAAGGGGCCTTTTGATCTCGTATAAACTATCTGTGGTTAAGACTGAGCAGTAATTTTTTTCAGATTACAAATAATTTTTCAAAAGTATCAGTTGTGTGCATACTAAGTAAAAAGTAAAACAATAATTTATAAAATTAATAAGTTGTAATATTCTGAACACTTTTTATTTTTCACATCGGGTGAAATTTTTTTTAGCTTAAACCAGTTTAAAAAAAAAATTTGTTTTTTCAGTATATAGATCCCTCCCCAAGCATAAAATCACAAAAAACTCTCTGCGGAAATGCATCATTTTCTCGACTTTAGAATATCTGAAACTAATAAATAAACTATAATAAATAATATAAACAATGTAAAAATTGAGTTTAATCCTCTTCCCGACCTTTAACACATAATGAATAATATCTATTCTTATCAGCTTAATATCGCTTCAAAAATCTCAAGAGACAAACGGTTTTGTACACGCCTGTTTACGGAGTCCAATTGCCGAGTATAGTTCGAATCATTCTAAATTCTACGATATTTTATCAATAAATGAAAATGGTATATTTCCGTAAGAAGTTTTTTGCGTGTTTATGTTTAGAAAGTTGTCTAAAATGTAATAAAGAAACCTATTTTCTTGTAACTGGTTTCAGCTATTCTATAGTCGAAAAAATAAAAATTATGCATTTCCGCAAAAAAAATTCGACTCTTTCTGTTTAGAAAAGGTTCCAAATAGTAAATAATCGAATATTTCTTACATAACTAATTTCAGCTAAACGAAAGTTAATCCTTCGAATCATTCTAAATTCTACAATATTTAATCAATAAATGAAAATGGTATATTGCCAAAAGAAGTTTTTTGCGTGTTTATGTTCAGAAAATTGTCTAAAATGTAAAACAGAACCGTATATTCTTGTAACTAGTTTCAGCTATTCTAAAGTCGAAAAAATGAAAATTATGCATTTCCACAAAAAAAATTCGAGTCTTTCTGTTTGGAAAAGGTTTCAAATAGTGAATAAACGAATATTTCTTACATAACTGATTTCAGCTAAACGAAAGTTGATCCTTCACATCTTTTGAAAAAAATAAAATTATTATTTTACAATTGCCAAATTTTTACGAGATACTTGTCCACGCCACTGGACGGCATTTATTATCATCAATGGGATTGATTACAATGCCGACAGTTTTATGTTGTTATCCACAAATAAAAAAAACCTAGAGTCCAGTCATGGGACTGCCGACAGAAGTGAAAACACCAATAAATGAATCCCTTTTAAAAATTTTATCATAAGCCCATCCGAAGTGGAATTTTTTACAAAAAAGGGTACACATATATACATATAGCTCATGGAAAGCGTGACGATGATTTATGCAACACCATATAAACTTCATTGTTAATTTTGTTGCTTAACCAAAAGTATTGTGTGTTGCATAAAAGCGTGACGATGACGAAAAATCCATGTTTTTTCTTCACCCAAAAAAAGTGCTCAACGCGCCCAAAGAAGTTTTCACTTCAAAAATCGTAAGTCAAAGTATTTAATAAAAACTTTACCCATCATATTGTTTATATATCAAAGTTTCTTTAAAAATATCAGCATTTAGAAGAAAAACTAAATTACAAAAGCAAGGATTGATCACTTTTTTAACAGTTACCCACATATCTATTTACATCATATTCCTTGCAGTCCTTGCTAATAACAACTAGCGACCAATTTTTAATTATGATAATAAATTAGCAACAAGTTATGGTAGTATTAGTATTTTTGCCCAAAAAGTAAATAGGAAGTGCTTCGGCAGATGTAAACTTAGCAAATTCTTGGAATTTTTGGAAAAAGCGACGAGCACAAATTTTTAATTATGGTAATAAAAGAGCGATAAATTAGCGACAAATTATGGTAGTGTTAGTTTTTTCGGAAGGTTGATTAGGCAAAGAATGGTTCTGCTAGATTAATATGAATCTAGCAGAACCATGGGTTTTTTTAAAAACGACAAATTTTTAACTATGGTAATAAATTAGCGACAAATTATGGCATAATCAAAAATTCAAATTTCCTAATTGGTTCTGCTAGGTTAATGGGGGTAAAGGGATGTCGCACGCACTGCTTCTTAGGTAGGTAGGTAGGTGTAGTGGTAGATTTCTCAACTAATTTTAACAATGTTTACCTAAAATTTAGCAGTCAAGATCTCAGTTTTGAGGAAACCAACCAACTTTCAATGGAAAATCCAATAAAATCACTTGACAAGTTTTTTACTACAGAGTGATATCGGCGCTAATTTAGATACTTAATACACTTTTACTGTGCTGAATTTCTGGAACAGCTGACAAAAGTGGATGCGAAAGACTGTGAGTTGAAGAAAAAAAATATTTGGCAGCCCTCTTAATGTTTTGATTAGGTGGTTATTTAAATAATTCCTGGCGCATTGAAAATTTGAACTACCACAGAACTTGGACACCATTTTATCTTCGTTTGCTCGTGGCAGACGTTCAAAATTCTTAAAATAAAACATTTTTGGAATAACCGAGGAAATGTCACTATCTAGTTACCCAATTTAAGGAAATTTTTACAGGAAGGGTAATCAGGAGTAAATAATTTTAGTTGCAGTCTACCCATCAAGTACATTGAACTAATTTAAATTGTATGAAAACACTCATGTTATTGGTTTCTAAAAAATCATTTGTTGAATAGATGTGGTTTTTTACATAAAAAATATTATTTATTGATAATGTACTTACTTCACGAGGAGTTCTATAACCATCTCTTAAAAATCTTCTAAAACCATACCGCCCTTGTAGTTTTTCAATAATGGAATCTCTACTATATGCTATTAATGTAGGGTCATCTAAAGCAAAAGCTGGAAAACTGATTACTGATAACAAACCACTATCAATTTCCTTTGAACTGGATTCCCTTGGTAACATTGACTACAAAAATTACAATTTAATGAAATTGATTAATTTTACCTAGATATTTACTTCACAACTTTATAAATTAGAATGTTAGTAAACTTCATCATTACCTGTAATACAGCTTGACATTTTTGAGCCTCATCAGCTAAAACATGAATAACACTGTAAGGACCTCCCCTAGCCCCAAATAAGTCAAGTTCATTCATTGCTTCTAGAGCAGCTTTTGCCATGCCAATTGAGCTGGCATTCAATTCTGGTAAGCCATGGTTTGTCTTGTCTCCCCTTTCCCAAATACCATAATCTGGTGTACAATATGCACATTCAATATAAAAGACTAAGTTTTGTATGAAAGCTACCTCATCTAAATTAAATACTATCTGTAATCCAGAAGCTGTCATTTGTGCAAGAAGTAGAAGGTAGACAGAAATAGAGTCTATTTGTAAATGACCCCATTCATTGTCACCTAAAACAGACACAAGTCAATTTTCGAATATAAATCAAATGAAATTACTTAGACATTTTTTACTCGAATAGATTGAAGGAAGATTTGATAATAGACTTACCTACAACTATTTGTCCCGATACAGATGAATATTTAGCATGTAAAGAATCTAAGGGGTTCTGTGTCTGTTTAAATCTCTCTACTTTATCTTTCTGTTGCATCATACACATCAATAAGCCTCGCATTAACTTTACACAGGATTGTTCCAGCTCATAGGTTTTTGCTCTGTCTTCATCTTGATCAGCAATTTTCTTGTAGGCCATTGAAAGGCCCCAAACAGAAAGTATACAGTAGACGTTGTCTCGTATCCAAGCATGGTTATTTTCTAAACTTGCTGGAAATAATCCTGTAACCGGATTTTGATGTTCCATCACAACTTTATCTACGAGTCGTTGATAATAGTCCAAACGGACTCCCGAATTGCTTCGGCTCCGCATTTTAGCCGAATTATTGATATTTTTTAATTATACTTATACTGGACTTTCATCAACCATCAAAACAAACCAAGGTGATTTTAATAACATATTTGACAAGAACGATTTCTGACAGTTTCTTCTTCTTTTATAATCTTGCACTTGTAAGTATCCCAGTCAGCCCCGGATTGCGAATTAATTCGGCATGTGATTATCAAAAAAATAATTGTCAAAGTGTTTATTCACTTTTTAATAATGAAGGTCCATGCCCGCTCAATTTTAATCTATGCAATCATGGAGGTATGCAATAAACAACAGAGGTCTACCAGCAGATTGACAACCAAGCTTACATAATTGTATGTTTGGTTGCAGGGGGGTTAGAAGTCCACCTTTTAATTTATTTCTTATCATACAGCATACAGGGTGTGACTATATTCGACCGACAACGTTCTACCCAGAGAGCTCTCTTCATTTGATAAATTTTGATACAGGAACATTAACTCCTGAAGGGCTTAATTACCGAAATGAAGGGTGATACAAGTTTGAAATCAAAATTCAAAATTTGCCATAAATCAAATACGCCTTGACATATTTTTTTCAAATTTGCTGACCAATATGCTCGTTAAGGATTTTATATTGTGCCATAAGCTAACTTTTGAAAAATTTAACCAGTGGCGCGCTATCGGGATTAGTATCAACTTTTATCCCCTTATTTTTTACGCCACTGGAACATAGTTTTTTTTTAATTATTTGTTCATTTTTAGTTAAAAAGGAATAACCTTTAATGGAACTATCATGAAAGGTGTTGTAGAAATTTTCTTCTAAACAAAAGTCTGCAAGTAGTGAAAGTTAATTTGTAACTACTCAATATTTCTAAATTCTAATCTCGGCACGTGTCAAATTTTTAATAGTTCGTTTGTTTGACCAGATCTTGGTAGATTAAACAATACAGTTTTAAACTAGTTTTTGAAGTAATTTTGTTGTTGCAAAATGAATTTTTCATTTGAAGAATTGACCGATATGTTAATAATCTACGGGGAAGCTCAAAAAATTGATAGAATGGCAACTCGTTTATACCAACAAAGATTCAGCAATCGTCTAATTCTACATAATTCTACATTTGGAAGTATTGAAAAAAGACTGAAAAAAACTGGAAAGTTGATCATTAAGAGAAGTAATGCCGGAAGGTCACGAACAACAAGGGCAGTGCGTCTGGAAGAGGCAATATAAATGATATTTCTGAAAGGTCATCTTTAAGTACTCAAACTCTGGGCCGTGCATTAAGAGTGGACAATTGTACTGTATGGAAAGTTTTAAAAGAACAAATGTTGCATCCTTACAAATTCACCACGGTTCAAGCATAAAGATGTTCCGCTACGTATGGAATATTCAAATTGGTATGTACCTACAAAAGTGTCATGGAAATCGAAATTTCCCAAAATATGTGTTGTATGCAGACGAGGCCAAATTTACCAGGTAAGGAATTTTTAATTCCAGAAACAGTCACGTTCTGGATGAAGAAAATCCGCACTCTGTTCGTGAACGTGGATTTCAATATAAATTTTCAGTGAATGTGTGGGTGGGTATGGTTGGGGATTGTTTATTCGGGCCTTACCTTTTGTCAAATAAATTAAATCGAGATATTTATACGCGGTTTCTGGAGGAAGTGTTGGAAAATGTACCGCTAAATATTAGACAACGCACATGTGGTTCCAGCACGATGGGGCATCTGTTCATTTTGCTGCTAGTGCTAGAAATTTCTTAAACAGACTTTTAGGGAAAACTAGATTGGCCGAGGCGGACCCCAAATTTGGTCTCCAAGATCACCTGACTTAAACCCGATCGATTTTTTTTATCTAGGGCTAAATGAAGTCCTTAGTGTACGAAACCATCGTAGAAACTGAAGAAGATCTAATAGCGAGAATTCAAGCTGCGGCAGAACTCATTCAGTCCAATCCGGAGTTATTCTCAAATACACGTTTTTCAATGAGAAAACGGTGTAAAACGGCCGACAGTCTGAACAACTATTGCAGTTTTGTTATTGTTGTAATAAGTTTGTTTAAATTGAATTTTGATAGCTTTTCTGTTATAGTTCATAAAATAGCCTTCTTGGTGTGCGTCATCGTTTGTGACGTATATCCGGGTTTTGGGCATGTCGATATTTTATTTGTTATTTTGACACATAGCTAACCTTTAATTTGATCAATAAAATCATCAGGATCGTATTCAGCCTAATTCGAAAAGGCTATGAAATTAATAATACTTGGCATATCAAAACTCTGCAAAATAAAACAAATTGTATATTCAATTTACATATTAAAATAATTTAATACTAGTAAATATAGTCCTGCATTTGTATAAATAAAATGCTAACAATAAGATCAATATTCACTTTTCATAAATAATAATTTACCGTAAACAATAAAGTACAGACCTGACGAGAGCTGTCAGTTGGACATTAGAAAAAGACGTAAGTCACATTGCCGCTACGAAAGGAACGTCTGCATCGTATTTTGAACGATGTAATTTCGCCCGATTGATAGGTCGCGTTTGCGCGTAATCTAAACATCAGCCAATCACATTTTTGTAAGACGAAGATTAGGGTTAACGTTTGTAATACGTTTAAACGGTTCATTATTGTGATATTTTGATTAGGATTAATCACAGACCTGCCTTTTTTCCATTTCTTTCAACGTAATGTGTTAGAAGGACATTAACAATCAATGACGCACACCAAGAAAGCTATTATATGAACTTTATTTGATTTTTATTTTTTTTTCAAATTGCAGCAATTGGGCTCAGAAATTAAGCCCATAGGCATGTATTCCTTTTTCAACTATTTAAGTTCAGTCATTATTCGGACCCAAATCAATAGTATGGTTTAAAGCAAATACTTACTTGATTAGCAAAACGCCGACGGGCAAATTACATTACAAATTATAATTTGTAAATAATCTCTAAGTACCTTCTTGCAGACTTTTGTTCAAAAGCAAATTTCTACAAAACCGTTCATTTTAGATCCATAAAAAGTTATTACTTTTTCAACTAAAAATGAACAGACAATTTTTAAAAAATTCAAAAAATATTTGTTCCAGTGCTAAGAAATAAGGGGATATAAGTTGCCACTAATCCCGATAGCGCGCCACTAGTTAAATTTTTCAAAAGTTAGTTTATGTCACAATATTAGATTTTTGAAGAGTATATTGGTCACCAAATTTGAAAAAAATATTTCAAGGCGTTATTGATTTATGGCAAATTTTGAATTTTGATTTCAAACTTTTAACACCATGTATTTCGGTAACGAAGCCGTTTAGGGGTTAATGTTCCTATATCAAAAATTATCAAATAACGAGAGCTCTCTTGGGTAGAGCGTTGTCGGTCGAATATAGTAACACCCTGTATAAACTTCGGTTAATTTCTATTACTAGGCTAATCACCGACGCCCGTTAGTTCGCTTCTCCTAAGAGAAGTTTTGGAAGTGTGTGTTTGATGAGGTTTGTGGGATGGTATGTGAAGAGGGATGTGAGATTACGGTGTATGCGGATGATGTGTGTCTGGTATGTACGGCAAAGGGAGAGGCGGAGATAGAAAGAAAGGCGGAGAGAATGTGCAGGAAGATTGTGGGGAAGATAGAGCGGTGCGGACTGGAAGTGGCGGAAGAGAAGACGGTGGGGTTGCTAGTGAAGGGACGGAGCAGGGCAAGGGAAGTGGGGGTGATGGTTAAGGGAAGGATAATTCGCATGGAGGAGTCTGTGAAATACCTAGGGGTGTGGTTGGATAGCCAATTATCCTTCAAAACCCATATGGTAAAGGCGGCAGAGAAGGGTAAAGTGAGGGCAGCATGGCTGGGGAGATTGATGTGTAATGTGAAAGGGCCGGGAGAGTGGAAGAGGAGGGTAATTGGTAGGACGGTAGAGCAGAGTATGCTGTACGGTGCGGAGGTGTGGGGTGAAAGAGCGGGGGTGAATGCGAGGGTTAGGCCACTTCTGCGGGTGCAGAGAGGGATACTGCTGAGGGTGGTGCAGGGGTACAGGACAGTGGGTGGACTGGCAGCAGCGGTGCTGGCAAGGTCCTACCCATTGGACGTGTTGGCTAGAGCTAGGAGCAAACGCTGGAGGGGTGCGACCAAAGAAGAGGTACGGGAATGGATGGAGGAGGAAATGGAGAGAAGGTGGGAGGAGTATGAGGGCGCGCTAAAAGGAGCGATTGGGAATAGGAGAGATTGGATGGACCGGAAATTCGGGGAGGTGAACTACTTCTTGACACAAGTGCTCACTGGACATGGGTCGAGAGTAGGGTACCTCCACAAGATTGGGAAACGAGAGACTGGTGTGTGCGAGAGGTGTGAAGTGGAGGATGATGTGGGACATGTGTTTAGATGCTGGAGGAACGAGGAAGTGCTGAAGAAGTTGGAGAGGAAACTAGGGGAGGCGGTGTACTGGGAAAACATGGTGGAGATAATGTTGAGGGGGGAGGAGGAATGGATGGAGGTGAGTGGAGTAGTAGAGAGCATGGTAAGGGGGAGAGAAGGACTCGATATGGCATGAGAGGCAGGAGTGATAGGAGGGAGAAGATGACAGTGTGAGCGGAGAGTGTGCGAGGGACCGCCGCCTGTCTCGAAGTATGCTAGGGTAGTGATTCCGAGGCGGGGGTAACGGCGAGTTTGAGGTGGGTTTGGTTGGTAGGCATCTCCTTGGGGATGAGTCCAACACTGTTTGGGTCCTGGACCCATTCGAACATGAGTTTCCCATCTCGGCCCGAAAAAAAAAAAAAAAAAAAAAAAAAAAAGAGAAGTTTTGCCAAAACTCATTGTTACTATCTTTGTAGTTTGAGGCGTTATCATTTTTGTCTTCATTTTGCAAAGTAGGAAACCTAAGATTTTATAAATTAATATTTGTCTCGTACACCTCCCTTCTTTTCAATAGTTACCTCTAGATGGATTTGTGGGATTTATAACACTTTTATAAAAAATACACTGCCGAGCATAAGATTAGCCACCCAGTAATTTGAAGATATTATAGAAATTTTTATTTTTTTTCGGATTTTTCTCGGTTGTAACATAGTTTACTAACGGACTGCTTGAATAAAAAATAGTTGTTATTTCGAAAAGCGGTTGAACAAAAAACGGCCCCTCGCCCAAATTCCTAAAAACCAATTACAGCATATTTTTTGTTCCTATGGTTTTATCTGTCTATTGCAAATTGTTTGTTTAGTGTTGTCATTGTCAGTGTATTGCAATGAGCTTAAATCCTGTTGTTGTGACACGAATTGTGGTGGCTTTAGAAGATGGTCGAGGTCAGCACGAAACTGCCAGAAACGTTGGTGAAAGTCTCTCGAGTGTGCAACGAGTATGGCAACGGTACGAAGGGACTGGTATGCTCACTCGGAGTCCTGGTTCAGGGCGAGGCAGGACTACAACAGCTAGAGATGACCTCTTTCTGGTTTGAGAAACCGAACGGTTACGGTAGTTGCCCTTCGAAATCATCTGCGAGAAGTGAGAAATGAAAGAAGTGAGTGGACAGTTAGGAGGCGACTTCACGCTGCTGGTTTATCTTCTCGAACTAGAGCTACTGGACCGCCCCTTTTCGAGCACACCGGATTGCTAGGTTGAATTTTGCACGAGAACACTTGGCTTGGACAAAAGCAGATTGGAGTCGCGTATTGTTTTCTGATGAATCGCGATTCTGTTTCACAGGCTCAGATAGACGTGTAATAGTCTGGCGACGACCAGGCGATAGATATGCTCAAGCGTGTCTTGCTGAGCGACTTCCATTTGGTGGAGGATCAGTTATGGCATGGGGAGGCATATCTTTTGACGCTCGCACGGATTTAATCTTTATCGAGAATGGGACGTTGACTGCGCGTAGGTACCTAACAGAGGTTCAAGAAGACCATGTTTAACAGTTCATGGTTATTCTTTGAGACGACGCAACCTTTACTTTACTGCGTATTTTGACGAGGTTCAAATCACGCCTGCCTGCCCTCAGTCCAGATTTAAAGATAATAGAACATGTTTGGGATGAAATAGAGAGACATTTACGTAGACATTTGCCGGCCCCCAGAAATTCTAGAGAGCCTCGCGATATACTAGTGCAGGAATGGGACAATCTTCCACAGAATGTGATCAAAAGCATGCCTCGTCGTTTGCAGGCTTTTATCACTGCCAGAGGAGGTTATACTAGTCCTTAAAATTTTTTTTGTTTCAACGAAAAGCATATCAAAGTAAAATTGTTCATTTTCTTTGCTTAGCACATCAAATTAAAATTGTTCATTTTTATTAGGTATCTTTCAATAAACTTTGAACTACAAAAACTGTTTTTATTCAAGCAATCCGTTAGTAAACTATGTTACAACCGAGAAAAATCGGAAAAAATAAAAATGTCTACAATATCTTCAAATTACTGGATGACCCTAATTTTATGCTCGGCAGTGTACAGGGTGTCCCAAATTGGTGTGTTTTGCAGGGTATCTCGTAAACTAGAAGATATAGAAGAAAAGCAGTTAAGATGTTATGACTTCTTTTTTTGTTAAAGTAACGATTGCCTAATTAAATCTTCAGTAACTCCGTGCAGTTCGAAGATACAGGGCGATTATTGAAAATTGTCGAAAACTACAAGGTACTATAACTTCTTAATTAAGAAAAATATAAAAAAACGTTATGAAAACTTTTGATAGATATAATATTAAAGAGTTCAGTGGCGCACAGAATTTTTTTGTTAGTGGGCTCACTAAGAAAATATAATGCAAACTTATGTTGTTTTAAATGGGACACCCTGTATATTTTGACGTTTTTCGTTTCCTTTTTTAATTCTCATTCACCTGATATGACATATTATATATCTATTTTCAATGGTTGGAGATACAGTGCAAATAAACCATTTATGGTTGTTATCAGGTGAAACACCCTTAAAAAAATTGAACACTCAGTAACGAAATTTAACATTTTATTATAAGGATCCTGATGTGTGACAATTTTATTTATAAAAATTATAATTAATAAAACATAAAACCAGATTAAAAAAATAAAAACAATAAACTTATGCAACAACAAAAAACATTGTCACAACTAATCTACCTACAACTAATTTTATTAGAATGTAAAAATTACATTAAATGTTCAAAATGCTCTCCGTTTTCATCGATTAAAACGTTTTTCGTTTAAATAATCTCCAACCAATTCAGCATTAACAAAAATAAAATCAGTGAACTAAAAACAAAGTAGGTAAATATAGTTGATTATTGGTTTTAAGTACCTATATTATTATTATTATTTTGAAATTATTGAATCCGTTTTTTGGTAAATAACATCACGAAATAAGACGTCTATATTTTCTTACCGATTTCACTTTTATTTCTAATTATGTTTTACCCGATATGTTGTATATTTATTTTAGTTTGTTTACCTCAATTGACATGATTGTTATATCTTATAAGAATGTTCATTTCATCAAGTAGACTTTGGTCCTCTTACCATGGAAAATAAAACAAAACCTGTGTTACCTGTCAGAATTAATTTTACAACATGAATTTTGAAAATTATGAAAAATATGATATGCATGTGGCATATATTGAATGTCAAAAGAATGTTAGTGATGCGTCTGAATTATATTTTCAACGATATCCAGAAAGAAGGCAACCTGACAAGAGAATTTTGAAAAAACTCGATTCAAATTTAATCGAGTATGGATGTTTTGTGAAACCACGGCGTAAGTACGAAAAGAATCATGGAGAAAGAGAGGTAAATACGTTGGGATATATCCAAGCACATCATGAATCTTCTCTGCGTCAAATTGAAAATGAAATAGGTGTTCCAAAAACTACTGCAGGAAGGATTTTAAAGAAATATAAATTTGGGCATTATCGGACATCCGTCCGTCAAAACTTATACCCAAACGATTTTTTGAGAAGAACACAATTTGCACAGTGGTATATAGGAAAATGTAATGAACAGCCAAATTTTTATTCAAAGACGAGACATAATGAACTATATTGGAATGACTCAAATCCACACTTAGTTCAGGGGATCAGGAGACAAGGCAGATTCGGCTTTAACGTTAGTTGTTTTGTCAAACATAATAAATTAGTTTATCATATATTTGATAATAAACTAACTGCTGCTGGATATATAGATATCTTGGAAATAAACTTACACCAACTTTTGGAGGAAGAAGTGTTGGCTGATAGGGACACATTTTGGTTCCAACAAGATGGAGCACCTGCCGATAATGCTCTATTCATTGGAGATTATTTAAACGAAAAATTTCCTAATCGGTGGATTGGTACTTATGGACCGGTTAGGTGGCCCCCTCGTTCTCCGGAAGTGAATCCTTCTGATTTTTTTATTTGGGGATTTAAAAAAAATAATATTTACGAGATTAACTTCGAAAGTAGGGAAGATTTATTACAAAATATTCATGCCGCATTTAGAAAAATAAAGCCAGTGCACATTCTCAATTGTGTAAGATCAGTAAGAAAAAGGTGTCAATTATTATTACAACAAAACGGAGGACATTTTGAACATTTAATGTGATTTTTACATTCTAATAAAATTAGTTGTAGGTAGATTAGTTGTTACAATGTTACATAAGTTTATTGTTTTTATTTTTTTAATCTGGTTTTATTTTTTATTAATTATAATTTTGATAAAAAAAATTGTCACACATCAGTATCCTTATAATAAAATGTTAAATTTCGTTACTGAGTGTTCAATTTTTTAAGGGTGTTTCACCTGATAACATCCATAAATGGTTTATTTGCACTGTAGCTCCAACCATTGAAAATAGATATATAATATGTCATATCAGATGAATGAGAATTGAAAAAGGAAACGAAAAACGTCAAAATATACAGGGTGTCCCATTTTAAACAACACAAGTTTGCATTATATTTCCTTAGTGAGCCCCCTAACAAAAAAATTCTGTGCGCCACTGAACTCTTTAATATTATATCTATCAAAAGTTTTATAACGTTTTTTTATATTTTTCTTAATTAAGAAGTTATAGAACCTTGTAGTTTTCGACAGTTTTCAATAATCGCCCTGTATCTTCCAACTGTAGGGAGTTACTAAGGATTTAATAAGGCTATCGTTACTTTAACAAAAAAAGAAGTCATAACATCTTAACTGCTTTTCTTCTATCTCTTCTAGTTTACGAGATACCCTGCAAAACACACCAATTTGGGACACCCTGTACTTTTGATCATTTCAATTTAATTATTTTTTGAAAATCTCATTTATTTTCATACAAGAAAGATATATGTTTGAAATGAATACAGTTCTCCAAGTTTATAGTCGTTTTTTGTAATTTTAATTTATTTTCCGGCAAGGATATTCGCGGCAATTACGAAAAATTTTACTTGCTATAAAAGCTAACGCTGATTAAGCAAACAATAATTCAAAATTAGGTTACAATGTTTCCGACTCTCCCTAGCTGATACAACCTACTGACGAAATGAAACTAACATTTAAAAGGAATAATTTCCCAGGAGAAATCACAATACAAACGATATTCAGCGGTACATTTGCGGAAACAAGATATGAATATAAGGTTAGACCGGTTATAGTTCTAATGTGCCAACGAATTGATTACCAGCATTTTAGATTTTGGGCTAGGTGATTAAAATATGTGAATAGGAAAAATAAGGAGCGCAAAATATAAATCACAATTAATGCAAGAGAGTTGAAAGATATACAAACCAAAGAATACACCAACTAACAAGAAGCGAAGCCCGACGCAATCTCTTTGATGTTTTAGTAACCAAAATGTATGACCTTGAGAGAACGACGTTGACAGATAAATTAGTAAATACACTGAGAAAAATATCAAATTTATTGGCGATATAATTCGTCGACAAAGTATGGCAAGTATCTTATTATAAAAATGGCGCCTTTCAGACATGCGCATACAAAAAAGAGGATGTGTAGCTTCGCTTCTTATTTGCTGGAGTATTCCGTGATACAACATTTAAATAATAAAAAAAATATTGTTGGATTCATCCCAAATTAATATACAAAATTTTTTGCTTTTCAATTACTAATTAAGTAATTCTAACAAAAAGTAAAGTTTGACATAAGCAAAAGTCTTAGGTAATAAAACAAATTATTTCATTAAAAAAAAAGAATATTATTTGATAGACTGTGGCTTTCAAAACTGGTTCTATTTTTCAGAAAGAAGAATTTATATTCTGTGGAATGGAATAAGAAACCTTATTTCACCTACATGTGGAATGCTTAAAATTTGTTATGCAATTTCCTATATTACGTATTTATTTCATCCCCTTTCCCAACAACCGTTGATTGTGCAGACAAATCAATTCCTTCCACACAATCGCTCACTCCGCATAATTAAACCAATTAAATTCGAAGCCTTTAGTACAAACGAGATAAGACATTTCTATTAGTCAATCAACTTATGGTAGCACTTAAACCTGAGATGCGCAAACAACCAGTGGATACGTGAAGAAAAGCGAAGAACGCCTCAGTTAACTGTGTGTGATCAGTGTAGCTTCTAGTTAATATCTTGTGATTTTCCAGAGGTAGATTTAGTTTGATTGATACTGCATTTCCTACAAAATTATAAATGCAGGTACAAACGTCACTGTGTCGCATAGGTTTGATGTTGTATGGTTACCTTCTTATCACATCACGATGCTGAGACAAATTTCGTTCAATTTTTGGCAAATTCACACATTGTATACATTCCCTTACATTGTTCTGTAAATGGTTGATAGCCTGATCATTCGATATTTGAGATTTCGCTTTTTGCCATGGTCTAACTAAGCTATAGTCAAACCTAGCGATTTTTAGAGTAATTAATCGTTTCTCAATTTTGCGGAACGTGCTAATCTTGATATACCACCATAACCTAACTTATTTTGATATAAGACTTCAATAATTTTTTATTCATTTTTGATTTCAATTTAGTTTAATAGTTCCTACATGAGTCCATTCATTTTCAAGATACAAATGACTAAAATATCATAAAATGTCTTCAAAACAAAATATTTTATGTCGTTTTATATGTTATGATATTTGGCATAAATCACAGTTAATGCATCATTGATCGGTAGCGTCGGGTTTTCTGGTTCTGATGAAAATATGGCGACTGCTACCCCAACGCTCATACCTGATCAGTTGACCAATCACGCTTTCAGCAGGGAATTAATGATCGCTCCGGTAGCGCTACGTTGGGATGAACCCGACCTATGATCACATAGGGCTCCGTGATCTGGTGGTGTGTGCTAGACTCACCAGACTACAGAGACAAGCCTGCGATTACGGGTGCAATTCACTCCTCTGCCACGGCGGCGTACAGCATGCATGTCTTAAGTCAATGATATGTACATTGGGCGGGTGCAGGAGCACGGCTACTCTAACAGAAGGATAAAGTTTTTTTCTGACAGCCAGGCTGCAATAGAGACACTGTGCTCCAACAGCTGCGATTCAAAACTGGTTTTGAATGCTAGACTACTCCTGAATCAATTGGATGCAATCAGTCCTGGTATGGACTTCGGATCACACAGAATCCTGGTTAACGAAGTAGTAGACCAGCTTGCCAGGAAAGGAGGTCAGTACCAGATCAAAGGCCCGTGGTCCTGACTGAGAATCTCTTTGAATCTGACAAAGAGAACTATCTCGGACTAGATGTACCGCAAAGCAAGTGCCTATACTGGAATAAGATACAAGGCTCAAGGTGATCTAAGCCAAGACTTTATCAAAGAACCTTCAAAACTAAAGGCATAAGCCTTGCTGAACAGGGAGTGGGAGGATATCATGTCTACAGATCTAGCAAAAATGAGTTGTTGAATTGAATTGTGGAACACATTATAGGCTACTGTGTGTTTCCTGAACGAGTCAGAATACAGTCCCTGGGAGCTGCGTTTGTGCGCCCTGAGAATGTAGATATACTTACTTTTTCACATATTATCAAATTCCTTGGGAATATTGAGTTGAAAGAAACAATAGACATTATTGTCGCAGTGTACGGTTCTGAGAAGACCTCCCACAGAAACCAAAGCAAACGAAACTATAGTTAGGCATGTTACACCATCCAACCTTCAGCGAAGCGGATACAACCTCAGCAGTTTGTTAAATTTATTATTCAATTCTTAGAACTGATTGAATTAGAATTACACGCATTTTCAAACTGTGAAGATCTACAATAAAAACAATATTTTTCTGAATAATACCGAGTTCCTAATTTTTCGCTACGAACATCAAACATCAACTTAGCAGAACTTCTCTGGCGCAGTCAGTAGGATTTTCTAAGAAAAGAAAAGCCTTTTCTCGATTTTAATCGTTAATTGGGAAAATCCAGTAAGTTAGTAAACAGTTCACGTTGTACGTGTGAAGTCACGAAGACTATGCAGCGTTGCTAGTGTTAAGCCACGGAGACGATGCAGAAGAATTATTAGCAGAGTTTCTGAAATATTTAAGTGAAAAGTCACTTGTTTCTCCAAGCGGACCCTGGACCGCCAAACCACTTCACTGTAAGGCCACTTGATTTTTGGAAGGTGCAACATTTCTAAAGAGTAAGTCCAACTGAACATCTACAAACTACCACAACCTCCGTCTTGGAGTCCAGGTTATTTTCGGCGAAAAGCCACTCGAATTTCAATTTTATACGACACCTTGAAAAACTTTTCCGGCAAAGGACTATGCTTCCATCTTATGGAAAATAAAAGACCACTCAAATGCAAATATTTTGATACCAACTTATTCGTCTTGAAAAATAGAACATTTGATAACATTGCGCCAATGTTGTAATTTAATTAATAAACCCACAATTAATGATATTATTTTTAAAATCGCTTACGGAGATTGTATGAGTGAGACAGAGAGAAAATACGTAAATAGACATGTATTGAAGTAAGGATATCAGCGGTGATAAGAAATGAATAAATAAAACCAGACAGGGTTGAACTGACTTAATTTTATCAGTTAATTTTTATATTTTGTTTTTTCTTTGTAGTATTTTGTAGTGTATTTGTTGACATCGGTAACTCTTTAAAAAAAATAGGATAGGGATGCGGAAAAGATTTTTTTATATGCAAGATGTTAAATGTCTATTAACTGTTAATACAAAAATGCTTGTGAAATGTGTGTAGGTAATGAACCCGACGTAAAGGGTGATACTAAATATAATGTATAATTCTTAGAGTATCCCCTTTTACATGCTCCACCTTCCCCCCACAGGCAGTGCCTGAGGACCTCATTACCTTCTATCCGCGAAGTGTAGCTGAAAAAAAAAAATTTATTGGCCTAAGCCGGTTTTTATATTTTTTTGGTAGCTAAAGTCGCCTTTTTGCTTTATTAAATTTTTTTGATGGCCGAAGACGGGTTTTGTTTAATTTTTGTATTTTTTTGATAGCCGAAGCCGGGTTTTGTTAAATTTTTGTATTTTTTTGATAGCCGAAGCCGGTTTTTGTGTTATATATATTTTGATGGCGATGATTGTTTTCCCTTGCGTGACATAAAAAGCACTGTTAACTGAAATCTAATTTGCATCATTATATTTCTTCATGATTAGGTATAGTTCGATCAGCAGCGTCAACTACAGTCAACCAGTCTACCTGTTCCATAATTAGGATACGTTAAGCCGTCACTCGAGTTCCCGTCAGGGTGAAAACTGACCTGTCTAAAAGGTGTTTATGGTAATTACGGTAAATTCTCTGAATCATCTGATATCTAGCTATGTATTTATTGCATATTGTAATAAATGAACAGTAAAAGTTTTAAGGGAGGTCCGTTTTCAGATGTATGAAATAAGAGATAGTTATAAATGTCTTATGTTTGGCACTATTACACGATATTATTTTATATGATATCATTATTGGAATAAAATACGGAATTTTAATTCTACAATATTATTGCGTACTACTACTGAACTGAGTCATAAATACATACATGTAAAGAAGCTAACCTAACCTAACCTAGCATATAACCTAACCAGAAAGGGTTTACCCTTTTCACTTAGTATTACTTCAAGTATTTTGTGTATCACTATAGCGTACGACAACAAACGTTCGGAAATATGTATATTAATATACTGCCGTTTCGAAACTGACAACTTAATATAATAGAAAATATAATAGAAAAATATATTCATAGCAATTAGTACTGACAGACTCCCTAACCACCCCAATAGGTTATTCAAGTTTTTCATTAGAACTCAGGATTACGAATAGGTATTACGATTTACTAGAATTTTCAAAACTATTTAGTTTACCTGTAAGCGGATTAAATAAACTGGACGGCAATTCGAGTGCGGGATTAAGATACCTGCAAGTGTCGGACGGGAACTCATGTGTATTTTATAGTCATTAAGAATCCTGACGGGAATTCGTTTGTACCGGAATTGTTTACGAAATACGTGTCGGTCAGTTATTAAATGTACCTATTATAATTTTACTATTATAATATAGAAAACGTTATAATAAACTGCTATTACACAATGACAAACTTATGTAAAGATGTTAGATTGTCAATTGAGAGATGTACCTTTTTTACATAATTTGATTGCAATCTATCATATCTTTATACAACTGAAAAATATAATCCTATTATTTTGTTTCAACGAAACTGGTATTCATCGTATGTACAACTATATTCACAAGTCCGACTCTGTTTCACCGCAGCAGGTGGAGTCCTATTGAATGGTTAGATTTTGTAATCGAATCGAAAATTTCTGACAAATGAACTGATTTTGTGGGTTTATTAATTAAATTACAACATTGGCGCAATGTTATCAAATGTTCTATTTTTCAAGACGAATAAGTTGGTATCAAAATATCCGCATTTGAGTGTTTTATTTTCCATAAGATGGAAGCATAGTCCTTTGACATATAGGTACTATTAGCACAGAATACACCAGCAAACAAGAAGCGAAGCTGTCTATCCTTTTTTTGTATGCGCATGTCTGAAAGGCGCCACTTTTATAGTAAGATAATTCACTTTGTCGACGAATTATATCACCAATATTTAATTTTTTTTTCATTTTCTCAGTGTATTTACTAAGTTATATGTCAACGTCGGTATCTCAAGGTAATAATTTTTGTTGTCAAAGAGATTGCGTCGGGCTTCGCTTCTTGTTAGTTGGTGTATTTGTTGCTATTAGTAAACAACATATGGTCAGTGGCAACTAGACTGAGCGTTATTTGGAAATAAAAGCGAGTAAAAATTTTACCAAAACTTTTATTATGTACTGTAATACTTATTCTTTTATTTTCAAAAAAGTTTAGTTGAGTAACCAGTCAAAAACATCTTTGTCATTAATCTTCTATTTTTTCGTATTTGTAATTAAAATCTCAAATGCTCAATTCCTGATTAAACATATCTCCGCAGTTTTTATAGAAAAGAAGAAATTACAAATTCCAAAATCCCCAATTTTTAATCAGACCTTGATTATTCGTGCTTTAGCGATTCTATTATTTTAAAACAAACAAAAATCCCATTTCAGAATCAAAATCGAACATCAAAAAGTAATGGACACTGTAAAAAACAAAAAAAAAACTTTTGGAAATGGCAGTTCTTTTTTCGTTTGATATTTCTCTGTGTTAATTGTTCCTTTGTACTCCTATTTCACTTCACTTACCACAGTCTGTTCATTAAAGTATAGCCCTTTCCATTTTACTGTTCTTTTCCCCTCCGGTAAGAACAGTGGCTTACCAAAAGATAGGACAAGCGGGACAATAAATTGACGCTGGCCATTTGATAAATATTCAGTAAAAGTAAAACTATGCGGCATATAAAAATTGAATCATATTCCTTTATAGAGAACGACTGGGTAGTTTAAAAATGTTTTTTCCTATCAATTAAGCACATTCAATATATCATCTTATTAAACATACGTACTCAATTCGGGTGTGATAGATTTATCATTTTGATGCAAAATCAGCAACATAAATCTGAATTTCACGAACGTTTATCAAGTACAGTTATTCATAATAATTATTGTTAAAACCTTTGGTTCATGGAATATGTCTATGATAAATCAAATCTCACCATATTAAACATTTAATCTACAATAGGGATTGTGCATATGGATTTTTTAATATTTTTAATTCACTGTTGCATCGGTATAGGATAGTGGAAAAATTAAACACTGTTAAAGTTTAATTAAAAATTATACGTATAATTATGTAGTTTTAGGGTTATGAATTGTATAAACAATTTTCTATGAAATGTTTCAGCTAATGATGTATTTGATCAAAGACTAGAGTTTTGTGAAACGGTTTTAGAGAAAATTGGTAATAAAAACAATACTAGATTCTCTCGTATTCAGTGATGAAGCTACTTTCTGACTAAACGGCTATGTTAAGCAGGATTCAGAGTCTCTGCAACGTTATCTTTAAGAAGTAACGATAAGCAGTAGAAAATATAAACCTGTGCTAAGTGATAAACGCATTCATAGTACAATCACGATTAATCCGCAAGCAGCGATTAAAGTAATGTTACCGCCGTTTACTGATTCGACCAATTTCGTTTGTACTCGTCATAGAAATTTCCCATTCCATGATGATGCTGTGGACCAGTGTGGCCAGACTAGGCGATTTGTCGCCATTTGGGCTACTTTGAACAATTTTTTTCGAAAAGAATTTAACGAAAATCGCAAAGTTACTTTTTTGGCTATATTTCATTCGAGAAAAATGGCAAGCAATTTAGTTTATGAAAAATTTATTCGGACAGGTCTGAACCGTATAAAGAATTTGCCTATTTGCGTTAACGAAGACGTTCACAGAGCAATGACAAACGACGTGACAGTTTTGACAAATTATTGAAATACTAACGGAAATATGGAAGAAAATAAACAGTTTATATTGTTTATGAAGATAAAATATTGTAGCATTCCTAATTAACAAAAAAATGGGAAAGTGGGGCAGATATAATAAGTGCCATAGAAAAGAAAGGGAGCAGGAAGTCATATTTCGTGGTAAGTTACGTCATAGAGCTTTGTGGTGATATAATTGAGTAGTTCATTAAAGTTATTTTTTTATAAACTACATGTTATATTCATGAATTTGGGCGACATGGCAACGTTGGAACATGCTGCGATTTTTGGCGACATTTGCTGGTCGAGTTGGCGCTTAAGGCGGTTGAACTGCTGTGGACAACCTAGCCAGATTTTCGGTTTATTTTTAATTTCTTTCCTGTGCGGTTTAAATGCATGATTTGTTCTGTTTAGTTTCGGTTCAATTTTATTTCTTACGTTACCGTTTACCTCGCCGTTTACCGATTCGGCTAATTTCGTCTGTACCCGTTATAAGAAATTCCCCATTTCATCATGAGTTTGTGGACAACGGAACCAAATTATCGGTTTATTTTTAGTTTCCATCCTGTGCGGTTTAAGTGCATTATTTGTTCTGTTTAGTTTAAATTTTAAAAATTTGTGAATTCGAACAAAACAGTTTGTAATCAATCTGGTTTTCATAGCATTATCCGTTTTTCTATAATACATCTTCTGAAATCTTACTGGTGAAAAGAAGCTTGAAGGGTATTAAATTTATTCCCGAAGCAAATAATGCAAATAAAGCAAAATACTGACTCCAATTGATTTTTTCTTATGAAGCTACCTTAAGAGCCGCGTTTATGTTAACAGAATTAGATAAATGATTGACCAGTGCCGCACTGGTGCAAATAATTGAAAACACTATTACCTACTTTTAACTGTTGTTAAATACGTCAAAATTGATGATTTCACTAAGTTTGAGCGTCTATGGAGCCCAAACGGTTTGCAATTTCCTATCCTTATACCGATTGACGTTACTTTTGAATTTAATCTATTATATCTTCTACCGATGCTTTAAATCTTTTATGGCCGTTTGCACCAAGTGATATTTAAGTATACTTAAGTGGCGCTTAAGACAGTTTTGTTTTGCACCATGTACAACGGGTCATTTTAGCTTAGAAAATCACCCGCTTATCTTAAAAGTAGAGATTTCTAACCTAACACTCTTGTGATGTTTTTCTTTTTTATGTTTTCGGGTTTTCGTTTTCCGTCTACCAATTTCAGTGTGTGAGGTGTGCGTTTCTTTTTTGATTTTTGAAGGAGGATGTTTATGGAGGATGATTTGGAAGTATTGGATATCCTTGAAAATGGATTTCCAAGAAGACGGTACAACCGTGAAAAAATGAAAAAACCTTTTTCCAAAGGTTTTGCTTGACCAAGCCAACTGTTTTACAACTCGTAGAAATGTTAGAAGATTCGTTAGAGTATCCGGACAATTTTTAAGTCCAATTCTTAAAGTAATAAAATAGTTGCAGGTTATAGCCACCTCTTTATTCTTGTGCATATGCTGATTTGAAACTTATTTTGTAGATTTTGCTATAATAATAATTGACAAATTTCATGCTTAAAACTTTCACTATTTTTTGTTCATAGAAATGATCCTGTTTCACCTGTAAACCAAATTTGCGAATTTATGCTCATCTATCAATGATTGCAGATTTTATGAGAATTCATACTGCAACAGCATCAATAATAGTTAAAAATCTCTCAAATATCACTTATAATTATTTCGATATTTGCATATCATCGTCAGAATGACAAAGTAAGGGTCCAAACAGGAAATTCAATCATATTAAGCAATTCTTTTTCACGAACTGTATAATTTGCCGATCTGCCTTTCTTATTTTTGACTGTGTTTTCCATTATAATCAGTTTTCTTATTTAAAAAAAATAAAATCCGTAATAAATTGACTGAATTGACTTTCAATACGTTATTTCAAACCACAAAAACGAAAAGTTACTAGAAACTCAACTTAAATAGCAAGGTTGCCAAATATATTAAACACTTAGCTAAGAAGCAGAGCAAGAACACTGGTGCAACTGAACTTTAAATAAGCGACCCTTAAATTTTAAGCTCGCCTTAGTTATTATAAGCTTATACTCCTATTGGTGCAAACGGCCATTATCAACACAAAAGTCGATATAAAACTATCGCAAATATTCATGATTTCCAAAAATGTGGCTATGTATAGAACATGATTATAATCCATAATAAAACAATGGAACAGTTCTTTACCGAAACTCGATTTATTCCATTTTTAAATTTCCCAGCTAATACATTTTTATCTTCCATATCCAGTTAAATTAAATAATTATTCGTTGGTTCGAATGCCTTCATTTATACTGTTTATGCAGATTGAACCATATTCAAATAACAATAATTTCATAAAATGGAAGTGACCAGCAGCTGTCAAGAGGAAGTGTCAACGAAATAATGAAAATTACATTCAACCCGAATCTACAGGGATTTGAAAATTTCTTGACATTCAATAAATTTTAAACTTTTGACGGTGAGCAATAATAAAATATAATATATTTTCTTGCAGTTTGGCAATAACCTGATGTAACAATGAAACCGTAGGAAACAAAACAAAAATTATATAAATTCAATAAAAATAACCTAAGAGCCAAAAAGAACATACTTGTAAAGCAGCCATGTTAAAAAAGTGTCCAACGGTGAGCTGTGCATACCTAATACTTGAAAAACCCACCAGAATGGTGTTTGCATTAACGCACTGGTCCATTGTGTGGACAATTGAGTGTAGATGGCGCCAGCGACGTTTGGCGGTTTAAAAAATCCCATGCTTCACTTTTTCACAGTTTCCATGTTAAATTACAAATTAAATGTGAAATAAAACTGTTACAAATAATGTCGAATATATAACAGACAAATAGAGGAATTCAGAAAGAAAATTCAAAACTGCAAAATGCTTATATATATAAATGAACACTGAACAATATTCAAGCTACTACTAAACTATATTCTAAGCTTGTCCTTTCAAAGTCACCTAGTGGATAACCTTTGCAAACACGACAAGTGGCGTTCTATCCCATAGGCATATTGTTTATTAACAAGTTCATACAGAAAAAACACAACAATTGTTTATTAACAAGTCCGTACAGATAAAAACTCAAACAAGACCATAAAAATAAGTAAGTACTACCGTAGGTGACTGAAATAAGATGAACTAACTACCTATATTAAATCATTTCAATGGATACATCAAATAAATGCAAAGGCTGTCGGTTTTCTGTCATTTGACTGAGAGACATACAGCCTTAGTAATAATCACAGTACACCCCCTCCTGGGGGTTTATTGTGATTAATAATAAAATTTAGATTATACTAACATGACTTTAAAACTAAATTAGTAAAAATATATTAATAAATACATTTAACATCATTTTAACACTAGAATGATACTAAATTCTAGTAATAAGTTTGGGTATGTTTTACACCGTGCTTAGGTTAACCTAACTTTTTTGGTCAAATGTTCAAATTGTCTCTTTATGATTATAATACAAAAATTTTTATACGGGTGAGTTGTACTTGATTATATACAAAAAATTCAGGTTAGGAACTTTCACCAGGGGTATTCACGAGAACTAAAATCTCCTCCATCAATAAAATAGGGTTAGAATCAACAGAACACCAAAGAAATGTTACAAAGAGAAATATATATGTGTGAATATAGCCGTTTACGTATTTTACGTTGTCGTCATGTTTATCTTATAAAAACATATTGTTTCTTACATGTTTCTAAGTATTCAATTATTAATATTATTTGCTTAGCATGCTATAAGTACGCACTAAGCTCTAAGTAACCACTAGTTAGTATGATGTTATCGTGTTTATTGATAATAAGGCTGATAATGTTTTGGTTCTTCTTTCTTTTTTTTTATCCCATGTTCCACCCAATAGAAACACAGCGCTGCTAGTATTCTTTACACTCTACTGCCTAGTTGCCAGATAGAGATGTTTTAACACACTAACAGCTAATGTACGAGAAATATTAAACAAATGCATGATCTAAGTACTCTACCTAACAATTTTGTATATATAGTTTCCCTTTCTTTGTTGTTTGTGGTTGTAGACAGACTAAACTGCGCGAGTTAACCCAACATAACCTCTACCGATCATAGTATTTACCTACTCTTATAAAACGCACTTAACGCATTTAACGCACTTAAATATTTGAAAAAAACAGTCCAAGCCATAGTTCTTGTCACATTCTGTGCATTTGTATCTGCTTTGTGGGGTCTTGTTTTGTGCATGAGATCTACCGTGTTCTTATTGCAATTTATCGTAACACAAGACACATCTTCTTCTTGCATCTCCTTCATCAAGCTAGATATTTTGTCTGTTATCGTGAGCAACTACAATATTATGTTGACCTTCTTTCACTTGTAAACGTTCTATAGCTATTTCTTCTTTAAATTGAGTTATGGACATTCGTTCATTTGGAACTTCCTGTTGTTAAATGTAGGCGTTTACAGAGCGAAACCGATTAAAAGTTCGATAATGCGATAGTGCATAATAATGAGACTTATGCTTTCATTTGGTCAGAAATGTCGATGAAAGACTTGTTTTTATTGCGAGTTTATCCACTTCTTTTCGTTTATTGGTCACTGTTTTCATCTCATCTGTGCGTTTTGTGCTAAGAGTTAATTGGTCTCTTTTGTCTCTCCACTTTTGTACAATCACACCTGTGTTGCTTTCAGATGCTATTGTTTGTCCGATTTTCAATTTCCTTCCTATAATATGCTTTGGATTTTGTATTCGATTGGATCGGAGTATGCCAACCAAATGAGTGGCCTTATCGAGCAGTTTGTGTGCCAATGAAATGCTGGTAAAGAAGTTATCCGTGTAAATAGTGCGACCTTGACCAAACAGTTTTTAGTAGAAGCTGGAATCGGTTCCTTGATATCTTATTTTTTATACTGTTGTAGTAAATATTTTTTTGGAACAGTTTGATTCGATAGATGGAAGCTGCACAATCCCCATCCATCATACCAGCTATTTATTTCTTGGTCTCCTTGTTTCTCAACTGGACACCATATCTATTGGTCTCTTCCACCATCATATCCAATCAAAAATATTTTGTAAAACTCAAAAGGGCTTTTATCAGAATGTATTCTGTAGATATCAAGTTTTACACCTGAATAGTCTTCGGAAAAAGGGAAAGACTTGAGGTAGCCACCAGACCCATCATTCCAAGTGATCACATTAGGAGCGTCTTGCCCAATGTTCTGTCGGTCGTCGGTATCAGAAGAGTTTTGATGCATTAGAATAACTTACTCTGTTGTCTCCTGCACTGAATGACTGTCATTCAGAGCTTGTCGAGAAGTACACGGTTGCTACTTATCTGTAAATGCGACTGGAGTCAACGGTTTTTTGAATTACACTATGGCAGCCAACCTGTTAAGTAAAGTTTATGATGTCGAAAGCTTTCAGTGCTGCTAGGCTGGCTGTGAAGATGGCCACTGAACGGTATGTTCCTTTCTGTCTTTCAATTTCTTCAACACAAGTTTATTGGAATAGCTGTTCCTACTCCTACCTCTGCTTTGGAGCCGTCCGTATACCAGGTTACCTCAGCCTGTTTGGTACACTTTTCTTCCAGTCTTTCTTCCCTACCTGGTATAGTTATTTGGTACCTATTATTGAAGCTATATCTTGGGGCTGTTGTGTCAATGGGTTGCCCTATTAGGTCGTCTGCTTTTAGTCCCTCGATAAGCTTTTGCTGGTCAGCAATTTTTTTTATAAAATATTTATTCAAATAACGATTCAAGGACTTTGGACGGAAACTTATAAATTCTAAGAACGTTCACATTTTTCTTTTCCTCGCCATAAAACGAACAAGTGGGAGAAAAAAGATTTAACACAAAATCCATATAAATACTCAAGGTAAGCTGGGGATCCACGACTGTGAAAACTGACCTCAAGTTTAACATAACCTCAATTAATTTTTTTCGTCGATAAACGATCCCACCCAACTTTATCTTTAGTTATTTAAAAACGATACGCCACTGATCTAAAATTGAAAATTTTAGAGCTTTCCGCTACTACTAATTACGGAGTTTTAATCTAAGAATTTCTCGGACGCTCGTATTTTCCAGTGGAATATTCTTCCTTATCGCCTTTTCCTCGACTAGAAATACTGAGAGTCTGAGGGTCTTTACACTACTTTCAATATAATTATGCCAATTATTATTATTGCTGCTGGGGATATAAAATGTTTTTGAATGTCGAGGAGACTTCAATTGGTTGAAAGACTCTCGCTGCTTCTGGTGATTACGACCGCCGGGAAGATTTGGAAAAAAGATGACGGAACTAGTGTAAGACATTTATCGTTGTCGGCGTGCGGTGTAATGAAATGATACAAAAGGCGCAATTAAAAAGATAATTTTTTCTTTGTTACGATGTTTATTGAATACTGTTTAGATGACAGTTCAGTGAGAGCATGGGAAGTGTTTGTTTGATACATTGCAAGTGATTAAACGCATCTTGGTTCAGAAACCCGAGAATAACTTTTAGGAACTTAAAAACTAGAATTTCAGAACAAAAACGCAGCTATGACAACAACAAATTAGATTCCAACTATTCAAATCATCTATTATCAAACCAACACACTTTCGACTCAAATTTTGAAATTTTGCATGTAGAACCCAAATCCTTTAAATTAAATCTTTTAGAAGCCCTCGAGATTAACAAAAACAAATATTCCGGTAATCTGCTTAACGACCAAATAGATATCAATTATTCTCCCTTATTAAACCTTTTTACCTAGAAGATGTGATGGTTGTGAATAAATCGACTGGCATAATCAGTTTTTGGATAAAATCATTCTTTCGCCTTCAAATAGAGTCATGAAATTTTCGAAAATCCACTTTTCAAAACAAACGATGCTCATAACTCGAATAATTGAAGGGATAGAACGTTCTAGTCTGCGCCATTCGATTCAGTGGAAAATCTTACATATGCTAGTGAATTTTCAGTCGATATTTCCAAGCATTAAGGGAGTTAGCAAAAAGTAATTTATATCACGAAATATTTCCATACCTACCCCTTTGTTCAAAATATCCAACAAAATTTTTTTTTTCTAAGTGGAAAATGCTAAAAATTCGGAATTAGGGGTTTTTTTTGGGACGAGAAATCGACTAGCATGATCAGTTTTTGGATAAAATCATTTTTTCGCCTTCAAATAGAGTCATAAAGTTTTCGAAAATCCACTTTTCAAAAGAAAAGATGCTCATAACTCAACTAATTGAAGAAATAGAACGTTCTAGTCTGCGCCATTTGATTCAGTGGAAAATTTTACATATGCAAGTGAATTTTCAGTCGATATTTCCGAGCATTAAAGGAGTTAGCAAAAAGCAATTTATATCACGAAATATTTCCAAACCTACCCCTTTGTTCAAAATTCCCAACAAAAAAATTTTTTTTCGACGTGGAAAATGCTAAAAATTCGTAAAGAGGGGTTTTTTGGACCGGAAAATCGACTGGCACAATCAGTTTTTTGATAAAATCAATCTTTCGCCTTCAAATAGAGTCATGAAATTTTCGAAAATCCACTTTTCAAAACAAAAAATACCCATAACTCGACTAATCGGAAAGTTAGAACGTTCTAGTCTTCACCAATCGATAGAGAAGACAATTTTACATATTTTAGTGAATTTGGAGTCGATATTGCCAAGGATTTGGGCAGTTAGAAAAAAGCAATTTGTTTCTCAAAATATTTCCATACCTACCCCTTTGTTCTAAATTTTCGACAAAAAAAAATAAAAAATGCTTAAAATTTGTAAAGAGGTGTTTTTTGGGCCGGAAAATCGACTGGCATAATCAGTTTTTTGATAAAATCATTATTTCGCCTTCAAATAGAGTCATGAAATTTTCGAAAATCCACTTTTCAAAACAAAAATTACTCATAACTCGACTAATAGGAAAGATAGAACGTTCTAGTCTTCACCAATCGATAGAGGGGACAATTTTACATATTTTAGTGAATTTTGTGTCCATATTGCCAAGGATTAAGGTTTGTTCTAAATTTTCGACAAAAAAAAATTAAAAATGCTTAAAATTCGTAAAGAGGGGTTTTTTGGGCCGGAAAATCGACTGGCATAATCAGTTTTTTGATAAAATCATTATTACGCCTTCAAATAGAGTCATGAAATTTTCGAAAATCCACTTTTCAAAACAAAAAATACTCATAACTCGACTAATAGGACAGATAGAACGTTCTAGTCTTCACCAATCGATAGAGGGGACAATTTTACATATTTTAGTGAATTTTGAGTCCATATTGCCAAGGATTAAGGGAGTTAGAAAAAAGCAATTTGTTTCGCAAAATATTTCCATACCTACCGCTTTGTTCTAAATTTTCGACAAAAAAAAAATAAAAAATGCTTAAAATTTGTAAAGAGGGGTTTTTTGGGCCGGAAAATCGACTGGCATAATCAGTTTTTTGATAAAATCATTATTTCGCCTTCAAATAGAGTCATGAAATTTTCGTAAATCCACTTTTCAAAACAAAAAATACTCATAACTCGACTAATCGGAAAGATAGAACGTTCTAGTCTTCACCAATCGATAGAGGGGACAATTTTACATATTTTAGTGAATTTTGAGTCGATATTGCCAAGGATTAAGGAAGTTAGAAAAAAACCATTTGGTTCGCAAAATATTTCCATACCTACCCCTTTGTTCTAAATTTTCGACAAAAAAATTTAAAAAACGCTAAAAATTCGTAAAGAGGGGTTTTTTGGACCGGAAAATCGACTGGCAAATCTTGACAATTTTTTTAAGTCTTAAACTTCAAAATATTTTCGTAAGTTCCAAATTGTCAATCTTTTTAAAGGCGTGAGTTAGGGAAAAAATTAGTTAAATAAAATAGTTCTTGATCACGATGTTTGTTGAAACTCTATTTTTAAAGTTTCGGTAGCGGTCCAGCTGCCGTTATCAAGAATAATGAAAAATAATAAGTTTTCGAATCATCGAAAATTGATTATTTTCGATTAATCGATTATTTTCGATTAATCGATTATTATCGATTATTTTCGATCAATCGATTATTTTCGATTAATCGATTATTATCGATTATTTTCGATCAATCGATTATTTTCGATCAATCGATTATTTTCGATCAATCGATTATTTTCGATTAATCGATTATTTTCGATTAATCGACTATTATCGATTATTTTCGATTAATCGATCATTTTCGATTAATCGATTTTTTTCGATTAATTAATCGATTAATCGAAAATAATCGATTATTTTATATAATCGATAATCGATTATGTTTTTTGATAATCGCCCAGCCCTAATTTTGAGTCGATATTGCCAAGGATTGAGGGAGTTAGAAAAAAGCAATTTGTTTCGCAAAATATATCCATACATACCCATTTGTTCTAAATTTTCGACAAAAAAAAATAAAAAATGCTTAAAATTCGTAAAGAGGGGTTTTTTGGATCAGAAAATCGACTGGCACAATCAGTTTTTTGAAAAAATCAATCTTTCGCTTTCAAATAGAGTCATGAAATTTTCGAAAATCCACTTTTCAAAACAAAAAATACTCATAACTCGACTAATAGGAAAGATAGAAAGTTCTAGTCTTCACCAATCGATATAGGGAACAATTTTACATATTTTAGTAGATTTTGGGTCGATATTGCCAAGGATTAAGGGAGTTAGAAAAAAGCAATTTGTTTCGCAAAATATTTCCATACATACCCCTTTGTTCTAAATTTTCGACAAAAAAAAATAAAAAATGCTTAAAATTTGTAAAGAGGGGTTTTTTGGACCAGAAAATCGACTGGCACAATCAGTTTTTTGATAAAATCAATCTTTCGCTTTCAAATAGAGTCATGAAATTTTCGAAAATCCACTTTTCAAAACAAAAAATACTCATAACTCGACCAATAGGAAAGATAGAAAGTTCTAGTCTTCACCAATCGATAGAGGGAACAATTTTACATATTTTAGTGAATTTGGGGTCGATATTGCCAAGGATTAAGGAAGTTAGAAAAAAGCAATTTGATTCGCAAAATATTTCCATACCTACCCCTTTGTTCTAAATTTTCGACAAAAAAAAATAAAAAATGCTTAAAATTCGTAAAGAGGGGTTTTTTGGACCAGAAAATCGACTGGCACAATCAGTTTTTTGATAAAATCAATCTTTCGCTTTCAAATAGAGTCATGAAATTTTCGAAAATCCACTTTTCAAAACAAAAAATACTCATAACTCGACTAATAGGAAAGATAGAAAGTTCTAGTCTTCACCAATCGATAGAGGGGACAATTTTACATATTTTAGTGAATTTTGTGTCCATATTGCCAAGGATTAAGGTTTGTTCTAAATTTTCGACAAAAAAAAATAAAAAATGCTTAAAATTCGTAAAGAGGGTTTTTTTGGGCCGGAAAATCGACTGGCATAATCAGTTTATTGATAAAATCATTATTACGCCTTCAAATAGAGTCATGAAATTTTCGAAAATCCACTTTTCAAAACAAAAATTACTCATAACTCGACTAATAGGAAAGATAGAAAGTTCTAGTCTTCACCAATCGATAGAGGGAACAATTTTACATATTTTAGTGAATTTTGAGTCGATAATGCCATGGATTAAGGAAGTTAGAAAAAAGCAATTTGTTTCGCAAAATATATCCATACCTAACCCTTTGTTCTAAATTTTCGACAATAAAAAATAAAAAATGCTTAAAATTCATGAAGAGGGGTTTTTTGGGCCGGAAAATCGACTGGCACATTAAGTTTTTTGATAAAATCATTATTTCGCCTTCAAATAGAGTCATGAAATTTTCGAAAATCCACTTTTTAAAACAAAAATTACTCATAACTCGACTAATAGCAAAGATAGAACGTTCTAGTCTTCACCAATCGATAGAAGGAACAATTTTACATATTTTAGTGAATTTTGGGTCGATATTGCCAAGGATTAAGGGAGTTAGAAAAAAGCAATTTGTTTCGCAAAATATTTCCATACCTACCCCTTTGTTCTAAATTTTCGACAAAAAAAAATAAAAAATGCTTAAAATTCGTAAAGAGGAGTTTTTTGGGACGGAAAACCGATTGGCACAATAAGTTTTTTGATAAAATCATTATTTCGCCTTCAAATAGAGTCATGAAATTTTCGAATATCCACTTTTCAAAAAAAAATACTCATAAATCGACTAATAGGAAAGATAGAACGTTGTAGTCTTCACCAATCGATAGAGGGGACAATTTTACATATTTTAGTGAATTTTGAGTCCATATTGCCAAGGATTAAGGGAGTCAGAAAAAAGCTATTTGTTTCTCAAAATATTTCCATACCTACCCCCTTTGTTCTAAATTTTCGACAAAAAAAATAAAAAATGCTTAAAATTCGTAAAGAGGAGTTTTTTGGGCCGGAAAATCGACTGGCACAATCAGTTTTTTGATAAAATCATTATTTCGCCTTCAAATAGAGTCATGAAATTTTCGAAAATCCACTTTTCAAAACAAAAGATGCTCATAACTCGACTAATTGGAGAGATATAACGTTCTAGTCTGCGCCATTCGATTCAGTGGAAAATTTTACATATGCTTGTGAATTTTCAGTCGATATTTCCAAGCATTAAGGGAGTTAGCGGAATCCAATTTATATCACGAAATATTTCCATACCTACCCCTTTGTTCAAAATTTCCAACAACAAAAATTTTTTTCGACGTGGAAAATGCTCAAAATTCGTAATTAGGGGTTTTTGGGGATGAGAAATCGACTGGCATAATCAGTTTTTGGATTAAATCATTCTTTCGCCTTGAAATAGAGTCATGAAATTTTCGAAAATCCACTTTTCAAAACAAAAGATGCTCATAACTCAACTAATTGAAGGGATAGAACGTTCTAGTCTGCGCCATTCGATTCAGTGGAAAATTTTACACACGCTAATAAATTTTCAGTCGATATTTCCAATCATTAAGGAAGTTAGCAAAATCCAATTTATATCACGAAATATTTCCATACCTACCCCTTTGTTCAAAATTTCCAACATGAAAAAATTCTTTTTTCGACGTGGAAAATGCTAAAAATTCGTAATAAGGGGTTTTTCGGGACGAGAAATCGACTGGCATAATCAGTTTTTGGATAAAATCATTCTTTCGCCTTCAAATAGAGTCATGAAATTGTTGAAAATCCACTTTTCAAAACAAAAGATGCTCATGACTGAACTAATTGAAAAGACAGAACGTTCTAGTCTGCGCCATTCGATTCAGTGGAAAATTTTACATATGCTAGTGAATTTTTAGTCCATATTTCCAAGCATTAAGGGAGTTAGCAAAAAGCAATTTATATCACGAAATATTTCCATACCTACCCCTTTGTTCAAAATTTCCAACATAAAAAATTTTTCCGACGTGGAAAATGCTCAAAATGCGTAATTAGGGGTTTTCTGGGACGAGAAATCGACTGGCATTATCAGTTTTTGGATAAAATCAATCCTCCGCCTTCAAATAGAGTCATGAAATTTTCGAAAATCCACTTTTCAAAAGAAAAGATGCTCATAACTCAACTAATTGAAGAAATAGAACGTTCTAGTCTGCGCCATTCGATTCAGTGGAAAATTTTACATACGCTGATGAATTTTCAGTCGATATTTCCGAGCATCAAGGGAGTGAGCAAAAAGCAATTTATATCACGAAATATTTCCATTCCCTTTGTTCAAAATTTTCAGCAAAAAAAATTTTTTTCGACGTGGAAAATGCTCAAAATTCGTAATTAAGGGTTTTATGGGACGAGAAATCGACTGGCATAATCTATTTTTGGATAAAATCATTCTTTCGCCTTCAAATAGAGTCATGAAATTTTCGAAAATCCACTTTTCAAAACAGAAGATATTTCCGAGCATTAAGGGATTTAGCAAAAAGCAATTTATATCACGAAATATTTCCATACGTCTACCCCTTTGTTCAAAATTTCCAACAAAAAAAAATTTTTTTGGCGTGAAAAATGCTAAAAATTCGTTTTTAGGGGTTTTATGAGACGAGAAATCGACTGGCATAATCTATTTTAGGATAAAATCATTCTTTCGCCTTCAAATAGAGTCATGAAATTTTCGAAAATTCACTTTTCAAAACAAAAGATGCTCATCACTCGACTAATTGAACAGATAGAACGTTCTAGTTTGCGTCATTCGATTCAGTGGAAAATTTTACATACGCTAATAAATTTTCAGTCGATATTTCCAAGCATTAAGGGAGTTAGCAAAAAGCAATTTATATCACCAAGTCACCAGGTTGGGTTAGGTTTGTGGTGAGTGGGTCTATAAGGCCCTCCACTGCGACTCGCAAGAGTCTATTGATTATCATAACTATTCAAATTTCACCCTACAAATTCAGCTTCTTGTTTGGTGAATTATATTTCAGGTCCGAAAACGAAAGAGACCCTGCCAAACATCAGATACCTGGATTCGAGCCGCGGCGGGATAGGCAAAAATTATATGCTCTGCTGTTTCATTATCTTCCAGACAGAGACGACAATTCGGATCTTCCGACAGTCCAAGTCTTAGCATATGATGATTCAGATGACAGTGTCCTGTTGAAAGGCCTGTTAGACAGCGTAGGTCATGCCTGACATAGTCTAACGTTTGTTTGGAGTCATTCTTCCAGGATGTATGAAAGCCTTTGAATGAACCAATCCTGGTATACTATGCTTGAAGTTTAAAGCTCTTCTTGCTGTCCAGGTATTTAGTGTTTGTTTGGCAAAGCTTATTGCGATGCCAAATATAGGTGCTGGTCCGATAAAAAACGCGTGTGGCATTGGTCCAGCAATCATCACATATATCCAATAGATTTGTTTGGGCCCTAACCCCCAAGTCACCAGACAGTAACCAGCGGTATAGTTGCTTTATGCGATAAATTTGTACAAGTGAAATATCTTATATATTTTTTGTAATATTTGCCATTGATTCGAAACACCACTCTTCCCAGAATAAATACAGGAGAGTTTTAACAGATAAGTAATTATTTTATAATTACCTAATACCCTGAGAAAATTGATCTATTTTTTATCAATCTCGTCCGTTTGCGTCTAACATTTTAATTTTATTTTAGTTGTTACAAGATAAACTTATGTCAAAGGTGTTTCCAGCTTCGAATTCGTGTTTGGATTCCTTGAACTTACACTTAATTCGTCAGTGTCTTAGAAGTTGGTGATATCCTTATATAATTAATTATTTAACATTTTCCCATGTGATTAATTCTAGTGAGCTTTACGCCTAGTGTACAAACTCAACGACCGAGAAAATAGTGTAGCCGGACGCAACTTCAACAAACAAAATAGTTTACTAACATACAACTACTTGAATAGTGCAGTTACAGTTTCAAGACCTGCACTTGCTCGATTTTATAATGTAGTTTTAACACTTGTATAACAGTTAACTGTGAAAGGGTAGTTTCATTCAGTGCATTTAGTTTTTATAAAGTTTAATGGATAGATGTGATAAAATATGATAATTAGGTTCAAAGTCAAATAGCAGTCATAATATTTATTTGTTAGTTTCTAATAAATTAGATACACAGTTTTTTAAGTATTCTTATTGTCAACATTCTTATACATTCGACAACTACTAGATAATCATTCTGAATAGACTGCAAAAAATTGTTTAAATCTGTGAAATCCCCGATCAAACATACTGGGGTGACATGCACTGAGACCAAAAATATCTGTCGTGTCCCTTTTCTTCGACTTAGTAACTGAGGAAAGTATCAGAGACTAGTAGTTCCTTTTGACCAATTACCTGGAGGAATGTTAAGATATCCTCAGGCTTCAGTTTAGGTGAGTGGTCTTCTATCCAGTAGTCTCCAATGTGATGTGCCCTAGATTCTGTAATGTTATGCATTCCGCAAGTATATGAATGGAGGTTCAATCTTTCATTACTTCTTTCTTCACTAGTTTGAGCGTTTTGAGGTACCCATTCAGGATTGCAGTAAAAACTCTTAGTGCAGTCTTACTCTGTCTTGGGCATTCATTTGTTCTCACTTGGTTGAAGTTTCCCAAGAGTATCTTCAATTGTCTAAGCCCTACCAGATGTTTCTCTCTCTCAACTTAGTCTGTATGTTATTCTTAGTGTAACACTTTCCACCACCGTATGTAGTGGCATGAAGTTAAGAACCACTTCCATGGGCACCGTTGGGCATTCTTTCATTGCTCCTGTAATGCATATACAGGCTGGCTAGTCTTTGAATTCTGGAGAGGTTGTTTCTCGGTGTCAATAGGCTAATCCTACTAATGCACTCAATTGCTTTATAACATAAGTAGTGATTGGTTCAGGCTCAGGATAATAAACTCTATGGATGTTACTTTAGTACAAAGATACGTCTGAAACTTGGAATCACTTTAAATGTTACAAAGAAAATATTTTAAATCACAATAAACGTACCTACATGAAGTTGTCGAAATTTTCATTCACGCGATCGGTGTTTGACCAGTAACTAACAATTGTATCGTTTCCTTGCTTTCGAGAAGTTGTTTATCCTCTGTACAGGGCCGGTCTGACTGCTCATTATACATCTAACCCATTTCACTGAATTAATAAATAAGCAATTAGTAACAATTACAATTGATGACTTCGCAAATTTTTGGGGTGGCCCGTTTTTCACAAAAGTGTACTATCTAAAGTAAGACCTATATACTTGACTTCTTGTCTCCATTCAACCTCGCTTCCATCAAGTTTAACGATTGTTTGGTTGAGTTTTATATTCTGAAGGTGATTAAGATGGTTTTGTTGGAGTTGGAGTGGGAGTAGAATGGACCAAAGTGGAAAGTTGATACCATTTTTGTTTTTCCAGTATTATGAAAATTAGAAAAATCCCCGATTTATCTTTACTATTTCCTTTGAAGCTCATTAAGGTCATTGTTTTGCGTTAAAATGCATATTTTACGTTCACTAACCAGTAAGATAGCAAAAACAAGTAATAGAGCGACCATTTTTCTCTATTGTTGGAAGAAAAATCGAAGAAAAGCGACTGCAATATTGTACCTAGTCGCTTTTTAGTGATTATTATTCGAAATTGTAATAAAAAGCAAGTAAATTACAGACAGACGGTAGCCGCAAAAAATCCAATTACATAGTTCTCTTTCATTAAATGTAACCATTGAATCGAAATAACGTGGGTCCATTGAGTTTAAAAGTGCGGACGGATGTTACGTCAAGTAAAAAAACAAATTTTATAATTATTAGAAAACGCAAAATTGGGTGTTCTTTCATTTTAATTGAAATGATCTATGAAAACACTCTCCATAATATGTTTCCTAGCTCTCGTATAATTTTGGCACCCATAACGTTATTAATCAATAACGTCTTATGTCAAGCAACAAAATTTTGTTTCAATTTTAGAAAAAGAAAAATGTAGTACATAAACAGGGGGTTTCAAAGAAAATTTGACATATTGTTGTGGGCGATTCGTCGTTTAATTTTAAGACGAAAAATTTCTATAAACATGTGTGATAAGTTTTGTCGTAGGTGAGATACAGGATGTTGATTGTATGTGAAATTTATTTCGTCCATAATTTTTCCCAAGTGACGCTACTGGTTTCCAAAACTAATAAGAAGGAACATTTTGTCAAACCTGAAATACAACGAAAAAGCAAACAATAAATTTCTATTGTTCTAATTTTGTTGTAACACTAGTTCTGTTTTCGTTTGTGATCAGTTAATAACGAAGCCTGTGTTTACTAATACTGAAATGACTAATATGCATTTTTTATATAGATTAGTCAATAGTAAAGCCAGATGAATGTATGCCCTGCATTATCCAAATAACGGATAACCAGAACCAGAACTACTCTATAGAGCATTGCTCTTTTTGAGCTACTTGGGCCTCCTATATTTGGCATTAGCCTGTTTAGTCTCCCGCATCTCCCATCTGCTTTGTTGCAGGCATTTTTTTATATGTGGCACGAAGAGACCTTGATGGTCCAGATGAATGCCCAGATATTTTAGGGTGGTTGGTGGGTTTATTCCCTGCCCTTTGATATGAAACGTTATCTTGTCCCTTACTCTTGCCTGCTTCGTTCCTTTTAAAAGTATAGCCTCTGTCTTATGGTATGCCAGCTCTAATCGGTTTTGGTACATCCATATGTTTACCACTTGCAATGCTCGGTCGACCTTATTGACCAGATCCTGTCGGTCTTCAGCCTCCACCAATATAGCAAGGCCATCTGCGTAGGCTATGCTCCTACGCCACACCCTTCTCTCATGCGCAGTCTTAGGACTTCATCATATATGACGTTCTACAGGGTAGGCCCTAGAACAGATCCCTATGTAAACTCCTCTTGTTGCTTCTATTGTTAATTCGGGATTGACTTGTATCTCTCTGTCAGGAAGGTAGCTTTCGATTGCCGCTACAGATAGTCTGGTATATTATACTGCTTTACTCTGGTAATTATGAGTCCCCAGTTTGCCGTATTGAAAGCGTTTTTTACATCTAAAGCAACTAGAGCCACCCACCTTCTTCTGGAGTGTTTGGCGTTTTCGACGACCCATTGCACATCCTGTATAGTCAACCTCCCCTTAAGGAATCCATACTGTCTCTCCGAAAGTACCCCATCCTCTTCCAGTGCCCTTTCCAGTCTCCCTTTGATCAATGCTTGATATATCTTCCCTTGAACATCTATAGGTCTATATGAGCTTGGGCTCTCCTTTGGTTTCCCGGATTTCCAAATCAGCACCAACTTTGCCTTCTTCCACCTCTTGGAAAAGGTCTGCCCTCTCATTAGCTGATTCATCAGGTGTCTTACTTCTTGCGGGATTGTTTCAATGGTCTGCTTAACAATTTCCGGAGGAATACCGTCAGGACCCGGGGCTTTGCCAGGTTTAATTCGGTCTTCAACTAGCGAGATTTCTCCCATAGTAAACTCAGGAGCGGTTTGTGATTTTTCCAGTTTTTTCAAGCTTTCCTTTACTTCGGGGAATAGATGCCTATCAATCTCTTATTTTCTTTGTGGCATTAAATTATACGGCAGCGTAAGTGACATTAGCTTGATCACAATAGCATATCCCTGTCCCCATATGTCCTCGAGGTCTGTGCACAATTTTTCCCAGCATTTCCTTTTTGTACCAATTATGAGACGCTTCAAGTTTTGCTTTTCCTCCCTCAACTCTCTTTTCAGCTCTTCTAGAGCTGGAGCATTGTCGTTTCGACCCCCTCTCCTCCATTTCATTACCAGCAAACCCCTCATGTGCCGGCATGCATATTAGAGACACTTTGTTGTCTCTTGACAGTCTGTTGAGGGATTCTGTGCAGTTTTTCACCAGTCGTTTTTCACATCGTTAAGAAAATTTTTGGGACAGTACAGAAATTCCTAGGATAGTTTGCAGTATTTGCTTCATCTTACCTTTTTTTGAACTCATTATGAGTATGTTCGCGCACTAGGGTTGATACTGCTGAAACTGTTACATTGGTGGATCAGGAAGGTTCAAAAAGATTTTGAGCTGCTGCCTTCCTAGGTAGAGCAACAGCCGCGCGGTTACCTTTAGACTTACCAGTTATGGATAAAACATCGCTTTCCATATATACTTTGGAAAATAATTTTTTTTTTAAATATTTTAGAGGTCTAGGTTCATACAAAAAGAGTAATATGAATGCGTGCAAATACTTTTGATTATTGAATATTTTCGTATCCTTTCCATAATTTCAAATTAATAAATGATATTCGCCTAATCGACAAAATTCTTATTCGAACGTTGATAAGTCGAATAGAATGATAAAATTGTTTTAACCGGTAGCAAGCAGACCGGGGAGTCCCGTAAAGATCAATCAATAGAAAATCAGCGGCTCACCATCCATCGCTGATATTTGCAGCTTTAAATAAATGTTTATTCAAGTAAATGGGATTGGTTGGATGCTTTCGACTTCATTACCGTGTTTAAATATTGAAGAAGAGGCACGGAAATGCGTATATTTCTCTCTGTTTGAGGTTGATATCGAAATGCAAACCATTTGCTCGGCAGAATTAATGTTTATATGATTTAACGTTAGGTATCGGATCGGATATTGGTCGGTGATTGATTAAGATAATAGCATAGGTGTAATTTGATTAAGATAATAGCATAGGTGTAATTGGAGATTTTTATTAATTAAACCAGTCCGTTTATTAGTATAAGCGATTGAGATAAAAAAGTGTGAAAAACTTATAATAAGTTTAACTTCGGAGAAAATTTGCACACAATTCTTTTAACGTAAATAATAAAATAAAAAACGCTGCTCTAAAAAACACTACTATTAGGGGAGATGCGAGGGATGAGAGCCAGTGGGTAATGGGAGCCACCCCATTATTACGGATTGGATCGCCTTAATATAACTTCTGAACGCACTCTATGTTTGACCTTGAGTTGTGATGGCTCATAGATATGGCGGTTATTTAAATCAGTCCGTTTTAAACCGTTGACCGGGGTGGAGTGAAATTGTAAAATCTTCTTCTAGCGATACGTGCAAACTATCGGCGCGGTAAGTATTACTGGTTTTTGTCTAATCCAAATCATTTTATCACTAAAGGTTCATAAAAGTATGTAGTTTCATTGCATCACATCTGATTTCCTGTTAAATTATGCTGTTTTTTGTTTTAGGCATTTTGAATAGAAAATTTACCTTGGGGTAATGAGAGCCAATGTGGCCCATTACCCCAGTGGACCCATTTTCAAATTTTAAATCTTTATTTCAGATGCCCAGGGCATGGGAGAGAAAAACCGATAAGGGTTTGTGGACATCAGAAGACCTGCAAACGGGTGCTAGGTTGGTGGCTAATGAAATGGGTATAAGATAAGCAGCCCTTGAATGTAATATACCCTATCAAACATTCCAGAGAAGATTAAAGAAGGACAACTTGCAGTGTTCGGCACAATTAGGCAGACGTCCTTGTTTCAAATTCGAACAAGAAAAAGAAATGGTTGCCCATCTAATTAAGCTCTCCAAGATGTTCTATGGATTATCGAGGTGGCAATTTTGTCGCCTTGCATTTAGATGCGCAGAAAAACTCAAGATAAAGCATCGTTTGAACACCCAGAAGCAGCTAGCTGGAAGGTTTCTCAAAACGAAATCCTACCATCAGTGTTTGTAAACCTGAATCCACGAGTATCAATCGTATCAATGGTTTCAACAGATCAGAAGTCACACTGTTCTTTGAAATTCTTGAAGCTGTCATGTCCAAACATAAATTTCAGAAGTCGAATATATTGATATGGTTTTAAATAATAATAATTATAATAATAATATGTCTATAATATTTCCCTATCTTTTTATAAATTAAAATTTTATTTAATATTATTTTTAGTTTTAATACTTATATTTCTTAATCTAGCTCAGTCGGAAATTATCAAAATATTTATTTTGATTATATTTTATTATTATTTTTTTATTATGATTGTTATGAGGCTCTATTATGTAATTTGAAAATTAATTTGTAAATTTATTAAATTATCTCAGGGAAATTATATTTTTTTTATTCTTGTCCTTTGACCTTTAAAGGTTCCAACGCCGATAAACAGTGTTGTTTGTAAAAAAAAATATATCAAAGATATAAAAGTAAAAAAAAAACACATTCAATTTAAATAAATGTTCAACAAATGAAACTTTCGATTTATTATTTAATTCTGTTTAAACGGCTTAGTCAACTTCAAAAATATTCAAAAAATGGCTAACACTAATTATTTCTCATCTAAATTTCATTCACTCACAATATATTCAACATTAAATTATATGGATAAATGTTACCTGACTGTCTTTGAAATTAAGCATTGATTTCTTTTCTTCTCTTGAAGGTCACACTGAATTTTCAATGCTCGGAAAGTTTTTTCTGTGCTGGATGAAAGATTTCAATATTGTCTACTTTCTACTTTTTTCAACAAACGCTCTTAGATTTTATTTTAAAATTATTTCTACCAATGACTGTCTTTGAAAGATTTAGTTACTAAATTATTATCGCTGTTTTTAATTATATTGATAGTTTGTTTATGTTAAGTTGTATGATTTGTTTTATTTTATCTATAGTTCAATTTTAAGTTATAATTTTCTCTATTGTGGTGTTTATTTTATTTATATTTCATTTTACAATCATCACTTTCTAAGTTGGTACTCTGTTAATCTTTTATTTTAAAGTTTGTGTTCCTATTTTACTGTTTGTCATTGTATGACTTTAATTATTCAGTATACAGGGTGTATCAAAACTAATTTTACATATTATTCTTTTTTTCTTCTAAATGTTTCTAACACTTACTTACTATACGTTTTATTTTAGGTTTGTGACGGACTTACTCAATATGTTTTATATTCTTCCACTATGGAAAATAAATGATTCTGAATATCAAGTGATAGAGTTGGTAGTACAAATATCAATTGAATTATATGATTATTAAATATTTAAATTTATTATTGAGTTACTATTCACACCATAACAATATATATAATATGGATCAGAACGGCATAACAACGGTTCAAGAACCAGGAACCATCTTAGCAAAAAAAGGACAAAAAAGAATAGGTTCGGCAACTAGTTGGGAACGTGGCAAAAATATCACCGTTATTTGCGCCATGAGTGCTGCTGGATCTTATGTGCTACCTTTGTTTCTGTTTCCAAGGAAACGATTTTCACCATTACTCACTAAAGGCGGACCCTCTGATGCTGAATATCAGATCACATTCAACGGTTGGACCAACGATGAGATGTTTCTACTATGGCTAAAGGATTTTGTTAAATTCACAAGACCAGCCAGTTTTTCTAGTCACGCAACACTTGAAGCCTATAATTATTGTAGGAACAATTATATAACTATGCTTTCGCTACCACCGCATTCATCTCACCGAATGCAGTCGTTGGACGTCACGTTATTTGGGCCCCTGAAAAAGGCCTATTATAAGGAATGTGATCTATACATGAGATCGAATAATTTATCCCAGATAACACCTTATGATGTTGCAAGTGGCCTAAGTAGAAAAAGCAATATCAGGTTTTAGATGCAATGGAATTTTACCGATTCAGCCAAATATTTTTACTGACAAAGATTTAATATACGATTGTCAGCCACCAGGTTGCGTAGATGTACAGGATAACCTTTAGGGATAACGCAGATATAAACATCCCCACTCATGTGACTCACCCACGAACTCCCCCAAATAAGACATTACCAGCAGCCGTTCCTGATTTGCCTCAACCCGGATTCTCCAGATGAGATGACGAAACTACAAACAGAAGCCTCAACACTTCATCAATTTCTGATATTATTTCAATGATTTCCTCCGAGCCAGAAATGCCAAAGCACCTAAAAAAGAATTCAAGACAAAAACAACATTCAATAATTTTAACTGAAACCCCAATGAAAAATTTTTTGAAGAAAAGCAACAGAAAAGACAAGAACGAGAAGAAAAGGAAAATACCAAACAATTAGTAAAAAGAACAAAAAAAAATAAGGTAAAACCCCTAAAGAAAAATTAAAACGGCAGATTGTTGCTTCTACACCAGAAAATGAGAATATTCAACCGCCAAGTAAGAAAATCTGCAACAAAAATAAATTGAAAACCCAACAGAAGCCGAAAAAGTCCAGAGGCAAAGTGAAAAGGGCGTTTTCCGACGAATCATCAAATTCGGATCGTGTGATGACGATGAATGTGACGATATCGATAGTGACGGAATACGATGTGTCATTTGTGACGATATTGGAAAAAATGAATTATGGTATCGGTGCACTAGCTGCGGAGTTTGGGCACATTCTGGATGTTCGGGTGCAGAGAGCCCCGAAGGATATGTTTGCAACAGGTAGAATTAGTTATTTCCACCATCTTCATTCTTATTTTTGTTTTTACCATTTTCCTTAGATTCCTTAGTCATTATATGGCCTTAGTTAGAAATCATTGTTACTTTAATTATTGAGATAACTGCTGGCTTCCATTACCCGCACGATGGGGTAATTGGAGCCAATTGCACTTTTTAAATATTTTTTATGCATTCTTTTATAATTAGTTTTGTTCAAAAAATGTCTCATATAATGAAAATATATACAGATTGCGAAAATCCCTTTCTTTCAATGCGACTTATACAAGAACGACAAGGAAATTATGAGCAAAACTACGTGAAAGAGAGAGAAGACTTGTTAGCCCAGCGATCAGTCCCCTCTACCAAAACAGTTGGGCGTGTGTTCATCGCTGTTGCCAGAAGCTCAGATTAATTTGTACAAATGATATTTTTGTCTCGTTATCGTTAACTTTTTTTCGAGCTCACACACTATTAGGTAAAATTAAACACTTTCATCCGACACTTGCCCTTTACATAGAGAACTCACATTTAAACTTATGTGATCTTTTCGCTACAAGTCTTTCACACGTTGGTAGCGCACGCCGTTGTATTTGAAAATAAAACATTTTACAATGCCCACATTAAAATACGAAACCTGCGAAAAAGTGCAAATTATAAAATGGTATTTTGGAGGTCATTCGGCTGATGTAATAGTTAATTTGTTTATTGTGGCATTTGAAAATCGCCCAATTCCTTCACGAACAACAATTTTGAACATAGTTAATAATTTCGAGAAATATGGATGTGTTTCATACTGTAGAAAATGCCAAGCGCCGGAAGATCCAATCGAACGTCCGATAAACGAAGAAAGGCAAACTAGAGAATTGACAACGCAGGAAATTTTTCCCGAGGACAATATCAGATGAATGGATTTCTGTGAAGAAATGATGAAACGTCAAAATGCTGACGAGAACTTTTTAAAAAATATTTTATTTACGGATGAGTCAACCTTTTCATTATATCAAAAACACAATCCATCCGTCACAAGATATTGGTCTCGGGAAAATAAACATTTAAGCATTCCAATCCGAACACAGTATCCGCAGAAGCCACATGTTTGGACGGGTATTTTAGGTGACCACATTATAGGTCCTTTTTTATTGAGGGGAACCTAAATTCCACCAAATATTTAGACTTATTACAAAATCATGTAATTCCTGCAGATCTCCTTATACCCGATGTTGATATTAACAGAATTTGGTTTCAACAAGATGGTTGTCCAGTCCATAATTCAAGGATAGTAATGGAATTTTCAAGGTTTACATTCCCCGACAGAATTATTAGTACCAATGGTACAATTAGATGGCCTCCAAGATCACCTGAACTAGCTCCAAATGATTTTTTTCTTTGGAGATTTTTTAAAAGTAGCATTTATCAACATGAATTTGGAGGAGCTAATAATTTAAATGAATTGAGGGTGAAAACACAGCACGTTTGTGCCAGCATTACGCCAAATAATCTTAGAGATATGAGATCAAATATTTATGACAGATTTGGTTATTGCCTGGCACAGCAAGGTAGTTTACTTAATTCATTAAAATTATGTTTACCTTTAGAACGGATTTTTAGTTTAATTTTTTCAAGAAGTTCATATTTTATGTTTAGAATAAGTACTTATTTTATTTTTTCAATTCAATTTATCAATGGAATGGATCTTTAGTTTCTTATACCCAATTTCTTTATTATTTTTATCTCAAGAGAAAATGTTTTATTTTCAAGTTACAATGGCTAAAATAATATCCTATTGTAGTTAGAAATTAATTGTCAGCTTGGTTAGAAAAGTTGACAAAAATGAATTTTAAGATGTACAGGTTACGTAATAACGAGTGTATTTTTTATTTCTTTAACAACCTCACTCCTTCCATGTTGGGAAAGTACTGAACCACAGTGAACCTACTCACAGAGAGGGGAAAGCCAGTCTCTGCTGCAGCGTTGCCAGTTTAGAATGTTTGGTACTTTCTAACTAATAAATAACTTATTTTGCATTCGACTTTTAACACCGGATAACAGTGTATTTAGTGGGAGAGAATCGAGATTGGTAATATTATTGACTTTTGAAAAATAAGTGAGATTAACACAAATGAGAATAAAATAATGGAGTTTAAGAAATAATTTGGACAAATTACAATCTGCAATAAATAAAATCCGTACACTGCCTTCGATTTACCAATTATTGGTATTTAACATTGTTGCCGCGTGAAATGCCGTTGAAAATTTTAAAACAACGATAAACAAAAATTAGGAATAATTTTTACAGATAAGTACATTTGGCAACACAACAGTTAAAATAAATAGGAGGGGACTGAATACACGCCCAACTGTTTTGATAGAGGGGACTGATCGCTGGGCTAACAAGTCCTCTCTCTCTTTCACGTAGTTTTGCTCATATTTTCCTTGTCGTACTTGTATAAGTCGCATTGTAAGAAAGGGATTTTCGCAATCTGTTTGTAAACCTTCCTACAAGAATTTTCAAATCTGATTAATGGCTAATAGTATGTTTAAAGAATATTTCCATAGGTGGCTCCCATTCCCCCCATCTCCCCTATATTTGAAGATCGATTAATAATGATACATCCTGTATGGAATGGCGGAATAAAAAGATATAAAACAAAACTCAGGAATGACAATGAAATAAAAGATATTACTGGTAACTAAATTTCAAAAACATCTCACAAGATATAAAAATTCTGAAAATGTGTTCAAGTTAGATAATATTCGTTTCTTTCTAACCGAGCACGCCCTAAGATTTCGGGAAAAAAGAGCCAGTGACGTCAGAACGGTGCGCTCGATTTCAGCATTGTATGAACTTTCGTAAATTTATAGCATACCCTACGAATTTGGTGAAATGTTAAATGAGAGCCTATTCCGTGGGGGTGTTAATGTAACATTTCTTCAGCTGCCATTACTATTCATATAAGAGAGAAAACGTTGCAGTCATTAGTAAAAAAATTTTTAAAAGCATGTTTAATAAATAGTTAAATAACTCCACCAATGGAACGGACCATATGAAATTGTTATATAGTATAAGATAATGGTAGGTCTTATCTGTCCATATTTCATAAATTCTACCTTCGACGTAGTAATAAGTACTTGCAGTACGAATTAAGAACATTTATCGAGTGAAATTGACCGGTTCGAAGATATGTACCACATCGCTGATACTTTCCAGTAATTGGTGTCTATGTGACATTAAATTTATATATATGTTGAAGATGACCGTATACATGATCAGCGAACCTGAAAATATTATAATACGTGCATTTGTAGTGAAATTTAAAATTTATTTTCAAATTAGTTCACGTTGTTTTATTTCATTAGGTTTTAAAACTCATCCCGCCTTATTCGTAGTCAAAGTTAGTGGCTACTAGTCTCTACTAGTTGAAAATCACAAATAATCTATTCATAGAAGTATTTAGCATCATGCTAACGTTTTGAATATTTACCAACGAGATTGGGTATGTTTAGGTGCGTACTAAACATGACATCTACTGCGTTTTTTGACAGAAGGTGAATTGTGTGTTCGGATGAGATTGATAATTGAGTTATTTCAATTAATAATGGTTTTAAATAATGTAAATATACAGTGTAGGTACATTTAAAAATGTTTTTGATAATTTGTACAAGTAGAAAAGTAATAAAAGCAAAAATTTTATTGAATATTCGTACATTGTAGAAAAAAATCCTTGGGGTGTCAATGTATAAATCGATTTATTATAATTCTTTTCGTTTTGTATGTCCTTCTCTCAATTCACAAGTTGTCCTGTGAGATTTCCGACAAGAAAAATACTGCTTGCTTATGTTTATTGGTATCAATGTTTTAATGCAACAACAACAAAATGCTCTGATACTTAAGATTTGCCACTTATGTCACTCCGGTGGTTGATTTTCAATACGTTGATTAATGAATCTAAGATCTACAGCGTGTCCACGGATGGGGTATGCTATAGGAAAATCCCAAGAGTCACTTACAGAAAATATTTAAGCAAAACAAACTTCATCCATTCAAACCGAAATTTATTCATACCTTACAAGATTGTGATTATGACACAAGGCTAGACTTTTGTGCGATGATTGGTGAAAAACTTATGCATGACCGATTCTTTCACAATAATATTTTGTTTTCTGAACAAACGAAGTCGTTTCTTTCCAAAATTGTCGATATTGGGCTAGTGAAAACCCGAGCTACAGGATTAACTGTAATAGTCAATTTGCTGAAAAAGGTAATGTTTGGTGTGCGGTTTTACCGGATCGAATAATCGGACCGTATTTTTTGGAAGATACATTAAATCAGGAGGTATGTAAATTTTTACAAATAAATTGATCCCTTTAAAAAAAATGTATGCCTATGGTACAAGCAAATTCTTACAATCAAATTATTAACCCCTTATAAAAAAAGTACACACAGTATACATAAAATAGCTCATGGAAAGTGTGACGATGATTTATTTAACACTATATACGCTTCATTGTTAATGGGGTGTTAAACCTAACAAAAATATGATATTTTCTCACTGTTAATATAATCAGTGGTGGACAACATCATAATGGGGAATCAATTATTTTTAATATTTTCATTCTCACAAGGATTTTATGTCGATTTGAAAATTCAACTTTTGGATGATTTAAATAGTTCGCCATTCATGCTTTTTCATACATAACCCAAAAGAGAAGTTAAGTACATGAGGGCAGAGACAACCCTGAGACGCCCAAGTGCATGCAAAATTTTAGTTCGCAATACTCCACTGGTCCATTGTGCTGCAAGGTGTAGGTAGGTGGCGCACATGTAGAGGTAAGGAGGGTACGAGAGCTTATTTTCCCGACTCGGCACCCCCTTCCTAGAACTGTTTAAAAAAGAGCGCGAACTACGAAGCGATTTAAAAATTCGTTCTAATACAGAGTTGTTTGAAAAATAATAAGACAAATCAACACAAAGAATTGTTTATTGATAAATATAGCGACAAATATGAAAGTGCGTAAACATAATACAGTTATATTATTATAATTAAATTGCAGTATTTGAAGAAAAAAATACAAGTACACAAGTTTTCTTTCATGCATTTGATAGGTAGGTTATCAGAAATAAAATTAGTCCGTTAACATACCTTCAATGCAAGATGCTCTCCATTTTTACTGTTCTCCAATGTTTCATTTACCATTTACTTGTTGATGATTTTTTCCAAGTGTATTGCTAGGGAATAAACTCGGAACAACATCGATTCGCAGTTTACATGTACTCAAATTCAGGTAACTATCTTGTACTTCATTACCACCGCTTCTTGTCACAATTTTGACCTATAAATGCATTAGAACTATTATTTTTTACTTTAAAAAGACCAAAAATATTCTTACTTTTTATCATTGGATGGGAAATAATGCATTTTCTCAACCTCTTCTTCACTATTTCCACACAGCAAACAAAGTTTTTGTGACATCTTAACTTCTAAGCACTTCAAACTGGTCGGAATTCTAATAAAATTAAATAACTCTAGCAAAACAAAAAGTAACAAATAACGAGAAAAATAAAAATCAGATACAGAGCAACACAAACGTCAACCAAATATGGCGACAGGCGACACAGCAAATGTCAGATGGAATTGCAGCGCTGCTACCGCCACCTGCCTACACCTTGCGAGCTTTTAAACAAAGACCTATTTATGCAGTTCCAATGTATCAGACAAAGGAGTCTTCTCATGTTCTCACCGAACTAATTTTCCTATGCACTTGTGCGTCTCATAAGGGTTAACATAGGACCACAATTCTGTCGTCTTCTTTTTTAAAATCGTGATGAAGTATAGGTTATGCTTATGTTATATTGCTTATATAGTGAATGACTTAGGAGTTGTCTAAATTTACTTCCGATTTATTTTTACACATATATAATTACTTACATCAAAATTATCTTCACAGCAATAGTAACTAGTTGCAGTCTGTTTATATTTTCTTCTAGTAGCCTCACACCACAACTTTTGTCTACTACAAGCATAGTTACAAACTTTTTCCGAGGCGTTGTAACTATTGTGTTCGTGCAGTGATACAAAACAAGATTTATATGATTATTGTGGAGAAAAACTAACTAAGCTTAACTAAAAAAATATTAACACAATGCTTTTATTTTTTTATAATATTGAAACGTCAAGCTCGTATAATCTGTAAACAAAAACAAAATACTTATATATATCATAGACTTTGACAGTTCTTCATACTTCAAATTCAAATGGCCTTTTTGTAACTGGCTATTTGTTCATAAAACATCTAGATCAGAAAGTGGCTAGCTTCATCTTTAAGTGCGTGACGTATCTGTAGTGAAAGTGGCAAAGTAGTACCAATATACTTCAATTAAATACCAAAAGCCGGATATCGGCTTAACACCATATTGTAGCCTTGAAATAAATAAGGGGCTAAGTGCCAAAAAAGTTCTTTCGAGTTATTCGATATATCCAATTTTTCATTCGAACCTATATAATATGGTATAAACAAGAATTCAAATAAATGTTTTATGTAGGTGCTCTGGTTTAAGAGAGAAAATTTTAACAACTTTGATATTAGATGTCGAAGAATAAAAATATATTATTCTACGCTTCACAACTAGTTTTGAAAAATACTTTTCAAAAACAGTGACCGTTCAACGAAGAAGAAACAACTACTTCCCGGGCTACATGCCCCGACAGATATTGAATTACACTTCTAAGTCAAACGGGGTTGGTAAATCTACAAGATTTAAACCAACCATTCTGGTTTGCAACTAGAAGGGATAGCACAACTTGTAGACCGGTTTCGGCGTATTGCGCCTCATCAGTACAAGGTATATGTTATCGTCCGAGAGTTAATCCTGGACTGAAATGTGACTATAATCAACAACGGTACATATTGTCCAGTTACGGAAATATTTTTGTTGCGAAAATAGCGACATCTCACCTCTAAGTCACAAACCAAATTTCGAATGAGACAACAAACCACGTGGATTTGTAATAAAAATGAATTAATACAGTTTCCTGTAAAATTGTCGTATTTAGTAAAGCGTTTTAACAATAGATGTCGAAGAATAAAAATATATTATTCTACGCTTCACAACTAGTTTTGAAAAATATTTTTCAAAAACAGTGACCGTTCAACGAAGAAGAAACAACTACTTCCCGGGCTACATGCCCCGACAGATATTGAATTACACTTCTAAGTCAAACGGGGTTGGTAAATCTACAAGATTTAAACCTTCGACATCTATTGTTAAAACGCTTTACTAAATACGACAATTTTACAGGAAACTGTATTAATTCAACTTTGATATTCTTTGAAGGTTCCAAGTGCCATTATTCTTTTTTCTCATAGTGGGCTAAGTACCACACCAATGTTTATTTTACCATGAGCTAAGTGCCAGAACATGAAAAGGTTCAAGAGAAGATTAACTTCGTTTTTCTAAATTTTTTATTTGTGTGAACAAACAAAAATAGAAAAAAAAAATATCTTAACGAAGAATTTCTTCAAAAAATCATCGATTTTCTTCTTTCACATAAGGAATACATTTTTTCAAGTTTTCTTTCTTCTCATTGCTTATTTTGCTTTTACATGCTAATGGTGGCAAAGTAATATTACGAATAGTTTCTTCTGAAACTTTTTTTTTTGAAAACCCTCGTGGACTTCCAGGCTTCTAAATCGTTAAAAGTCTCACGAGTCTGAATGCGTCCCAGTCGCAATGAATCATTTTCTACAATAATCCATTTCGCTTTAGAAATTTGCAAATCTTTGGCAATCAAGGCTCATTTCCGCCGCCTGTTTGAAGTCAAAAAAATCTTCCGTCTGCATAACCGAGACCATGAATGGATTTTTTGGAGTAGCACTAACCATCAGCTTTACCAAGTCCATTGGAACTTCGCATTTCTCCAAGTGTATCCTTTTCCCAATTTGGGCAAAATCTCTGTCATAGCTGAGGAAGGAATGGCCGGAAACCAAGTATTCCTGATGGACCTCGTCAAAATATGTGACATCTAACAGCCTTGTACAGACATGAAGCTATTTAATTTCCGCCTCTCCCCGTTATCCCTTCGTGCCATAAAAACATGTAGCCTTTATTATTGTCTCCAACGTGGATATCCAGATTGTAACACGAAAGTTGCCTTAAGTAAAACATCTCACCATGTGTCAGGGCAGGAAGAGAAACAACTTGCTCAAGATCTATAGAAATCGTGGTATTTTCACTGGTCGGATTACGATTAGATCGTATTTGATTTTGCAGAAGAGCACAAGTGCCACATGTAAACATCTCTTAAAAGTTTCGTGAAAATAACGGCCACTAATGAGCGAATCTGGATATTTCCCCTGAAATGTTCGAAACAAACGGCTAATATTTAAATCCTGATTTAAGTACTCTTTGTTGCTTTTAGCTCTAGTGTAGTGTTTTTTTTCTTTGGGAAACGAATTATCATGGTCAATGATTAAGTTTTCATCATCTTTGGAGAACTTTATATGTGTTTTTCAATGCCCCTTTTATCGGTAAAAGTCAGTTCTCCACATTTCTTCGCCTTAACAATAGTTTCAAGTCTTCTTTTCGTTATCCCAAAAACATTGAGAAAAGTTTTTTTACACACCTGCAAAATATCTCCTTTCCCATTCGGTAATGTGAAGTACACGGTTGCCTGTCTTCTACTATTGGCAGAATCCTCATAGTTCCCATGTCTCCTTCGCTTTACCCTAGAAACACTAATAATTTCCATCAAATACGAATTTTGTTTAACATTATCCTCAAGTTTGTAATTATCCTTGAATACGGCTATTTTTTGTTGATGAGGAATATTCTTACATTCGAATTTGCATTTGCATATAACCTAAAAGTTAACAAGCATTTCACCTATACAAAATGATTACCATAAAGTTAAGCCAATTTACCTCGACACTCGGTTCTTCCTTAGCTTGTTAGTATTTCTGATATTTACATAGCTTTTACCACCACTTCTTATCTGTCTTTCTTCATATGTAGTCTGCCTTCGCCTTTTTTACGTCTTTGCTTCGGTAAAACATTATTTTCCATTTTTAAAAGCAATAATAGACAATACTTCTTCAACCGCCAACTTTTTACTGCCAAAACGTCCACGCTAGCACGAATTAATAAATATAGAGTAGCTGGCACTTACTATGGCGTATTTGCTAATACGAACTCGAACTTGAAGTAGACACATGCGTCGCCTAACGGTGGAAACGGCTGAATACGTGCTGGAAAATAAAGAGGTGCTGCTCGCAGCCTTTCTAGATATAGAAGGAGCTTTTGACAACACCTCCTACGAATCCATAGCCAAGGCAACGAGGAAAATTGGGATCGATGCCACGAGCTGCAAATGGATAGACTGCATGCTCAGAAGCAGGATAATAGAAACAACTCTTATGGGGGAGACAATGGCCGTGCGTGCAGCCAGGGGCTGTCCACAGGGGGGAGTACTTTCCCCGATGCTGTGGAACTTGGTTATGGACGGGCTCATTAGAACCATACACAGAGAAGGATTTAACACCATAGGATATGCAGACGACCTGGTAATTCTATCCCAAAGTAAATTCAACAGTACAACCAGAGACAGACTCCAGATGGCTTTAAATGTAGTAACAGGCTGGACTGTAGAAGAAGGGCTACGCATAAGTCCCTCAAAAACACAGATAATTGCGTTTACCAGAAGAATGAAAAGGGAAGGACTTGGCTCTCTAACGCTTCAAGGTGAACCAATACGATTGTCGGATGAAGTAAAATATTTTGGGGTTATCCTAGACCCAGGTTTAACTTGGAACCGACACCTGCAGCACGTGGTCAAGAAGGCAGAGATAACCTTCATGGTTGCCAGACGCACTTACGGCACTAAATGGGGACTTAGACCAAGCATGGTACACTGGTTGTACAAAATGGTTGTCATCCCCAGGATTACATATGCATCTTTGGTCTGGTGGCCAAAGATCAGACAAACATCTGCAATGCTAAAACTAAGCAAGGTCCAAAGACTTGCATGCATTGGCATTACAGGGGCAATGAGGACTACTCCTACAGCGGCGCTGGAGACAATGCTAGACCTTCCTCCGCTACATTGTGTCATAATGTGCGAAGCAAGGGCAGCTCTAACCCGACTGGAGAAAGCATCAGACCATGACGTGGCACATGGGAGAGGACACACAGAAATAAGGCATGCGGATGACGACATCTTTAAAATGCCAACAGACCACATGACCACCAGATATATCTTTCGCAAGAACTTCGAGATTGTCATCAAAGATCGAAAGGAGCTTGAGGAAAAGAATGCACCACCACTCAGTAGAGCAAATGAACTGATCTGGTACACAGACGGATCAAAGAATGAGCTCGGCACCGGAGCGGGCATATACAGCAAGTCGAGCAAATATGAAGGAATCGTCTCGCTTGGAAAATACGCCTCGGTATTTCAAGCAGAGGTCTATGCAATACTTGCATGTGCAAGGGCAAATAACATGAGAGCCTACAACAACAGGCAGATCAGGATCTACAGTGACAGTCAAGCTGCCCTTAAAGCACTTCAGAGCTCTAAGGTAACATCTCGGCTGGTATGGGAATGCGGCGAAGAACTTAGAAGACTGGCGACTCGGAACAGTGTAACACTGGAGTGGGTCCCAGGTCACAAAGGAATCGCTGGCAATGAAAAGGCTGACGAACTCGCAAGAGCAGGATCGTCAACCATGATGAACGGACCCGAACCAGCTGTGGGCATTCTCAGATGCTCAACTCGGTCATGTTTAAAGGGTGGGTGAAAGAACAATACAATAAACACTGGAAGAATACGCCCAGGCAAATACATGGGAAGAAATTCATAAAAGAACCATCAGAAAAAGTAGCGAAAGAACTGCTCTCAATGAGCAGGAACAAACTACGCACCATAACGGGGCTACTTACGGGACATTTTCCCACAAAGGAGCACCTGAATAAAATAGGGCTGTATAACGGAGACCTTACATGCAGAAGATGCAAAAAGGATACCGAAACAGCTCTGCATATACTATGCAACTGTGAGACGCTGGACCACAGGAGGCAGAAACTGTATGGTAGACCCAAAATGACTCCAGAAGACTTCTACAACCAACCAGCAAAGAACCTGTATGAGCTAATACAGGGAACGGATTTGCTGAATAGGCTGTAGTCAGAATACTAGGAGTATCCACAATAAGCCCAGGAGGCTGAGGTGGCGCCGGCGAAGGGACGGCTCCTTAAAAAAAAACGGTGGAAAATTTAATTATTTGCCGGTGCATTTTTACATAGCCAGTTATTTACGTTAAAGGCGATGGTACATAGCCCACTTTAAAGCAATAAAACCAGTTTGTGAATTTTTGGCACTTAGCCCCTTATTTACTTCAAGGCTACAATTGTATTGTCATTAAAACTGAAGGTATGTACCAAATTTCAGATAAATCGGTCAACAGGTAGGGAATAAAATTTTAATTACTAAACTGGACACAACAAACAGGGCAAGCTAAATAAAAAACATCTAACGACTATATTTTTTACAAATAGACTCCCGTTCATCCTGAATATGCGCCACTGACAATCAGCCTCAAAGCACGGTCTGTTAAATAATTACATAGTGCCATTAAATGGTTATATTTTCGGTATATTATGTATGTTCTACGTATTAAATATAGAGCAGCAAATTTAATGTTTCACAACATAAATTGAACACTAGCTTAAACATAAAACAGTTTGATGCAATCAAATTATATGAGCGTAAAATATACGTACCTAACTTTAAACTATAATTTTGAGAGATAAAATCAACAATTTCTCATTAAAACTTACATTTATTTAAGAAGGAATGTGGAAAAAACAACAGGACAATATTTTATGAATGTCTGATGTTACTGTTGTAGTGCCTTTTGGCAGTAAGAAATAATTTAATACATTCTTCGATGAGAAAAAGTTAGTAGGATATAGAGTCATTAACGTTCAGTAAATAAGTATTAAACACTTTTTCAATTGGCGGATTACCCTTGCTGAGCTGATTCCAAGTTGATTCAAATTGGTACAGTGTGGACAAAAACGCAAAAGTTGTTTATTATTTTAACATTGTATCTATCCACTTCTATAAGCAATACTAGCCGCTAGACTAAACAGAAAAAATTTATTTCTTGTCATTTGTTTTTTTAATTTGACGTTAAAAACTGACATAAATGTCAAAGTACAATTCCGTATCGTTAATCTAATTTATCGTACCGAAACTAAAAGTGAGATAATTGAAATTTAAATGATGATTGATAGCATGGAGGCTATATAATTGATAGGATGCAAGAGGTATGCACATTATTCCATGAAATGAACCCAGATCGTGAACGTATCTCTCAGTCTATGGTAAGCAGAATAGAAAGGAAGTACAGAGAATCAGGACACGTTGTGAATTTTTTGACAAGACAAACAGTAATAATACTGATGACAGTCACTAAGAATAACTGAAATAATTATAGATTACATAGGTTCTAAAAAAATTACTTTTTTTTACATTGTTTGTGTGGACCTAACAGCATTTAGGTATATAAATATTATTTTTTTTTGGAAGTGAAAACTTCTTTAGGCGCGTTGAGCACTTTCTTTGGGTGAAGAAAAAACATGGATTTTTCGTCATCGTCACGCTTTTATGCAACACACAATACTTTGGTCATTCGTCAGGCTTTTATGCAACATACATTACTTATGGTTATGCAACACAATTAACAATGAAGCATATATAGTGCTGCTTAAATCATCGTCACGCCATCGTACATCAACTAACGACAAGTAGATTCACTTGCGTCGGAACGTTTGAAATTTTTGGCACATCTTCTCTCTGGCGCCATACTCGCCCGTTATCATAATACAACAATTACGAGGGACATACGTGTGGTTAAATACGTGTATGTACTGATTTGCAGTGACCATTATAATACAGGAATATTTAAATAAAATTTAAAAACTTTTAAATCAAACTACGGTGTAATCGAACAAGCTTCTAATGAATATTATTGATTAAATTGTTATGTTTAGCATAGTAATTATTACAAATGTTTAAGTATACTTAGTTTGGGGTGTTGTTTCTGTAATTTTTCTGTTTTAATGTTACGATTAGCAAATTTTAATGTATAATAAATACGTAATCTTGTATACAATGAATAAAAATAATCAACTGGGAAATTTGTACAAGGATGCCACATTTTAACATTCTTAAAGCTATTTTTAAGCTTCATACCGACACCATATTCAGAGGCTATTTTATTAAATTTATTTATAAATATGTTTTCCAATTCTATAACGAGTTCCACAAAATTTTTGGGAGGCACAACCAAATTACAAATGTTGGATGAAACACTATAATCTTTATATTTCATAAAAACGGTAGCGTCTCCTTCTAGATTATCTATCTTAATAAATTCTAAGCAAGTGTTACACGAATGCTGCAATAAACACTTTTTAAGTAGGTATCCAGTAACGTATACCAGTGCATTTCCATCGACACTTTTTATATTTCTATAATCAGTCGTAAACACTTTTAGAGGAGTATAGATATTATTTGTAGTCGTAGAACTAACTGTACTTTTAAGCAATTCAGATTTTGTATTAAGCAAAATTTCATTTAAATCTTGCATGCAGTTTGCTCCTTCGGAGTAATCTAAATATTTAAGAGAAGTAATTTTTTTAAACGCTCTGCAGAATTGGATTGGCGTAGGGTTTCTTGCATTACCACAACAATTTCTGATTTGCCCAAAAAAATTTTCCAGACAATCCTGGTTAAGGTTTCTCGTTAATAAGAAAGTGTAATTTTTTGTTTGGTGTAACATTTCCCACAAAATAAAAATAGCTTTAATTGTCAACTTCCACCCAAATATAAATTTAAGTTGTTTAGTAACATTTTTTCCGTTAGAACTGGAAACTTGAAGGTTGCTAAACATTTTGCTTTTCAGTGCCCATAAAGGCATTGAAATTATTTAAATGACACGAGTTTAGAATGTCAAAGAGATCGTTCATATTTTGTATGAAAGTAACTGTAGTTCTGGCTGATGCTGGTAGAATTTTAAAGTCAATATAAGTACTCAATGCCACGGCTACAGAGTAACTAAAAACTTGGGAAGCAAGTTTTACCTTCATCTTTTTAAAACTGCTGGGCTGGATATGTTCATTAGTAAGTCTGGGTGCCAATCTGAATTCTTTTTGTTTCTCGTAATTATACATCGTATCTAAATAGGCTTTGTTGGTTTCACCATTTTTAACTATGAAATTGTATTTAAAGAAATTGTTCCTTGTCGATTTCAAAAGATGGGGTACGTCAAATAAATAAACAATTTTTATACTATCCACAAAAAATACCGGATTGTCCTCAGTTAACTTTAACGAACTTTTCACCAGTTTTTGAAAATTAGATCCTTGATCAGATATTACTCCCAAAACATTTAATCCTGCATTGGATATTTTTCTGACACTTTCAAATAATATGTCTCTTAGATCATCGGCGGATGCCGAATTTTTATAAAAAAAAATAAGCAACAGGCTGTTTCCAGCTAGTTGCTATACCTAGCCATCACTACCAGTACACTAGATGCGATGTCCATACTATTTTGGTTAGTTTCTTTAAACCCAACAATTTTGTAAATAGAAATATTATAAAATAAATTGGATTTGATTGACATTTCATCTAGACACAAAACACAATCTCTTTCCTTTTCACCTAACAGCTCGGATCTTGATTTCATTAAATTAAAAATTGAATCATTAAATCCCGGTTTTAAAATCCAGCGTCTAAGAAAACGATGAAGTGTTGATATTGAAGGCATTGTACAAACTGTTGACATTTTTCTGTAAGCTTTCGGACCTAAGAAGTAAACACTCAAAGCAAATTGCTTAAATTCGTCAGTATATCTTGCTCCTTTTGGAGCTTTATTCAGTAGCTTAAACTGACATTCTAGAAAGTTGTATGATTTTTTGGAATAGTTTTTTTTTAAGAATTGCAAAACGTCTTCAAAATTAATGTTCGTTTCTAGAGACTTTTTGGAATTAGATAATCTGGCAGAGGTTCTCTTGAGATTCCTAATTTTTTTTCTATATATCTTTTTCCTTGGTGTAGAAGCTGAAAGCTTTGGGCACGTCTGAACTCCAATATCTATAAAGTAAGTTTATTCATTTTGTTAAGGTCTTTTAAATAATATATTTAACCATACCTATTTGAGCACTAGTTGTTTGAATAGAAACGTCACTGCAGACTTTAATAGGAACGTCACTGCAGGCTTTAATAGGAACATCAATATATTCGTCGTTATCTAAAACAAAAGTTTCACTTTCATCGTTTATGTTCAGATTTTAATAGAACCAATTCAATCAATAATTAATTAGTTCAACTTGTAACTAAAATTAAAGCAATAAACACATAGAGAAAATTTCTCACCTTCAGTTCTTTGTAATAATAAAGAAGGAATTGCGAGACAGTTAATTCGATTCTTCAATTCATTTGTGAAACTATTGTCAGTAAAATGCAAATTACAAATTTTTATCCTATTATAACATTGTTCCACCGTTATATTGGCATATCGGTGGTTTCCTTTAAAACCCAAAACATTTTTCCAAGCTTCACATCTGCAATATAAAATAGAAAATAAAAAAAGTTTGCTTGTATACTACTAAATTACCTCTTCTCTTACCTAATTTTGTCTTTTGGGCATCTAAAAAACGATCTCTCTTTCACTTTACTGCGACAACCATCAACAGAACAATACACCACTCCAGGCATTTTGTAATGAAATAAGTCACTATAATATTTATACTAAATACAAAATTATAATAAAAATATGTATAAATATTTTAATATTCACGCAAAAACCATGATCTGCTCACAAAAACGAAAACAAAAAGCTTTAATTATATTTCCGAAGTTCCGATCAGCATCACATTAACACTGCGCGCTACCCCTGTATTCAACACTTTCTCGATTTAAACTCGCCAGAACTCAGCAGACGATAGAAGGGGTAAGGAAATTTTCGGTAACCACTGAATCGACGAAGTGAATTTACTTGTTGTTAGTTGATGTACGATGGTCACGCTTTCCATGAGCTATATGTATACTGTGTATATATTGCAAAAAATTCCATTTACGATGGGCTTACGATAAAATTTTTAAAATGAACTCATTTATTGGTGTTTTTACTTCTGTCGGCAGTCCCATGACTGGACTCTACGTTTATTTTTATTTTTGTGAGACATAAAAAAATTGTTGGCCCCTAAAATATGCCGCCCTAGGCTCTAGCCTACTCAGCCTGGTGGTAAATCCGCCACTGCCATATAAAATAAAATAATCATGTTTCAGTTTTAGACGATCAGGATTTTCTACTATTAGTTTGGGGGTGTTATGATCCTGCATGTTATTTATTATTTGCTTTAGTTCAGCATTCTATCTTTCCAAGTGATGAGTATACTTCTGCAAATTTTTATGTAGCTCATTATGATTTTTGATACTACCTACAAATGCATATGCATAAGAATGCTCGTCATAGATTTGATGTTCTAAAATAGTAAATAATATGAGTAGCATATTTATAGAGATATCAAAACACCTAGATACTATTTTCGTCTGGTTTTTCCTTCACTTGATTGAAATGGACATGTGCATTTTCTCTTCTTGCAATATTTCACATTAGTCCGCAAATTTAGTTTAATAAGCCAAAGTAAAGCTATGGATTTTCTTTTCGGAAAAACTTGAAAAGACATAATCTTCGAATTATCATGACAATCATCAACACAACATATCCAGGCACCTTTTTTTGTGCCTGGCCCTTTTGGAAAAGTGAAACAAAGTTATTTTATTTTACCATGGTATTGCTGGTAGCAATTGTTACACTTACTTATCTTTCTCCATAATAGAAGTGTGGCGAATAATAAATAGATAATGTTTTCAACTTAAAACAAAATACACAACTTTTCCAATTTTATTAATATCACAAATATATTTAAGGTGTGTCTCGGGTTTCCACAGAAACATTAATGTTAGTTTATAATTGAAACATGACAACATTGATATTATTAAGTGAGTACAATGTAGATGGCGCCACATTAATTACCCTTTTTTATTTTTTTCCATATAACGTAAAAAGCAATCTCAATAGTATGTATGGATACATCGTAGGTAATTAAAATACGAACCAAGTGAGGGGTCGAGCGAGTTAATCGGATAATTAGGAGCCGAGAAAATTTGGAAAAACTGGAAAACTGGTCATTTTTTGGAAAATTCATATTTTCATCATTTTTTAATTGTAAGAGCTGAAACTTGGTACAAAGAAAGTTCTTCATATGCACTTTATACAGATTGCGAACATCCCTTTCTTACAATGCGACTTATACAAGTACGACAAGGAAAATGTGTTCAAAACTACGTGAAAGAGAGAGAAGACTTGTTAGTCAGTTTAAATGTGAGTTCTCTATGTAGAGGACACTGTTGCCGGATGAAAGTGTTTAATTTTACCTAATAGTGCATGAGCTCGAAAAAAAGTTGACGATAACGAGAAAAAAATATCATTTGTACAAATTAATCTGAACTTCTGGCAACAACGGTTGAAATAGTGGGGCGACTGTTTTGGCAGAGGGGACTGATCGCTGGGCTAACAAGTCTTCTCTCTCTTTCATGTAGTTTTGCTCATATTTTCCTTGTCGTACTTGTATAAGTCGCATTGTAAGAAAGGGATTTTCGCAATCTGCATGTGCTATGAGCAGGCGCCAGGCGGCGGTTACTTTTATCGCAATTGCAATTGTAATTTTTTGATGCGATAATTTGCAAAGTGTCTGGATGCGTTATCGATTGTCCAATGTTAAATTTTAAAGCGGTTTTAAAAAATACAAATATAGAGCCTCAAAACTTATATTTTCGATTTGTGATCAAATGCTGCAAGTAGGTCAAAAACGCTCGGAAATACGGCCGAAAATGATCCAATGCTGGAAAGTGACGGAGCAAGGGGGATCGAGGAGAGGCATACTACCTATATAGATATAGGATCACACTGGCGAGCGGCGTAACCAGTCATTTTCGACGGTGTTCTTGGAAGTTTTGGCCAACTTTGCATCATTTTATTACAAATCGAGAATATACATTTTGTTGCTCTACATCTACACTTTTCAAAACCGTTTTAAAATTTGAAATCGGACAATCCACAACGCATCCAGACACATTGCAAATTATCGCATCAAAAAATTACAATTGTAATTGTGATAAAAGTAACCGTCGCCAGGCGTCTGCTCTTCGCACATATAAAGTGTGCATATGAAGAACTTCCTTTGTACCAAGTTTCAGCTCTTACAATTGAAAAATGGCAAAAATATGAATTTTCAAATAAAAATGACTAATTTTCCGGTTTGTCGTAATTTTCGCGGTTCCCAATTATCCGATTAACTCGCTCGACCCCTCATTTTGTTTGTATTTTAATTACCTACGATTTATCCATACATACCATTGATATTGCCTCGGTACTTTTTAAGTTATATGAAAAAAACCAAAAAAGGTTGGTTTTTTTCGTTTTAAATGTTTATAACAAATTACTGAAAAACAATTGCGTGTCCAGAACATATCAAAATTATACTACGTGATGTCTTTTATATGATTGCATCATACGTTTTCTACTAGGTTTTTTGTCAAAAATAAACTATAGTTGCATGCTCTATTGCTTGACCTATATATGGAAATAGGAACGGTTCGTCTTAAAATTGTCCGACGAATCGCTCACAACTGTATTTTAGATTTTTCTTTTTCTTATAATTCTCCAAAAATTTGGATTTATTCACATTGTAAAATCTTCTAAAAAAATGTGTTCAGCAGAGTTTTGTAAAGAAATTCTTCTTCTTCTTTGATGTATTTTAATTTATAATTTTTTGATTAAAAAACGCGATGAAAAATATCTTTTTATCGTTATCAAAATTCAAACAGAATATATACAAAAAAGGAAAAAGAGGAGGTCAATTCATCCCACTATAGGTGATATCAATATTTTTTAGTGAATGCTGGGTCATTTTATATTTGATGTTATCCTAAGTGGCTAGTACCTCCCCATCTAAATATGTTTAAGCAGTCTAATTATACCGTACGCACTGAAGTGAATATCGGTGGAATATAATAATATGACAGGCTTATTTAAACATATATCTATACTGTTGGCCAAATTAACTTGGAATATAATTTGAATCCTAATGACATTTTAATTTGTTTATAGATTTCATTGCTTCTAGGATATAATATTAGCCAATATGTTCTTGTTACCACATAAAAACTAGGAGGATCAATTTTAACCAGGACCGGAGTCACGACGATTTCATTAAATCAGTTCATTGAAAATCTTTGCAAAATTGAATGGCACTACTTATAAACCAACTAATATTTTTTACAGAACACTTATCAAATATCAATAATTTGGATATTTAGATTTTTTATTGTGGGCTTCAAGTAATAAATAATACTATGTATTGCTTTGCAAATAGACAGTCTTATTTAACATGGGGAATTATGAAACAACACGATTGGTAAATATTTTTACTTATAGAAAATCATTTTGGATGTTTTTGGAAGTTTCCTTCATAATCAACTACTGCCTATAAACCAGTGGCGTAGCTTACCATAAATAGGATCTGTATCAAAATTTGTCAGAGGCTCGATCCTTCTACTCGACTACCGTGAAATAGGGGCTAAACTTTTCGGGATATCGAGAACATTTTACGATTTTCTGCGTTCACACGTGGGAGCCCTTGTAACTGGGGAGGGGGCTGTTTCATTGACACGGCTGATACGGCGGTAGAGTCCGTTTCAATAGAGAATGACCCATTTGCGTCATAGTTGACGCCAGTCGCAGAAATGCAAAATCGTCGTTGCCATGGCTACGTTTCCGGTACGCCATGATCAGTGCCACTGATATAAATTGACAATTGAAAGGGTCTATGTTTATATTTGAACCTAACCTCTAAGCTTCGTTTGCGTTTGAGTTTTTAATTTATTTCTTATTTCTTTGCATTAGTGCGTGTAAAAGTGTTAGTTTGTTGTAAATACTTTACTTGATAACTCAGTTTTTTATTTTGAGTGTATTAACTATTTAAATCTAACATGCCTCCTAAAAAATTGATCGGACTTAAAGGAAAAGTAATTCATAGCCAAGGAAGACAAATTGTGCAAAATGTTGCAAAATTTATGGAAATGGAAGCTGAAAGTGGGATTCAAATTCCTTTACAAAATCACCGGTAAGATATTTTTGCATCAAATTGTATTTTATACTAATATAGATGCTAGGTACTAAACACAGTTGCTTCATATATATTATGCTGCAAAAGATGCAAATTTGTTTTATTAGACAATCGCAATATATCTGCATATATATCTGCATATTTTAGGCAACGAACACTAAAAGCCACTGGTGTATCCAAGGGTACATATGGTAAAATTAGAAAGGAGGGCTTAAACTTTGACAGAGGAGTATCAACATCTTTTGGAACACCTCATAAGATAAGACCATGCAGAAAACATGTTCAAGATAGTTTCAGAGATGGAGAACTGGAAAGAATTAGAGAATTAATTTATGATTTTTACATTGTGGAAAAGAGAGCTCCCACTCTGAAGTGTAAGTTTTCATAATAGAATCGAAAATAACTTTCACTTATTGTAATTTTGGTATAGGTATTCTACAAAAAATACTAAACATCATCCCTGACTTTACCAAAAGCAGAACTACTTTATGGCGTATACTGAAAAGTATGGGTTTCAAGTAAGTAGTTGTAATATAGTAATATAGAACAGATATTTTCTGATACAACCTGTGCTGTTATGGCAGACTCTAAATAAATGCATGTACAATACAATGGAAAGTATTTAGCATGATTTTCATGCATTTAGATATCTATCAATAAAAATAAATGTTGAAACTAACACATTTAATCAATTTAAATATAAATGTAAGTAAACTGTTCCTAATCATTTCAAGCTAATCCAGTTTGTATTCACTTAAATACTTTTGTATATATTTTGATGAAATTACAAGTTGTTTTTTTACATCTTCTTAGAGGAGGCCCTTATAATTACAAACATATATTACTTTATTTTAAGATGGAGAAGCACTCCAGATAAGAGAAAGGTTCTAATAGAATCTCATGACATTAGAGTGAAAAGAATCAATTTTTTGACTGAGATCATAAAGTTTAGAAAAGAAGGCTGGAATATTATATATACAGATGAGACATATATTCACAGTTCTCATGTGCAATCGAAAGGATGGTATGATGAGACAGAGAAAGGTCTAAATAAACCAATCTCAAAAGGCAAGAGACTTGTAATTGTACATGCAGGTGGAGAAAAAGGATTCATTTCCAATGCCTTATTGATTTTTAATTCAGGTAAGTGTCAATTATTTCATGCGAACCCTCCCTCGGGTATTGATAATATATTATTAAGAAACTTTGGTGCATTCTAATTAACAGTTACAGCTTTAAATTATAATTTTCCATTTTACAGAATAATTTTAATATAAAAAAAAACATCAATATTTCAAAAACTATGTAAACGAGACCATTGCAGACTATAGAATATCTTAGTAATACCTTGAATATTTTTATATTTATATACGATTGTTCAAAATATGGCTTTTTTATTTTATTCTTTTTTAACATTTTCATATGGGTTTGAGCCTTAGAAATTTTAGATTAGTATTGTTGTTGTTGTAATCTACTTTTAAAAAAGTTACTTAGCTTGTATATTCCCATAGTATATGTATCATTATAATAGTCAATATTCATAGCATCTGATTCTGGTATTTTAAAAGCTAATAACCTAGTTGAACTTTAATTTAAATCAACAATGTTTTCTATTTCAGGTTCTAGAAGTGGTGACTACCACGATGATATGAATCATAATAATTTTATGAAGTGGGTTCGAGAGCAACTTCTACCTAATATGCCTCCAAAATCAGTTTTGGTAGTTGATAATGCATCATATCATAATGTTAGACTGGAAAAAAGTATTACTTCAGCATCTCTTAAGGCTGAAATGATACAGTGGCTTGAGGCAAATAATATTGCACATGACAAATTTCAAACAAAACCAGTCCTGTATGAACTAATAAAAAATTCTAGGTTACACTTAGGTATAGCAGTAACTTATAAATTGGATAAATTGTTGGAAGAACATGGTCACAAAGTATTATGGTTGCCTCCATACCATCCACAGTTTAACCCGATAGAAAAAATTTGGGCATTGGTAAAAAACTGGGTGGCAGCACATAACACCTCTTTTAAATTAGCTGATGTGGAAAGTTTGGCCAGGCAAAAATTTGACGAAGTTTCAGTTGATGCATGGTGTTCTATTTGTCAACACGTTAAAAAAAGTGAGGATATGTGGATAAAAAAAGAACATTTATTTGATGAGGCTGAAGATTCCCTTGCGTTTGTTGTAAATACAGGTTCATCTGATGAAGATATTTCAGATAGTAGTGGTAATGATGATTTAAGTGGAATTGAATTATTCAGCGAGTCTGATAGCAATTAAGGCGATGGGATAATCCAATTGATATCGATGTATTATACTATATGTGAATTTTGCTTATCAGCTTATTATGAAGAAAAGTAGAAAATAACTATTGTGTGTATACAAAGTAAAAAGTATATTTCCCAATTAATTTTGGTAATCTGTGTATATTCACCTTGTATAAAATATATACCTAATACAAGTTAAGAAGTGTTCCTCTCGATTAATTTTTATAATCTCATTGAAAAAAGAATATATATTGTGTACAAAATGTCTATTTTCGATTGTTCTCTATTTTTGAATTTTGTTTTCCTAGGTAGGTAATGATGGAAATGTCAACTTTTCCATCTGTTCTCGATTGAACAGTTTTTTGCTGGCTAACTGACACTTTATACTATGCTTTTTTATTTTGTTACCTGGTAAACTAAATAAAAATGTTCATTATAATATTTGTTTTAATATTTTTCTTATCATACTTATTGCTCCTAATACATATTTTCATGTAATTATTATTTGCAGTGAACGGCAGAAATTAAAAATAATTAGAATTGACAGCATAGCTTATCACATTTTTTAGTGTTAAAATGTACTTAAAAATTAAAACAGTATTATGTTTTCACCACTTGAAGTGTACTGATGAATTATGCATATAAATATCTTTGCTATTTTTACTGCTCATCATCATCATCTGCTCATTTCGATTTCTTCTTTTGTTATGGGTTCTTTGGCTATACATTTGAACTTTTGTTTTAATGCAGCAGCACTATAGCACATTACATATTGGAGATCCTTATCACATTTTTTGTAATTATATGTTAATTACTAAGCTACTTTATAGAAATATTCAATATCAGTATATTTGTAAAAAATCTAATATATTATATTTAGTTATAGATTTCCCTCTTCTAAATTCATCCACACCTCTTACACACACTATTTTAATGTGGATGCTGGTTTAATATAACAAAGTAGCTGCTTGTCCAGATATTCAAACATTTTCTTCAAATTAAATTAAAATTTTACTCTCATATCCCTTATACCCAATAACATTAAAATCGTTACGCCTATGATTTAAAGGTCCAACGTCAAATTTCAAACATGGCTTCAGTTATGACGTCACTTCCGCGCATGTTGCTGTGACGTAGGTGGCCCATTCTCTATTGAAACGGACTCTAGTTACGCCCCTGCTTTAAGCGTCTTCTCCATTGGTCAAAATAATTATTAATGATAGTAGTAACATTATACAGAATTCTCCATATGGAGTAATCCACGGGGTTTAAATCGGGTCTATTAGGCAGTCAAAAATCCCGCAAATATCGAAATAATAATTATTAATTTTTTATAATTTTCATCAATTTTTTCATTAAATAGTGGAATTAATTAGAAACAGTTAGTTTCATTTAAAATAGTAATACGGGTAGATTTCACAAAGTAACGGTCCAAACAGTAAAGTCAATCAATATTTTCAATTTCGTGAAGCAAATTCACAAGAGCACGTTGTTGGTAGACTTCTGAATGTATCTTAACATTTTTATTGATAAAGATAACGCTGATTTTTCCCGATTTTGGAAGGTTAGATTCCTCCTAATATCTTGCTTGCCTCCTGTAAGTCTTGTAGAAGGACCATATGAACTACATCACCAGCACTAGCACTATAATTAGTGTATTTACCTTTATGTCTACCTTTATCTCTTCTTCTTGTACGATGAAGTTACTGTTCAAAACTCCATTTTCTTGGACCTCATGTTTTGAAGTTTTACCTTCTATATACCTTTTCAGAATGGCTGCGTATGAATTTTGTCGTAATAATTTTATCACAATGGTATCTTTCCCGCCCCATACCTCTCCATCGGCTTCAACCGCTCGACCTAACAGTTTATGGACCATTAAAATCAGCACATTCAAAAGAGTCTTCTCTTTTCATGAGAAATCATGTTCATTAAAAAATAACCCCGTTTGACGTGGCCGAAATTTTTAATGAAGCCTTTATCCAGATTGCCCCCATAGACAAGGCCCAAAAGGGATTTCAAGTAAGTGGAATTGTTCCCTACAATCCAAATACTTTCTTCGCCTGTTTCTCTTTCAAAACTGCCAGTTGTGGAAGAATTGGTATTGCCTTCCACCTCAACATCAAGTTCGAGAACACTCCAACAAACTCATGTCTATGATTTAAGTGAAGAAAATGTTAATCCTGAAATTAACGTGACACCCTCCACCTCAGAAGAACCTGATGCTAGCACAATCAAGCCAAATGTTTCTTTTGAATAGTTAACTTTTCTAAATGTTGCTGCAAGTAGAAATATAAATAAACGAGGAAGAAAACTTGGTATATCAAAAATAGAGAAAACAGAACTAGAACTCAAGGATAAAAAAAAGTTGAAAAGGAAGAAAATAGAAAAGGTTTCATTCCCAGTAATAAAAGTAATAAGACAAGTTTTCGATGACAGCTCTTCTAGTGCATGTTCTTATAATGATCAAGACCTCTGCAATGACCATAGCTCTAAAGATCCTTCAAGTGAGGACGACAATGAAGTCTGCTCAATTTGTGGCGAGTTTGGTAAAACAGAAACATGGTACCGATGCGGAATATGCCGCAAATTGGCACATAAGGATTGTTCTGAGTTTGACAGTCAAAAAATTTATATATGCGACTACTGTAAACCAAACTGATTTGATTATATTTGCTACTCACAGAGTTTGTGAACTGATTTTGTTTCTCAAAATATTTTTGAGTTATCTGTTGAACTTTTCTTATTTTTTGAAGTTTTAAATTATATCTTGGTTAAAATCATGTTTTTTCACTGAATAAATACACTTTATTTATTATGGGCGATATTATCCTCCATATGGGAGGTATTACCTTGATAGTCGCATAATTTCGCCAAATGGTGAAAGCTGATATATCTAAAAAAAGTAGGAATAAAATGAATTATTATGGAAGTTTCAAATTCAGGCATCAGTTGCTAAATGTTTTGACTAGAGACTATCAAAAAAGTGATTTCATAGTTTTAAAGATGTAGATTTTTTCTATAATTTCTATTAAGTGGGCGATAATGAAATTATATATGATAAACATACGTGATGATCTTGACACTTCACCTTGTTCAGTTATGTTATGAATTATTTTACGTCTATTGATATTAATGTCAAGTGGATTTATTTCTTATGACAAAAGGCTTCACACACTTGAGGACACCAGGACCAACTCCGCAATATATGCTCTTGGAATTAAATGGAATCTATTGCTTTTTTGCAGCAGTTTAGGAAACCATTCATTCATTCATAAATTGGGTTGTGCTCATCAGCCCAGGCACTTGATCTGAATCTTTGTACCATTTCCCATGTTATCTACTTCCATTCCAGTAGCTTCGTGTCTTCTATAAAGGTCACTAGTTTGACTGGAGGGATTTTCAGTAGTTGTGATGGTTGTATAACTTCCTCTCCAAAGTGCTTCCGTCTAAGTTCTTGTAAGTCCTCGCAGAAGCAGAGTATGTGAGTAGGTGTTTCATCATCAAGTTCACATTTTCTGCACATAGGTTCACTAACTTTGCCCATATTGTACAGATGTGTCCTCAAGGTGCAGTGTCCATTCACCAGGTCAGTAACTGTCTTCAAATGTCTCTTACCCAGTTTCAGTAGCCTGGTTGAGAGTTCCTTGTCTACCTTGTTCAGTAAACTCTTTGTATGAAGGTGCCCTCGTGTCACCCTCCATTTGAATTGGTGTTCCCTATCTAGCCAGTTCCCGATTTCCCCTCTTATGCAATCTTTTGTGATTCCACAAAACGGTTCCGGACCTATAAAGTCTCCTTTAGAGCCTTCTTTAGCTAACTGGTCCGCCATTTCATTACCTGCAATACCCTCATGTGCCGGCACCCATATTAGAGACACTTTGTTGTCTCTTGCCAGCCTGTTGAGGGATTCTTTGCAGTTTTTCACCAGTCTAGACCTAGTTGTAGGATTACTGATAGCCTTAAGCAGAGCCTGGCTGTCAGTGAATATTTCAATTTTTTGTCCGGTATATCCTCTTCTGATGTTTTCATCAATACAGGCTATAGCGGCAATCGTCTCTGCTTGAAACACAGTCGTATATCGACCAAGGCTAAAGAACATTCTCTTTCTAGGTCCTTTTATACCAGCCCCAGTGCCATGGTTTGTTTTGGAGCCATCGGTGAACCAGATGATTTCTCCAGAATTACCTGGGTGCATCACCTGTTCCCTAGAGGGGATGATGATATTCACTCGCTCAGTGAATATATTCTCTGGTGTCATGCTATCAAACCTCATGTGAAATATGGGTTCGTCTAGTAATGTCCCAGTTGTATCAGTGTGTCCTTCGCGAACATTGTTCGGGGACCATAAGTCTAAGTCAGCCTAAGAATTGCCATCATTGCCTCCGCCCTTATAAAAAGTTCTAGAGGAGGAAGTCCAATAAGGGCTTCCATTGATGCCGTCCCCGTGCTGTTCATTGCCCCGGTAATACCAAGAAGCGCTTGTCTTTGGATTGCAGTTAACATATTAACTGCAGAGGACACTTCTGTCCTCCTCCACCAGACTATTGTTCCATAGGTGATCGTTGGCCTTATCACAGTTGTGTAGAGCCAGTGAACCACCTCAGGTCGTATTCCCCAGGTTTTGCCCATAACTCTTTTTCTTCTTCTGCAAAGCCTAGTCGCCCTGGTAGTAATTTTTTCCAGGTGTGCCTTCCAATTCAGTTTGGAATCAAGGGTCACTCCCAGATATTTGACTTCTTTGGATATTTCTAGTTCTTCTCCGAACAACAGTACTCTACCCTGCGGGAGAACTCTTCTATTCGTAAAAGCAACTAGTTTGGTTTTTTTTGGATTAACTGAAAGGTCCTCTGTAAGGCACCATTCCTCCACAATTCGCAGTGCTTCCTGTAGGACATTCATAACCACCTCCGGGAATTTCCCATTGGTGACAATCACTATGTCGTCCGCAAAGCCCTGCGTCCATATGCCTTGATCATTCAACCTACAGATCAAGTCATCCACAACTAGGTTCCACAAAAGTGGTGAAAGTACTCCACCTTGAGGACATCCTTTAGTTGTCCTAACAGTGTATGTTTTATCATGCATATGTGCTGTTATTCTCCTATGCTCAAGCATGGATCCTATCCATTTGCATGTGGTACTGTTGATCCCTCTGTTTTTAAGGGATCTGTTAATTGATGACATCGATGTGTTGTCAAAAGCACCTTCGATGTCTAGAAATGCTGCAAGGGCTACTTCCTTATGATTCAGGCTCCTTTCGAGACCTGAGACCAAATTATGCAGGGCAGCTTCACCTGATTTCCCTGCTTGATAAGCCCATTGTAGTCTATGTAAAGGGATGCTCTTAAGCGCTCCTTCTTGTAAATACATTTGTAAGACTTTTTCCATGGTTTTCACCATGAATGATGTCAGACTGATTGGTCGGTAGGATTTAGCCTGGGTGTACGTTTCTTTTCCTGGTTTAGGAATAAACACCACCTTTGACTCTCTCCATGCAATTGGTATATACCCTAGAGCATGGCTGCTTCGAAGTATCAGAACTAAAGGACCCATTATGATGTCTAGTCCCTCTTGCAGAAGCTTGGGAAATATGCCATCCGGTCCTGGAGTTTTGTAGGGGTCAAATGAGTTTACAGCCCATCTGATAAGATGGGGTCTGAATATCTTATTCGTGAGTTCCCAGTCCTCTTTGGTTGCCTTTGTTTTGGCAACCGGCCTGTTGTCATAGCTTGACTCTATCTTTACCGAACCTGGAAAGTGCACACTGAGGAGATGCTCTAGAGCCTTTGCCTCAGTATTTGAAAACTTTCCGCTCGGTAACTGAATAGAACCAAGTTTGTTAGAAGTATCCCTTTTGAGGATCCAGTTGATTCTGACGCTGTCAGGGACACCTTGCATGTCCTCACAGAATTCTCTCCAGGACTTCTCCTTGGATTCTTTTATTTTTGAATTGTATGTACCTAGTTTAGCTTTATACGCTTCCCAGTTACCCGTTTTTTTCGCGTTGTTGAAAAAGCGTCTTGTTTCTTTCCTTAGCGATGTCAGCTCTTCATTCCACCAGATGGCTTGTCTAGAAGAGCGACTCTCCTTTATCGGACTGGGACTGGAACCTTTGACCACGTAGTTCATTCTTAATTTTTGGAAAAGTAAAAAGTCGTTAGGACTTAGGTCGGGACTGTATGGAGGATGGTCCAAAAGTTTGATATTGCTTTAAAAACTCAATTTCTAGCTGTGTGGGAGCATTGTCTTGGTTTTTCAAAACTCATAGTATCTCCGGTTTACATTCTCGGAAATCACTCTCTCTGAGATTCATTACGTCATAGATATTGTTAAAAAAGCATGTACTTCCAGAAATCCTCCCCTTATAACATTTTTTAAAGGAAAGGAAGAAAATAAAAAAGGGGACATGGGAAAAAGATGGAACTACTTAAAGAACTTTTTAAAAAAATAAAAACTCTTAAGGAAATATCTGACATGCCGTAAAAAATGTTGTTGCAGCATTTAATCTTTAAAAAAAATTATTTAGTTTCTTCCATTTCTGAAATTATCTCGTTTTTTCTATTTCATATTTTTGGCAACATCATTTCTAATTACCCTCGTAATGTAACTGGTGTGTTTATTTTTCTCCTGCCACCGTATTTCGATTCATGATGACAAATTTGAAGATCTGCGAACTTCGTTTAGTTTCCGCTAGACACCACCACTTACTTAAACACTTTACTGTTAGTGGGGAAAGGAGGGACGACAAATGAGAATGCTATTTAATACTATCTCTATAGCCCGTTCAGTACAAAAACCGTTGCACGTCATCAAAGTGTCGAAAAAGAGATGTTCGTTTATATCATGTCATTCGATTGCTGCTGTCAATCCTCTGTCAATCACTATGTTAAGCCTCCTAAACTCAATAAATATTGAAATTTGTAGGTCGCATTGTATTAAAGAATATAAATATATGTTTAAAGAAAGGTTTCGTAATTAATTTCATATCAAATACAGCTCTTAGGTTAATTAAATATTAAACTCAAACTAACGTCAGTCTTAATAAAAACTTTTTATGTTGGCAAAAATGCGCGCTGTTGCCGCGATTAAAATGGTTTATTTCAGGTTCAGTTGACGTCTTGACATTTTTGGGGTTATGTTGTGACAAAAACTGCAAAGAACTGTGAGTAATTTTTATAAAGCAGTAATGAGTTATCAAAGTTAAAGTCACATCCAAAAAAACGTATAAATGAAACTTAATAATACTGCAATAGTTAATGCTTTTACACCTGACACTATTTACAGCGTTTATGAAGCAAGTAAGTATAAGTTTAATATTATACCCAATCAACTGTATTTATTATATTCTGTTACATTATTCTTAATACTCGGCAATTATACATGGACATTTATTTACAGATAATCATGTCACTTTAGGAATGTTACTGCAGTAATTGAAGGAAGAACAATAATTATTCAATGTAGAATGTTCCTGAGTAGTTTACTAAAATATGATACACATCCACAAAGAGGACTTATGGAACTTTCAACAAAAATAAACCACTGTATAAATTTGTTTTTATTAATGAATCCTGAATTTTCCAAAATGGTGCTGTAGGCTGTTCATGTCAAAAGATATCTTACAATGATAATGTAAAATTTTAGAATGCAAAATTGTTTTTATTCTAGGTATTTTGTATTACATGCTGAGAATGAAAATGGTTATATTGATGGAGCAGAAAGTATATTTTTATATGAATCTCAGTTGAGTTATTATCATGGAAAAATGAATGAAGAACATGTTTTTAAATGGTTTGAAAACCAATTACTTACTATTGAATCTTTCTGAACCTTTAATAAATTATGGACAATATGCTTTTCGATGATATTAGGTTAATGACACAATATAGAATTCAATCAACAAATGTTGAAGCTGAGCTTATTTATATTACAGCCTAGTAAGAAGATACAAACTGTATTTGAACAGTGATATAGCAAATTATATGTTAGAATTCAGAAGACTACACAACTAGTTTAATACATTCAAAATTCTTACTTCAAATTATACCTAATAGACAATAAATGCTGTTTTACTTTTATTTTTACAAAAATAATAATATAGGTTATTTCAATAAATGTTTTTTTCAGAAACAAACCCCCCAACAAAATACATTGTGGATTTGATAGAACAGTATAGTCACAAAGTATTACCTACCATCTTTTTAAAAATCCTATTCAGTTAATACAGGGTACTGCCAAGCAAGCCGATAGATGCATTCCAGAAGTTGCGGGTTGGAATTGGTTTGTCCGTGAACCTCTCAAATTTGAAAGATTTCTATTTGACAATTATTGTTCTACCTTATTTAAAAAAATAGTATTACATACTTTTCGGTGTAGTAACTAATTTATAAATTTGCAATGTTTCTTTTTAATAAAACAATTCCATAAAAATTGGGGTGGCATTATTTATCATTTTATTTTAATCATGATATTCAAAATAAGTAATTCAGGCAGCATTTTCTAAAGGTACATGTGTATATCACAAAGTTTTATAAAAACTACAAAGAATTAATTTAATAGTTTTTATTGAATTGAAAGGTCTCATTCGATCAATCATTTATTAGCAATACTTTCAGTTGCGGTAGATGCTGGAGAGCTAAAACAAAATGGTAAATATAAATTTGGATTGATTAGAAGACGATGGAGTGATAAATAATTCACCAATATACTGATAATTATAATATGTATTGATTTCAGTGCTACGATTTAGTCAATCATTTGCATATACCTTCACTCGGAGAATAGAATGGATTTGCTCTCCTTTTCTGAGCTGTGGTGGTGCTTGCTGCACAATTTTCTTTTGCTATGATCAATGATCATATATCTCAGGATAATTTTCCTTGTTGAGAATGACCTACACACTAAAGCTTCACATCCCGGCTTTTCAAAAAAATTTAAGATTTATTTCAACAAAATATAAAATAAAATTGCCTACCTTTAAAAAGGAGGTAGATCCAGGTTATCAGAACTTTCTTATTAATAATTTGTCTGTAAACCTTACATCAATCTTTCATATTGTAGTGACAACATTTTAGAAGCCAAAATGTACTTAGGTAATTGTAACCTAAAAATTATATTATAGAATATTTTTTCCTTGATACTATTTATACATACATGCATTTTGAATACTAGAATAGTCCCATAACTTCTAACTAATTAAGTGTGTGGTATAAACATACAAATAAAAGTGTTAACTATCCCATACATACCTTTTTAGTGCTAAAAATAATTCCATAGTTTTTAAAACAAGAATTTCTTAGTGCTGTACGGTTAACATACAAATTAAAATTTTATATGTAACATCTCTGTATGTAACTGAAATAAGTCGAAGTTTCTTTGCACGCAATAACCATCATTAACTAAACCTAACCTAGAATATTTGATAAACTTCATTTGACATATACTAGATTCTCATATTATTTCAATGGCTTGGCAACATAGTACAGTTATGACAGATGTGACGTGCAACGGTTTTAATACTGAACGGGCTATATATTATTGAACTATGGTACAACTGTCGGCTTTTTTAACCGAAATCTTTCGAAAAAAGACATATCGTCGCACTCTTCAACGTATCAGTGACGTATTCTATATATTTTAACCGTCTTCTTATTTTATCATCAGAGGAGCTACTTGATTGAGTCCCAAATTAGATTCATTTTGAAATAATTACGTTTAGATTGTGACCATTCAATTTGTTTTGTTGCATGTTGTTTGAGGTTAGGTACCGATATAAAGTAGACTTTATCGCCATAAAGGCTAGAATTCGGCACTTGACGGTTTAAGTTGACTCTACACTGACTTAAAGGATGCTATTCGGCTTAAAGTCACCTTTAAAAATGATCATGAAACTGTCCCTTATAGTATCCAATACTTTCTAGTTACTTTTTACTTCTTTTATATTCACTTCACTTCACATATTCACGTTTATTAATTTGTTAATTTTGTCGTAAAAAATAGGCAACTCTGAGTCTGATTTTCTACCTTCAGACGTTGAAGAAGTTGCAAAATCTGTTTTCTGCCAAGTAAATCGAAAGCAGGATATAAAACAGCGTATTTTAAAAGTGGTGCGGAGTGAAGAAGATAATTACTGGAAAAAAATTATCAGAAAAGATTCTTCTTGCTTATTTTTCATAAAAAGTAAAATTATTCCAGCCGTCGATGATGTTGAGTCACTATTCTATGTTACAAACAACAATATATGTCAATAAAAATGTGAATATTAGTAAGTTTACATATTTAATTGTTTTTTTTTTGAGAAGAAATGCGAAGGATATCGGAAACAAAAAAACTTTTAGTAAAGAAGATTTCAGTAGATTTTTGAAGCTGAATATCATATTTATTTATGCTTGAAAGTAATTTTTATGAGTTGGGATTGCAGTAGGATAGCGAAGGAATGAAATACGAAATATGCACCCGGAATGCTGGTGACTACGGTTCTTTTATTAAAATAAGCAGTCCAGATAAAAAGACAAATGATGAGATAAATTTCATAATAACCCAAGGTGATGCTGCTGGAAAAAACTTGATTGTACTAGTCCAAAAATACATTCAAATCCGTCCAAATCATGTAAAAACAATATACTTTGACATACTGACAAACAAACGTTAAAAAAACATGGTGGATGGAAGACCAAGTCTATTGCTGAAAATTATATTAAAAAATGAATCAATAGCAAAAGAAAAATAGCGTAGTTTAGTTCATGTGTCATTTTACTTGCCTGCAAAGTTTCAAAAATATATCACCCTTTTTATTTTAAAGATAAACCCATTATGACCTAGTGTTACTTTTATGTAACGGTTGTAGAGGTATCTATTCCCTTCTACCAAATTTACGTTTCAGCTAGTATCATATAGATGGCACTACTAGACATTAGAATTAAACTTCAGGAAGGCGTCCGTGTAGGCAAAAGTTGACATGTGCTTCATTTAGTGAGTAATTGTAGTGCCTGAAGCACGTATAATTTAGAAAGTGTCATGGAGCATAACATTCGCTTCGAGTAAGTATTGCAAAACCTTTATTTTTAGAGTAGAACACATGATATTTTACAAGGATGCTTTTAAATAGTTCTTTTTTGTTGTTGTTTGTGAAAATAGTCAATTAGTTTGTATACGTGTCACAGAAACAGCTTTGAATTTGTGAGTTACAAATATGTAACGCTAGGCTCTCTGGGGTACGCGTCGTTTTTGAATTTGAAAAAGGTATTGATTCTCGATATTTCTTTCTAGACTCGGCTTAACTCTACAAGAAGCTATCGAATTAGGATACATAGATGATGCAGATGAAATTTTCATTGAACCTCCCGAAGCCAGTGAATTAACGGATGAGGATTCGGGAGATGAGGATGAGGGAGGCACTTTAGATAATCTAACTGGCCGTCAGCTTTTGTTCAAGGTAGAAATTAGGTTCAAAAGATATACAGAAAATGATGATGACGAGGTTCCCTCAAATGCTGTCAACATTCAAATTGTAGAGGATGAAATTAAAGAAAATCAGAAACCTTAAGAGCAAGAAGAAAAGCTCGATATTCCAAAAAAAATTGGGCTCAAAGATAAGATCAACTGGAAAGAAAACTGTGACCTAGTTCCGTCACTTGCGTTTTCCTGACCACATTTTTGAAAAAGATGTCGAAGATCCCGTTGCAATGTTTGAAAAAATGTTTGATGATAATATTATCAAATGGTTAGTAACAAAAACAAGAAGATATGCAATTTTTAAAAATTGTCCAGACCCCCATATTACAGCTGAAGAAATTCGATGTTTCATCGCTATTCTTATATTGAGTGGATACGACAGCAAACCAAGCAAGCGGCAAAATTGGGACTCCCAACCTGATATGAGAAATAATGCAGTTTACAACGCCATGAGACGGGAAAGATTTGTCCAAATAATGCGGTTTATACACTGCGCAGATAATTCCAAACGACAAACTCTACAAACTTCGTCCCCTTGCAAATATGTTAAAAGATAATTTTCACAAAAGTTTTGTTCCTGTTGAGCACCTGTCTTATGACGAATCGATGATTCGATATTTTGGAAAACACGGGCGCAAACAATTTATAAAAGCAAAACCAATTAGATTTGGCTTTAAGATGTGGGCCCTAGATTCCTATAATGTATATCTCATAGATTTTGAATTTTACCAAGGAAAACAAAAAAATGTTCACACAATAGTCGAGGAAAACCTATCACTCCGCTCATAAAGATGTTGGACCAGATACCACACAAGGAATATCCTTACGATTTCTACGTGGATAACCTTTTTACCAATATAAATGTGTTCAACTTTTTTAAATTAAAAGGATACAGTATTACGGGAACCGTCAGAGAAGACAGAATTCCGACAACATGTCCATTACCGAAAAAAAAGGAGATGAAAAATTGGGAACGAGGAACTTCCGTTTCATGCATCGACAGTGATAATGGTATTTTTTTGGTAAAATGGGTAGACAATAGTGTTGTGGCTGCTGCATCGACAACTTACGGTTCTGCACCTGTGGGAAGTGTGCGTAGATATAACAAACAAGAAAAAAATATGTGCAAATTACAAGACCCCATATTATTGCTAAATATAACAATAACATGGGGGGAACGGATCTGATGGACCAAAACATATCTACATATAGGATTGGAATCCGTTCAAAGAAGTGGTGGTGGTGTATCTTCACATGGATGATAGATGCAAGTATTAGCAATAGCTGGATACTTTACAAACACTATCATTCTAAGATTTCCCAGTTAGATTTCAGAAGATGCATCGCACAGTCATACCTTAAAAAATATATGAATGCCACAAAGCATGGTGAGAGACCTAGTTCTTAGAAATTTAGTGTCTCGCTTATACGGATATCAGACAATTTAAGGTATGATGGACACAATTACAGTAGAACAAATTGACCTTTACCCTGACGTCATACCTACAAACCTCGCGAAATGAATCAATGAGTCAAAAATGGCTACTGTTACATTGTCGTGTGCGTTGTATTTTCACTGTTTGTTTATCTTGTCAGGAGAAAAAGATGAGGCATACAAAAAGTTTTTGTTTACTACTGTTCATTGTTAGTGACGTCAGGGTAAAGGTCAATTTGTTCTACTGTACCTTTTGATATCTATACCTAATAATAAAAGACGTCAGTGTGCAGGAGAGGGCTGTATCAGCAATACTAGAACAATGTGTAGTAAATGTGATGTAGGCATGTGTATTGACTGCAATTATAATTTTCACACGAAAACATACTAGCGATATGTTCAATATATGTTTTTTTTTTGGATTTATTATATTTCAGTTATGGTGCTGTAATGACCTAGCGTTACATATATGTAACACATGTTTTTTTGTTAGTGAGTAAGTTTTTTGAATAAAAAATTTATAATGTCTCTATTAGTATACGTTCTCAACGGAAATATTTTACTTTCATCAATAATTTACAAAAAAAAACTCGGGTCATAATGGGTTTTAACTTGGTTATAATATACTGTTGGATAAACCTTTATGGACATCAGTACCTAAAGGTTTCGTCTAATGTTAAATAAAAACTGTAAGATTTCGTGATTTAAAAAAAGAATTAAACCTTTGTATTAACTCTACTACCACCAATTTACATTTTAAATGTAGGTACGGTTATAAAAGTTTGTCGATGATATCACACCAACGCGACGCTAGCAAATAACCGTTACTTTTTATAATGTTTTAAAAACAAATACTTTCTAATTCTACGTTTCCCTCGAAAATGTCCTATATACGATTCTAAAGTTTTATAGGTATTTTTCCTTGGTTGGCAATAACAGCAAAAGACACGGTATAGTATACGTTCGTTTTCGTGGAGCAAACGTGGAAATGTCCTAAGGGTTACCGAACGCTGGCTGAAATGGTTTTCTTTTTTCAAGTAATATTGTATGAATTATTTACAGACCATAAATGTGTAATAAAAAGTCGATTGGGGGATTTTTTAATACAATTCATGGCAGAATATTGTGAATAAAGGATATATTCAAAGATTAGTTTGACTGGAGTCTACGTGACTCGTTTTAGAGATATCTAACCTCAATAATGCACATACAACTGATCCACAGTAACGCGTGTGACGTCTCTATGCATGAAGACAGACTACTACATAAGTAGAACTAACTCATACGGAAAAATTGAGAAAATCTGCCCTCAAAATCATCCATTTGAGCAGTTTGTTTTTCCACCGCCCTGTCGCTAATAATCGTTAGGTACCGCTTTGGAATCTTAACCTTAGTTTTTGTATGACATGACAATAGTCAAATCATGGAGGCTATACAAGGAGATCGAACTCCATGTATTCCAATTTCTGGTCATTATAGAGGGCACCACATAATTTGCGATACCAAAAAATCTGACAGCAGCCAATCATAAACCTCGAGTTCATGATGTTTTATTGGTTGCTAGCTTCTTTGACAGTTCGCTGTTCACGTGTGAGGTAAGTGAGGTTAGGTCACAGAAATGGAAAATATTGTGAATAAGAAATCCGTATTTTGTTCTCGTTTTCAAAAATATCGAAAATTGTAATCGTTTGGTGGTAAAATAATCAGTTCCACTCTGTGCTGCTGAATTTATTTATGTTTTTAGGTGATAAAAAATATGAATATCTACTATCATGTCTTCTCTTCAGTATTGAATTTTAGAACTCTCTTAAAGGTCCAGCATAGTTAGAATGAGTATGTCTTTAAAAGAGAAATTTGAAGAATAAAGAAAACACTCTAGGTAAGTAAGTATATGCTAGAACCAAGTTCACAAGTTGGATTGCCCAATGATAAAAAAAAATTGAAGATGAAGAGATATGTTTACAATATGTATGAAGTTTTTCAGAATCTGCATTCCTGAATAGTAAAAAAATATTAGCTACACAAAAATATGAAAAAACGGAGGAAAAAAAGGGAAAAATCATTTGAAATGCTTGGAGAAAATGTGCCACTTCAAATGTACTATATTAAATGGCCTTCGAATAATTGAGAATTGCAACTAGAAGAAATACAGTTTGAAAACATAGAAGGTATGTATAGATAAATAGCCAGTAGTCATAAGCTCTAATAACACACAAATTTGGTCCTATTAATAAGAAATAATAAAACAATTACAGAATTAATAATATCTAATATTTTAGGTTATTTTCCATGAAATGAAGGAAAAGATTATTGCTTCCGAACTGGTCAAGCCTTTACAAGAAGAAATTATGAAAATATTGAATATACAGAGAGTTGCACGAGAAGTAATTTACTACACACTATGTAACTTCTTTTACCTGAATATAAAGTGTACAATCATTCGATCATTAAACATTGTTCAAAGATACAATCAGTATTTTGTCTCTAACTTGATACCTTCCTATCCTATTGCCTATTATACTTATCCAGCTTAGGTATTATGAGTAATAAGTTAAAATAAGGTAATTAGAATACTTCATATTTACTGCTCAATTTACCAATAGGCTTTATAGGATTACGAGTACTCTTGCAAAAAAATTTAACTGAAGGATACCAGAAAATACATCTATATCTTGATACCAGATGCTCAACTATGCACACTATCGAACCTGACATCAAATATACAAACCTCTAGTCTATGATGAAAACATAGTGCTGATATTTTTCTAGGCATTACTGAAGCGTTTGATGGTGTTTGGAACTGTGGTATATTCTACAAACTATATGAAATGATGTGTTCTAAATACTTGCTTTTAATCTTGAAAACTACATTAGTGATAGAACACCACAAGTAAAAGTAAATTACAGTTTTATTCAAAACATTCAAGGACTTCTCTAGTGTTCCTCACTGTCCTATTTGCTCTACAATCTATCTATCTTGTTACAACTATGATTTAGCAACAGAACATTTAAATTTGCATACATATTGCAGTATATAGATGACATCGCTTTGATCAGTCATAATAATCTCAAAATAACAGTAAATAAGCTACAAAAACTTATAACAGAATACTGAAATGGTTTAACATGTGTAGGATGAAGCCCAGAGTCTTAAAACTCAATGCATAATCTTCAATCTATTCAATAACAATGAAAAATACAATATATTTTCAATCAATGTGACATGTGTGCATGACATTAGTTCATGCACAGATTTTCAATATAAAATTTATTTAAATAATTCCGTATCATACATGAAAATACTTTTTTTAAGTACTTTATTTTAAAAATACAAAAATTGCAATTTACAAAAGTTTATTTCCTAATGAAGCAAACGCAGTGGAAAGTCACAATTAGTAAAATACATAAGTACATACACAAAATATATAACTGTGGATGTTCTGTAACTGAACTTGCACAAAACATTCACTACACTATTTTGAATCCTCTGTGTTTTTATCTATGAATGTTTTCCCACAAGTCTGCCACACTGGAATTAGGTAGCTGAAGAATGGTAAGGAATAAGTGTCACCAATTAGTTTCAATGTCTTATGGTCTTAGTAATCCCTACATTGGTAAAGTGCACCAATAATTGGCAAACATAAATTTTATTCTATTTGATGTATATATTTGCTTCAATGTATGTTCTCACCTTATTTATATTTTCATTTCCTGTTATTATCTGAATATCAACTGAATTCATATTTTTTTGTATAAAGAACATGCCAGTAATATTTTCAAATTAGTATTACAGTTTATTCCTTATCAACCATCTCTGGTTTTTCTTCAAAACTTTGTTCACCTCTTTTCTTCCAGTTCTCTTAAATTGTACTTGTATAGAACATAATAATGTCATCAGCAAAAGTAAAGTATTTTGTGTGCAATTGTGCTTTTTCTAGACTTCTCACAAGTAAGGTATATAATTTAAGTCTATCATAATAAATATTTCCTTTCCTACTTTATTTTTATCTTTGAATATTTCTTATTATTTTTGGTAACTGAAAAAACTCTGGTTTACTCAAATTAAATTCAATTCACGTCTTCCTTTTAAATAATCTGCACTACCAACCACTATTGCAATAAATTTCAACAAAATTATCAATTTTTAACAATTTTAATTTTCTAGTTTTTATAATTCACAAGTAATGTTTACTATTTGCCTACTGTCAAATTGGTAAAATATAAAAAGTAAGGTTATTGTCGTGACAGTTTTAATATGGTATCTTAGGTACAATGCGCGACGCCGCGGTGAAAAAACAAACTGCTTAGATCGACGATTTTGAGGACAGGTTTTGTCAATTTTCCCGTATGAGTTCGATCTCCTTGTATAGCCTCCATGAGTCAAATAGTAAACATTGCCCATGTCCTATATACACCTCCTGCGATTTTATTAAAAACTTTCATGTTTATGAAACGCCTTTGGGACACATATTTTTATTATTCATAGTATAATATACAGGCAATAATCAGTATGTCCAGCCGCTAATTACTTGTATCTTCACACTAAAACCAATTAATATTGCCGTACATCCCCTGGCGTATTGTAATATTATAATATAATGTATGTCATTATCTATGGCGACAGAGATAGCAGACCTAATTTTCCAATCCTATGTTTCCTCGGGTTATTGTTAATTTCGATTCTAATTGTCCACACAATTAGTTGGTTAAATTGATCGTGGTGCTTTTCGAGATAAAAAAGACAATTTTGTACCCCATTATATGACAATAAAATGAAATAAACTCTACTGTTAACAGTATATAAATATACAGTGCATCCATAAAGTGACGCAAAAATTCATTATTATATGGAAATAAATCGGAAGAAAAAGTAGCAGTAAATGTTCGATTTGTTCCCCATTAACCACTTCATCTGGTAATAAATTCGTCTATAACATTTTGTAGCATAGCGGGGGTTGCGTTCTGCCTGATTCTGTTGATGTAGACTGTAGATTCTAAATAACCCCATAAAAAGTCTAATAGAATAATATCGGGTGATCTAACCACATTTAATTAATAATTGGTAGAAGAAGAGATAAGAACGAGGTCGAAGTGGGAATAACAAATAGCAGTGGATATTTTCACGACAGACGGAACTCGTTCCGCCCGTATAGAAACGTTGACTTCGACTCTCGTCGACAGTAGATATATTTAGCCTTGAAACATTTCTTGGTGTTGGGTATGAGAAAGGACTGGCTATTCGCCGCCCATACGATAATTTATTATCAATAATTTATTATTAATTGAATAGAGAAAAGTAAAGTGAACGAAATTACCGTTACAAAATTGCTGTTTCAATGATAAGTACATCCGCATCATCTCTGGCCTATTTGGAAGTCATATTTTCAGCTTCTAAGTTTTCAATTAGCATATTGATGAGCTTTTCTTTGTTACTTCGATTTGATAAGAATTTTTCTTGAGTATTTGGTACAACCATTGTTTCGTCAAACACACTTCATATGTTTTTGAAATTGCAGTAGTTCTTCTAAGCTGCTCCATTGCTTTTATGTTCTTATATAGTCTGAATATCCGTCAAATACAACAATAATTTTTGTGTTATTGCAAAGATAGATATTCAATTAATGAAAATAGTATTGAATAATAATGTAACAGTTAATAAAAAATGAAAATTATCAATAATTATGTGTTTATCAATAATTAATAAACTTTATATGGCGTGTTTTTGACCGGGACTACCGGTTGACCTTAAATGATGCTCTAACCGCGCGCTCTCCGCCCTATATCTCGAAAACGATTCAAGGCATGAAAAAATTTTTGGAACAAGAGCTGTGGAAAATTTAATCTTCTATAATATTGATGATGTTTATATATAGCGAAAAACCCATAGGAAACGAGATATTTGCAAAAAATGTGCAGAAACAACTTTGAGGATGTCGAGTTTATAGCTGGCTATCTCAAATTCCGGGATACTCACTTAATTTTGACTAAGATGACTGGACTAAAATAATAAATGTTTCGTATGGTTCAGTAATAATTGAATTCTATATTGTGAGAAATTGTAACTTTATTTTACTAGTACAATAAAGTACCACTTTATCTGCGCTGAACTGTATAATAATAAGCACTGTATAGAACAATCGGACATGAGCTTTATTATCTTATCAATCATTAATTATTGAGTTTAAATTTAATTCCACTTAAAGATATCCAATGACTTGTATCTTTTTCAAAAGACATAAATGGTGAGCAAATCGTAGTGAGTGATTTTTTAACAAATTGCATAGACAGTAACATATTCATGGGTATATTTCCGGTGGCAGGTGACAACGAGTTTTCAAATGATGTATGCGTGTGGTCGTGGAAAGTGCATGTGTCAAGACGGCAAGACGCTCAACGTCGAAACCACAACGCGACGTCGGAATCGTTTACTCGCTAAACTTAGCATGAAGACACACATATTTTTTTCCAGTGTCGTGTTACATTCAGTTGCAAATAAATTAATAATTTTAATACAAATACTTGTTCGAAAACAATGAGCAAACACATTATCAGCTTTCCACCTTTTACATTTCATCTCTTGAATTTGCATTACAAAATTGGTTCGCTAACGGTTAATTAAAGCTTAATTAACACAAAAAAATATGTTTAAATGTTTAAGTTTCTTGTCTTTCTTGATACTGAATCAAATTAAAAAGCAGTTTAAACAAGAAGTACAAAGGACTTTGTACAAAGATATTTATTTTCTTAATCAACAAAGGGTTTTTCGAATTCAAATACAATTTGAACTTGACCTGAAATAGTTGTTGAAGATAATAACTTTGTTTTCAGATTTTCTGGCAAGGATGAAGAAGATTCGAAATAAAATGGAGCAAATTATTTAATTAAAATAATAAAACATGGACAAACATTTCCAAAGCTATCGAGAGCTTGGTGGTGGTAAACTGGGCGGTAAAATATGATATGAACTAAAATTTTGGAGAAGGTCCTTTGATCCATTATCGGAATCAAGTAAACATAAAATGACCGGCGTAGGTATAATGGTCGGCAGAATATTGTTCCTGATTTCTGAAAATTGTCCAGACGGTTATGGGAAGTTCTGTTCCCAATTAAAATTAAGATTAATATGGGGCGAATGTGTTCTTAAAAGCCTCTCCACCACGACATTTGCAGATCTATTATGTGTGCCCTCATGTAACACTATAGAGTTCCTTGTCTTGTGGTTTTATATATTTAAGGGAGCATTCCAATTCCAACAATAAATCATGAGAAAATCTGGATAAGAACTTATGATGTTAACTTGATAACGCACGTACAGAGGACACATTTTCATGTGGTCGGTGGAGGAAATTTGTAGCATCGCCAGGTGCTAGATAAATGAAGTATTTGGAAAGATTAAATGCGTTAATGCTGCACCAGGTGTTTTTGATAAAAGTATTAATATAATAAAAAATATTAAAGAAAATTGTAAAATAGGTACTGGTGCCAGTTCATCCTCCACATCGCAAAAAATGAATACAAAAAAAGCATAAAATGACTAGCCTTTTAGAAAAAAATTAAAAAGCGATAAACAGTTTGCTATAATCTTTACAAATACTTTATTTGTCTGACACTGCGCAGCTTCTCCGGCCACATGAAAATCTGTTTTCTTCTGGTCCTTCGTTATCAGGATAATAATATAAGATTTTATCCAGGTTTTATTATGATTTATTGTTGGAATTATTGTTAACGAATGCATACTTTTATTAACAGCATTTTTAGAATAAGCTAGCTAAAAAGTGCTTAATATAAAATATAATTGGTCCCTGGAACGTACACTTTACAGATACCATCTAATACTGTCAGAATGTTCTTACAAACAACATATTTCTTCATTCACCTATGATTTGGAAATTCCAGATATAACCTCTTTGTTATTAACCACTGCTGAATTCCCCCCTTTACATACTCTACGTACAGTGTTACCACAGCTCTCTCCTTTCTAAATATAAAACTGTTCTTTTAGCCATAGTAAATTCTCTATGGTTTAAATTTTAATTTTATTTTGTTATTTTGGTATAGTTGGCAGGAATTATTTCAGCTTATTGTTGAAGCTTACACCCAAATCCAAAAAAGAAGAAAAAGTGAGTTCTCTAGTTCTTACCGAGTTTTTTCTAGGTTATGTTATTGTTTTGTAATTTTTGAAAAGAGAAAATACATTGTTGAACGAAAGGCGATAGAATTTGAAATTTGGGGTGGAGGAACAAATGAGCAAAGGTACCTATCCCCTCCCCTATCCACGTCGTAAGACTTCTAAAATATTTAATGTATTGAACAAAATATTAATTTATAAAATTGTTCAAGAACGAAATGAAATTACAAAATTATCAAGAAATAGCCGTTTGCGTAACGCTAGAAAACTCGTAAACGAACTACTGACTGAGATATATATTGATATGGTTTTGATTGTAGTCTATATCAATTAATATAATAATACCAATTAATATCAATCTAGCTCAGTCGAAAATTATCAAAATATTTCTTTTTTATATTATTATTTTTTTATTATGATTGTTATAAGACTCTTTATTATATTATTTTAATATTATTTTGTAAATTTATTTAAACTATCTCGGAATTATATTTTTGTTTGTGAGTTCAAATTTTTGTGAGGCCAACTCTGTCCTTCGACCTTCAAAAGGTTCCAACGTTGATAGCTTGTGTTGATTGTAAAATATATCATAGATACAAAAACAAACACAATCAATTTTAAATAAATGTTCAGCAAATGAAACATTTGATTTATTGTTTAATTCTGCTTAACGGCTTAATCAACTTCAAAAATGTCCAAAAATCATTACCACTATTTATTTCTTATCTAAAACTCATTCACTCTCTCATTCACAACAAAATTGAGATTATACTTATCAGAGTCTATGGTTTTATATTTCTATGATTCTAAAACTACAGAAAAGATGATTAATTTTATATGTGAAGAAATGACATTCGACAACGTTCTAGAATAAAATGGAGTCAATGATGGTTAATACCTTTTTGATTCTTTTGAAAATTTTTATCAGTAAGTATAATCTTATGTAATACTTTTTCAATTTGAACAATTGAAATTTTATACATCAATGAATTCAAAATTAAATTATATAGATAAATGATACCTGATTGTCTTTCGTAATTAAAGTATTCATTTCTTTTCTTCTCTTGAAGGTTTTCTTTTTTTCTTAATAAACTCTAAACTTTTTAAATTCCAGAGTCTTTACGTTACGTCTATGTTGCTTCTCACACGAAATCCCGCCCCTACATGTGTGTCCTAAGTTACTACTCACATATTATCTAATAAATCTTTATGGAATGTTAATAAAACGAAACGTTTTGGATACGGCTGTGCTCTATTTCTGTATATTATGATCTGTGCGGTTTGGTTAATAAATGTTTCTCTTCTAAATTGCTCCAATTCCGTATGATATCGGTCGCAATGGGAAAAACATTTGCCAACCTGAAGAGGCTATTTCGAGGTTTTGTTTTTCATGTATTTTAGATATTTCACATATACAGTCTGTCCCTAAATAAAAAAATAAAATTGATATAGTCGGGGAAATAGGGCTAGTCATTTTATTTGATCATACTTTGCATATACAGGGTTACTACAAATGAATCATCTGGTTTGACAAAGCGATACTTTGGAAAATATGACAGATAGAACAATAAATGACATGTCTATAGGCAGCGACAACCCCTACTTTTAAAACTCGCGCCTGCGGAGGCATCTTGTCATGCGCATGCCCACGTCTCGTCCGCAGTAATAAAAATGGCGACCATGCAACAGAAAGCATTGATATTTCCCATTAAAGCCTCAAACGATGTTCTTTATAACCCACCCTGTATATAATTGTTAATAATAAAAATCGACTTATTGCTCGTGTAAGTAATATCAAAGTCGTTACTGGTGTGGTGAACTGAAATATTTCAGTTACTGTTTGTTATACGACCCTGTATAGTACTTACAGTTGAAAACAGACGGACGAGTGTCGGCAAAAAGAAGAATAACCTGCAAGTTTGATTTCATTGCTGATGACGTATTATAAATTATAACTTACTTGCCGGTAAAAGTTGGAACATTTATAAGAAGTTGTCTGGTCCAAAGTACGATCTTATTGTCCATTAAAACAGTGGTTTTGTTTTTCACTGGCCCAAAACCACATTCCATTAACATAAATTCCCACTAAGACTATAAATTTATATGCTGACTAAAGCACTAACTTTTTACAGAAATAATGTTCGGTTAAAGAAAAGTTACGTTTTAGCGGTTGTTAGTTAAATACACAATGCAAACTGAAAAGAACAAAAACGATCTTCGCAAATGGACCGGTAACTGAGAAGATTCGTATACGAGGACGAATGTTTGATCACATTTTAACATCAGGGCAATAAGCGAGATTGTAGCAATAAACGTTTTCAGCTGGTAGCAACGGACACGATTTTCACATTTAGTGTGTTAGCCAGGTCATTTAAAACCACAATATATTTTTACTTTTCACTAAAACTCTCAATTAACGTTTTTTTTAATCACGCTTTATTTGTATAAAATGGAATCTTTAAAATTATTATTTACCTGACTTAAAATGTTGAACACGTCTTAACAGTAGATGACGATACAATGCTTTCATACTTTTGACCAAATGATTTCCCAAAAGAAGAAGTATGCTGATGGAGATAGTCACAGAAGGAAGAAACATGGGGCTAAAAATTAATAAAAGTAAAACAAAGCCAATGAAACTGGGGAACCTAAGCCAAAAAGAAAAAAGAAAAATCAAAGCTTATGAATTTGAAAAAGTTAAAAAATATAAATATCTGGGGGTCATGATTAGCAACACAGGAGATAGAAGCACTGAAATTGAAGAAAAGATAATCGCTACAAATAGAGACTACTACGCTAATATTTAATCGTTCTTTTGACGGCGCTATCAACGCATCCAAACATATACATCCTCAAACCAGGAAAAGGAAAATTTTCACGACAAATATATTCCATAAATAGTATAAAAGATAAAACAGCCGCAAATCATATTATTTTATTTTTGCATGCCTTTAGTGGTTGTGATACCACATCAGCATTATTTTATCAAGGAAAAATGAAATTTATTGAGGTACTCCGAAAAAAACCTGATTTAAACGAGGTTATCGAAGTATTTAAAAATCCAAATGCTGATCCAGAAGTCATTGCTAAAGCTGGAGAACGTTTCCTCATCGAATTATACAGTTACAGTGATGTGAAAAGTCGTAAAAGTACATCTTTAAGTATTTATAGATATGCATGCTTTACAGCATCAGCATATAAAAGTAAATTTAATATTGCGTCGCTACCACCAACAGAAGCAGCAGCACGACAACATTCGTTTCGAACTTATCACCAGGTTCAGCAGTGGTATGGGAACGAACAAAATGTAGAACAATGGGGATGAAAAAAAGACAAGAACGGGCTCATTCCTGTTACTACATTCGAGCCCCCTGCTCCGGAAAGCTTTCTGAAACTTTTTTGTTGCAAATGCAAGAAAGGTTGTCAAAAAGCTTGCGGATGCAGAAAGGCAGGGATAAAGTGCTCCGTTTTGTGCACGAACTGTGGTGGTTCTTGTGATAATTCGCAATTTCCATCACAAGATTGCAGTGAAGAAGAAGGAGAAGAAGAACCGGGCAAATAAACGACGAAATCGAGAACGAAGAGGACCGCGATGAAACTGATGATCCCATCGCCGATGATGCAGAAGAAACTTTCGTCTTTGATATTTCAATCAGTACTGAAGACGATGAAAGCACCTGGTACGTCAACAACAATGAAGCGACGGAGATTGAACTAAATTTGGAAATAGTGAGTCAGATGTGGATTAGGCCTATTGAGAATACCACGATAAAAAAGGCGCCGCTTTCTCTTCCTCATGGTGGTGTGGAAATGAGTATTTCTGACGAAACGTGTGTTGAACTACACTTTACGGCGCTCGTACGCCGAAACTATTGATTTTAGGGAAAAAAGATTATGCCATAAATTGTAGGAAATTTTCTCTATATATATTTTGTATGGATATGTTTTTCCTGTAAAATGCGCCGGAAAGGAGTTATTATCAAAAAATTGCTCTTAGGTGCCATTTCTCCAATATGGCGGTTGGCTGCGAGCGGCAAAGATAGGAGGTGGCAGTGTTGAAATTCGGTAAGAGCACGTCAAAATCTATAAAATTGCCAATTTTCAAAACTCCCGGATAACTTTCCAACTAAAAATACCTAATGACTGTACTACTAGGGCAACACTAAATACGTCGTTATTTATTTAAGGTTTTTATTTGTTGACTTTATCACATCATTTTATAATTTTTTCTCATTGTTAGTAGCGACAGCATTACATTTAGGTAATCTAGTGTCAACCATAACATCAGTATGATAAAAGTTTAAATTACTCCAGACCAATGTAAGATCTTTTCATCCAGGCTAAATTTAATAATTTCCGTTAACGCGAACCAGCCTTCTAGGCGTTGAAACAACAATTCCCGCCATTTACCTCTTTCTTAGGATATCTCAGGATAGGAAAAAGATATCGACTTGAGGTTTTCACTGTTTTATTACCTATTTAGTCTACTTTTTAAAGACCTACTCAAATTTTTATGCTTCTGCTGCCCTCTAGCATCTATTTTATTAATCAGATTGCTACAAATTTACAAATTTTCGATTGTTTAACAAAAGCTCTTTCGAACAACATCAAGTTTATTAAAATCGGTCAAGCAGAACCGGAATTAAAGGCGTTTTTCGTAACAAGGTTCCCACTTTCTCCCACCCTCATTTGAAGAGATAGACTAAAACTGTAAATAAAAAATATGCAGAATTTGTCGGGAATCTTATTATATTATTAAATATGCCCCTTAAAGAAGTAAATTTTCAAAAAATTTTAACTGTCAAATACGCCCTCTATCGGTGGACCTACAATTCTGAAAATAATTTCCAGGCGTTTCTCGAGGCCACTTTTGTTATAAAATTTTTTTCCCGAATCCATTCCTGAGATATGGTCGACGGCCGATCTTAGTGTGGATTTATGCAGCAGCATTTAACATTGACCATTTATCATTTAACAATTAACATTTATCATTTATAAGTTAAACTACTCATTTCACTATGACTCCATTTATGCAGACAATTAACAATTATCATTTATCATTTAACAATTACGAAGCTGGCCAACTTTTAACTTTCTTAAATTAAATGTACCGAATTTTCATCTAGTGCGCAACTAGTACGCAGATCCTGAAGTTAACCTCACTGTTTTCATAGAAAAGCGGTTTACTTAGGGTTATGTTGTGTGTTTGTTTACTAAAAATGGATGATGCCACTCTTATCGATCTTGTTCGACAATTTCCCGTCATTTATGACAAAGGAAGTACACATTTTAAAGACATGAAAATGTAGGGTTATTGTAAATAACTAAAATCTCGGGCTTATGCGCATGCTTACTATTTTCTCCTGATTTATAATTGTGTCTGCATAAACGATGGCAGTTTCACTAATTGTTAAATGATAAATGTTAATCGTTAAATGATAAATGTTAAATGTTGCTGCATAAATCCACACTTAGTTGGAGACCCGGTACAATATTTACAATAATAAAAGTGGTCTAAAAGAATACCAGAGCAATAATTTTAAATTGATTTAGATACTGACCTTAAATGGTGAACAATTCATTTTCATGATCTCTTTCATCGTCAGAGTCATCGTAATAGGTTCAATGTCATTATGTATGTTGCCTACTTTCCAAAAATTGTCCTCGATTTTTTCAGCTATACACTCAATTTTGTATTTATTTCAAAAGTTTTCAAATGCATTAGCAGTTTTTAGAAGTTCGTTTTTAAGTAATCCTTTCAAAAATAAATTTTTTCATATAGCGACTCCTGGATTTGACGTTTCACCCAATATTGTTTGGGAGAGCTCTTCTAGAATAAGATGCATTATCCATTACTGATCAAACCCTGAAGAGGACTTAATCATATAACAAGGTAGAACCAACATTTTGCAATCCAATGAAGGATGAATTCAATTCAAATCATGATCGAACAAAAAAAAAGTTGTCCATTACAATAATATGTTTTTAAATTTTTTGGTCGATTCGGTAGTAAAGTGTTTTCAAACCATTTCTCAAATAGATCTCCGTCCATTTCTTCAGTACCTTTTTTAACAAAAAACGCCATGTTAGCACCTTCAATAGATATATCTTTATTTCCTGCATGGACCAAACGATCATTTTTTTATTTCTATTTCAATTTAATTGTTCTGAATATCGTATTACAAATTAATTTTGATTTTTAGTAAAATGCTCAGGAGAAAATCAATAATGTATAAACAACTGGGCCACAGTAGTCATGCAACAAATAATAGAGTTATTATTATCGATGCCGATCAAGGTATATTATATACAATATAAACTTTCTAGTGCAAACTGTAATTTTTCTATCTATTTATTGACAAAATTCGTAAAAAATATACCTTGGAGAAAATCTAACTTCAATAATGCATATACAACTGAGCCGGGCTTTAGCTAGTCAATAAATAATAGAAAAAAAAACTTAAAAACACGCCAAGCGAAATGTAAATACCCACTTAAATCACCACGGAAAAAAACTGGGGAGGATATACTCTTTTTAAAGTCAATGTGGAGAGATTAATTTAATCTCACTGATGGCAAACGCTGCCCAATGGCGTGCATATGTCTTTTATAAAGTATTAAATTCCAGTGATAGATCATCTCAAACTGTTGTTTCAAATGGTATTCAAAACGCCATACTAATCAATTATAATTATAAAACTTACTGGTGTTCAGCAAGTAATTTTGATAAAAACAAACCTAGTTGAACTTCTTCTACACATCTAAGCACAACACAAGTCACGGCGCCACTGGCTAAAATAAGTTATATTGTAATAGTAGTTTGTGCAACTAGTGTGGATATGATGGCCATATCACACGAGGACGAAGTTTGAGCACTCCGCCTACGGCGTCGTGCTCAATCTTCCGAGAGCGATATGGACAATCCACAGGAGTCGAACAGTATATTTTTTTTACGACCCACTTAAGAAAAAATCTAGAAAATAAACATTTTATTAAACTATAATATAACTTCAAATTAAAAATTTTTAATAATTTTACTATTATTATTATTTTATTATTATTTAGAAATAAAATTAAAATTTAGAAAAAAATTCCCAACGGTGAATCGAACTCTGATCTACCGCGTGAGAGGCTGGGATACTTACCACTGGACTACCGATGAATATACTAATCATCTATCTATAACGTCAAATGTATTACATAAAAACTGACGTTTGTCAGGAGTACCCTTAAATATTCAATTTATTCTGTTTCTATACGTTATACGTCTCCTTTGCGGCTAAGCGAATATCTGGTGGAAAATTATTCATTGATTCATCACTGGAATCACTCATTTTTACTAATATTTTTCTTAAAAACTATAGAAATATTTTGACAAGCTATTTTGACGTTTCTATGAAATTGAAAAAGATTAGTTGGCGGGTACTAAACGCAAATGCTGATTGGTGGATTTCATATACGTTCTAGGATGTGTATGAAATCATATCCGTTCAGTTAACCGGAATGGCCTACATTTACATTCTGTAAATTGTGCAGAAAATGGATAATATACATGTGGGTGTAGAAACATTATTTTAATGAATAGTGAACTGCATGAATAACCCACCGATCTAGTTGGTACCAACGCAAAATACTTTAATAGTTCTTCTTTCGTTTTAGCAATGCTGGCATGTTGCCGATTCTTCAAAATGTTCTTAAGAATAGTAATATAGATAAAGTTCTTTTGATTATTATTACGTAAAAATTTTGTTTTTGTGAACTTTTTGTTGTTATTAATATGTCCATTACTCACTCACAAAACTTCATTCGTCGAATATTGTCGGTGTAAAGGTACGTTTACATTCACTTCCAATTTGAATTGCAATTGGAAATTTTTGTCAGCTAAATGATTGACCGTTTACATTGAAAATTGAATTGTTTTTTAGGTTATGTATGATTGAAAATGTAAACAAAATAAAAATATAATTATGTTTAAAGTTTTTTAAAAATGGATACTAGAGACACTTTTAAAGTTTGTATATTAGGGGCTCTTAGTGCTGTAATTGGTGTTATGCGATTTAGATTAAAAAAAAAGAAAAATTCAAAAAATGTCATCCGCAATAGACGAGTTTGGGTAAAAGACATTTATTTAAAACGACACCAGTTTGGATTTTTTCATAATTTAGTAACTGAAATTCGAAGAAGTGATCCTGAACTATTTTCTAATTTTACTAGGATGACTATTTCATCTTTTGATTATTTACTTTCAATTTTTGGACCCCTTTTAAAAAAAAACTCACCTAGAGAGGCTATACAACCGAGTATACGACTTATATTGACATTAAGGTTTCTGGCTACAGGAGATTCTTATGTAAGTCTTGCCTATGCATTTAGAATTCACAAATCGACAATTTGTAATATCATAAGGGAAACTTGTAACGTTTTATGGGAAATATTGTCACCAATTTATTTAAAAAAAACCAACACAAAAAGAACTGTTAAAAATTGCTAATGATTTTTATCAATTATGGCAGTTGCCTAATTGCCTAGGAGCAATAGATGGTAAACATGTCAGGATTCGATCTCAGTTCTATAATTATAATCATCATCATTTTACTTGCAGTATGTGATGCAAAATACAACTTCACATATGTGGATATTGGATCATATGGAGCTCAAAGCGATGGTGGTGCTTTAAAACACTCCACATTTGGTAAAATGCTTTTTAATAATGAGTTAGATATTCCGAGACATAACCCTCTGCCAGGTACAAATAATATGCTTCTACTATTTTATATTGGGGATGAAGCTTTTCCACTTCATATAAATGTATTGAGACCTTATAGTAAAAGGAGAAATTTAAGAATGCCTGTTGATGAACAGATTTTTAATTATAGGTAAGTTAAATTAATTTGTTGTCATTTTATAATTAATTAATTGGATTTTCAGATTGTCGCCTGCCAGAAGAACTATCGAGAACATCCTAGGAATAATGGTAGCAAAGTTTCGCATCTTTCATAGAGAAATTAATGGTGAGCCTGGAACTATTGATGGTATAATAAAAGCATGCACTTGTTTGCATAACTTTATTCGGGTACAAAAGCAGGACTCAAATTTTTACTGCAGCAACAATTTTGCTGATAGAGAAGTCAATAGAGAGCTAGTAGATGGAGAGTGGAGGAACCAAATACCTTCAGGAAATGCTTTAGGACATCCACAAATCTGATTTGGAAATGGAAATGCTGCAAGAGAGGCTTGGGACTTTCGAAACTTCATAAAAGATTATTTAAATAGTCCAATAGGAAGTGATGTTTGTCATTGGCAACTTGAATACATCCAAAGAACAAATTATTTGTTGTACGATGTAATTTATGTATTCTGCTTTTTAAAGTTTGTTTTGGTTAAACTGAAAAGTGATTTTGATGAAAATTTTTTTGTTAAATAATTAATAAAAGTGGTTTAAACCAATTTAATGTTTATGTTGTTTTAATATTAATCATTTTAGGAAAAAAATTCAGAGATCTATAAGTAACAACACATCAAGAACAAAATTTTTAAATGAAATATAGTTTAAGCAGTCCTTTTCCTTTTATTTTGAAGCAATCGGATTAGAGTTTCGTCCATGAATTCTTCTCGAACGTTTGGTGGTAATTCCCCAATTTCGGAGCCCAGATATGTACAAAAATCAGTCACTTTATCTTGAATTTGATGATTTTTCCAATCACTCAATAGAAGAACTGATTTTCCCCAAAACATTTACCATTTGATCTTCCACCTCGACTGGATCTTGTTTTCTAATGGATCTTTTTAAAGTCTTTCTTGGGATGTTCTGACGCTGGGGAGTGATTGAAAGGGGGGAATTTGGTAACACTATTTTAATAATGGATTTAGATTTTGGAGGCAAAACCTGCTCTGTAGCATAATTAACTTGAAAATCATCATCATCCACTCCAGGTATGCTATAAAAGCGATGAACTGTATTTGTACTAGCCGAGTTTCTAGCAATATTGTTTTCTTTTAAAGATGATGATGTCCTGTAAAACAGTGAATATATGTTAATAGAAAATTTATATTTAATAAAAATTGTAGATGTACTTACGACCTTGGCTTCATCTTATCAAACATACATTCAAAATATGACATCAAATTCCATTTAGGCAGCTGAGTGGCCCCCGCCCCACTCTTGAATGTTTGCTCAATTCTATTTTTTTCCCTATTATATTTTTCTCGAAGGGATTTCCATTTTAAGAATATCACTCACTAAAATAAAAAGAATCCATAATATACATTTATATTTTACATCAAAGAAAGTATTGTAATTTGTGTAAAACTAAAACTACGTAACAAACATAAATTACCACTTGTACCCATTGAAGTTGAAATACTTTCCCAAGCATTCATTTTTAGAAGCTTATTGCGGTATCCTTTTAATTGTGTCTCATATATACAAGGATAGTTTGAAACGAATTTCAAAAACTTTTCATCATTAAAATTTGAATATTCTTCTGCTTCAGTATTTATTACTTCACAGTAATCTGAATCTTCACATTCACTTAACATGATATTTTTTTTCTTTGAAATCTTATAAATCTTGAAAGAACACTACAACAAAACAGAAAGCTAACCTTTAAATGTCAAATTTATGAATTTTACGAATTTTTTCTTGACCATATCAAGCTGCTTGCACCAATTTGATTTGAAAGTGAGCGTGACCTTGAAAATAAATTTCAAAATAAAGGACAATACAGTTTGTCATTTGTCAAGCTCCAAATTTTCACTTCCAAATCAAATTGGAAGTGAATGTAAACGTACCTTAAGATTGCATGGGCTTTTCGTATTTTGGACCGATATTAAAGTTCTTGTATTGCAGTAACAGAAACCATTTCCCCAAAATTTCTGTGTTTACCTCAAGTGGATGACGACAATTTTTGTATCGAACAGGACTTAAATAACCTCGTTGTTTAAAATTATAAATTATATTATGCACAGTTGATAATGATGGCGCAGAACTATAATCAAATTCTGCAGAAAAGAACTGAAACAAATTTTGTCTAACCGTTTGGTCCATGTGATACAATTTTATTATTTTATTTTTCTCCTTCTCAATTATTATACATGATAATGAACAGGTCGTTTTAAATTTTTTTAAGCGCTATTTAAAACGAAATAAAAATGTCGCTTCTTGCTTGTCTACGTATGATTGTATTTAATAGTAGCAGGATACGAGAGAGTGGGGAAGACCACTAAGAGATGAAATCCTTTCAAACATATTGCAATCAACGAATAATGATGCTGGCTCAGTGTGCAGACTTAATTCAAAACTGAAAAATGTCCGAAACAAGTGGGCGGTGCTGTGACGTACTAACCCCTAACATTATCTGTCTCTCTTTGCTTCTATTATATATTCTCTGGACACCGTAGAGCAGTGTTGTCGAAGTTACTTATCATTAGCTTTTGTATATCTGAGCTGTTTTTTTTTCTATAACGTATCAACCAATGATAAAAATATCATTTCACAACAAAGTAATTTGTTGTAATGATTATATTTTTTTTGTATTCTTCTTTATCTCGAGAACCAATTTGACAATTTTAGTGCGGCAACACTGTAGGTGATGGAATATGATATTTGTTCACAGAAGCACTCTCAGCGTGATTGACTTTTAGTTCTGTGATCTCTGACCTTAGTCGTCTTCGTCTTCGTCTTAGCCGTTTGTTGACTGCTTGTAAGGTTATTGTTGCCGTTTTTGTGTTGTATCTTTAATATTTTTCAAAAACTTGAAAACAGCATACAAATACAATGAAGCATAACCTCAAATTTCATTGACTTATATGATTGGTCGGCTTAAGGTCGATAGGCGTGTAGGGGCTAGTACGTCACACTGCATTACACCAATTAGAGCACCCTTCACAAATGGTGCGTAAAATTGTATGTTTGAAATGAGAATTATGTAATTCATTGCTTTATTCAGATTGTAAAACAAATAAAAATATATAATTACTTCATATAGTATTTTTTAGGCATGGAGATCACGATTATATTTACTGTTTCTGAAAATCTGTTCTTAAATCTGTTTTTAAGTCTCGCGTTCGCACTAGAATAGCTTTTCTGTATACCAATTTATATCGAGTACTCCATGTTTTTTGTAATAAATTGAAAATTGATTTTATCTTATAATAAAAAAAGTCATAATTAATCAGGTATTTAAGCCATCACAAATATTCTCATAAAGCCAATTTTTAGTTTAGTTTTACACATTATTTGGTCTTGATCTTGCATTCTAGATGTTTTGGCCTTGTTGTTGTTCAGTCAGTCTTGCTAGTGTATGTACGATCTTAGGCCCGTTTCACAAAGGACCGATGATCAGGACGGACGGACGGTCGGTCCTAGTCATTGATTTATATCTATCGTTCACATGTAGCTTGTGATGATCATCGGTTGGTGTCAGCCAGTTGATAAACAGAGATTTTCACATGCAAGCGTATCATCAGTTTCGGTTTCGATACAGTGTTGTGTCTGCTGAGCACGTTTATTTCCCTGATCTTTTCTTCGTTTTGTGCTATGCAAAATGACCAATAGTAGAGAAGAATATCGTTTTGATACTGAACTACTAATATCAACTAAGTTGGAAATTCTGGAACCATTGGCGATACTTGACACTGAACACTGTTTACACTACCACTACACCAACACTAACACTTTACACTATCTTACAGGCGTTTCGATAACCAAGTTATCTTCTTCAGAGAGGTTCAAGGTTTACCTTCAGTCTTAGTCAGTGTTAGTGTTGGTGTAGTGGTAGTGTAAATAGTGTTCAGTACTAATATCAACAATAGAACAGAAACCATATGTATCTGAGATACATCTTCGGAACATTACATTTTTAAAGCCTTTACCCGAGTGTTACACTTAATCTTTCCACCGAAGAAATTGAAGATCTAATACAATTTGAAAATTTTAAATCATTTTCTATCTTGTGGTTCAGTTCGTCAAAAGCAGAAATTGACATTCTAAAGTACACAAAGAATTAACGTGGATCTTCTCGAAAATTTGAAAGAAGAGTGACGAAAGCCCCTTTAATTGGTCTTTGTAAACATAAAGGATGGGCCCAAATCCTCCTGGAGTTTCGTTTCTTCTTTTGCCTTTCTATTGACCTTTTTACACACAAAGCGACAACAACGCGAAGATCTGTACTTCTCAAATACATGTTGATGACGACCGATTATACGCGTAATGTGAAAACAATATTTTCGACCGATGATCGGTGGCGACCGATCATGGGTTCTTTGTGAAACGGGCCTTAGTCTTGGCCTTGCGACTAACACTGCAAGACCAAGACCGATTTACATCATCACTATTTGTGAAGAAGTGGCCATCTGCTACGTGGACCAGCCTGAATATTAGATTATCTGGAAGGTAATTTAAATATTTATAAAGCGAAGTTACTTATAGCTTCAACATTTTAAATACTTTCAGTGACATATCTGTTGGGTAGATTTATATTTTATTCAGTTTAAAATAGTGTCGAACTCCGATACCTATCATAATATATGTATAAATATATGAGTAAATTCACGAAACTTAACCCAATAGGGTACAAGCATAAATTTTGCTATTGGTGGGAATTGACGCTTTATCAGGTCTCCTAACACCTTGCATGCCTATTTTTTCAAAAAAATATAAACTTTACTTTTAAAACGACTTTAAAAATCATAAAATTTGAAAGTCCGCCAAAACGCACTTTACGTCATAAAGATGGCTGCCTCATCCGTTGACGTCACTCCATTTGTTTACCTTCTTATTCGTGTATCAAGCTCTGAGTTTTTGTGACCTAATTTGTTTCTGAAAGCTTTAAAAATGTTTAAAGCCGAAAAAAAAACTTTGTATTCCAAGTATTGCATTGTTCCAGAGTGTAAATCAACGTCTATTAAAACTCCAGACAAAATATTTGTTACTTTACCTGGTGGCGCAGGTAAAAATGCACTTAAGAGAAGGGCATTGTGGTTGCAAGCTATGCGTCGAAACAAAGACGATATTTCGACAAATACTACTGCTTTTGTTTGTGAAGACCATTTTAATGTAAGTACCTACTTCTATGTTGGTAATTTTTCTTCTTAAATAGTTTGAGGTTATGTACCTATATGTCTAGGAATCAACCATAAAAACATTATTTTCTTACCAACTCAGGCCAACATGGCATCGAAATACTGTTGGTATATATTATATATAATACATAGTTTAAATCGTACTTACGATAATGCTTCAACTCCTCTTATTTCCTCTGCATTAAAGCAACTGTTTGACTTCATAAATTCAAGCAGCATAAATGAGTCTACTTTGGGCAAGTTATCAGTTTGTGCTTTTACAAAAGCTTCGCTAGCCATATCTTTACTCACAAAATATGAAAGAATCGTCACTGAACACTGAACTAGTAAATAAAATATTTTCTTCGAAAAGTTTCAAAATATCCTCGGAAATATCGAATATTTATGTCCACTTTCCACTTTACGTTGACTTTTAGAAATAAAAAAAAAGCACACACAAACACGTAATGGTCTCAAACAAACATATAAATGATATTTTTACGTCGATGAAGCAATTAATAGTTAATTAAAATACAATATAAACACAAAACTACACAGAACCTAATGCAATACCGGCCATATTGACAAAAGTAAACAAATGGTATGACATCACACGTATCATCGGTAGCGTTCGGATATCCTGGGGTGGAGGTCGGAAAGTGCATTAAAATTTGAATTTTATTTTAAAATTTGGAAGTAATTTCCAATGGAAACTGATTTATTTCCTATTATTAGTTATTTTTGATATCAATTTTAATATTACAAATTAATATCTAAGCAAAATATGAAATATGCGTGTACTCTATTCAAATTGATGAATAAACTTTGACGATTCCGTCTTTATATTGAAATATGTTATTTAAAAAAGCTCTAAAACCTCAAGCATTGGACCCTGTAAGCATTTTATCGGTTCGCTGGGTAGAAAGTCAATTTCGGTTTGATGTGACGTGAATAAAATTGAGCGCCTGACTAGTCCCATCAGGGCTCATAACTACAGTGATACTCAGGGCTTCTCCGATGATCAGTGGGAGAAAAAAAGTTTTATTAAAATTCCACCTTGTCGTCGGTAAAACTCTTCTTCGATATTGAGGGTGACTGTTCTTCCTCTGATTGTATACGAGGGAGGGTATAATTTGTTTAACTCAGCTAAAGTAATCAAATTTCGTAGACCAGGTAGTAAATAGATTAAAGATTAAAATCCAATCAAGATAATTCGAAAAACGATTTAATAATTTGGTTTATTGCAAATTTGACGGAAATAATAGAAGGTTAGTTTGCTGTCGCTCTAAAGAAGTGGGTAGAATGAGAACCTTAAAAAAGTATAAAGATGTAGAAAACATAATATTCATTGTTTAATGGATGCGTCTCCAATGGATACGTTGGTAGACTAAAGGTGTGGAAAGGCCTCTGAATCGGTGGTGTTGCGGGTCGCTTGCAGGATCATCTCCAGGGAATGAAACAACTACTTCTAGCACTGGGATATGTTTGATTTATTTACTATAATACATTACACTATTTACTATTGCTAATGATATACATAAGTACCTAGCCGTATAGCACACTTATACTTAATGGTTGAAGATTACTGATCTCTGACCATTAGACTATAAAGAAAATTCTTCATGACTTATTCTAAATCAACTTCTTCTATAATAAATATTGAATGCATATTTATATAAGCAGTCAAGTTCAAATAAAACAAATCAACATATTATTGTTTTGACTTACTTTACGCTTGAACTTGACTTTCTATTGAATAACCTTCTCAATTTATATTTATATAATAATGAAATGTTCGAACGTTTTGTTGAAATAAGATCAAGGGAATTTAATTCTTATTTTAAATATTTATTATTATATTATTATATTGGGCCAAAAAGCATCACAATTGGAGAAGATTTTCCTATACATTTAACGCTATACTATTTCCAGTACATCGGCATTGAAATGGTTTGGTCAGAAAGTAAAATATTTAACGACCAATAAATTATAAAAACCAATGGATTTCCTGAGAATTGTTCAGTTAAAAACCAATTGGCAACATTACATGGAACATGGCAACTAATTTTGATCGACTGGGAAATTGAAAGATTTGTAGAACGATCCTCTCATAATAACTGACGGTAGCAGTTCACCCGAAGAAGATTTTTTAGATGATGAAGACAATAATTGATATTATTTGTTTTTTTATATTTAATTATTTATGACGTACGTAATGTACGTTGAGCTATTAGAATTGAAGCATTTTGTAACGAAAATCAATAATGATTCGTCATTGGGTCTCTGAAAGAATATAAACCTTGAATTCCCATTTTTTTCAGGTACTTGGCAACTAGGCTGGGCGCTTTCGTCACATCCAGCCACTAAGCATTGGTGAAGCAAATGGTAAACGCGCCCAATGGCTGTTGTCTATAAAGTATAGATAGATAGTATAAGATCCGAGTATTTGATCCCTGAAAATCATAAATTTGACAACCACTGACAGTTTAAAACCGAATATTAAAACACTTACGGTTTGTAACTATATGCACAGTATGATCGAATATATTCTACCGACTATATAGTGGAGCCTCTGGATCATGGAGACTAGATGAGGAGATCAATACCCTCTAACTTTAGTTTTCATAAATAACAGTAGTCAAATTGTAAACATTACTTATGATCAGGGATACTAGATAAGGAGATCGAACTCATAGGGAAAATTGAGGAAATCTGTCCTCAAAATCGTCTATATCTAAGCAGTTTGTTTTTTCACCGCGGCGTCGCCACTGCTACTCCTGTACAATTTTAAATTAGTAACGACAGTAACCTTAGTTTTTATTATGACAGTAGTCAAATAGCAAACACCACTTATGACAAAAATTCAGAGTAAGAACTAGAAGTATTAAAATTGTTTAAAATTAAAAATGGATAACGTACGTTAAAATTTATTGTAGTACTGGTTGGTAGTGAAGTTTATTTAAAACGGAGACGAGAATTGAATTCAATTCAAGAAAACCAGAGTTTTTTCAGTTACCAAAAGTAACAACTGCCATTAAAAGTGACATTTTTAATGCCTGTCAAACGTGTTAGAAAAAGACGTTTACAAAGTAGCGTGTTAAAAGTAAAATACTTTTAACACTAGTGTTAAAAGAGACATCAAGGAAATAAGAATTATTGTTAAAACGTCAAATACATAATTAACTGACAATAGACGTCAGAGTGTGATTTTCTTGAAATACTTTTATTTTATTATCAAAATGGGAGTACAAAAAACCATGTAAAAAACTATGTTCGTGAAATTGCTCAGACCATGGGCTGTTTTCAGTGTAATGTTGTTCTGATTGGTTGTGTTCAATCAAATGACCTCAAATTAACTGATTTCATTGGATTCAATCTATTAGGTACCTTGCCATGGATACATTATGATTTATTTCGATTTTGACGTTTCCAATATTTAATATTTCAAAATGTCACGATTTTGTCATAATACTGACGAGAACATTAATGAAATTATAGAAGCAAATATACTATGTATTTTTTTCTATAATAAGCAAAAAATTTTCTATTCGAATAACCCTCGAATATTGATAAAAGCTCAAAAATTTTGTAACAACTTTCTCAAGCTTGTTGCTTATTGGTCTGTTTCCAAGCAACAAGCTTTCGAAATCTGTTATAAAGTTTTTTCGAACAATTATCAATGTCCTTGGGTTATTACTACTGAAAATATTTTTAAATAATTTTAATATTATTTTAAAGTTTTTTGTCAATAAATTTCAATATCTTTACCTACGGATTAAAGTTTCATTTGCGTATTAAATGCAATCAATTCACTGGTCCAAAACATCGACATAGTTATTATTCATCAAAATTGTGCAGCTTCATGTTTAACTTAAAATATCTCGAGAAATATCGACTTTATCGTTATGAGAAAAGAGTACTTTATTTACGTAAAAAGTATTGGAAAATCGAAAAATTGTGCTGAAATTTATATTCCGCCAGTGGCGTAGAATTTGGGAACGATTAACCTGAAACTTGCCCCTGTCGTACGCCTCTGGTAGTAGCCAGAAACGTTTGTTTAACATAATTTAGTAGGGTGTTTTTGGTATTGGATTCAAACTGTCGCCCTCTGCCATGAAAAGAAATTGGAATACATGCAGTCCGATCTCCTTATATAGTCTTCATGCTCTGGATAATAGATGTGTGGATAATTTCTGTCAAATATCAAATTAAAATTGAAAAAACTGAATTACTTTAAACATTTAACGTTCTCAAAATTTAATTGCTTGTGAAATCTGTATTTATAAATTCGAACCGCTCAAAAAATACATAAAAAAACAAAATCTCAATCCAGTTTGTATGGAACACATTTCAGAAGTGGGTTACGGATGGGTCTTCAAACCCTAATAAAAACCGATGGAAATAAAAACGTGCTTGACGAAACTTCCATTAAAAAAGGTAATATAAAACACTACCTGGCAAACGTACTATCTGCTTACGCTCACAGTGTTAATATAAAATTTCAGGAGTTTTATTTTTAGGACAGAGTTAGCTTTACTACTACAACATCTTGTTTTTATACATGTACCGAGTGAGTTTTAAGTATGAAGCTCACAAATTATTTCGGGATTATGGCATTCAGGTATTAAGAAAATGTTCAGTATTTTCCAAGTATACCAGCTGATTCATTTGATATAGCAAAGCTATATTTCCGAAAAAAACCGGATAAGCCGACAACAATATGGATACTTCCATATGATCATGGGGAATAAATCCACGGATCGTACACTGGCTGTACACAACTGTGGTGAGACCCATGGTCACCTATGGAGCCTCGGTTTGGTGGTCAGAGACAGATCAAAGGATAGCCGAACTGGAGCTATCAAAACTTCATACGTTTGCCTGTTTGTGTATAAAGGGTGCGATGAGACTGCGGCAATAGAAGTCATACTCAATATTTCGCCTCTTGCCTTGCAAGCTAGTTAGCTAGAATCGCTGCATACAGGCTGTACAATAATGGAAATTGGCACGAAGAATCCAACACCGACAGTCATTCCAGAATGACAGGTGTTATTAGAAACTCGTTTCTTGAAATGAGAAGTGATAAAATCTTCTGAATGGTATATTCATTATGTTTTTGTTATTTATTTTGGAAAATCAAACCACAATTAGAATTTTTTCATTACTGTCAGATATGGATCAAAATTTTATAAAGCTCAATTATATTTGATAACTGTAGCTGGAAAGCTACCAAAACGTTGGAATAAAAAGATAAAATGGATAAATAACAAATAAACAAGTGATAACATGTTGGCCGCAATTAACGACAGCCAACCATACAATATCCAGCTAAACTGGGATGGGTTGGAAGCTTCCAGTCAGGAAGGAACGTTGGTGTGGTACACTGACGGATCTAAGACTAATAAAGGAGCAGGAGGTGGAGTCCACGGTGCTAGATCCAGGTGCAATGTCCACAAAGCGTTGGGGAAGTTTGCATCCGTATTTCAGTCGAAAATCTACGAAATCGGTACTTGTTTGCAAATGAACATCGAAAGGGGGAATAGAGACCTTATACTCACAGATAATCAGGCATCACTGGAATTTTCAGCATGCCCCCAGATGCCCCCAGACTGCTGTGAAAAACTTTCAATCCTGGCAAACCCCAATAGGGTGACACTAATGTGGGTCCCGGGCACAAGGGTATTGTAGGCAGTAAAACAGCAGACTTCCTAGCAAAGTTAGGGTCTGAAACTGGTCACTGGTCCTGAACCAACATTTGGAATATCAAAAGTTGCAGCTCGTGGTTGCACATCTCGGTGGATTCGAACATCAGACATACTGGAGCCACGTGCCAAAGCATGAATACAGAAAACTCCTGGCCAAAAAACCCTTGGAGGCGCTGAATATCACCATAGGATTGGCCATCACAAACCCAAAAAAAAAATGGTACTTACCGTTTCCAAGACAATTGAGACGATCCATATTCTCTCTGTATAGTGTGTAGTAGTGTATTGAAATTTTCAACTAACAAAGTTTTCTTTATGTTTTGTTTTATTATTTTATGAAACTATTTGGAATTTGGAATTTTTACGTTTTCCCTGGTATAAATAACACGTTATTTGCGGATACGAACACGCTGCTTTGGGACGAGGCGATGCGGAAAAAATAAATGGATTATTTTATCATGGTTTCCTTGACGATTAACTACAATCTTTCGAGTGGATGTCAATGATTGCGATTACATCCATAAATCATTCAAAATAAAAAAAAGGATATTCAAATTTTAGGTATGAATGCACAAAGGGCATTTGTTTTAAAATCGGTTGAAAGTTTTATTTTGATGTTATTTGGAATGGGGTTTTTGTGGGGGCTTCAAAACTGAAGGATAACTTGCAGAAAAATGGGGTAAAACTGAAAAAAAAACAAATAACCGTACTTCGAGAATTTATGAAAGGCGGTTTGAAAAAAATATCTAAATTTATATTTTTCATTGTTAAATTGTTTCCAAAGTAATCATTTACACATACAGCACAATTCATCCCTTAGATGTCCATTTTGTTTATTTATTTATTTAATAGATTTATGTATGTATGAATGTATTGATATGATATTTTATTTTTGTTTTTTATATTTTTATTGTTTGATTTTATTATTTTTGTTTTACCCGGAATAATTTTAAGTTTAGCTATTTTAATAACTCTACACAGTCTACTCACTTTTTTTATGAAATCTCAGCTTCTCAGGGTTTGGGTTTATGGGTTTAATGTGTAAGAAATCTAATTACTGTTCTTTTTTTTATGTGCGCCGAAAATTCAATGTTATTTAAATAAAATTTTTAATAAAGTTTTTAACATCTGATTTGGATTTAAATACTTTCCTGAATACGGTCCTGTGTTTCACCCTGAAAGTGCCCCAGTGATGTGTAACAGGTGTTCAATATAGTTGTACCAACTGATAAAATAATTACTTCGAAATAATAGTTGGGATGAAACAATTTTGAATTTATTTTATGAAAATCAATTTTGTGGACATAAATTAGCAAGATAAACGTTATTTCTTACATCAAATAGGAAAATAAAACTTAACTAAGATGGTCTTTCACTCAACAATCACATTCATACAATGCAAATTATTTTGAATACATGCAATTATGCAACTTTTTAAACATCAATGTATTAACAGTGATACCGTTTTAAATAAGCCAGAAAGAAAAGCAAAATGGACGATACAGTTGTATCTGACTTTGCAAAATACCATGACAGCGTAAAATATTCAAATCGAATAATTTTGTATAAAAAGATTCTGAAATGGACTTCAAAACGCCGTGTGAGCTAGTTTGTGGAAGTGAGAATCAAGCAGATATATGGTTGAAGTGGAAGGAAAGGTTCAATTACTTATTGATAGCCTCAGAGAAAAATGAAAAAGATGACAGCGTCAAAATTGCCATGTTATTGCAGAAAAATGTGGTTTCAAGATCACAAATTCTAGCCCACACTACCCAAAATCAAATGCTATGATAGAAAAGACAATTCAAACTATAAAAGGCCTAATAGAGAAAGCAGCGAGAAGTGGTGGAAATGAATTCCAGGTTATACTAGAATATAATAGCAGTCCAAGAGCATCCTTACCATCTCCATCAGGAATGCTAATGGGACGAAAACTCCGTATTAAAAATATATGTTTAATAGAAAATTTACAACCACTTTTCGAGACTGAAACTACTTATGAAAAGCTTTTGGAAAGGCAAATAAAAATGAAAAAATATAATAATTAACTTGTAAAGCTGTTTGAAGAATTTCAATTGAATGAAGATATATTTGATCAAGAAAGTAATAGAAATTGGAAGCCTGCAATAATTTTGAGGAAATGCGAAGACAGTCAGTCTTACATAATTGAAACGAAAAATGGTTCAGTGTTGCGACGAAAGTGAATCTACTTGCGTCCAGATAATTCTCCTAGTTTTCATTAGATGAGGATGAAGCTGAAGCGATGACTGGAAGACTTATAGATAGAAGTAGCTGTAGTACAGATAAAAACAGCTCAATAGAAAAGGACAGCAGTCTAGAAGAAGATCTGGTAGAGCCTGATCCAGATGTAGTTAAAACAAGAAGTGGACGATCCATTAAAAAACCTAAGAAGTCTTTTGATTAAGGGGGAAATATTATGTAATGATCTAGATATTGTGATTAGAATGATGAATAAAGTTAGTTGTCAAATAATACTTGTCAAGTCTCAGAGACTAGTAGCTCATTTAGACCCATATTCCGGAGTAATTTTAGGATATCTGCAGGCTTCAACTTAGGTAAGTGTCCCTTTTCTCCGAGAAGCTACGGACACTGTGGTTGACGGAATAATTCCGGAGAAAAGCAAGGAAAGGTACGAGAAATTTTTTACATTAAATGGTGCGTAATTAAGGCTGTGCAACATACTTCAGAAACGATACTGCTTGCATATTTTGTTGAAATGAGTAAAGAAATTAAAGCTTCAACATTCTGGTCCCGATATTCGATGTTACGAGATGTACTTAATATCAAGCAAAATATCGACATTAGCCAGAATGACAGATTGCGAGCATTTTTGAAAAGGCATAATGATGGATATATACCTAAAAAATCCAATGTTCCCTCAGAGGAAAACATCGGCACCTTCTCAAATGAGGCTCAAGAGGAATATCTTGTTCAAAAGGTAATATTTCTAATATTTAATTCATATCAATTATGTGTTTATTGGTATATTCTACTTTAAGGTTGCTTTAATTATTGGCATATCAGGCTCCTGCAGATGCGATGAACTGCTAAATATGAAAATGAGTGATTTGGAAATTTTAGGAAAAAGCATTTGTAATTACAAAATCGGAATGGATAAAAATAATAAAGCAATACTATGATCTTCACAAGACCATTAGTTCCGTTCGTTTTTTTTACAAATAAGGAGTGGCAAGATTACAAACCACAGTGTTATTGGAGGTTTTCCCAAAAAAATAGCGGCGTTTTTTAAATTAGAAAATGCTCACAGGTTCACGGGACATTGTTTTAGAGGTACTGCAGATAAAACAGGTGCAGACATCTTACATTAAAAAAATTAAGAGGATGGAAATCCAGCGCATTATCCGAAGGATACGAGGAGATCCCGTTACATGGTCAAGTAAAATTTGCAAATATATTATCCCATATAGAAAAACCGGGAACGTCGGCCTTTTTATCAACTTCCGAAACCAATTACAATAATACAATGTTAAGCAACCATGGACTTACATTAACAGTTCGCAGTAATGAGAATTCAAATGTTACAATTAATATTCACCATGATTTAAATTAGTTTTGGTTCTTAATATTTTTCTTTATGTTATAATAGGGATGATGACAGTCACTGAGAATAACTGAAATAATGATTCGAAATCATTGTATAGATTACAAAGATTCTAAAGCAATCACTTATTTTTACATTACAATTGTGATTTTAATTATTTTAGTGAAAATATAAATACAAAATATGACAATCCGCTATCTTAACGAAAACACCGATCACAAACGTGTGACGTCAACCTTTTGTATATCGTTCGAACTTTTATCGTATTTTCTGGTTTTGCATCGTTAGTCTAGTCTATAAGCTTAAAATGGTGTTAATTCTACATACTTTTATCAAAATTATGTGGTTTAGCTCATTCGGTCCGGAATAATGTCTAGATCATTGTGCCAAATAATTTTGAAAATTCCAAAAGTTATAAACAATTCAACTCCTTCAAAAAATAGTGTTTGGTTTGTAGCTTATTGTTCGTAAATAATAAATATTTTCGAAATTTGAAAAAAAGATTCCTAAAGAGGAGGAAATTTAGTAAAAAAAGTTCTAACTCCCGGAACTGTACCTCCATTATTTATAATTTTAATTTAACGCTGAAAATAGCCCTCCGCGCGCCATTGTTAGGTTGCGCGCATCGCCTCGAAAGCGAGTACGTCACTTGGAATTTTTTTTTAAGTATTGGAAGTTAATTGAAAAATCTAAAAAAACTATAGTATAATCTAAACACTTTAAAGAATTGATTCCCGTTGGAATTTTTCATGAACACAAATTTTTCAATATGCTAGACGATTGTTAATTAACAAAATTTTTTTAAAATTTAGAGAAAGAATAATTCGTGATTTATTGACGTTAGTTGTCAACAAATACAAATCAACAAATTCAGTTTTTGTTTACCTTGGCACCTTGTTTCATGAATAGATTAGATGAAATTGGATTCAAAACTGATAATCTCGAGGCTATTATTTTATCAATTAATTAATGTAAAATATGCGTTAATTTGGACTTTTAATGGTGTTTCTGCTAGAAAAAAGCAGAAACTAAAAAATGTGTTATTTAGGCTGCTCTAAATGGACTAAAAATGGCGTCGATTTGAGTGTTTATGTTTGTCATGATGACAAAACGCTAAATAAAATGTAAATTCTGTTACATCTACCAATGAGACTGGCCATGGAGTTTCTTATTATAATTGTAGTTTTACTAATTGTGCGTTTAATTGAATAAACACTTCATTATGAATTATTTTCTCATAAAAATAAATCACTTTTAGCACTAGTATTTTACTTTTAACACCAGTGTCATAAAATGGCATTTTAGACACTGATAGCATGCGTTAAAAATTATACTTTTACTGACGTTTGTAGAAAATTACTATTCCAGAATCGTGGTCCTGGTATAAAAGTGATTTAATCCGGAAATGTCCGTTACACTAAAATTGAGAATATTGTTACGCGAGCTACTGCATCAATATGCTCACTTAGTGCCCCCAGTGAAATCCCCGTATGAGACGACTATGGCTCCTCCGCCCAATTTTCGAGAAGCATTCAGAATACGAAACATCGAGAATATCCAGTGAATCCGACAGAACGTCGGAAGATTTCTAGAATTACGGCGCGCGAGTATAAATAGGCCACAAGCATCGCTGCAGGCAATTAGTCAATCAGTGAGTGTTGATACCGAAGGAAAGTAATCGCGCCTCGATAAAGTGTTTATTAAGTGACTCTCATATAAATTATAATTAGTGTGTTTAGTGTATTACATAAATTATTAAATAAGGACTGAATTACATATAAATCTGTAAATATAAATTAATTGTAAATATAAATTAGAATAAACGTTACAATATCAAGAATTTGTAATCTTATTTAATTCAAATAGCTCATATTTTATGGAATGATTTATGATTCCGACCTGTATAAAATATCGCTTATCTAGTATTTGAGTTAATTCAGCAAATTCTCATACATAAAACACCATACCATTTTAAGGAAAGGATGGAAAGGATAACGAAGATGAAGAAGTTCTCTTCTACAATAGCACATTCGAGGGAAATCATTATAAATGTTTTGAGCATTCCCTGGCGAATTCAAACGAAAATATACAACAATGCTAGAAAGTACATTTTGGGACGTTATCAAAGGCCTGCAGCTTCCTGATAACGCCAATACACTCCAAAATGGAGGATGAATAATAAGAAAACGAGGTGGAGGCGCTTCATTTAATTCTGCTTCATCTTTTGTTGTACACGGTGCGTCTATCTCTCTCGCAGGAAAGCAGTTTCATATACTCTGGGGGAAGCGAAATTTATTACCTCCGGAGCCAGAGCTCTTTTTTTATTGTTGCTGATAATGAATAAACTATTCAGTCGTTTTTCAGCGTCAATTTTGTGAAGTAATCGCTTAATGTTGATTAAACAGGATGACAAAAAGAACGAATCATTTATTTTCGAATAATTCCAGAAATATTTGTGTTGATTCAAGTACACGGAAAGGAGTAAATTACTGCAATTTGCTATTTCGTGTATACAGCTTGTCTTAAAAAAATAAGTTGATATAGTTGTTTTCAATGGAACGCTGTTCAAAATTGATAAAAGCAATAAAAGGCAAAGGATTATCATCATGTCAGTTAGTCAAGCAGCGTATCTAGTTATGAAAATGGTATGGAATGCTTGAAAAAACTGGGACTGGGTGAGAGCATGTTCATCTTACTGTAGGTTCCACGACACACTAGAATAAAAGAAAGGTCAGAAACACCCTTTTGGGGACCGGAACATTTTTTCAGTATCAGCTCCAATGTAATATTGGAAGAAATAGGAAACGGCGCAAAAAATAGGAGATGTGTCCATTGGAAAGATCTAATAGGACTTGGACAATCAAATATAGGTACTACTGGAAAACCACAACCAGGTGAGAACAAATGAATGACCAAGCCAGAGTAAGACTGCACTAAGTGTTTTGACAGGTATCCTGACAACATTGAATGAGCACGTCAAAAAGCTCAAACTAGTGGAGTAAAAAGAATGTAGGATCTGTAGAATGGAAAAAGGAACCACTCTCATACTTGCGGAATGCATACCAGTACAGAATCCTAGGGCACACCATCTAGGAGACTACTGGATAGAAGAGGGACACTTACCTAAACTGAAGCCTGCGGATATGCTGAAATTCCTCCTGGAAAGTGGTCTAAAGGAACAACTAGTCTCTGAGACTGTCCTCAGGAACTAAGTAGAAGAAATTGAGCACAATAAATATATCAGGTCTCAGTGAGTGTCTCCCCAGTATACATACATACGTTCCTTCTCTTCCATACATAACCGACAAATAGGTTCACCCTGTTATACAATGGTGTTCATGTGGTTCATTTTAAAATGGAAGGTTACCAAAAGTGAGTCTGATTTGATGGAGAATTACTGTGGGGCATCTCAACCGAACGTTCTTAAAGCAGAGTACAAAAGAATATCATAATGTAATACATGTTGTTCATGTTTTTTTTTTGACAGTTTTCTTTACTAAGTTGTATTTCATAGTAAATATTTGCAAATGTAGTATTTACGAATGATGATTTTTTATATCTTATTATTATTTACGGCGAGTGTAAAAGAATTGTTGAACGAACATGCCGTGTTTTTGCAGAAAGATATGTTGAGCATTCCCTGGCGAATTCAAACGAAAATATACAACAATGCTAGAAAGTACATTTTGGGACGTTATCAAAGGCCTGCAGCTTCCTGATAACGCCAATACACTCCAAAATGGAGGATGAATAATAAGAAAACGAGGTGGAGGCGCTTCAAAGAATTGTTGAACGAACATGCCGTGTTTTTGCAGAAAGATTTGTAGATCGACCAAATGCAACTGGTGATATTGTAAGAAGATTGTTCAAAACCTGCCGTCAGTTGAGAAAAAAATTGATAAAAATGAACCTCTAGTGGACAGTGACATAAACAAAATTAATGTTTTGGGTTATTTTACGGCCTCTCCAAATGCCTCCATTGAAGATTGTGAGAGAGATCTTACTTTTGTCGTCTAGAACAATTCATCGCATTTTAAAAAAACACAAATGGAAACCATTTTCATATCATTTGGTGCAACAGTAACAATTAGGGGATCTTCCTCGAAGGGTAGAATTCTGTGAATGGTTTGTAATAAATACCCAAGAGGATGAAAAAAAGTTATATGGTGTGATGAAGCAAAGTTTAGCAAAAATGGATTACTTAATCGACATAACTCCCATTTTTGGTCTAATGAAAATCCACATGTTATTAGAGAACGTTATTTCCAAGGTAGTTGGAGTTTTAATGTTTTGTGTAATAAAAGACGGTTAAATTTCAACATTAAAATTTTATGATGAAAATTCAAATGGTGAAAGATATTGCCACATTTTAGAAGAAGCCTTACGACCGGCGTTACATACTTTAATAAATGGAGAGGTATCAGCAAGATGGAGCACCTCCTCTTAACTTTGGGCCTGTTGCTCAGCATCTTTACAACATGTTTGATGATATATGGATTGCCAATCAGGGTTCGTTTTGTTGGCCAGCTCGCTCTCCTGACTTGGCTAATTTAGATTTTGGTATTTGGGGTTACATTAAAAATATGGTATTTTCCAAACCTGCTACGACAAAGGAAGATATGATGTAGAGAGTCTTACTTGCTTTTAACCTTTTAACTCCGACTATATTTCCAGAATTACAAGACATAACTTAATGAAAAAGATTCATAAATGCTTAGAAGAAGATGGTGCTAACTTTTAACACTTATTATAAAACTTTATTTGTTTAATATTAAGTACATTTATTTATTTTTGTTTGTAAATTATCTAATTAAATTAATACACGATACCTAGTCAATGTTTTTAATGATATCCACTATTAATAATTATTCCATGCTATTGGTTACTTTTCAGAATAAATAACTTATGAAAAAATGATGAAATATCACCTTAAATAATGGAGATCATGGTCTACTCTTTACTAATGTTGAAATAATTAAGTTTTGTTTGTTATGTTTTAACTAAGGGATATCTCAAAAGTGGTTGGATTTAGGTATAGGAAATATCGATACCAAACGAATTGGCTCAAATAAATACAGCGGAAAATGTAATAAAATAAAGGGTGTACTATTTAAAGCAAGCAGCTTATAAATGATTTAAATTGTGCATGTTGGCGGTTAAGTTTGAAACGCCCTGTATGAAATATCATGATTTTGACATATGGAGTTAACGGACAAGCGCTTGTTGTTTATTGGTTACAAATTCACGTCATTAGCTTCGTTATTAATGGAGATATCGTTATTCAATGTGGACTAGGATTTTTTCAAAATTTTGAAAAATGTCGAATTATCCTGAAAACACATTTTTGGTATGGGACATTGTGCACAAATTTTATCTAAAATTTCATGTAGAATTGGAAAATAAAATGAAAAATATTAGGTTCTATTTAAAATAACAAAGTTTATGTCTACTTCCGGTATAACCGGAAGTGCCACATTCAGGACAACATTATATTTGAACTCAGCGTCATCCAAAACCTACAGCTTCGTAATTTCAGATTTTTAACATAACTGTATCCGCCATTACCTACTTTTAATCAAAGCTTTTCGCGCCACAACCTGTATATAAATACAATAGCAGTATAACCTAATTTTTTCCATAAAATCTGTATTTTAAAACAGCTAAAAATAACTGATATGACAATAAAACTGTTCCTACTTAAATAATTAAATATTTTAATAACCGTTTCATACTTTAACTTGCTAGTAGAATTAACAGAAAGAATTTCTCATTTTGTCCACAAAAAGTAAATTTTTGTTAACTTTATAAATTATGAACTTGATAGTGCTTTTTATACTTCATGTAAACGATAGATATATCCATCATATTTTTATAAACCTTTTAAAAGGGACACAAACACATTATGCTTTAGTAATAGCTTACAATTTAGAGTGTTATGTGATATATTGTTGGGTTTATTCACTTTATTAACAATTTATGATAGTACCTACCAAAAACACTGGTTTTATTACCTATATATATTTTTCATTATAACAATAGCAATAATTAACATAAATTGCATATTTTGCTAAACTCAATGGATAAATCCAAAACATGAATCACTACTTAATTAAGATATTAAATTAAAATGATGGATCAAAAATGGCGGAATAATGTCATATTATTGATATTGCGTGAAAAATGTAAGCACATTTTTTTTGTTTCGGTTTTCAAAACCGTCTGATAAGGTATTAAGCTCACAAAATCGTCTAGCATATCATATTTATCAGTTTAATTATGATCATATAGATTTTTTAAAACAAGGTTTATGCACTGTTCAAATTTTTGAAATTTAAATCTTTTTGCAGCGTTCCTGTCGCCGCGCCACCCGCGAAATCGATGCCAAACTATTGTTTTAAAGTAAATAAATGACAATGAACGTGTTAAATAAACAAGGTTAGCGCGTGTCACTGTATTTATTAAATATAATATAAACAGAAAGGTTAATCTGGTTTATAAGGATGTGATATTGAAAGCAAGGTATTTAACCGGAGGTGAGGATTTTATTAATATTACTATTTAAACGGTTTTATTTAGCTTACCCTGTTTGGGTAAAATTAAGTAATTGAAATTTTACCTCCTGTCTGTCGACAGATTGATCTTAAATTTGGTATACTGCTTTAGTTGGGATGACAATACAAGTATGTATAGGTATTCAGAATAATTTTAAATCCAAGGTGACAGCCACCACAAAATGGCGGAATACATTTTTTTATTCGACTCCCTCAATATGGATATCAAATGAAAGGGTTTTACTAGTAGAATACAGTAGCTCTTGATTTGAGTAATGGGTATCATATGAAAGTGCTTTACAAGTAGAACTAAATACTGAAACACAACGAAAAAGAAGGCTTGAAAAGCGGAAGTAAAGTATAGAGCAAAACGTCCAAAAGAGAGTGGAATTAAGGCAATAGAGTAGACCACGAATTTGTGTATTTATGTACGAAATTTTTTTAGGAAGGACAAGGTTACGTGGCACTGAGTCGAGTAAAGTTTTTGGAGGGATTATGTATCGAGGAGTTAGGTTGCATCAAATTTACAGAAGAAACCGTGTAATAAAGAGGCACTGAAAGAACTAAATAGAATGAGAACTAAACGCTACAAAATAACTGGATACGTCTTAGGTATCAGTCAACACATCACTCTCCTCATCAATCTAGGATCAGACAAAAAACTAAAATCGTGGGGCGCGTGAAATTTTTTTCGATTATAGTCTTATATAATGTAACTATTGTCATTAGAGATAGATTTGAACTTATTCTCCTAAAATAATTGATTTTTTGTTTATATACAAATCATTCTCAATAAGCCACGATTCTAATAATTTAATAATATTCGGCATTTTATTCATCGTCTCTTCCACATTTTCACCCTCCACTGAGAGTGTAGTGTCATCAGCAAATAAATTTAAGACTAATGGAATATCACAGAACTTATCAATATCATTAATATATAAAATAAATAGAAGAGGCCCCAATACTGTTCCTTGAGGGACTCCATACTCCATAAGAAGTTTACTGGACTGATAACTATTTGCTTTTACCTGTTGGTAACGATTTTTCAAGTAACTTCTGAACCATTTTCGCCCATTTCTAAGTATAGAAACGCTCTTCTTTCAAAATCAAGAAAAACAGTACAAATAACTTTTTTTTAATTTATAGATTCCTTCCACTTTGAGACAACCAGTTGCAGTGCAGATTCACAACAATGTTTCTCTCTAAACCCAGACTGATTTTCAATTAAAATGTTGTTATTATTAATAACAATATCAGTTCCTGGCATACTATAGGTAGATAATGCCTATACGACTCTCAAATTTTTTCAATACAATGTAGCACTATCGAAAAAGATATACTAAATATGCATTGGGGTAGAATGAAAGACGAGTTATTGATTGTATGAAAACTAAATACCGGCCTAAAGCCGTTATGCTTTCTTATGCATACATAAAATATTATTGATATACCAGTTAAATTTTTTTCATTAATTTTATATATTAGATCGTATCCTCTTGCATGTAAGATACCTAATATTTATGAAGAAAGCAGAAGATAATTCAAAGATGATATTTTGCAAGCTCCATTAGCATTAATCAATAATTAATAGTGGTTGCGTGTTTTTGTAGCTACCAGTTAATTAACTACTGGTTTCATTAAGTTTTAGTGAGGAAGATTGTCACCTTTAAACCCATCGGAATGCATTTCTGTGCATTACATAATCTTACACTTTAGGTCCAATAACATTTTAACGGGTAGAGATGACATAAGAAATTGATAATAATCCATGCAGTATGCATTATCCCACGGATATTTCAGGGATAGCATATTCCAGATTAGACAGTTTTTAGTTTAGGCGAGTGCCCCTCTTCTATCCAGCAGTCTCCTAGGATTCTGTATGTGAATGGAGTTTTTTTTCGATTCCACAGATTCTACATTTCTCTTGCTCCACTAGTTAGAGGTTTTTGAGGTGCCCATTCGGGTGGCAGTGTCCTGCTAGGAAACCTGTCAAAACGATTATTGCAGGTTTATTCTGGCTTAGGCATTCATTTGATCTCAACTGGTTGTAGTCTACGATGAGTATCTTTGATTGTCTGAGCCTAACTAGATCCCTCTAATGGCCAGATGGGCGTTGACAACAAAAAATAAGTGTGATGCAACGATTAAAAAGAAAAAAAAAATAACTAGGAGAGCAGAAAGAAGGAAGCTATCGAAGAGAGATAGATAGATATTACTCACCGGTCACTGTACCCTGAGAAAGAACATGCATACAATTGGCATATATAGGGAGGAACCGATCTGTTGGTTGTGCATGGAAGAGGAGGAAACAGCCTCACACATTACCTTCGAATGTGAAGCACTGTCTCACTGGAGATGTAGACTCCTAGGACTAGAGTATCCAAGGGAGGATTTCTCCAAAAAGCCTTAAGGCTGAGGTGCCGAACTCTTGGTGGTGCCGAACCAATCAATCAATCTAAAAAAGAAGACCAAGGATTCATAGAATGAGATGAAAGTAATGAAGAGGTTTAAGAGTGAACAGTTGGTGTAATAAGATTATTTTTCAACGTTTCTAAAATCCGATAGACAGTTACAAATTCAATAGGTATCAGCTCCAATGTAATATTGGAAGAAATATGCAAAGCCGATAAAAAAAGGAATCTGACCATTGGAAACATCGAATAGGATTTAGACAATCAAAGAGTCTTCTGGGTGACTACAACCTGTTGAGATCAAATGAATGCATAAGTCAGAGTAAGACATTGTCGCCTGAATAGTCACCTGGAAAAGCTCAAAATAGTGGAGGAAGAAGAATGTAGATTCTGTGGTATGGAAGAAGAAACTTGCATCCACATACTTGCGAATTACACAGCAATTCAGAATCCTAGGAGACTCTTAGATACACACTGGTACTGGTACAAAATGTTTGGTATGTTATCTTAGAGAAGGAAAAAACAACGATGGCATGGTGAATGGTCGCATGAAGTATAACCCGAATTCCCAAAAACAACACAAGGCGGATCCCAAAGATGAGCAATCAGTGGAAGGTTGATACCCAATAAGAATAAAGTGCTCCCTGTTTTTTTTGCTTAAAAAATCACAGAGCTAGCTTTACGAGAATATTGAAACTGACAGGCTTTTTCTTACGGTAAATCAAGCTTGGAACAAATTCGTGGGATGGTGCATAAATAGACAAATAGGCGTGGATGTTACTTCGAAGTGGTTCATAGAATCTGCTAAAAAACATTTATAATAATTTTGATTTTCATCACTGAAAAAAATCAGATTCAAAAAATGCTTCGTATCGCTATTTTCTCTGTAAAGTTTTCACAAAGTTCTGATCGTCGATCTCTCTCTGATCTGATAAGTTGGGAGGGTAGGGCAACCCCACAGCACCTATTCTCTGTTCCTCAACCAGTCTATGGTTTTAACATAGTTGATAACGTTCCAAAGAGGAAGAGGAAGAGGAAGAGGAAGAGGAAGAGGAAGAGGAAGAGGAAGAGGAAGAGGAAGAGGAAGAGGAAGAGGAAGAGGAAGAGGAAGAGGAAGAGGAAGAGGAAGAGGAAGAGGAAGAGGAAGAGGAAGAGGAAGAGGAAGAGGAAGAGGAAGAGGAAGAGGAAGAGGAAGAGGAAGAGGAAGAGGAAGAGGAAGAGGAAGAGGAAGAGGAATAGGAAGAGGAAGAGGAAGAGGAAGAGGAAGAGGAAGAGGAAGAGGAAGAGGAAGAGGAAGAGGAAGAGGAAGAGGAAGAGGAAGAGGAAGAGGTTACGATTGGATGATACAGCCGAGCAATAAAATCTTCCTGTTCGCAGCCTCGAAATGAGGATGTGTCTGATAGCCCCATTCTATGAATATGTTTCTTTAGTTGACCATATCCGGTCAGAAATCCTGTTGCAGAACGTAGGTTCCCCGGGTCACATCGCCAAGAATGTCGGCGCTATTGCACTGTCAGGATAGTTCGCAGTATTTTGCTTTATCCCACATTTTTTAAACTCATTGTGAGTATGTTCACGAGCTAGGCTTACTACTACTGAAACTGATGGCGGAGGAGGCAGCTTCAAAAAGTTTTTGAGCTGCTGCCTTCCTAGCCAGGACATCATCCGCACGGTTACCCTTAAACTAGCCTTGATCTTTGGCAAACGACAAACGACAGTCGATCATTGATAAAAATCATCTTCAGATTTCTTGCCAATTCACTTGTATATGTTGTATGGTAATCTAGTACATCAGATAGTCTATCTAAAGTTTTATCTTCATTAGCTGCACCTTTCGGTCACTGTCGTTGAACGCCTCTGATGCGATAATTACGGTGAAGCAGAGTCGAGTGCGGTTAGTATTTGGGTGAGTGAACACTGTCGTAGAGCCCGAACAGCCTGCAGCGAAACACCTTAGATTACTAGGGTGCATTTTGGACTACTAGGGTGAGTAGCATATCATAGCTCGCAAGCATTATACCAATAAGCACGAGGTATAATGTCTTTCGGATGAGACGTAAAACCGAGGTCCCGAGTCCATTGAACACTAGTGGATGCGGCACTGTTTCTGGTGAGGGGTGGAGTGCTCTCGGTGTCGGTGATTAGTCTCAGTTGCAGAAATAGAACAACTTTAAATAACTGAATTAAAAAAAATCCTTTCGGTCTACCAGACTATAGTTGTCAAATCAAATCCCTGCATTTGAATACAAATCTTCCAGCCTTGTTTGATTGCTAAATAATTATTTTGTGAAAAATAAGCCGTTTTCGCTTAAAAATAGTTTAGTATCTTTCAAACTACAAATATCTCCAGTTGACACAGAATTTGGTTAATCAATGGAAATGCGAAACAGAGTATAGATTAGCGTTGCAGCTGTCAACAAAAATTTGAGTTAAAATGTCGTGTTTCTGTTTACTTTGTAGGTGTGTAACAGAAATAACAGATGGACCACCGAGCGTCAATTCGACCTCAACACCAACCGACTAAAACGGAATTCAGTTTACTCATGTGAACGAAGCTAATTAAATTTCGCTAATCGTTTTTGGGTTCTCTTTTGTGTTGCAGTTTGGTCACTTGGATACATATTGGACGTTTTGTTACGTTTTGCATAATCTCCTGTTTGTTTTAACTCCTAAATGTAACATTGTTTATTCACACTAACAGCCAAAAATGACGGTATTATCTTATGCATCTTTTATCGGTGGTTTTGAAAAATGTAAATAAACGTTATCGATTGTATTTTTCTTTCGAAATACGAAAATATTATTTTGAATAGAAAATTGTTTATACAGAGAGCTCAAATGAACATGTGGATACACAGAAAGAGTAAATCAATATTTTTCATAGTCATTTTTTGATAGTTACTTTGACTATCTCCCTCATGTACATATTTGATGTAATATTACAATGCGCTTTTCACTTGAGTCGTCGGTCGTGATTGTGTAACGATAATTTCGTTCACTTTAATTTTCTCTATTTAATTAATAATAAATTATCGTATGGGCGGCGAATAGCCAGTCCTTTCTCATACCCAACACCGAGAAATGCTTCGAGGCTAAATGTATTTACTCTCGACAAGAGTCGAAATCAACGTTTTCATACGGGCCGAACGAGTTCCGTCTGTCGTGAAAATAGCTACTGCTATTTGTTATTCCCACTTCGACCTCGTTCTTATCGCTTCTTCTACCAATTATTAATTAAATGTGAATTAAGAATTCACTATTGAAATGTAAATTCCTTTCCTGGTCGAAGCGTCTGAGCTTGACATGAACACGAGACGTAAGTCTGTTCTCTTTCATATGATTTCATGTATTTAAGCAGTGGCGAAGAGGTTTCATTCTTCTTTCCTGTGAACATGTGCTATTGAAGCAAAATTTTACTGTATCTTATCTTATCTTTAAAAAGTGCATTCATGTGAATGGTAAGTTATTTCGCTTTAATGTGTGTTAACTATTCTTTCTTAGCAGTTTCCACTTTCCTATTTTTACTATGTAGCAATGTCGTTCCAGTGTCAGGAGTATATATCGATATGATTTTTTTTTTGTTCTTTCATATTTCTTTCATATTTTCTTTGAATATATTTCAAACCTTTTTAAAATATATACCTACATGTTTGAAATATGTCTGTATTTACCGGTATAGAATCAATTATTCGATTTTATTGTTTTTTTATTTGCTTTCTTTTATTATTTCTTTTTTCTAAAATACAGGATGTATGAACCACGTTGTTAAATGATTTCTTTAACATTGTAATATCAAATTCATACTTCAGACATCCTGGATTTTGTTAAATTGGGTAAATTTGTTCCTGATACTATCATTGTTCCTTAGCATTTTACCTGGGACAGCAATTTTACCTGGGACACTCTACCTGGGACATGAACGTTACCTGGGACAAGAACTTTACCTAAAACCAAAACTCTACCTGGAACTTCAACAAGGACTCCATCTGTCAAGGACTTTATCTGGAACCAGGACTCTATCACTCCAGGAAAGTAACATCTATGTATTTCATCGCTTCTTCAACTCTTCAACATAGAACAACCCAATGACAACCTAGTCAGTTTTTTTTCATGTTCATTGTTTTTTTTTAAAGAGTCAATATACAACTTGTAAATTTAATAACGTTGTTCATAAAGTTTATTTTCCCTTCCAATATTCAAGGATTTGTCGCTATAATGCTGATGTGAGTAACAAATAAACTAGTATTATTCAGGGTGGCGCCCACTTACCTTTCCTAACTTTCATAATTTTTCTTTTATTAATTTCAGTAACTTGATTAATAATTAACTTTCTTCAATACCTTAATTAAAATAAATTTCAAATAGGATTACCCGAGAACCGGTAAGACTACTCTCTGAATTTTTACTAGTTTGGTCTCAGAATCTACACCTGAGGTGCTCTCTAAACTGAGTAGCCGTTGCCACTGAGCTGAAAATTGCACTGTTTTGGTTCGTTTCTTCGCAAAATTACAGCCAATGACAATAATGGAATAATGGACATACAAGCAGATGAAGAGCCAGGTTATATAGAAGAGGGAACGGGGCAGAAAATATAGTCAAAAAAGAAGAGAGACAAAGGAGTTTGGATAATTGACAACGACAATGGGTGCTGGAACGAAGTGGACCCGGACTTTTATCCCTGGGAAAATGATATAAGTGCGCCCACAGGCGTACTAACTATTTCTTCACGCAGTTCCTGACGGGACATGGAACGATTAGGGCTTATACTTATGGGATAAGGAAAACCGCGGGCGATCTGTGTCCCGACGGTGGAGTGGTGGATGACGCGGAACACGCGGTCTTTCGGTGTGTCAAGTACCATGAAGAAAGATGTCAGTTGGAATTGGCCCTAGGCGCGGAATTAGGAAGACCAAAAGAAATTTTTGAGACAATAATGTAGAAAAACAAAAAGTCTGAACTCTTTATAGGGGGGGTTACAAAGTATATGAAACGGAAGGAAGCAAGAGAAAGGGCGAGAAAAGGATAATTTCGAAAACAAGCAACCAGAAAAGCTGGCGTAACCGATGAGATGTTCGCTAAGAACGGCACCTGGGCGCCAGCCAGAGAAGAGAGGTGGGTTTTAGTTGGTAGGCGGTCAAAAGCGGCCTCCTTGCGGAGTGGATGGGCCTATGCCTTTTATAGGCGTAGGGTTTTCAAAATGTGATTGGCTGAATCCGTACCCCTGGGTCATCTTCCCAGGCGTCTTTTAGAAGATTTCCCACCTCCAAAAAAATATTAGGTTACGTTAGGTTAGGTTCCGTGCTTCGGAGGGTTGGATGAGAGAGGCTGGAAGTGATTCACTAGAAGGAGAAAAAGAGTCCTTCGGAAGAAGCAAATCGATACCGACAACCCCTACCAGAGAAAGAAGAAAGAAAGTTACATGTGGCGAACAAGGTGTTTTTCAGTCCAATGATACAATACACTGAGGAAGAATACGCGGATGAAGACTTCAGGACCAGCCCTATTCACCAGCTGTACAAAAGAAAGCGAGCGGAGAGTCAGCAGCACCGGAAGCATCGGTAGAACTCCTGGAGATGAAAGTTATGACAAAGAAGATGAAACAGAAAAGCAAAGAGCTTACCAAGCTAGTCGCCAATAATGTCAATACGAAGTTGGAAATCAAGAAAGCAATAAAGGAGATGAACCAGTTGGCGGAAACCTTCTTCAGAAAATTCGAGGATTATGAAGAGTCAGGAAAACAGCAAGGGACTGTCAAGCCGAAGGAAACAGTCGACATAAACAACCAAACGGAATCACCCGAGGTAAGGGAAATGGGTGCGCAAATGGGTATCGTAGACGACCAGGAATTGAGCACAGCCACTACGTTTGAAAATGTCTTCAAGCTGCTTGGCACATATTGGCCGGAGGAGATTTATAAGGCCACCAAGTTTGAAGTTGGACACCCAGTCAAAGCCGCCATGAAAGGGGACAAAGCGTTAGTGATAGATCCGCAAGACAAGAGTGGAAAGGGTGGCTCCAAACTTATTATAGATAGGGTCCCGGAAATAGATTAGGGAACCTGAAACAGGGAGAGTTAGAATATCTCATGACAGCGACCAAAACCTATACGAGCAAAGGCCACATAGAGGAGAGGACCAAATTGACATACCAGGTGGACTCAAGTGGAACAAACGAGATGAGGGAGTTTTACGAGGCAGTCTGCTGTTTGAGAGACAAAGTATTGGGAGAGACCCGTTACGAAATGTATTTCGCCACTCTCTGTTGTCATCCGTCCGCTTGCGTATACGTGGAAAAGTGTTGACAACCAATGTTTAACGAGTATTTCACAGATCTCTCTTGTAATTTGACTTCAACAACGACTCTGTACTTGATCGGAATTTTCAGATGAACTATGGTTCTCGTTAAACAAGAAGCTGTACAACCGGCTCTAAATAAAATATCCAAAAACATCGGGAAAAGTATCGCGGAAAATACGACAAAGGTCCAATGCATACACCTGGGGACAATTACTGTCTTTTGTAATGAGCGAAGGTAGAATTCAGGGAGTCAGCCTGCAGATGAGAATCTAGCAAGTGTACTCGAAGATTGGACGTTAAATATGCGAAAAATAGATGGCCAAGACTACAAAGAAAGCACAATTAAGAGCACTACCTCAAAAACACGCATGGAAAAGTACTACGATAGGAAAGTCAATCCATTTGGTAATGTTACTTACAAGGAGACAAGAAAAGCGAGAGGTTTCAAACGATAAAAGCTTCACATCATTTGCTACAAAAGACACATGCGATGAAAATATACCAGATGGGCTAATCAAAAAGGTTTTTTATGTATTTTCTTACGAACTTGCATGAAGGGGACAAAATATATGCAAACTTTTTTAAACCCGAAATTTTGGAAATATAACTGGCAGAAAAGAACACGATCCACTTTTGTCCAGAACGGCACAAGGAAGCAATAGATTTTTTTAAAATTTTATGTCTCAAAGTGGTTGGCGAAAATTCTAGTTTATGTCCAGTGATATATTATTGATAATTATTTCGATATTGACATATCATCGTCAGAATGACAGAAGTTACATTTTATGTGATGCCTGCTTGATGATTAATATTTTGGCTAGACCAAATAGTAAGTGACCTATCTTGTGATTGACTTAATATATATGAATAGAAAAAAGAAGAAGATATGATTTCACAAATATTCAAGCGTAGGTACTATTAGCCCTATGGGGATATCTAAATACTCAATTGGAAATTCAATAGAACTAATCAAACAATTAAAAAAAAATTAAAAACATACAAACTACAAGATAACTCTAAACTTATTTCATTTGATGTTACCAATATGTTCTCTAAAATTCCTCCAAAAGAGAGCATAACACTTGTTAAAAATTTACTAGAGGATAAAAATATCAATCCAGGAATAATATCAGATATACTTAATTTGTTTGATGTATGTATTAATCAGAATTATTTCACTTTTGATAATAAGGTATATATTCGAAAATAAGGTTTACCAATGGGAAGCCCTATATCACCAATTTTAGCAAACATTTTTATGGACAGTTTAGAAAAAAATATCTTTGAATGTAACATTTCAAAAAATATATTATTTTGGTATAAGTATGTAGATGATATATTAGCTTGTTTTGTAGGTATAGTGAACGACAATTAGATATATTGTTCAATCCAAAATTAAAAATCCAAAAATTAAATTTACATTAGAAGTTGAAGAAAATAACTCAATTTTCTTGATATTAAAATTCAAAGAGTCAATAATATACTTGATTTTTCAATTTACAGAAAACCAACACATACTGATGTGACTATACCAGATAATTCCAATCATCCCATGTCACATAAATTAGCAGCATATAATTCAATGATACATAGAGCATTTTCAGTTCCTATGAACAAATCTAATTTTGATAGAGAAATTAATATAATTGAACAAATAGCCACATCCAACGGTTATCCATTACATATAATAAATAAATTAATTAATAAAAAAGAGGAAAAAGTGGCATTACAATTAATATTTCCTGTAAAAACTAGGGAAATACAAAATTACAAAACCATCACATATGCTGGTAATGTTTCTAATAATATTTCAAAGATAATATCTTGATCAACAAATACAGTAATTTCTTTTAAAACAGAAAACAATGTGAGTAAAAAATTGTTAAATGTAAAAACAAAAATACCGCTATTAAAAAAGTCTGGAATATATAAACTTAAATGTCCAGAATGTAATGCTGTCTATATTGGTCAAACAATTCGAAATTTTGAAATTAGATACAATGAACACTCACGAGCGTACAGATTAAAACAGCCAGATAAATCACATTACGCAAAACATCTTCTTGACATAAAACACCTAACACAGAACTAGAAGTACTGCATATTTGTGGTAAGAAACAAGAACTAGATTTCCTTGAAGAACTAGAAATAAGAAGACACTCAAGAGACCCACAATATGAAGTTGTCAATGAACAGATAAATCTAGGGAGCTCTCCACCATTAAATTGTCTTCTTAAGTAACAATTGTAAAGATCAGCAGATATAGTTTTCCTTGGTTTCCTATATCATTGCACAGTTATACTGATCTTAAATGGGAAAAATATATCCAGGATATCTCCATAGGGCTAATAATACCTAAGCTTGAATATTCGTGAAATCATATCTTCTTCTTTTTTCTATTCATATATATTAAGTCAATCACAAGATAGAGAAACAGGAAATAACAAACCATTCCAAGAGCTTCTGCTGTAACTGCTTTGGCAAAGAGAGGAGTTAGTGGAGGACAGTTGATAAAAATAACTGGTCACGCGTCTGGTTTAAATAAGGCGTACTTACAACTCGATGAATGAAATAATGAAAATTTTCCTCATCTATTTTCAGGTAAGTTAAAAATGAAGAATAGAAATATAAATTTCTATTACTGATAAACATGTTTGACAAAAGAAAATAAATATCAACAAACATTATAATAATAAAGGTGTTTATTAACAAAGTCTTTATAGTTACAACAAAATAACAATAAAATTAACAGTCGGGCGAGGTTCAAACCAACCACTTGTGAAATCGGGCGGCTGTTCTACCACCTAACCCTTTAATAATAGGTCGATGCTCGCATCTTATATACAATAAAAAGAGTAAACTATTTGAAATAATCAATAAAGATAACGATGAAGGGTAAATTAATAACCTGTGTGAACAATTAAAAAAAAATATCAATTGGTGTTACTAGTTAAAAATGTACATAGTTTCAACTTAAATGATTTGGAAGCTCTAACAGAAACTGAAAAGTTATTATAAATATTTGTAATACTATAACTAAACGAACGCTTGAATAATGCATTATGATGTAGCGGAGGAGTGAGTGTACCCTTAAAACGGATATTTAAATTATGTACATCAGTTCTGAATTTTACTTTCCTGACAAGGTAAACAGGAGTTTTATTAGAAATAAGTTTATAAAATAAGCATCCGGAATGTAACAATCTTCGTTGCTTCGTTTTTAACCACCTTAATTCACCATAGAATTTACTAATGTGATTATATTTCCTCGCTCCATAAATAAACCTTTTGCAATTTTCGTATCCTATCTTCATCAAATTTACTTATATGTGAATTATATAAAACGTCAGAGTGATTGAATGTTGATAAAACTAAAGCTTCCGTTAGCAGTGTTTTTAATTCACTTGTTAACATATGTTTGATTAAATATGCCTTTTGTAAATTTTTAGAAATCTGCTTTGTGAAACGTAGATCTTGGTCTAAAATTATGCCCAGATCCCTAACTTGTTCCTCTATTTTGATATGCCGCATGTCAATTGAAATACTTGAATTCATGCAACAATTTAGAGGATACCTTTACTCGATCAATTTTTTTCCCAAATAAAATTGCCGTTGACTTAATAGGTTTTAGATCTAGGCACTGGTCTACAGAAGCTTTATTATTACTAAGATCATAATTAGTTGCTGCCATGGCCTCTCAAACTCGGGATAAAAAGACAGATAAACTTGAGTATCGTCGGCATAGAAATGTTGTCTACAGGATAAGAAAATTTTGGGAAAATTAGAAATATACAGACTGAAAAATAGAGGGCCCAAAATTGAGCCTTGTGGAACACCTTTGGAATTATATAAAAAAGAAGTCAATTCTTCACCATATTCTACTGCTTGTACTGATATAGTCTTGAAGTAATAGAACAGCATCATTTGAAAAATTGTAATACCGTAGTAAAGCTGTGAAGAGTTGGTGGTTAATGGTATCAAACGCTTTAGTGTAGTAGTCTAACAGTACCAGCATAGTAAGTATACCTTCATCACTCGATGAATGAATGTTATCAATTATTGATAGTAACGCTGTACAGCAACTGTGCTCTTTTTTAAAACCTGACAGATTATCTGGAATTAACTTAAACTTTTCTATAAACGTATTCATTTGCAATTGTATTTCTTTTTAAAAAAATTTTGAAATGGTAGGAAGAATACTCAAGTCATTAAGGGATGATGGATTCGAAACTTTGGGTAAGGGGATAACTCTAGCTTTTTTCCAAGATGCAAGAAATACTGAATTGTTCAAACAAAAATCAATCACACGGGTTAGGAAAGGTAAAATAAATGGAATGCAAAGATGCAGGGTTAATATATTAATATCATCCAAGCCAGTTGCTTTACTCTTCAATTCAACAATAATATCTAAGATATCTTCTTCCGTAACAGTTTCAAAAGTAATCGATTGTGGAATACTCAAATTACTACCCTTATAAAACGATCAAACATCACAATTGGGTTGAATATTCGGTACATATGAAAGGAAATGAAAGATTGATCCATTTTAGGAGGGAAGACAAAACAGGAAGTTTAGAAACGACCAACCTGATAATTCTTCCGTGTTTTTGGTCTTTAGAAAAACTGGTCCATCAAATTCACGAGATTCTCCGAACTAATCCCATCAGCTTGATCAAATTTTTTAAACAGCATTCCGAGTTCCACTGCTTATGGTTTATCTCCATCCAAATCCACCACGATATCTTCAATATTGAAATTTTTGGTAGAAATTCTTATTCAGCTACCTGAAAAACATACAATAATACTATTTTCAGAACTACCACAAATTTTGCAACCTAACATTATCTATTTCTTGGACTAACAGTCGTCAAGTGCCCTTATTGTGTACTATATGGACCTTATTCACTATTTTTACCAATACCTTCAGGAAAAATATTTTCCAGCGTTCACCTTGTTAAGAATTGTGACTATAAAAAATTCCCGTAATAAAAATCTATTCAATCCATATCTCAAAATATAAAAGGCATCAATTACGACCGAAGAATAACTCCAAGAATACGAGTAGAGGCAATTCTAATATTTTCTTTACACTTTTATTTTCACCAGTCTGAATCGTGCTGTTGGAAAGATAAAATAGGATTACTTTTTCCAATATATCAAAAGCTTCTGATGAATTGTACCAAATGGTTCCTATGATTAAAGTAATAAGGGAAAAAGGGCATTTCGTTCGGGCGAATCCGCAAAAGGATGAATGTTACCCATAATGTCGCGTATAATATAGAGAAGGAAGTAAAAGGGAACAAATCGGAAACTGTTATATCAACTGACAATATTTCAAGCTTTAGAGAGTGGTCGTGGTCTTAGTTGCCGCTAAGCCAAGATTTCTTGTGTGAATAACTATTTGTTTGTTTTTGAAAAATCGTTTAGTGTTGAATGTTAGGTTAGGTTAGGTTAGGTGAATTTAATTTCAAAAGGAGACTAAATGGGAATTATTAATTGAAGCAAAAAATATGATGAATATATTACAATTTCTATTCAAATTCTTGATATCCTTTAATTAAATATTTCCTATAAAAATATTGGTATTAATATTTTTTATGGCTTTTATTTGCTATTCCTTTTAGTTGTAAAAAATTATTGAAAACTAGAGTTTATCCTTCAAATGTTTCATATACTTATAACCACATAGGACATCCTTAAGAGATCCAACACTCATCTTCAGGTGTTTAGATTTGTATATAAATCCTAAACATATCCCGAGGATATTCAGAATATATTCAAGATCAACCTGAGGATATCTTGAGCTGTTTGGAGAAAATGCACAGTCCAAGGAAAAATTTATTTTTGTATTCTGTTATTTCACAAACATTAGACTAGATATTTAGACAAATCCAATGACTACAGTTTAAAAGAACGACTCACTTGGATATATTATTCACTCGTACAGAGAAACAATAATGTTTATTGATATTATAAATGAAATTTTCATAATTTTTTCATTAAATAGTGGAATTAATTAGAAACAGTTAGTTTAATTTATAACATTAATATGGGTAGATTCCACAAGGTGAGGGTCCAATCAGTAAATTCAATTATTGTTTATACTACAAGTGAGAGAGATGATGTTTTCGGAAACCTACTGAATTTTAGAAAGGACATATTATTGGATTAACATCCCTCGCAAAATAGATAGACATATTTATTTGACTACATTAAGGTATGCGAAGGGAATATGCCCATGTTAAGAAGATCCCTCCATAAAACAAAGAAAAAATCGACTTTTTGTTTCTGCTTAATGCAAGAAATACTCTTATTTGGGGAAAAATAATACATCTATTTTTATATTATTTTTGAATTTTTTTTTAAATCTTCACATCTGGTCATATTATCTACCTAAGCTGGTAATATGCCCATAGTGTGTTGTTATTATGCTCATCGATAACTCTAGCAGTATCAAGCAAACAAGAGTAAGTATTCTTCATTTTTTATATTTATTAACAAAATAAATGATTCTACAGGCTCTGTAACAACTGAAACGCAAATAAAACAAAACTTATATAACTCTAAAAAAATACAAAACTAAGAATTTTTTGGTTCCTTTAACGAAAGGGTGCACACATTTTTAAACTGTAACCTAATCTAATCTAATCTAAACAGTCTGGACAGACAAACTTAATTTTATCATTTTTGGCAAGACCTGCGCATTTTTCGTGAACGCAGACGAAGCAAATTGTGCACAGCCTCATATCTTTTTGTTCATCTTCATGACAAAGTTTACAGTACCAGGAATCTTTGTTTTTCCGCGTTTGTTTGGTCTGTACAGAATTTTTATCACAGTTCTTTTCAGCTTCTCTATTTTGTTGCTTTTTTATTTTTTCCTTGTTGAAAACGTCTCTTTTAACCACCAATGCTTTGCTATTGATGGCCTTTTTTCTATTTGTTCTCTTTACTTGCTCCTTATATGGCTCCTTATCATGTCTTTTTCTTCCGTTCATTTGCCACTTTCTTCATGTAATTTCTCATTCTCATCTTGTTGTTTTGGAAAATCTTCCTTACTTTGTTTGTTTTCCGACTGTGCCACTTTTTCTAGGATTCCTTGTTGAGCTGCATCTTCTTCACGAGTTATATCTTCCTTTTTGTATTTTTCTCCTTATCTTCCATTCGTCTTTCTTCCTCTGATGTGAAAGTTTCAGATAACGTGCCACTATACAAAGATATGTCATCACTTGAACTGTCACTATCGCTAATTGCTGAAGTACACATTTTCTTAGGTTTTCGTTTTTGTTGTCTTGGTGGTTTTGCTTGCTTTGGAGGTGTATTTTCTATGAAACCTTGTTGGTAGTTTCTTCGCTGACCATAATCATCATGAAGGCCCTGGTTGTGGTGAAATATCTCTAAAGTTATCAATTATTCTCCTGCTATTAATTTCCAAAGACCCTGTTTGTTCTGAAGTTTTTTGTATCTGTTCTTCTTCGGAACAATTTTCTTCAATTGGTAATTCTGTTAAAGTACTTGGAGCAAAAGCGAGATCGTAATTCGCTTCGGGATTAAATGGATATATCTCCGTGGCAGAAAAACCAGATGCAATATTTTTTGGCGTTACAGCTTTGTCCCAAACGAGCGAAAATATCTCACCAAATCTCTGTTTGGTAATGCTTCTTTCTTTGTGACGTGTCCAGTATGAAAGCACTTGCAGTAAGAAAACAGCTTTGTCCATGGGCTGGAGTTCGTGGGTCGTGTTACTAGGGAGGCAAAATAGTGTGGTGTCATATGTAGCTGTCTCTACAATAGATGTATCCAAGTGGCATGCAGCACCATCAAAAGTTTGGAGACATTTTTCTGGCTGTTCATACTTCCCTAGGTGTTTTAACCATTCATTGAAGGTTTCAATGGTCATGCTTCCTTTTTTCGTTATAAGAGTTAGGGTTCCCGGTGGTAGATGGTCGCACACTCTGGCTTTAGCCTTTGCCCTTTAAATAAAATGGCTGGGGGAATTCTTACTCCACTAGAGTTGCCGTAGGAAACCACTGTCACATTTCCTCCGTGCTCTGGGGCCGTTAGGTGCACTCGCTTTGCTCCTATTTTAGGAATTAATCTTTTACTATATACCTATTCAACTTCTGCGCTCTAGCCGGATTAAGATTTTGTGGCCGCCTAGAAGTGATTTCTGGATGACGATTTAAGAATGCCTTCAGCCAATACTGGCCAGCTAATCGTTTTTCTTGCGAAAAGATTTGAGGTATACGGTTTTTCTCACAGTAGTTAAAAACACATTTTCGTAGAATCCGTTTGGTTAGAGGATAACCCACTTCAGCTAGTCGTATGATTCGGGATACCAATTCGGCTTCATTTTCGGGACTTAACACCGTTTTTCTTCAAAGGGGCTGCTCTTTATTTGTATTTTTACTTTCGTAACGACTTAAAGTTCTTCTGGGTGTGTTAAATCTTTTCGAGTGGAGTTTTTTGACTCTCCATTTTGAATGGCCAGTAAAGTTAAAACACAATTTTCGAATTTATAAACTTCTTTAGGCAGTTTATATTACCAAGCATTCAAAGTTATTTCTACAGCCGCTATCTACCAATATCGTATTTAGTATTTTTTAAATAACGGCCCATCTCTATTTTGGTCGCGTCAGGAATAATACCATACGTTTTTACGTGCATTGTGTTACAATTTTGCATTCCTTCTAAACGCAAACTCATAAAATTCAATACATCTAAGCGACTGTACTATACTGAAGTTATTAGATGATTGAAAAATGTTAATCCCCTTGACAAAGTCACATAAAATCTTTTTGCACTTTGTTATAATAGGTGATATATTGTTTGTGCATTATGATGAATGTAGAGTTTTCTTTAAGCTACTCACCATTATTAAATATTACTCTACATCTACATCATTAAAAAACTAAAGGCAATGCTGATAACATTTTTGTTTTTTTTTCAGAGTATATTCTGAATGGAAGTTCGACATAACATCTGACTACATATTTGATTTGTTGATTATTTGAAATTAATCCACAATGTTATGGGATATGTGATATGGGAGAATAGCAGCGGCGTACCCAGAGGGAGGGGCGACATCCTTCAAGGACGCATTTTTTTACTATTGAGTTCTAAAATATTTTGGAACAAACAATCCCATAACCAACTAACTAGACGCAACAAAGTAACTTTGTTATGGGTGCGGGGGCATAAAGGTATTGTCGGAAATGAGATTATTGATGGTCCTGAATCATTTTGTGATTGACCAAAAAGCCACATCGTGAAAAAGGTCCGAGAATGGGAAAAGGAACTTTGTGCAGCCTACTGAAGAAATACCCCAGACCAAAGACAAGCAAAAAGATTATAACGACGTTCAACTAATTACGCTAAATTACTCTTAGAGCTTCAAAAATGTGATCTCAGAGTAATAACAGGAATGCTCACTCAGATACCATATCTGTAAGATGGGAAAAGTGGAGAGTGGAACATGCAGATTCTACGATGATGAAGATAAGATGTGGAGCACATTTCTCAGAAGCCTAGATCTTCTGGACTGAAATATAGATATAGGGTATACACTTTATTTCTCTTATCCTTATGCCTTCTCAGGCGACGGATTGGAGTTCTTTCTGTACCCATTTTTTTCATTCTTTTCTGTCCCTGGCCAATGCTTCCATCTCTCCTAATGTTTTTCCTTTGTTCTTTCCAATTTCCTCAATCTGGTCTATCCATTTCCTCCTGGGTCTTCCTCTTTGTCTTTTTCTTAATATTACAATATCCATTACTTTTGCGCAATTCTATCTTGCTTCATTCTTACTAGGTGGTCACACGAGTTTAATTGTTTCTTTTTAATCTTTGATATTATTGGTTCTTGATTAGTTATGCTTCTGATTTCTTCGTTCCTTACTTTGTCCCATTTTGTTTTACCTGCTATTTTCTTTAAGAGTTTCACTTCCATTGCATTTATTTTTGTTTCCTGCTTTTTCTGCAGTACCCAGTTCTCACTAGCAACAAGTTATAGTTGGAACTGTGATTTTGTTGTAGATTTCCAGCTTTTTATTAGTTTCTGCATTTTATTTTTTGATTTGGCTATGAGTACAATATCGTCTGCATACAGTAGATTACTTAATCTGACCGGCACCATGTTTCTGTACCCTAGTATCATGTCCAGATTTCCTGCTTGTCTTTTTATTTCCTTCACTATTTTGTCCATATTAATGCCAAACAATAGTGGGCTTAAGCTATCATCTTGTTTTATACCTTTTTCCATTAAATATTCTTCCGATCTTTGACCTCCTATCTGCACTGTTACTTTGACAGTCTCGTATGTGCTTTTAATTATATTAATTAGAGCTTTCGGTACTTCTAAGTCTTCCAATACCTCCCAAATTTTTTCTCTCTCCACTGTGTCAAAAGCTGCCTTCAAGTCTATACATGTTAAATACATTTCTTCTTCCGCTACTATTGTATTATTAATTAGCCTTCTTGAAATGTATATATTGTCATTTGCTTGTCGTCCTGGTCTAAAAGCTGCTCGTTCCTCTTCTAATTTTGCTTCTATATAACGTCTCTATTATTTTCGTATTCTCTTTTATCCTCGTATATATTTTAAATCTGGTTTGGGCTAAACATATTGGTCTATAATTATCGCACAGTGTCTGATATCCTTTTTTATGTATTGGCAGGATAAGGTTATTTTCCCAGTCTTTGGGGATTTTTTGAGTGTCCCATGCTTCCCTGCATATGAGACACAGCCATTCTTTTCCTTTTTCTCCTAACCATTTTATCATCTCTGGCGCTACTTCATCCTCCCCACTGGCTTTTCCTATTTTAAGTTCCTTTATAGCCACTTCCATTTCTTTTCTTTGGCATGCATGGTATTCATGTTCATTCCATTCCCCTTCAACTATATTTGATGTTTTCTTCTTCGACCTATTACTAAATTTTTCTTCATAGTGCTCTTTCCAAGTCATAGTATTTGATTTATTTCGGTCTTCAATTCGTTATTTTTATTTTTTATCGATCTCATATCTTTTCCTTTACTTCCTCGTAGTCTTTTTATTGCTTTCCAAAATTTTCTATTATCTGATGCATGTGTCTCTGACATCTCCCTTCCAAATTCTTTCCAGGAGTCCTTTTTCACTATCTTAACCGCTTCCTTCACTATGTTTCTTTTACCGTTATATATTTCCTTATCTTCTTGTGTTTTTGTTTGGAAGTATTTTTTCCATGAAGTTTTCTTTTCTTTTACTAATGTTTGTATTTCTTTGTTCCACCACTTAGTCCTTTTTAAATGTTTGTTAAAATTAATTCTTCCACATATATCCTCTGCTTTTTCAAGTATTATTTGTTGGAATACTGTTCACCGTTTTTCGAGTGTCCATTAGTTGTTTTAATTAATCATTTTTCCGAATTCCCTGTCTGTTTCTTCCTGATATTTAGATATTTTTCTGCATTTCTTAATTTACTTTTTGCAATTCTACTGAATCTTACTTCTTCTGTGGTTTGTTCCCAGCTCAGCCTCTTTTCTTGTCTCTACTTTTTTCACCATATTTGATAGGTTTTGTGTATAAACTATGTAATCGATTAAACTTTTTGCATCTCTTACTTCCGCTACAAAGGTATATTTATCTTCTAGTTTTTGTTTTCACATCGTATTTCCTATTATTAGATCGTTACTTTGATAAAAACCTATCATCTCAAGACCATTTCTGTTCGTTGTTTCCTCTCCATAAACTCCCATTCAACCCATTCCTCGATTGTAGTCTTCACCAACTCTTGCGTACCAATCCCCCATAATGATTAGGTTTTCGTTTTGCTCTCTTATATCATCCACTTCTTCCTGTGATTGTATGTAAAATTCTGAAACCTCTTCCTCTCCTGTTCCTTCTACAGGTGCATATATTTGTATTATATTTAATATTTCTTTTAGTCGTATACTTAGAACTACCATTCTTGAATTTATATCTTTGATATCTATTACCTTTTTGTTTATTTCATCTGTTAAAATTATTCCTACTTCCTCTTTTGGCATTTGTTCTACTTTTACCCCGTGTGTGATTATTTGTTAAATTTATTTATCCTGATCCTTTTTTTTTGTTTCACTTATTCCTAGAATTTGTACTTTGTTGTTTTTCATTTCGTCCATTATTTCGATTTCCTTTCCTGTTAATGTGTTAATATTCCATATACCTATATTTATATGTTCTTGGTCTACACTATTTATATATTGTTTATGATTTTTCCCCATTGACTGCTCTGATCATTTTTTCTATCTTGTCCCCTGCCATTATTATTTTTGTGTTTAAATTTCCTATTAGTTTCTTCTTTATGCTTATTGCTAAAACTACCTCTATTCTTACTGCTACTCTTAATACTATCATTATTGCTTAATTCATCTTCTAGTTTTTTGGGTACCCTGGGTATACACAAAAGGTCTTATAGGTGGCAGTGTGGTGAGGCCAACCGGGCCAATCGATCCTTTTGTAATCTAGTCTAGTTTACTATTGAGTTCCATAAAAACCTCGTTATGGAAGGGGTATGCCATAACGGATCTAATAAAGCACTTTTTTGTGAATTTTTTTAAGAGACTATTGAAGTTACTTTGTTTAAGTTTTTTGCACATAATCGTAGAACAAACATTTTAAGAACATTCAGAAATTTTTTCGTCAAAAAATATTCATAAACCTGCTGATTAGAGCGATTAGAAATACAAATGATGACAAATTTAGAAATATATCTAGTTCACAATGTAGTCTTCTTATTTTTGAAATTTTATTAAATTTTTTGCTCTTCGTTGAAGTTAAAACCATGATATTTGATATTTACCCAAAAAAATTACACCATTTTCTAGCTGCAAAATCGGTTTTAGGTAAGAAAACAAAAGAAGAATAACGTTAAGACCCATTAAACCATTTATACAACTGCTCAACACGATAGGATCAGGCGATCGGTACAGATGTCAACCGACTTTACAAAATCTGGATCTGGATCTGATTTGAAGACATGCTTAGAATTTTAGTGCTGCAGACTATTGAAGAGTGTACACCCTTTAAATATTAATTTGCAGATAAGTGCAGATAGTGTAAATTTCTGCATGGGATACAGAAGCGAGCTCGAAGTTGCGTAAACGGAGCACCTGGATGTTGCACCATGAACTCCAGTTCCTACTTCTATGTCAGTTCTAGATCCGTCTGTGTACCACACCAGCCTCCAATCCTGACTCCATATTTCTATCCCATTCCAGTTTAACTGGATATTGTATGGTTGGTAGTCATCAATTTTGGCTAGCGTGTTATAATTTTTCATTTCAAGAAACAAGTTTGTGATTACCTCTGTTATGCGGATGGTACCTGAGCTCAACTTCAATGGCTCCAGATTTAAGATGTTTTGTTTGGCGAAAGCTGATCCAACTTTGTCTGAAGTTTTATATTGATTTCGAACCTATTTATTGCCCTTAAAGGTTGCGCCTATGCATACAGTAATTATTCTTCATTGCCTTTTTCATCATTAAGGTAGGAAACATTTACCGAATGTTCTTAAATCCCTTACAAAAAATGATCCTAATAAAGCGTTTCCTAATGGTTGTTTTTCGTTAGAACTCCATAAGAAAAATCAATTACGTCCTGTAACTGGTGGAAAAGTTAGCGAATTAATAAACTCGAACAGGAATTCATAGATTCACATAATGTGGCATCGAGCGCCTTAAAGTTTTGTAATACAAAAGAGTGATGGTAATAAATTCCATTTAAGTGTCTTATATATATTTCGGATCGTTGTTGTGGTTGTTCAGTTTTGCTCGAAACTAGTTGGTGACCATTAGCGGAGAAGTTTTTTTCTCTTTTGTACATATTTATGCATTCATATATGCTTTGCATATTGTCGTAATTTCAGAAGGTGTGGATGTTTGCTGTGAGAATTAAAATACTTGAGAGCGTTATACAAAATAAAAAATTGAATTATGATATTCATACAGTCAAAACTGTGAATGTTTTACCACGAGTGATCATATTAACATTCAAACGAGTTACATACTTGAATGGACATATATGTATGTTTCTTTATATTTGAAGTTTGTAAAAATAAACAACTTTATAAATAAGTTTGCAGGGATGTTTCAGATAATACCAAGAGATGTGCTATAGTGATTGATTGATTAGGACGGTCTTTGGCACTTCAGTCTATAGGTTTTTTGTGCTCTTGGTTGTACCGTTTATGTAAAGAGATTAGTGGTCCTTATCAGGCTTACCAGTATTTTCACCAGGGCTCTCTAGTCAAAGGAATTTATATCTCCAATGGGTCAGTGCTTCACATTCTAATACGATTCCTCCTCTTCCATGCACAACTGACAGATAGGTTCATCCCTGTATATGCCAATTATATGCATGTGATTCCTTAGGGTACAGTGACCGATGAGTAATCCCGTCACTTCGTTATTCAGTGTCGAGGGTTTTTTAACTGGGGGCCTGCTTCTCACTTTGGCACATAGCTCTAGTGCGTCTGATGTTTTGTTCAAATCCACCGATATATACACCCCTCAGCTACAGTTTTTCACATCCCAAATGCTGGTTCACCCTTGCTTTACTAGGATACATATTTGCTTTACTAGGGTACATATTTGCTTTACTCATGTACATATTCAGTTATAATATCACAAGAGCATAGACAATATTCGATTATTCACCGAGTCACGAGACGTATTTGGCGAAACATCACGAGAGCGCAGCTCGAGTGGTGTTTCGCGAAATACGTCGAGTGAAGGGGCAAATAATCGAAAAATATTGTCTATGCTCGAGTTGGTATTCGTTACGATTATATAACGAATAATATTCTAATTTTTTTCATTGATTAATATTAATATTGAAGGTACAATTATTATAATACATATTTGATGTATTGTTGTTTTCGGAATTTGTAGTAGAATTAGCTGACATTTCATTGAACTTGCCCGTTACTATGGAAATGATCACAATATGGCAGGAGGCGAAACACCAAAACGATTATATCCCGTCGTGAAGGGGTATATTCACTTATCAATACGTCGTAACTAAGGGAAATTCAAGGATTGTATTGGTTCATTAGAACATGAGTTATATAATCAGCGTAATACTACAATGCGCGTTTCACTTGATTTTCAGTGAATCATAAAATGAGAATCTTATTTACATTTCCTGTCAATTTGACGTTATTATGTTTGTGGTAAAAACGTAATAATGAATGGTTTCGGAAGAATTTCCTTAAATGCAATATCCGAATCATCGGAAGATGCATAAAAACGTCCAAACCATACATCAGGGGACAATCTACTGCCTTTATAATGAGCGAAAGTACAATTCAGTGAGTCAAGCTACAGATGAGTATGTACCAAATATACTCAAAAATTGGGCGCACAGAATGCGGAAAATGGAAGACCAAGACTACAAAGAAGAAGTTGAAATTGTAGGGAAACTCATGTTCGAATAAGTCCAAACAGTGTTGGACTCATCCCCAAGGGGATGCCTACCAACCAAACCCACCTCAAACTAGCCGTTACCCCCGCCTCGGAATCACTACCTTAGCATTTTTCGAGACGGGCGTCGGTCCCTCGCACACTCTCCGCTTGTACCGTCGTCTTCTCCCTACCTATCACTCCTACCTCTCATGCCATGTCGAGTCCTTCTCTCCCCCTAACCATGCTCTCTACTACGCCACTCACCTCCATCCATTCCTCCTCCCCCCTCAACATTATCTCCCAATACGCTGCCTCCACTAGTTTCCTCTCCAACTTTTTCAGCACTTCCTAGATCCTCCAGCATCTAAACACATACCCCACATCATCCTCCACTTCACACCTCTCGCACACTCCAGTCTCTCTTTTCCCAATCTTGTGGAGGTACCCTACTCTCGACCCATATCCAGTGAGCACCTGTGCCAAGAAGTAGTTCACCTCCCCGAATTTCCGGTCCATCCTATTCCTATTCCCAATCGCTCCTTTTAACGCGCCGTTATACTCTTCCCACTTTCTCTTCATTTTCTCCTCCATCCATTCTTATAAATCCTCTCTGGTCGCACTCCTCCAGCGTTTATTCCTAGCTCTAGCCATCACGTCCAATGGGAGGTCCTTGCCAGCACCGATGCTGCCAGTCCACCCACTGTCCTGTACCCTGAACCACCCTCAGCAGTATCCCTTTCTGCACTCGTAGGTGTGGCCTAGCCCTCGTATTCACTCCCGCTCTTCCACCACACACTTTTACTTTAATGTTTCTCCCCCCTCCTCTACTTCCCACTTCTCTATCGGCCTTATCCCCCTCATTTTCTCTACCCCTCTAGTATCCTGAACTTCTCGAATCCTGCCCCCCTATGAACCATTTTCCTATAATCTCCTTCTCCCAATCTTCCTCTAGCACCTTGTTCCTATTTCCACCTATCCTCTTCACCGCTATCATAAACGCCTTTCCCCATGGATTGTTTTCCAATTTCCCCAGTAACTCTTTCCAATTCCCTCTTTTTCCCTTCTCCACCCTCCGCTTCAGTACATTCTTCTTCTCTTTGTGTCCTCCTTTTCCCTCTATCCTCCCTCTTCCCCTCAGCATCCGTCTTCGTTCTTTCTTACACTCCCTCCACAGCTCCCCTATTTTCTCATTCCACCAGTAATTAGCCCTCCGCTTACGCCTATTGCCACTCTTTCCCTCTCTTTTACAGCCCTTTATCACATTGTACTTCATCTACATCATGTCCAAGTCCCCTTTCTATCTCCTCTCTTACTTCCCTCCTCATACTTTCTGCCTCGGCCTTCGTCCACTTCTATCCCCACACTGCATCTACATCATGTCCAAGTCCCCTTTCCATCTCCTCTCTTACTTCCCTCCTCATACTCTCTGCCTCGGCCCTCGTCTACTTCCATCCCCACATTTCTAATAATTCCTTTCTCCCTTTCCATTTATCCGTCTCCACACTCCATGTAAGCTCAAGCTTTCCCCATCCTCCAGCACCCTCCAACTACTCACTCTTTCCGCCAGCCATTACCCTAAAAATACCTATGGAAATGTAATACAATGAAAGTCAATCAATCCATTTGAGGAGAAAACTTCACACAAAGAAAGCGAGAAGCTCTACACGAAAAGAGCTTCAATCCATTCCGGAGAAGAGAAGACAGAGCCTCACATCTCTTTGCTACAATGAGTTCAATGACACTTTTTTCCAGCACGACATTAATAATTTTGAAAATATAACTGATTTTTTCCAGAACGGCACAAGGAGGAAGTGGAAAATGTGCCGAACCAAGGTGGTTGGTTATAAATCGCGAAAACTCTAGTTTATGTCTTATGAGACTTCTTCGTAAGTATATAAACGAATTGTGGCCGTTTCTTTTCATTTTAAAATTTTATCTATAATGTTGAGATGCATACAGAAAATATTCTAGTTAGTAGAAGCAGCAGCTGCGGGCTCAAATTTAAAAATAACAGACCATTCCATTCTTATCTATTCATCCGTTTCAAAGATAACGCCTTGCTGCGATACCCTTCCCATTCTTTCCTCTTTCATTTAATATTTTTACTAAGCTGTCTGTTTCATTAGTCACCTTTGTCTCCCATGCATTTTTGATTCATCTTCTGAGTTTTGTACACTCTTCAGCTTCTATTATTTTTCGTGTAAAATTTCCACACCTCGTTTAATATTTTATTTTCTAAAATTTAATCTCTTTACCCATTCGTCGAACGGCTTCGATAGATACAGTAAAACAAATCACTTTTTTTGTCAAATAAACATAAATCTGGATTCCTGCAAACTCGCGTGGAATTGGAAGTTATTTTTATGGATGTGTGGCACACATCCGAACCTAAAACAACAAGATGTATTAAGCTGGAATTGACCGTCGATGCGCGACGTTTGCATTTTCTCAATAGGAAAATACGTAAAAATTTTTCAGTGAATTCCTCTCTGTTGAACGTGGTCGGATGGCTTTTTGCTTTTTTTTCACCATTTTTTCAATAAAAAAAATATTTCACCGATTTTTTTTCACAATACCGCGTGTTTGTTGGTCTTTCCATTGTTAGTTGGAATCAAAATTCGCAGACTGGTAATTTGTATCATTTATTTCATAAATTGATTCACTGCAAAGGGATGCTATGCATTTTTTTCATAAATATTTTTAGTATGGGTGCCTTGTACCGTCACGGATTATATATTGAGGATCGGCTTTCGACACTGTTGATCATGAGCTGAATATTTGTATGTATGTTATGTTTTTTGAGTGAACATTCTCTCAAAACTATGAGATCTATTGTACTATAACACGATGGACCGCTCACGAAGCAGTGAGAAAGGATAAGGAATTAAGACAATTTTAAATCGTGTTGACTAAGTTTTATTTCCATCCTTCGATGGACGTGTACGTCGAAGAAGATCTGTTGGAATGGTCTGCTACTGCCACAGATACGAAAGAGGAAAACAGTTTAATCGAACGCTAATATCAATTAGGTAACTGGTGATACTGACAAAAGCACAGGCGATAAGGAATTAATAGATCAACAAGTTACAGTTTTAAATGGGTACATACAAAAAAAAAACATAGATACACAGAAAATCAGAGAGAATTTCTATATTTCAAAGAAAAAGTGCATATGTTGATATGATATTTTATTTTGTGTTTTATAATTTTTTTATATTTTTATTGTTTGATTTTATGATTTTTGTTTACCCGGAATAATTTCAAGGTTAGCAATTTTAATTTACTACACAGTGTACTCACCTTTTTTTATGAAAACTCAGCTTCTCAGGGTTTGGGTTCATGGGTTCAATGTGTAAGAAATCTAATTACTGTTCTTTTTTAATGAACGCCAAAATTCTATGTTATTTAAATAAAGTTTTTAACATCTGATTTGGATTTAAACACTTTCCTGAATACGGTCCTGTGTACTCACCCTGAAAGTGCCCCAGTGATGTGTAACAGGTGATCAATATAGTTGTACCAACTGATAAAAATAATTACTTGGGATGAAACAATTTTAAATTTATTTTATGAAAATTAATTTTGTGGACATAAATTAGCAAGATAAACGTTATTTCTCACATCAAATAGGAAAATAAAACTTAACTAAGATGGTCTTTCACTCAACAATCACATTCATACAATGAAAATTATTTTTATTACATGCAATTATGCAACTTTTTATACATTCGTGTATTTACAGTAATACCGTTTTAAATAAGCCAAAACGAAAAGCAAAATGGACGATAAAGTTATATTGAATTTGCAAAATATCTAAGTTCCTTTTATATACACTCACAAGTAAGTTTTTTATTTTAAATTGAAGTTTATTAAATACCTTTTATCTTCGATTAATGTTGAAAAATGAATAATCACTTCTTTCCTGTTTTATACCGCTCTGGCCCTTTGTGAAGTAACCTCCAAAACGAAAAGCAAGACAGCTCCTATGCAGAATGCCTCTTGATGAAATTTGATATATGGTTTATTTACATTTATTTACTTATGAAGATCCCTCGGATCCCTAGTTAAACTATTTTCACTATTAATTACATAGATATTTAATCAAATTTACAAACTTTTTCACTGAACCAAATAACGTGCTTCTTGTAGAAAATTCATTTTCGAAAAGGGACAACGCTTTCTCTATCAACAAGTACCTAACAACCCATTTCCCTTTTCTTCCTTAGCAGCAAACTGCCTACTATCTCTAAAAGTAAATTCTTTGTTTGACCAATCAAATTAACTTATAGTTGTTCATTAAATAGATTTTATTATATTCCTTGATAGATTTAATCTTTTTTGAAAGAAAGCATCATATTTTGAATTTCTAAATGAATTATTTAAGTTTAAATCTTTTATTAATTAAATTTTTAAATTATTTGACATATTCAATTTAGGTTAGTAATTTTCCTGTTCTAGCTGACAATTTTTTGTTCAAACCTGTCATACATCAGATGATTAATACTTTCACAGGTGTCATAGATCTAATAACGGTATTAAAAGTTTTCTATTTTAGATTCTACCATTAATTTAGTTTTGTAGTATGTCGAGCTGGCATTGATTGATGGATATATTTTGATGGCTTGCATGTTCATAGTCAATGTATGACAGTTGCCCTGAATGGCTTCTTCTTTTGCTGTTTCCTTTTCTTCTCTGGCTTTTTGTTTGTCTTGATTGTGAATTTCCCACTTGCTTTCTTCTATGTTTTTTAATTCGTACTCACAGCAAATGTCACACTTGTCCTTTTTTGGTGTGTAGATGTTTTTCATCATGACTATTAGAGAATTTCTTGATAAACACTCTATGTTAGATTCTTTGCATTTAGATTTGTAAACAGAATATAAGTCGGCCAGAGTAGAGAATGTTTGTTCCAAGTACAGTTTACTCGTATCTTTACGACAAAAATGGGATGGAAGCTTATTAAGATGCAAGATGTTTAATGTATTCCTTGTCTTCAGTTTTAGCACTTTTCCGTGGTTGTCTTTCAGCTTTACCTCTAATGTTTTCAGAGATCCCGTGAGTACTATTGCTTACCCAACATAAAACCGAACGTTCCTTCAAATCCAAAGTCGATAGAAACATTTTCTTGCAAGCCGAAAATGACGTACTTTCAATTTTCAGGTAGTATTTTAATGTGCGGCCCCGTCGAGACTCCTCGTGTGTACTTTTCGATTCTGAAGGAGAATGGTGCGTTATCAGATTAGCTACATGAGTCTTCCTTTGCTCCCGTGAAAACTGCCTCCAAAACATCTTGAAAATATCTTTCCTTTTATCTTCAGGAATTTGATCGTTTTTTCGATTTCTCATAAAATGCAGAAAGACATCTTATTCCTTGTTGCCGCTCACAACGTGGAAAAAGTGTCAAAATTTTTTAAATATGGTCAAGAATTTGGAAAAATCGTCAAAAATTGTTAAAAACTGTCAAAATTTTGGAAAAATGGTCAATAACTGTCAAAAATTGTCAACATTTTTTAAAAATGGTCAAATTTTTCGAAAAATTGTAAAAAATGGTAAAAAATTTTCAAAATTCTGAAAAAATGGTCAATAATTTTAAAAAACTGTTAAAATTTTTGAAAAATTGTCAAAAATGATCAATAATTGTCAAAACTGTCAAAATTGGTCAATAATTGTCCAAAATGGTCAATATTTATTAAAATTTGAAAAAATTGTCAAAAATTGTCAAAATTTTGAAAAAATGGTCAATAATTTCCAAATATGTTGAAATTTTTGAAAAATTGTCAAAAATGGTCAATAATTGTCAAAATTCTTCAAAAACTGTCAAAAATTGTCAATCTTTTTGAAAAATGGTGAAAAATTCACGAAAAATGGTCATTCTATTGTGCATAAGAAGCAAGCTTCTGTCGGCGGTCCGACGACCGCTCACCTTTTTTTGTTTATCTTCTTTTTATTACCCTGTGGGAGTCTCGATAAAGGTGTATTTTATTCCTGATACACTCCACCTTCCTCTGTTGAAATGTTATCATTTTCTTCTTCAGGGTCTTTATGCTCATGTCCATCATCAATGGGAGAGTCAGTTTGCTGTTCTGTTCTTATTAAACCATCCTGATTGATTAGCACAGGAACATCTTTAGGAGTATTTAGTACTACATCCTCATTTTTGTGATGATTTTCTCCAATCCCATCGTGTTCTTCCGAAGTATGGCCCCTACTTTTTCCGGTGGACTTTTTATTATTAACCCCTTGTTGCTGATATACCTCATTTTCAATCTCTTGGTTTGATACAGTAAATCGTTCGTAGTTAATTATTGTAACATAATTACTGATAAATGTATCACCGACTTCAATACGCTTTTTTCATCTATGGGTGTTACCTTGGTATCAATAGTTATTGTACTTTCCTGGCTAATATTAATTTTATTATTATTACAATCCACATCATACTCAACTATATCCATAGGCAGATCCATTATGTGAAAATGATTATTTGCATGATTAGAAGGGGAATCTTTACGGTACTTATTGATGTTAGTTTCTGAGTTCAGCTCGGTGTGCTCGCAGTTGTCATCATTTGGTTTACACATTTCAACTATTTTCTTAGTTCTTAAACTGAACGTATCCATCTTAGATAACTTAGCCTTACAGTACAAAATTTAATATATTTTGACCCACCATGTATCGTTTTAATAATATTATTTGTTCAGGAATGGTTGAGTTCAACCTTCGACAATATGTCGTAACTCGGAACTTTTTCAAAATTCAGCCGACTTCGATAATGTTACAAGTTACGACAAATTGACGCTTGGAACTTTAACCATTGACTTACGATATGTTGAACGGCGCTGATATTGGTCAATTCCCCTAATCTTACACGCTGGGTGGTTGTTTTGAACGGTCCGCTGCGTTATATCGAACACAATGGCGCGAAAACAAAATTTGTCGGATTTCGGAGTCACGACATATTGATTCGACACCATCGCAGTTGTTGTGTCCTGGGATTTTGTAGTGTACTGTATTTCGTAAGTATGTTCCTCCTTCCATTCCACATAATCTGTATCATATTGGGAAACCTGTTAAAACTGTTAATTCGGTCTTAGTCTGGCTCATGCATTGTCTTGATCTCAGTTGATCGCGATATTATTTCCCAAATTTTAAGTCTCATTACGATCAACAATATACAACAGACCTAACAGATCTATTGTGCCATCTTTCTTTTTTACTAAGGTCCTGAGGCAAGTAGTTCCTTTAGGCGTATTTCCCGAAGGAATTTTAGGAAATTCGCAGGCTTTACTTTAGTTAGGTGTCCCTCTTCTATGAAGTAGTCTTCTAGGTGTTTTATTGCTATGCAGTCCGCAAGTATGCGGATGGAGGTTTCTTCTTCCATTCCACAGAATCTACATTCTTCTTGCTTAGTTTGAGTTTGAGCTTTTTAAGGCGCCTATTTAGGCGAGTTTCCTGTCAGGACACCTGTGCAGGTTTACTTTGGCTTAAGCATTCATTTGTTTTCACCTGGTTGTCCTACTAGATCTTTCCAAAGGTCTCTTCGGTGTTGCCTATTGCTACCAAAATTACATTGGAGCTGATACCTCAAAAGGGGTCCAGTCACCAAAAGGGTGTTTCACCCCCTCTCTTTGTTATTTCATTTCCTTCAATTCCAGTGTGACCTGGAGCCCACAATAGGGCGACGATGTTCTCGCCTAGTTCAATGAGTTTTCCAAGACATTCAAATTCCATTTTAGATTACACAAGAACTCAGACTTTTAACGGCTGCTTGCCTATCCAACATGATGAAAATCCTTTGCCTTCCATACATTTTATAAATATTGGACTGGTCACACTGTCCTTTGGCGAGAATTTCCACGTAAAAGATACTTGTGGTTTTTTCCAAACTTTCGAAGTGTTTGGTTCCTGGCCCGTGCACTCCTATCCCAATCCCTTCTATTGCTTTTGATCCGTCTGTATTCCATTGAATGGCATTCTTCTCAAGTCTGATAATGATGCTGGGATCCGTTTCCTATTCCTTCTTGTTACTGAATTCTGTATCGAATGTCTTTATAGTTAATTTTTTTCATTTTGATGGAATCAAAATTCCTACAATTCTGGATTTTTCACCATATAACAGTTGAGTGTAATTCCAAAACAACATATAACCATTATTGTCCATATACGACATTTATAAACTGTGTTTTATTGTTTTGTTTATTAAAAATAAATGTAACGTCAAAATATTCGAACGGAGTTTATGCATTTTCAATTGAAGCCTTCATTGGCAGTTGATTATAAATGCGTTTTTCAATTATTATTCGAAGTAATCATTCACATTAATGAATATGGACAAAAGTAATTAACGTATGTGCATATCCGCGGCACGGGTTGCGGTTGTCTGTCAACTCGTCGGAAAAATATTCAATAATCACTAGATTTAAATGTGAACTAAATTGGAATTTACTTATATTATTTTCATCTATATAAAATCGATTATGATATACAGAGCGATCATATAGTAACGCATACATTTATCATTGGTTAGAAAAACAGTGATTTGGAAGAATGCCGAAACATATCGATTTTTTATTTTAATTTACTTTCAAGTATTATTACAGTTTCCTGTAAAATTGTCGTATTAAGTAAGGCGTGTTACCAATAGATATTTTTCAAAACTTTGTTGTGAAGCGTTAGAATAATATATTTTTTCTTCAAACGTCAGTAAATCTGTCATTTTTCGACTGTGTAGGCGACCGTAAAGTTTCAGTTTTTCTCCGCTGGAGCTTTAGTTTTCACTTTCCCGCCGGCAGAGGGAAAAGGGTTATCATAGCAACATAGATAGAAACAAGAAAACAAGCGTCAACAAATCATAAATCATAATTTCCGGCGGTGTGCACTGCATTTCTATAAATCACTAATTTAGGAACTAATTGGTTATTATTTAAGTGAACTTACTCGATAAAACTGCTTATCAATTCGGAATTAAAACGCAACCGGAGACGCAATAATTGTAAAAAATAAATTAATATTGTTGACAGTGTCCACTGACAGCTTTATGTTACATTACTATAGCAACAACCTGTGCCTACTCACTGACACAGGTCTGAACCGCCTTGCGAACCCAATTATCTTTAAAAATTATTACCATCAAAAAGAGACGTTTTTGCATTAATTTGTCGACATTTGAAGAAAAAACAGCATATTTTATTTGGAGGAAAAGTTACTTTTCATGACTTGCTCTCTATTACCAGCCTCCCTCCGTTCGGCTGGTAAATACGAGCGCGTCATGAAAAGTATTACTTTTCCTCCATATAAAATAATATACTATTTCTACAATCATTAATAAAAGTGAAGTTTTTTAAATCGATTTTCGTACATAAAATCTGTATTTGTTAAACAGTTTAAAAAAGTGACATTAGAGTGAGATAAAGTGACATTAGGGTGAGATAAAGAGACATTAGGGTGAGATAGAGTAGTTTTCTTAACGCGAATTTTAAATATGTCCGCTAATGGCTCTGCAGATTGCACTCATCTGACATTTTACTTAGTATTTTGTCATCATGACAAACATTAACATTCAAATCGACGCCATTTTTAGTCCATTTGCTTGATTGTAGAAAAAATAGTGTATGCAACACATGCATAAAGTGTCTTTTTTTCACTAAAGGGAATAGCAACTTTTCCACTCGTGAAAAAAAGCACCACTTTATGCACTTGTTGCATAAATAACTATTATTTTTTGATATCTATTAATTTACTTTTTTTTAAACAATAATCTGCCATACAAGGTTGGATAACTTTCTAATATTTATGACAGTGCCAGTTTATTTTTAATGTATGACGACCCCTTTTTTCAATTTGCGGATTTCCGTTGCTGAGGTGATTCCAAAAATGTATCACAAGTTGATTGAAATTGGTACAAATTGGACGAAAACTCAAAAGTTGTTTGTTATTTCAACATTTCATGGATGCCACTTTAATAAGTAATCCTAGCTACTAAGAAGAAATAGTTCAAAAGTATTTCTTGCCATTTTAATTGTATGTTAAAAACTGTAATAAATAGAATGTTGTATTATTAGTATTAATATTAACTGTTTAAATGCATTCAACTGGAAGTGAGAGAATTCAAATTTTATTGATTATTGGTGTTGGCGATAGGGTGCGGACTAAACAAGAGATATGCACGATATTCCATAAAATGCAGCCAACTCGTGAATGTATCTCTCTATTCACGGTAAGCAGAGTGAAAAGAAAATACAGAAGATTAGGACACGTTAGGGATGTACCGAAGCAAGAATGACTCTAACGTTAATTTCGTTCACTTCACTTTCCTCCAGTTAATTAATAATAAATTATCGTATGGGCGACGAATAGCCAGTCCTTTCTAATGCCAACACCGAGAAATGTTTCGAGGCTGAATATATTTACTGTCGGCGAGAGTCGAAATCAACGTTTCCATATGGGCCGAACTAGTCCCGTCTGTCGTGAAAATAGCCACTGCTATTTGTTATTCCCACTTCGATCTCGTTCTTAACTCTTCTTTTACCAATTATTAATTAAATGTGAATTAAGAATTCACTATTGAAATGTAATTTCATATCCTGGTCGAAGCGTTTGAGCTTGACATGAACATGAGACGTAAGTCTGTTATCTTTCATATTATTTCCTGTATTTAAGCAGTGGCAAAGAGGTTTCATTCTTCTTTCATGTAAATGCACTTTACCTGGAACTTTACTTGGGACTCTTTACCAGGGACTTTAACCAGGACTCCATCTGAAACCAGAACCTGATCTGTAGCTTGATTAGGAACTTTAGCAAGGACTCCATCTGAACCAGGACTGTATCCAGGATATCACTACCTATATCTTGAATATCACCAGGACTTTATCTGGAACCATGGGAAGTAACATATATATATTTCACCGATCGCTTCTTCAACATAGAACAACTCAATAAAAAAGCTAGTCATTTATTTTTTTTGTTTAATTGTTTTTCTAAAAGTCAATATACAACTTGTAAATTTAATAACGTTGTTCATAAAGTTTATTTTTCCTTCCAATATTCCAGGATTTGTCGCTATAATGCTGATGTGAGTAACAAATAGACTAGTATTATTCAGGGTGGCGCCCACTTACCTTTCTTAACTTTCATAATTTTCTTTTATTAATTTCAGTAACTTGATTAATAATTAACTTCCTTCAGTGCCTACTACTCAAGTAGTTCAGGTGATCCCATTTGGAGATATTTGATTGCTTAGAGACGACTAAAATATTTCCCGTGTATAAGTTGGGTAAATTATTCACTGGTATATTACCAAATGAAGGAAAAAGTGAAAACCCAACCTAACCTCACTCACTACAGCATGACAGGGTGAAGTTGTGACGAACACTGTGACAGGTGTCAGTTACGCCACCAAATGAAGTTTTACCTCTACAAAAAGCTACACAACGCGGCTAAAGAAGCTTTCACTAACTTAACAACAGAATAGGTTCAATACTACTTTCAACATAATAATAATAGAATGGGATGGTATGGTCTACAAGGTATAACCAGCCCTTTTGGTTTGTTATTAGTAGAGAACACACCATTTGCTGACCGGCGTCGACGTAGTTGTGCCATCATCGGTATAAGGTAGATGGATCCCTTTTAGCATCTCTGAACCGGACTAAAGAACGGTTCTTTAAGGCACTGCATTTTCACTCCAAATCACCTGCCAAAAGTTCAACACGATGCAAACCGTGAAGCTTGGTAAAACAAATTAGAGTTACCGTTTAACTAAGAAGAAACAACTACATTCCGGGCTTCATACCTCGATCAACAATGAATTACATTTCAAAGAAACTTTCTCATAAACTTTGGTTTTTCCACACACCCGGTAACGATTGATTGTAGGCAAATTCATGGACGCTTTATCCTCTTCAAAAATTTTATCGACAATTTCCATGCAGATGATGTTTCGGGATCCCGTGCAAATGTTGTCACTGTTGAATATTCAGAATGAGCGGTGAACATCTGCGGTAACAATCCCGATTGGTTATTTCGTTTTAGGGTAACTTGGTTATTTGACGCCGATTTTGATGGATACCTTAATACGCGATACGTGTATAGATCCTTTAAGCGAAAGGGTCGCAGAAAAGGATTATCTAGTTCATGAGTTTTCCTAAAATTCATGATATATTCAAACAGTTTTTATTTCAAAACTGTTAATAAATCGAATATAAAAATAAGAACTGATTAGAGGTCGGCGTATCAAAACAAACTAATATACTCTGCAAAAAATAACAATATATTTAAATTAATAAAACAGTTGATAATTTTTAACATAAATCCAATATTTGTCATTAAAATTACATTCAATCCTTCTTCCCTTTCCCTTTTTTTCTTTTTCCTTTTTGTTTTTTACATCTTGCTTCTTACTATGATCTTAACTACTCAACTGGTCATCACGAAATTCAGTACAATTATTCTCAGGAGTACATAAAATAACATAATTTATATCCCGAAAGAGAATACTGATACCGATGAATAGAAAAATTAGTTTTACATGTTTGTCTTGTCTGTATGATTGTGTTATATTAAGTGAAAATACACCTTTTTATTTAATGTCAAAAATAATAGTTTAATATTATTATAACGCATTACAGAGTGTTTGATTATGCTCTCAGGGCTTCTGGACGGATAGAATCTACCTTGTACTGATGAGGTGCAAATACGCCGAAACCGGTCTACAAGTGATGTTCCTTCTAATTACTAACCAGAATGGTTGATTAGCAGATATACCAACCCCTGCTTATGAAAAGGAAACCCATAGAGTTGTATACATAAAGAGATATTGCAAGAGATAGGAAATCAAATACCAAAACATCCTATAACAAAAAACTATAAATTTTTAAATACTCGTTTGTGGAGACAGATAACAATTTTTAACAATTCTACAAATTTCACTTTAATTGGCCATACACGTTAGAACTTATAATAAATAAACCTCTACAACAAACAGTTTACTTTAGATTAGGGATGGACCATCTGTTACAAATCAAGACTTATTAACTGCAATTACGAAAGGTAAGGAAGACTTTAAAAGTTATATTGACACAGTTGAAGTTAGACTGACATCAAAGCTAGACGATGTAACCAAAAAAAATTTAGTTTTAGAAACTAAAAACAAAACCCCTAAGGAAAAAGTTGAAACTCTAGACAGACAAAGCAGGAGAAACAATATAATTGTGTAATGTTTTTGTTATTTATTTAAATAGTTTTTACTTGTGGGATAAAATTATACACACTATGGATAATTACTATTTATTGATTTATTTATTAAACTTAATTTATATACACACTCTACTTAATGTCTAGTAGTTTATTCACACTCGGTATAATAGTTCTAATAATTCATTTTCACAACTTGAATATTACACTATTTATCTTCACTTTCCGATTACCAAGAACTTCTATGAACTAACTCTTTGTCTTCGTTTCACTAATTTTCAACTCACTCAAAAACCCGCGTATATATAGTCTTTATCAACTCTCGAAAATTCCAGTACCTTCCGCACAAACCTATGCACAAACAAAGCGTTTCATTCGAATGTTCTCGAAAGGGGCGCAGCCACCAAAATTTACAGTCGAGGGACAGGACCGGCTTTGAGTTGGTGACCTCGCAGCATTGCGCCCTCCTTAATAGGAAGCTCCTCCTGGAAGTTCTGTGTAGCCTGGACTGGATGTTTAAATCGGCAACTGGACCCATTCCTACACTTTCCGGTCGTATGGCAATAACCGGGCACTGACTTCATTGTACACTGATAACGGGGGAATAGCTGCAGATCAATATGTGGACACCGGTATCTTTGAAGATCACTTCCATCATATTCCTGATGACTCGTCAATCCAACTGGTTGCTCTCTATCTCAGGCATAGCTAGTTTCTTCACGTTGGATTCCAGCACATGATCTCGAAGGCTACGTAGCGCTTCCCATACATTCCGGTAGGTGGATCGATCTTGAAATTCGTTCTATGTTACCAGGTAAAGGATGTACCGTGAATTGTGTTTGAGTCTCAGTGTTTTGCCAGGGTTTGGAATCTGTCCTTCAATTTTTTTCAGTTGCCCAAACTTCTTTCGGAAAACGGTTGCCAAACCTCGTTCGTTTTTGATACTGGCTGGGATGTTCTGTGCCAGTGAATAGTCTTCCGGGAGCGTGAACAAATCTTGTCCAAAGTCCAAGAAAGCTTCTAACTTGATGTTTGTTGGTAGGTTGCGGCCATTGCTTGATGGAAGCAATTTTCTCTGGATCCACCGCCACTCCTTCATTTCTCACAATATGACCCAGATAGTTAACTCGGTTTTGAAATAACTGACATTTCTTCGGGTTCAATAGAAGCTGGGCAGCCTGGAGTCTTCCCCAATACTACGATGTCGTCCAAATAGACCAGGCATGTTTTCCAAGATAACGATCTCAAGATATTTTCCATGAGTCTTTCAAATGTTAAACTGCCATAATCCAGATCCGGCGGTGAAAGCAGTTTACTCTTTGTCTTCTGGGTCCATTTCTACGGTGGAAAACAGTTTGCTGCCGGCCAAAGTGTCTAGCGTATCGTCAATGCGAGGCACAGGTTAGCTGTCTTTCTTCGTCACGTTGTTTAGCTGACGATAGTCTACGCAGAATCTGGTAGTTCCATCCTTTTTCTTGACGAGCACTACTGGAGATACCCAAGGGCTAGTGGATGGTTCTATCACTTTCTCTTCCTCCATCTCTTGAATTATTCTTTCAGCTTCCTCTCTCTTCGCTCGTGGTCGTCTTCGAGCTAATTGTCTGATTGGCTTGGCATCACCAGTATCGATTTTTTTTCTTCTGATGGCGTGCCTTGTGTTCTTAAATCTGCCATTTTCCTCTCTAACTCCTGGATTTTCTCATCCATTGTTGTTATCTTATTCTCTATTTTCTCGTCCATCGCTGTGATCTTATTCTCTATTTTCTCATCCATTGTTGTTGTCTTATCCTCAATATCTGATTTTAGAGACGAAATCTTATTTTCGACTTCTGCGGCAATGTCATTTTTCATTGATAAGATATCGGCAGAAATATCGTTCTTTATGGTACAAATCTTATCATCTATAGTAGAAATTTTTTCGTCCATATTAGCAGAAATCTCTTGTCCAAGGCGGAAATTTTAGCAGAAATCTTCTCGTCCATATTAGCGGAAATGTTAGTAGAAATTGACGAGATTAAGGTGGAAGCTTCGTCGTTGAAAAAAAGAGGGTCCGGATACAAGCCGTCACTTTCTAGTGCTATTTTCAATCTTTCAACTAATTCACTCTTCTTTCCGGACGTTTCCAGCTCGCGATTTTCCAATTCTGCTTTTAGTTCCGTCACTTTTAGCTCACTTAGTCTCTTAGCCATCTTTACGTTAGTATTCATTTGTATTACCCCACACCTGACACCAATGTAATGTTTTTGTTATTTATTTAAATAGTTTTCATTTGTGGGATAAAATTATACACAATACTATGGCTAATTATTATTTATTTATTTAAAAAAACACGTATTAAACTTAATTTATATACACACTCTACTCAATGTCTACTAATTTATTTACACTCGGTATAATAGTTCTAATTTATTTTCACCACTTGAATATTATATATTATCGTTTCACTTATTTTCAACTCCCTCTAAAATTTCAGTACCTTCCGCGCTCGTCCTATGCACAAACAAAGCATTGTACTCGAATGTTCTCGAAAGTGGCGCAGCCACCAAAATTTACAGTCATTGAGGGACAGGACCGGCTTTGAGTTGGTGACCTCGCAACAATTATTTTTGGAAATGATAGAAAAGAACAAAATGTCAACATTTCCACTACTATTAGTGAAGTAAATAAATTGCTTGGAATACTAGTGGAAAATTATTAAATTTTTAATAGTCTTCAACATGTATTTAGGGAAATCAACGCGAGTGAAGCCGCGGGCATAAATTGTACTTTTTGTCTACTAATTTTAATAAATATCTTGCGAGTAGTTTCTAATATACACGTTGTGACACACCCTATAGAGTATTGTGATCATTGACGTTAGCAGCATTTAATTATGATTTATCGTTTTAATAAATCGCGCCCCAACATAAATTTCGCCTTGAAGTTGTAAATAAAATAATACAATCAATCTTCTCAAAGAACAAGGAGTTAATGCTAGCTGCGGACGAATTTAATAAAATACAAAATAAAATAAAGAGAGTGCATCTGGAGCCCTCAATACCACTCGGTAGACTACTCACTTCACTCAAACCAATTAGTTCCATCAGGAAATCTCATATACGTTGTCGGACTGTCGCTTCTGACATGGCGTGGGGTCGAAGATAATAAAGCTAGTGTCGACTGGAATAGTCGTCGATATATTTCATTTCGCCTTTGTAGCAATATTTTTCTTTGCTCCGTCTTCTGTGTATATATGTGTGTGTGTGTGTGTCGATTCGGACTAATGGTGGAAGCTGGTGTAACGTTATTAAGTGTGACTGAAATCTATTAGACGACTGTCTCGAAGAACTAGACAAAGAGTGATGTAATACATTATTTCCTTTTATTTTCCAGTTTCACTTTGATTTTAAAATATATTGTTTTATCCGTGAAAATGGTAGTTTCTTAGTTTCAATAGGGTTTTTAAATAAAATATAGGAACAAAAAAGTAAAAATATAAAAAGTACCTATATAATAAAATAATTGAGTTGGAAGAAAAGTCGTTTCTATCTATTTATCTGATAAATGCTTTTTTTTAGAGAACTATATGCTTATTTTTGGATTATTTCCCGTTATTGGTACAGAATATACTCACTTTCAACACCTAATAAAAGCAATAAGATGCTGATATTATCGTGCAAATAGACTCAGTGTATATATTTAACGCCATATCCAAACATATCGACGAAAGCCGTCTAATAATTGGGTAAACAACGGATGATGTTTGAAATAGATCGAGATAAAGACAGATTCAATTAGAATAGTATAAAAAGGTCTTTGAAACACGGACGGTTTTTCAAAATCAGTTATCCACGAATACGTTACGCTATTTTTTTTTCATTGGTGCAGTTTGGAATCATAAATATTGGTATTATTACTACAAACAGTGGAAATAAGAGTTATTAATCTAAAATGGATGAATTGGTGAGGTGACATCAGTATACCGCAAAAATCTAATGATGAAATATATGGCAAGTTCATCAAATTCAATGAAAGAGATTTTCATGGATGTATTTATTTCTGAAGGTAACCATTTGCGGTATCTAGAAGATGTGAATTATGCGATTTGCGCTTACATGATATCAAAGAAGAAGGAAGATTATTAGTTATTACCATCCGAGCGTCTAGGATAGTGACTGTGACTGTGACTGTAACCGACAGTGACAGTATATTGCGGCCCCCAAATGTAAGTACAGACCGCTTGCATTTCGCTGTAAGTCCGCTACCATTATGGCAAATAGTGGTGTGACAATAGATCAAATCCAACGACAAGTAGGATGGAATTCGGCAGCTGTGTCGACTGGCTACGTTGAAGGGAGCTGTATTGTATGTCGGTAATGCGGAGTTCCACAGGGACTAGTGGAAGCCCGGGTCCTGCTGGAATACTCTACTTACGGAAACTGCAGTATTCACTGGGATGAGCTTTATTGTATACTTAACTATTTACACTAGTTTTACATATGTGTTACTTAAGATGTTCATGTTACTGGTGGCGTCTTAATTGACCCACCGACTGATCCTTCCAATATTTGAGGAGATATAAGTTTGCCTGCGGCACTCAACACTCTGCCACATTCAATTGTTTACAGGCAAACTTACAGCATGCCAAGGCCGCTTCTTATATCCTTGGCAAAAGGTTCAAGGACGAATTAATCGACCTTGCCTTCCTGCAAGAACCATGGACAGGAAACACAGACCGAGTAACCGGTCTCAGCAATATTCCTGGTGAGGTAATAGTCTGCCCTGGGGTGAAACCTAGAGCATGTCTACTCATCAGGAAAAATATTAATTATTTTTTGCTTACAGGCTTTTGCACTCCAGATGTAGTAGCCATCCAGATGTACTTACCGGAGAAGAATGGTATGACAAACATACTTTCCAGGAGACATGTATACTGTACCCCCTCTTGCTATACGGCGATTAATCGACTATAGCAAGAAGAACGGACTTCAGTTAGTCATAGGCTGTGACGCCAATTCACACCATACATCGTGGGTCAGCACGAATATAAATCGCAGAGGTGAGTTACTCTTTGATTATATACTAGGGGAAGGGCTATCTGTTATTAATAAGGGCTCCGAACCAACGTTTATAACTAGAAACACATCAGAGGTATTAGACTTAACTATCAGCTCAAACTTTCTGAGCAATAAGATACAGCATTGGGCTGTATCTACTGAACCTTCGTGTTCAGATCATAGACATATTCAATTCAACATTGAAATAGGCCAGAGGCCAGTAGTGGAATATCGCGACTCAAAAGCTACTGATTGGAGTGGATATAAAAATTCCCTTCATCTGTACATTGAGGATGGTTTCACCACAAATAACAGTTGTGATGGGATAGATACTGCAGCGGAAAAACTTCGCGAAGCAGTGATCTTCTCCTATCATGAAAACTGTCCACTCAAGACTAAAAGAGATAATCGCAACTCTACTTGGTGGAACAAATGCCTAGAAAAGCGAAGAAAAGAAGTTCGACGACTATTTAACCGAGCTAAAGAGTCAGGCAACTGGGAGCTTTATAGAACTACTCTAACAAGTTACAATAAAGAAATCAGAAAGGCGAAGCGGGAGTCTTGGAAAAAAATCTGTTAGAGTATTTCTGATATACCTCGTAGTACTAGAATCCACAAGATTCTCTCTAAAGAGTCGATTGCCGAGATTGGGTCGATGAAGCGACCTGATGGCACTTTCACGACCTCTAGAAAAGAAACGTTAGAGCTTTTGATTAAAAATCACTTTCCTGGAAATTTGACTCTGGATAACAATCGACCGCTCTTTGAGGGCGCAAGGCGGCCAAAAAAGATCGATTGGGAGGCCGCCAAGGAAGTTATCACAGCACCAGCAATTGAATGGGCAATCAAATCTTTTCAGCCTTTCAAATCTCCTGGTGAAGATGGAATATTTCCAGCTCTGCTGCAAAACGGACTGGAATTACTTTTACCCATCCTCATTAGACTGTATAGAGCTGGTCTGGCGTGAAATTACATACCACCCAGTTGGTTGACGGCTAGGGTGGTATATATACCGAAAGTGGGCCGCACAGACCCACACCCTAAATCGGTCAGACCAATTAGCCTAACATCTTTCCTGCTTAAAGGACTTGAAAAAGCACTGGATTGCTACATCAGGCGGGTAGCTTTATATAATTCCCCCTGAGCATCCACCAATATGCTTATCAAACTGGCCAATCAACAGATTTAGCATTACAGAACCTTGTTGAGAAAATCACACAATCCCTTAACAACAAGGAGATTGCGGTGGCCATATTTCTTGACATTGAAGGAGCATTTGACAATGAACTACCGACCTCCATTGGTTCAGCTTTGACTGAAAAGGGCATCAAACCAACCATTACCGGTTGGATATATGCCATGCTCACTAACAGAACAGCCACTACTTCTCTTAAGGATGAGACCATTAGCTTTAAGGTTTCCAGGGGCTACCCACAAGGCGGAGTACAATCTCCCCTACTGTGGTCACTCTTGACGGATAACTTGCTTAGCGCTCTCGAAAGAAGAGGGGTAGAGCTGCAAGCGTATGCAGACGACTTTGTCATCTTGGCAAGGACCAAGTCAGGAAGGGTAGCATATAATACCCTCCAAAAGACGTTGGACGATGTCCACAGTTGGTGGAGGGAACAGATGTCTGTTAACCCTGGTGAAACTGTAATAGTTCCCTTCACTAGGAAAAGAAAGTTGGAGGATATTCCACCACTTTCCTACAATGGTGAGGTTATTCCATTTGCAGCGGAAGTAAAATATTTGGGGATTATCCTAGATATGAAACTTACTTGGAACGCTCACTTGGAAAAAGTTATCCATTAGGCCAGACTATCCTTGTGGACATGTCGTAGGATCTGTGGAAAATATTGGGGCTTGGGACCCAAACAAATCTATTGGATATATGTGATGATCGTTAGACCAATGATCACATATGGAGCTATTGCCTGGTGGCCAAAAGCTTTACAGCGAACGGCCCAAGCAAAGCTCTCTGGTTTACAGAGACAGGCTTGCCTGGCAATTACTGGTGCTATCAGCTCCACACCGTCAGCAGCCATGGAAATCCTTCTGGACCTACCCCCTCTCCATATATTTTTGGAAAGAGAGGCCAGATGGACAACTTACAGAATTGTGCATATTTCTTAATGCACAAATCAGGCTTATACAGAACGAAGCAGAATGCTAGTGGACACTGAAAGTCACAGTATTCTGGGAATGACCTCTGACATAATGCCTCCAACAGTAAACTACGGCCTGCCTTATACCGTCCTAATTCCAAATAGAGCTGAATGGGTCCTCCGTAAGGATGAACTATTAAGAGCAGACAGCTGTTGGTACACAGACGGTTCAAAAACACCCTCAGGCTCTGGTGCAGGTGTATACGGGCACAGACCTAGGACAGAAATGTCAACCTCTCTAGGATCCTATGCAACCGTATTCCAGGCGGAAATTTACACCATTGTTTCATGTGTGGAGAGATTGGAGCAAGCCAATCTCATACATAGAACAATAAAAATTTTCTCGGACAGCCAAGCGGCTTTGAAAGCACTTAGCTCTCACCGTGTAACGTCGAAATTGGTTTTAGACTACCAAAGAAGACTCTCCTTAATCGGAGAACTCAATAAAGTATTGCTGGTCTGGATGCCTGGCCATTCTGGTATAGAAGGAAACGAGAAGGCAGACTCTCTTGCAAGGGAGGGTGCCGTACGTGTTTCTATCGGACCAGAACCAATAATTGGCATCGCAATAAGTTTTGCCAAACAAACACTGAATACCTGGACGGCAAGAAGAGCTTTAGACTTCTGGCATAATTTACCAGGATTGGTCCATTCAAAGGCTTTCATACATCCTTCGAAGAATGTCTCCAAAAAAATGTTAGACTATAGCAGGCATGACCTACGTTGTCTAACAGGTCTTTTAACAGGCCACTGTCATCTGAATCATCATATGCTAAAACTTGGACTGTCGGAAGATCCGACCTGCCGTCTTTGTCTGGAAGATGATGAATCAGCAGAGCATATAATTTGTGCCTGCCCCGCCGCGGCTAGAATCAGGTATCTGATGTTTGGCATGGATTCTCTCTCGCCCTCGGACCTGAAATATCATTCACCAAATAAACTAATTGGCTTTGTTAAGAAGCTGAATTTGTTTGGTGAAATCTGAATAGGTGTGAGCCACAATAGACTCATGCGAGTCGCAGTGGAGGGCCTTATAGACCCACTCATCAAAAACCTAACCTAATCTAATCTACTGGTATAACATAGTTTTAGATCAGGTATCTGAATGTATGTGAATAGATCGGAATGTCTCTGACTGTTTCTGAATGTTTCTTATGAATTATGAATTACTCTGAATCCGTTCGCTTATCTACTTCATCAGCATATATACGTACTGCCCAAGGTCAACTATCCAGTTACGTGATAGTTCTCTGGCCTTTCACTGTCACGTTCGTGACCTCGCGTGATATAACAAATAACTAAATAGATTGTTTTTATAAACATAAATACCTTAAGTGAATTAATTAATAATAGATAATTTCAATGAATTTAATTCTTTATGTAATGCCCAAAATACATCACAGAGCATTAGCAATAAGAAGAATTTTTCAAACATTATTGAGAGTGCCATTAATGGAATTTCAACCTGAAATGTTAACAGTATTAATTTAAATACCATTTTGCTCCGATTTAAAAAAAAAACGAAACAATAATTAATATTTTTGTTCATATTTTGTTATCTTAGTAGATGTTAAAAACATTTTGCGGCTATACTTCATTTGTTAATAATTTTTCAAATATGATGTAAAATTTATAATTGAGAATAATTAACTTATGCTTATAAATGTTTGTAAAGTGAAACATTTCTAATCTAATGCTAACTACAGATTGGCTTCCAATTCCTAATGCTACTAATTATTATAAACTACTGTTAATGAATGAAAATATATGCTGAGCTTTGTCTGCCTAGGTTGTCATGGAATTTATATGACAATTATAAGTTGAATAAGCAAATTGGTCAGACCATAAAGCTATAATGTAGTCTTCAAATATTCAATGGCGCATGTTTTTTTTTGTTTAAATTACTGGCTGCCACGGTTAAAAGGTTGAAATTGATCAATTTTTAGAACAATAAACCAATTGATGCCATATATTTTTTATTAATTTCATGGTAAGAAAAAACTGAAAAATAAGTGGCATACATTTTCGATATACAGGGTAGCGAGAAAGTCTGGCACCAAGTAATTTTTTTTGAAAAAAATAAACATATACCCAATTATCAAATTTTAGGGTTATGAACGGTATTGTATTCTTCGTTTTTTAGAGGCACTGTCAAAGTTCTGTGACGTCAGAACTCAATGTACCGCCGCCATCTTGAATTTTTTTAAATGGCAACGTAGGTCGAATGATATATCACAGAAAAGCTTATTTCTTCCTCTTTCCAAAAATAGTGGATAAGTACAACATGATTTCAAAAAACAAGAAACAAATGTCAAAGATTTACTTAATTACAGTTAACTGTGAATAATTGTCATATTTTTTGGTCTAAATGTCAAAAACTTAAAACATGTAATTTTTGAACACATACTAAATTACAACAATACTAACTAGGGTAATAACAAATAATCAACTTTCTTTATATCAAGTGCTCAAAATGACGACCATCTGTTTCTTGGCAATAGTACAACCTACTTTGGAAGCTTCGAATAGAATTGTTGATCATTTGTGGAGTAATCGCTTGCATTTCAAGACGTATGCGAGCTTTTAAATCCTGTATGGTTGTAGGTTTAACATAAACGCGATCCTTAAAGTAGCCTCATAAGATAAAATCAAGTGGAGTCAAGTCGGGAGATCTTGCCGGCCACTCAATTTCACCCCTTCGACCAATCCATCTCTGAGGGAAAGTGGTATTCAAATATTGTCTAACATTTCTGTAATAGTGCGCAGGTGCACCATCATGCTGGTTCATATTTGGAAACAAATTATTTATTTCAGGAATAATTTGCTGCTGCCGAAGATTGAGATATTTTTCACCAGTAAGAGCACCCTCAATAAAAAATGGACCAATCAAATAGTTTTTCACTAAACCGGCCCACACATTAACTTTTTGTGGGTATTGTGTATGGGTCTCATCCATGCGATGCGGATTAGAATCTGACCAGTACGGACAACTCTGTCAGTTAACAGTGCCATTTAGACAGAATGTAGCTTCATCACTAAATATGAGGGAATCTAAGAAATTGTTTTGATTACCAATTTTCTCTAGAACCTTTTCACAAAACTCTAATCTTCTATCGAAATCATCTTCAGCTAATTCTTGGTGATTCTGCATTATGTATGGATGAAACTTATTTTTATGTAAAATTGTTTGGACCGACTTCCTGCTTAGATCATGATTTCTTGCCAATTCATATGTAGATGTACGGGGATTTTGTTGAATATCCAACAGGACATCTAAAGTCTTATCTTCGGTTGTGGCAGTTTTTGGTCTGCCACCTTGGACGGTCTCCTATATCATCACCCAGTTATACTGATCTTAATTGGGAAAAAGATACTCAGGATATCCCCATAGGGCTAATAATACCTAAGCTTTAATATTTGTAAAATCATATCTTCTTCTTTTTTCAATTCATATATATGTAGTCAATCACAAGATCACTATTTGGTCTAGCCAAAATATTAAAAATCAGGTAGGCATCACATCAAAAGTAACTTCTGTCATTCTGACGATGATATGTCAATATGGAAGTAATTATTAAGTATCTTATAACTTTCATAATTTCTTCATTAAATAGTGGAATTAATTAGGAATAGTTAGTTTCATGTTTAACATTAATTTTAAACAACCTTTTATCGTAACAATAACAAAGACAAATATCATTTATATTCGCTTCGTTAGTTATCTCGTGTTATATTTCTGAAAATCTCAAAGACACAAGCTTGCCACCGAATGGTCGTTACATATGGTTCGATGCTCCAACTACTTTTCGTGTGAACAGCGCGAGTTCTAGCAGTTTGCCGAATTTACTGCTACATAAAACAATAATTTATAGAGAAAACTTGCTGTTAACGGTCAAGCAGTGTTGTTGAATTGACATTTCAATAACAAAGTGAAACTAGAGAATGTATATCTGAGAGTCGCATTTTATATTTTGAAACTTTCCAGTGGGCGATCAATTCACCTAATTTAGTTTGGATTATATTTATGATACTGAAGCTCCACCAATAGAGCCTTTCCAAGTAACGTTATCTTAAGCAGCTTATCACCGACAACCTTTGAAGCTTAAATGGAAATAGCATTTTTTACTGATTTAAATATAAATCGAGAACAACAGTTAATTGGTTTTGGTAAATTTGTGTACAGTATTCGCCAGCTAACTTGATGTCCTAAATGCTTTCTAGGGAGCTATTGACGCCGCCCATCCGATAACTGTAAACAGTGCCGTGCAAGTTCTGAGGATACGCTTTTTGTTACAAATTAACACAACTTGTACAATTAATAAAGTAAAGTCCGTCCGGAAATATATGATCCTAACTTAATAAATAATATTTAATTCTTTGTTAAAATTATTGGTATATTCATTTTAACAGAAACGGATCTGCTTTATACCTGAATTCTGAGTACATACATGATATTTTAACAATAAGGTACCCATTACAATAACATGTTATTTATCTAATTGAAGATTATAAAGTTAGGATCTTATATTTCCGGACGGACTATAATTAAAATTTGTTAGAAACTAAATAATTTCTTCCAGGTAGTAATGAGAATAAAAGAAACACAAGATAATGGGAAATTATTTAAGCTAGATATATTTCTAAGAATAGGTATAAACAGTTTTTATCTTTACGAAGAATCTGACTCAACTAGCTATTCCAAAAAATTAAGGTTTAATTTGGCATGTAACATTTTAATCGTAGGATCATTAAATTCACAGATAAATAAAATAAGCTGTGCTAGCTTGCTTGTGATGGCTTGCTAGCTAGCTGGCTTACCTGTTGCCTGGGATGTTTTAATTTTCACGTTTATTAAGGTATCTTCATCACTTTTTAATGTCTTAAAATAATTAAACACTCTATATATCACTTGACGAGTTTGTCCTTCAGTACATTTACGATTTTCTTCATTAACGCTGACATTTTTACAAACACTTTATTGTACAAATCAGAAACAATAACTGTGTGACGCTACGCTACTGAAAATCTTAACACCTGATAAGGTTCGATGCAATTGGCGTTTGTCAAAATTTTACCATCAATAGCAGCCGAGTAGGCAAGGCACTATTACTTTGTCTCTCTTAGTTGGTAATTTCTGGGACATCAAGTTAGCTGGCGAATACTGTACTAGTGTCTATTAGTTGGATGCTATAATAATTTTTTTTCATCTAAACATCATCCGCATCAACTACTAACAGTTTTAAGCAGGGGAGACATTTACAAAATAGTGTGGTACATTTATAATAACAAAAATTAAATTTTAGATGTCAAGTTTATGTCTTTGAGATAAGATAGCAGAACTTCGTTTCCAGTTGAAGAAAAAATTAATTTTAAAGTGTTTCCTAAATTGTGGCGTTTTCTTTGTTCTTCATTTTCTGGACATTCGAGTAACAGATGCTTTACTGTGAGTTGAGTCTGACATGTTTGACATAAGGGTGCCGTTTCTTTTGTTAAGTGATGTTGAAGTGTTATGCGTGTATGTCCAATTTTTAAACGGTGTACTATAACTTGTTATCTTCTTTTATTTGGCAGTGGGAGTTTGGTTTCAGTTTTGGGCAATATTTGTCTCAAATTGGTTTCAGTGCCTTCCGATCTGAGATCGGTGTGGGGAAATTTTGTAAGGAGGGGTAAATTATCAGTGGACGTTGATGTAACTATACAGGCTGAGGCAGCCTCGTATACAGACGGCTCCAAGAAAGAGGTAGGTGTAGGAGACGGAATTGTGGGGCAAAGGACAACCATTCCAATAAGCCTATCTAAGAACGCCACTGTGTTGAAGAAATTGAAAGGAAAAAAAGAACATGCCGTTCAGTTGCCATCTTCACAGACAATCAAGCTGCACTGAAGGGACTCGATTCCATAGAGGTCAGTCCCAACTTATAGTATAGGATTGCGCACTCGGAGACCGTTGCAAGGTTACGATAGCCTGGGTACCAGTCATAAGGACAACGAAAATGCGGATGAAATTACCAGACAAGGCTCCTCGATGCCATTAGTTGGACCGGAACCATTCTACGGCGTTGAAGAACCAACAATAAACATGGCCACATAAAAGTGGGTGGCAAATAAATCTCTAGCATGGTGGGTAATCCCAGTAGTACAGAAAAAGACGAAGCAGTGTTCACTTATAAAAAACTCCGTATATTCTGTCTGTAACTATAAAGTTTGAATATCTCGTATCCTAAATTTCGCATTTAATTATTAATCTCCTAAAGTAGTAGTCAACTACAAAATAACTAGATACAGTAACTTCGAGAAAGATTACCATCAACAATTGATTATCTACTTAATTTGACTCATATATTCTCTTTTGAGTTGAATTTCTCGTTTCTGTATGTTGTGTGCGCGTTAACTTTCTAAACCCCGTAATGTAGTTTACCTTCTAAACTTTACAAAAGTAATAAACAAGAAAATGTAGTTTGCGTTCGTTGTTATGTGGCTCATCTTTCATTAAAATTTACTTTGCGGGCTGCGGTTCTAGTCAAACTTGAAACTTCGATACTTTTTATGTTTATTGGAGTTTTCAACAATAACGCACGGTAAGTTGTTTTACAAAAGTTGGGGTTTGTTAGTCTACTTCACCTTTACACCACGAATATTTATTTCATTCTTTTTTTCTTGTTGATATTTTTATGGAATAAAAAGAAATTTTAAAGTATTAATTTGAGTAAATTTTCAGAAATGACGTCGTTTCTTGAGAACGATATAAATTGTACTTTAATGTTTGCCGTTTCGAAGTCTTCTACCTTAAAGCTCTTTATACTTCATCGATTTAACTTTCCAGGGACAGGAAAAGTTTGCTTAAATTTAACAATGAGCAATTTACTAACTTTGATTACTTTTTAAATCCCTCCGTTGTATTTATTTGTGGAGGAATGAAACTTTAATTCTCCTACTTTGAAAATTGAATATAAAAGGTGATGAACATTAAGGGGCTTTTGGAAATGAGTTTCATAATTTAAGTTCTGACATCGTTAAAATTGTAATCTGATTGCGGATGTAAACGAATATCAAACTGAAAACAACTTTTCACCCACACAGATCTTAAATACCAGAGCAACGAGCTTCTCGTCACTTCAATGCACAAATTTAAATTTGACTTCGAGATGATAAATATTGAATTAGGGTTATAACCATAGGATGTACACAGACATACTGAGAGCAATCATCACTTATACCGAGGAGGAGAAGGACTAGCCTATTGATGATGACGAGAGACAACCTCTCTAGAATTCAAAGAAGCACACAGAAGCAAAGGAAACATGCCCAACAGCGGCTAAGGAAGTGGTTCTTAACTTCACTCCCCTACATATGATGGTGGAAAGTGTTGCAGAAAGGATAAGATACATAAGTAGAGGTGAAATCATTTAGAAAAGCTCCTCCTCGTTTATAAGAAATCAGAAATTCTGGGACATGCCACAGGATGGTATAATGAAAAAGTATAACCTTTCCAAAAAATTCGATACAGAATTCAGTAACAAGAAAGAATGAGATCCCAACACCATCACCAGACTTGGAAATAATGCCATCCAATATACAAACGACTCAAAAGCAATAGAAGGGATTGGGATAGGAGTGTACGGTCCAGGAACCAAACACTGATCATTGGAATGATCTACTAGGGCTAAGACAATTAAAGATACTCCTAGGATACTACAACTAGTTGCCTGAGCCAGAGTAAGAGTTTGGTAGGTGTCCTGACTGGACAATTTCGCCTGAATGGCCACCTCAAAAAGCTCAAATTAGTGGAGCAAGAAGAATGTAGAAACAGCTCTGGAAAAGCTACCAGTCCCTAAGACTTTCCTCAGGAACTGTATAAAAAAGGGGACAATAGATCTTTTAGGTCTCAGTGGATGTTACCCGAGTATGATAAAAATAAAGAAATGATCTCTTAATCTACATTCTCCTAAAAAATATATTTTCCGGATTAAAAAATCCACCATTTTGGGAAATATAAAGGGTGTTTGCGTAAAAGGGATAACCCAGTTTGTTTGTTGCAGCGCAAAATGCCATGATTTGTATTTGTATGACATATTATTACAACAAAAAGTGCTAACTAGTAGTATTCTACATACGCTATGTCTGATTAATAAGCAAAGCAAAGAATTCTAAATTTGACAATTTAAGTGGGTCCAAATGGAATACCGAACACGATTTTATGAACATGCATTTAAAAGTAGGTATATATCATGATAAATGAGTATGAACGAAATAAGTCGAGTGAAAACAGGAGTGGATACTTTTCCATCAGCAAGACCTTCAACTGAGAGCAGGGACGTATAAAAGCGAGGGTTCTGGTGGTTCAACCCCCCCCCCCCCATAAAGGTACAATAATTTTTTATTAGCATACTGCTGCAATATTTGAATTACATTTAATACGAATTACGAAATACAAATAACATATTGTAATGTGTGTATGGGGTAATGGGGTTAATTATTATTTTTATTTAATAAATTGATTATTGAATTGTGATTTTATTGTATTCTATAGTTGTATAAAATAAATATGAAGTATTGAATACAGTTGATGATCTTTTTATTTTCTTAAATGATTCCACCTATTAAAATTTTATTAAATTTACCTGACCTTTCTTTCTCAGTACAACCCTGTAACTTACTCTGATAAAGCACGAAACTACCTATCTCAGTTGGATTCGTTAGTTGTGTTTGGAGTCGATGCTCTACGCACTCTTATTAATTTACTCCAAAATGGCTGTTCAATAATAGACAAGTTGTTGAATTAAACGAAGAAATATCATATTTTTATTGAGAAACAAAATCTAACACAGTGGCAAATTATGTATGATGTATTACCATCCCTTCCACACTTGAAGAATAGTAAAAATACTTTTAATGATGAACATAACCTTCAAGTCGATAAAAGCATACTCGGTCCGTGTATGGATATTAATACAGATGATCAAGGTCTCTCCTACTAAAAATAGCAACATTTGAACAGGCAGTTGTAAGACTAGTAAGTTACTTTAATTTTAATTTATCACCACTTTAAGGTACTACACTACTTCCATATTCCACATCACATAGATGATCGAAAATTGAATCAATCATTCCAAATCACTCTTTTTCGTAAAAGTCGAGTTATATGTCGTTTTAGAGGGTTTTTGATGTGTAGATTTAAAATTTTTACACTCATTCAACAAAACGCTGCGTCGCTGCAAATTCACATCACTGTTTTTTGTTTTAGCTACCCTGGATTCTCTCATAAAGGAAGATGAATACGATATCGACAAATATTTGTTAGAAACTCTACAAAATGCTGAAGAGAAACTGAAAGCTTTGAAAGAAACTTGCCCCTCCCCCTCCAGAGACTTTTAAGTTTCCCATCACTGGTAAAAGAAATCTTTCTTTCCAGCGTCATTGGACCCAAAACAACCCATGGTTAGTTTATTTGAATATATCACTAGGCTATGCAAAATGTGTGTTTTATTTGGACAGAATGTGGTCGCGGTGATCAAAAACTTAAGTTTTGTCACAAAGCCATTTGTAGACACCCTGTAGATCATTGTACTAATTTCAATAGTTAGCTGACTTAACAATTAAATTAAAATATATTTAGATTATTTAATAAACATAGACACGAGTATTATCGGTATGTGACTTTATTCAAAACTATAATAAATTACTTATAGATGGTCTTCCGAAAATATAGGTTGAATATAATTAGACTTTCTGTTTAAACATCAACTCGATGTTTATGATGAGATATATATTCATACTGACATTGCATTCTTATTACTAATGAAGGTATTTGTGAAAGTGTGGTTTTACAAGAAGAGTTTTAAAAAATGAATAGTAAAAGTAAAAAAGGACTTTTAATCCACCATACATTCAATAACTGGAAAAATGCTTTGGAATAGATCGAACATGATCTAAATACTAATTACCACAGATGTGCTGTTGAACGGGCAAGAAATTTCGTGCGTGTTATGGAAGGCCAATCCCGTGATGTTGTTGAATCATTTGATGTGAAAAATAAAAAAAATTGCCGAAGAAAATAGACAGCGACTGAGTGCTATAGTAGACACAATCTTATTTTGAGGACGACGGGAGTTGCCTTTGAGGGGAAATGAAGACTCTGGTGGAATCGGCATGATAGATACTCCTCATAATGATGGAAATTTTCGTGCACTACTTCGTTTCCGTGCGCGATCTGGTGATGAAGTACTCAAGTATCAAGTATCACCTATACTTACGCAAAATACTCATACTTGGGCTATATACACATCATCCGTCATCCAAAATGAAATCATTGAATTGTGTGGAAATGCCATTCAAAAGCAAATAATTGTCTGCACTTGCAGACGAAACGCAAGATTTATCGCGTTATGAATACTTTGCCTTCGCTATGTCGACTGCTCTTCTGGAAAGGCTCTCATTCGAGAGGACTTCGTTGCTTATGTCCACGTACATGATGTTACAGCATCAGCTTTAGCTTCGACCAACATGGAAACACTTAAGTTGAGTGGACGATTTTAAGGTGTAAGAACATTGATTATGGACAAATATCCCCGAGCACAGTTCGTACATTGTGTAGCTCATACCCTTAATTTAGTTTTGGCTCATTCAAGCCAGATTCCTGCAATTCGAAACTGAATCGGAAGTATTAATAACTTTTTTCGACACTACGAGTTGACCTTCTAAAAAAGACTGCGGACGAGATTGGTACGCCTCATTCAACGCTTATCTCGTTTTGTGAGACACGCTGGTCGGAAAAACACACAGCCGTCGAAAGGTTTGCTGAGATGTATCCGGTGGTACTTGCAGCACTTCAAACTCTTCAACAGCCTGGAAGGGAAGCTTACTAGTTGCAAGTCGCGATGGAAAGTAGTCAATGCATCGTCTCAATGATAGTTTTAAGGAAAATTTTATCATATACTTCAAACTTAAGCTGAAGCCTGCCAAAAGTCAATGTAGATCTAAACTACACCTGCAGTCATGTAAGAACAATAAAAACCACCTTGCAAAACCTACGTAATGAACGGGATTTCTCAAATCTTTTTTAGGAAGCAAAAAAGTTAAGTTCAGTTGATATATGTGTTCCAGGAGTAACTGGAAGACAAATCAACCGCAGTAATGTACCAAGGGAAACACAGCTGAATACTATCGGCGGAATATATTTTACCCATTCATCGAACATGTACACAACGAAATTGAAGCTCGTTTTGAGCCCCACGAAGAAACAATTTCAGGAATTCAGTTGATTTTACCTGATCAGACCAAAAATACTGACAAGCAAAGAGATGTATTGCAAGAGTAGAAGAAATATTTCTTAGTGAAGCTAAAGAGAAAGTTGTGGTGAGCAAGTATGAGCTTTGGCACAACCACTGGTGCAATCAAGAAAAGCCCTCTACTGCCTTAGAAGCCATGGATCGATGTGATGAACTTTTTTTCCCAACGATTAAGAAGCTTCTTCAAATCTTGGCAACACTTCCAGTTTCAACTGCCACGCCTGAACGTAGTTTTTCCACACTTAAACGACTGAAAACGTATTTAAGGAACAGAATGGGAAACGAACGGCTTTCAGGATTAGCGCTTATGAGTGTTCTTCGGGATGTGGCTGTAATGTTGGGGGTTAGGTGTGGATAGGCCTCTTTAATTGGTGGTATTGCTGGTCACTCGGAGGGTCATCTTACTTGAATAAAACAACTACTTCTGACAGAAGTTCTCTTAAATTGCTTTACTATTACACATTACAACTACTTAAGACGTATAGCATACTTATAGTTTAATGATGACTGATAGATGACTGCTGATTGATTGATCATTGAACATAGATTCATGACTGATTGATCACTGATTCAGGACTGATCTTGAATGTTGTCACCTGTATATTTATACAACAGTTCAAGTTCGCCATAAGTAAATATTAAATATTAAATGTTTATTTTCGTGATGAACTTGACTTCGTACCTGTCGACCTCGTTACTTATATTTATGTAATATTCCAACGGGCGTGGCACTCGATTTTTTGCCTTCAATAAAGCTTTCTCCTTCTAAACCTATCAGATACAAAAAACCAAACCCCCCCCCCATGTAAAAGCTATAGCTACGTGACTGGCACCGATACAAATAACTATACAAAAGCCTCCAACGTAACGAGTCATATTTTTCATGGCACATTGTTCATAACTTAATTAACAACTTTTTCCCAAATTTTTCGCATCAACAAGAAACACACTGTATATCGAAGTTTTTATTTGAATATTACTTAAAGCACAAAAGCTTTACAGCTGACAGCTTCATTAAAAATTGCTCTCGCCACTTTAAGGTCCAATTTTGTGAATTTAGCTATTTTCGAAGGAACAGGAAAAATTATGCTTTTACAACAAAGACTGCTTATGAATTACCTTTATTGTTATTTGTTTTATTTTACTTCACGTTTTCATAATTATAAAGCTCAGTGGATGTAAAATGTTTCTATTCACCGACAATAACTTTATTAATTTTTAATCCTTTTGTTTTTATTAAAAATTTGGTGAAGTTCTGTTGGTATTTTTTTGATTACTGTTTCTTTCCACATTTTTTAATTTACAATTTGATTAAAACAAACTTCAAGATAAATGAATAGCAGAGAGATATAAAAAAGCATTATTAGATAAGTTCTTAAATAATAGAAACGGTAATTAACGAGATGTGGGATTATTTATGGAAACAGTTTCGGAGATCGCTAAAGAAATATGTGGTAGAGTAAGAAAACTAGTAAGAAAAAAACAAAAAGTTTGCTGGATGGACGAAATATAAAGAAAAGTAAAAAAAAGGAGCATAGAAAATATATATAAATAAAGGAAGATTATGAACTATACAAATAGAAAAGGAAAATGTAAAAGAGATGGTAGCATGTGGCTAAAGGAATGCGGAAAGAATTTGGCAAAAAAATGGAAAGCGATACTAGTTAAAAACAAGAGCTGATTTTCAAAGACATGGAGAAAGGAGAAAACACACATAATAGCCTGAATAAAAAAGGAGATATACTGAGAAATAAAAGCGAAGCAATTGATAGATAGAAAGAATATTTTGGGAAATTACTAGGAGCAGACCAAAAAGTTCAAGAAAAACCGAACAAAACATAATAACTATATACGAATTACAGGAAATGATAGGTGAATCAAAAAATTAAAAATCCCGAGGACTGATAAATTAACAGCAGGAATGCTTAAAAATTTAAAAGAAACAAAAATATTATTGAAAATATATAACACTGCATGGCGTGAAGAACAGATTCCGGGATACTGGAAAACAGTCTTAATAGTTCTAGTATATAAAATAATAAGGGAGATAAACAAGACTGTAATAATTACAGAGGAGTGGATCTACTTAGTACAGCTGTAAAGTTAAGACCACTGATGATGAATTCCGTTGAAAAATCACGAAGTGGATTCAGAAAAGGCCGAAGATTCCAAGATCACATGGTTTTGGTGAAACAAATAATTAAAAAGTTCCCACAACAAGAAAAATAAATATATACGTGATTTTATATGTAAGCTTTCGATAAAGTCTCAAGGGAGTAGTTATGAACACTAGAAGGAAGGGGATTCAACTACAAAATAATTTAAAACATTTACAAAAATAACAGAAATTGTGTAATATACAAAAATAAAGGTGAGGAGAGGGTCCAAGTCCATTGTTATTTACAATTTTCATTGATGAAATATTTAAAAGATCATCAACTATTAGATATTCGAAATTAACGTTCCAGGTGACTGAATACATCGTATGAAGGATAAATATGGATTGGAAACATTAAGTGTATCAATAAATAACAATTATATTCAAATATATCAATACCGTTTGACTTTAGCAAAAATGGCATAAAACTTTTACTTGGCAAGAGTAACAATTTTCAATAAACAAAGTGGAAAAAGTGATAGTCCCCGTTTCACGTAAGAAGAAGAAGAATATGGAAATCTGGAAGAAGGTATCTTAAGAATTTGGTATGGAATAAATCAAGTAAAACCAAAGTTATGATAAATAGGACCAAAAACCAGTTGAACATACAAATAGACGGAATAAAAATTAATCAAGTAAGAAGATTTAAATATTTGGGAGTAGGAATAGGAGAAAATTGAAAGTCAAAATTAACAGTAAAGTGCAAAAAGCGATGAATTTGGATTTGAAATTTTGAAAATGTTCAAAATATTATCGAAATTCTGTCAATGTTTATTTACTTACTGTTGTAAATTAATTTGTATTCTGGATTTTGATAACTACTCTATAAATTTTCCTAATTTGAATAAATTGAAAGTTACTTCCTTCGAGAATTTTTTGCTCTAGTAGAAATCCAATGAAATCAGCTAATTTAAGGTCATTTGATTGAACACAACTGAAACAGAACCCATGGAGACTGTTTTCACTCTATTACGTTACCATGGATACATTTTGATTTATTTCGATTTTGACGTTTCAAAATATTTAATATTTCAAAATGTCACGATTTGGTCATAATACTGACGAGAATATTAATGGAATTATAGAAGAAAATATACCAAAAAATACTGTTTAAAGAAAAATGTTTGCGTGGAAAACATTTATGCACCTTTAAATAAATTGTTTTTGCTCTGTATTTTTTTCTATAATTAGCAAAAAAATTTCTATTCGAATAACCCTGGAACATTGATAAAACAACAAAAACTTTCTCAAGCTTGTTCCTTATAGGCAACAGAAGTATCATTTCATTTATTTCAAAGTAATAATATATATGAAAAAAACTATGTGTTCAAGCAGTAAGATCATTTTAAACTCTATTATTTAATGTAAGGAATAAAGCAAATCTAAGATAAACATTATATTCTAAGGATGTTTATTATTTCAATTTTCATGATTATAAATGCGAATCATATTATATTTTTATATATTCATGTAATCTTTTACAATGCAAAATTAATTCAACTAAAAGAAAATAAACACCATTTGACAACGCCGCTAAAACTATCACCTGATCACACAACAATTTCAATTTGTGAACGTAAGGTATGTAGACATAAGATTTTAGTGTGTAATTTTATAACCTATAAGTGTCAAGTGAAAATAATTATGCTTGAATATATTTCTGAAATTTGGCAAAATTTGAGTATTTTCTTCCGGTTTTTTTGTGAAACTTTCTTACATTTAGTTTAAGATAATAACCTTTACAGTTTAAAATGAAAATATTCATTGTAAAATAGCATTAAATAGTGTTGAAAAAGTATCATTTTTCGAACTAAATTCGTGATTTTTGAAGTAATTACTGAATGATCCAGCGAAATTTTTGTTCTAAAGTGCTTTATTTAAGGTAAGCTATCAAGCAAATTTAAAATTAACATAAAATTCCGAGGGTCGCGAAGTCTACTAGAACCCATTCAGTTATATTGCAACGCCCCTCAATTTTTTCTTAGATAACCCTATTTTTCTTATTAAAATTTGTCAACTGGTTTATCCTAAATTTTGACATGCGTCAGCATTCGGAATTTATCTTCTTGATAAAAACCTTCATCATTTGTCATATCTATAACATTTTAATTTGGTTAATACAATTCTTCTTTTCTTTTTAAATAATAACACAAAACTTCATCATCTGTCATATCTACACAATTTAAGCATGGTGTAATGTAATTTGAAGCAAAAGTGAAAGTATACTCTACACCATATACTATGGTAATTGCGATTTTGATAATATGTATACAAATTGATGATTACTAGTTGATCACCACAATATGTGAGTTTATATTTCTCCTTTATTTCTATAGTAATATTACATTCCACGATATTAATTTATTGTCGTGGTTGTAGTCAACGGCGAGCAATAACAAGTTTTCGCTAAAATACCCTTAGGCTTTACAAACTAAGAAAATAATCTTGAAGTTTAACAAAAGTTCCAAATTGAATTTCACAAACCTCTGGTGGTGGACTCATGAAACCTACAGAGAAGCTAATATAATTTTTATCTCGGATGGAAAAGTTTTCTTAACGCTGCCTCCGCCGCCAGCCGAAGGTAAAAGGCCCTAATTATTAATTGAACTTCTTTTTTCTTCGGTGGTGGAAGAACATCCAAAGAACAGGACCGTTTTTATCAAAAAATATCTTAATATTATTTTATTTATATATAAATAAGCCGAGCAAATTAAATTTTGAAATACGGTGAAAAATGGTCAATAATTGTCAAAAATGGTCAAAAATTTGGAAAAATGGTCCATAATTGTCAACAATTGTCAATAATTATCAAAAATTGTCAATAATTTTGAAAAATGATCTAAAATTTCGAAAAATTGTCAAAAATGGTCAAAAACTATCAAAAATGGTTAAAAATTGTCAATTATTGTTAAAAACTGTTAAAAATGGACAATTATTGTCAAAAACTGTCAAAAATGGTTAAAAATAGTCATCATTTTGAAAAATGGTCGAAAATTATCAAAAATTTAGAAAAATGGTCACTAATTTTGAAAAACAGACAAAATGGTCAATAATTGTCAAAAATGGTCAATTATTGTCAAAATTTTGAGAAATGGTCAATAATCGTCAAAAGTGGTCCGTTTCCGAAAATCGATTTAAACACGTAATTTGTAACGATTAATATTACTATAAAAATCGATAACTAAGAATCGATAATAAGAAAATAATAATCGATATTTTTTTAACATCCCTAGTCCCTAAGGTTGATCATGATGAATAGCGAAAATGACGATTATTCTAGCACTCCTTTTATAACCTAAGATAATATAAAAAACTGTTTTAATTATTAAAAGGGCGACGGTAGAAAAAATTATGTGTGTTTTTCGAGCGTAAAGTAAAATGGCAATCTGTTATTTTACGCTCTAATTACACGAATAACTAATTTATATTTATATCTCTAAATATTGCTATGAAGCTCTCTAAATTATAGTCAATCATTTGGTTAAATTTAAATAATTAAGACATGAAAAGTAGTTTTTTTTACGGAAAATACATAAAGTTCGTTTTAAAATGGTAAAATTTCATTTAATATCCGATAACTATCTAAATTCTGAAAATTTCAATCTGCTAGCATGTTCCCAAATACGTCTCCTCTTTTCATCAAACAATTTTGGAAAACGGCTCTGCGTGTTAACTGGGGTGAGATAGCAGCAGTCTTTCGGGTTGTTTGTAATTAAATTGTTTAGTTAGGAATTAAGTGCGTATACACGGGTCAAAGCTTTCTGGTTCGGTCTTCAGTAGCGTGTCAGAGAATAGAGTTAAGCTGTTTGTGAAACTTTTCGTTGGGTATCAAGGAATCGAGACGATTTAAAAGAAAAGAAAAGAATTCCTTTTTCGAGGTTTAAGTAACGGTAACGGGAAAAGTGGATCTAACGAACAAAATTGCCTTGAAGTGGTTTCCACTACGGTTCAGTCTTAGGAGAAGATATTTTTCTACAATATTTCTTGTAAGGTTCCGAGCGAGTGAATAGAGTAATAGATTTTTTAAAGATTTTCTCAAGCTCAGTTAATTTCAATCACAGACAATCAGCTGGTTACTTAAATAAATATGTCAACGGACATATCTCTCAGCCATTTACACCAAGAATTTCAATCACCATTTCCTTCATTTTAACGATCTTAAGTTGAGTGAAAGACGGTAATGGCCGGACAGAGTGAGCAAATCATCCAACACGTCTCGACCGCTTTTGAAAGCACTGTACCATCCATGTTCAGTTCATAGTTGGTGCCAAAGAAAATATGTCTGTTGACCACAGGAAAACTTAAATAGTTTCCTTCACTAGGAAAAGGAAATTGAAGAAACTTCCTCTACTCTCCTAAAATAGTGGAATTATTCCATTTGCACAAAAGTGAAAATACTAGATAAATAGCTTTCATGAAACGCCCACTGGGAAAAAGTTAACCACAAGGCCATACATGTCGTAGAATCTGAGGAAAATTTTGATGCCTGGGATCCAAATTGGATATATGTGATGATTGTAAGACCAATAATCACAAATTGAGCTATTGTTTGGTGGTCAAAAGCTTTACAGCGAACGGCCCAAGGAAAAGTATCTGGAATACAGGGACAGGCTTGTCTGGCTATAACTGGTACCAATAGTACCACACCGTCAACAGCTATGAAAATTCTTCTGTGCCTACCTTCTCTCCATATAATTCTGGATAGAGAGGATAGATAGAATTGAGCATATTTTCAAATGAACAAAACATGCTGATACGGAGCGTAGCAGATTGCTGGTGGGCTCTGAAAGTCACAGTATTCTGGGAATGACCTCTGAGAAAATGCCTCCAATACTGTCTTATACCGTCCTTATCCCGAATAAAGATGACTGGATCCTCCGTAAGGAACTAGCTGTTGGTACGCGGATGAATCAAAAACACCCTTAGGCTCTGGTGCGGGTGTAGAACAGAAACATCTAGGATCCTATGCAACTGTATTCCAGGCGAAAATTTAAGCCAATCATTAATTTGTGGAGAGATTGGAGGAAACTAATCTCACACATGAAACCATGAAAATGTTCTTGGACATCCAAGAGGTCTTAATAGCATTTAGCTCTTGCTGTGTAACGTCGATCTAAATTGATATCAAACTGCTTAAAAATACTTTCCTCAACAATGTGTATCTGGTCTAGACTCCCTTCAAGAAAGGGTGCCGCAGGTGATTTTATCGGACCAGAACCAGCAATTGGAATCTCATTAATTTTGGCCAAACAAACACTAAATACTTGGCCAGCAAGAAGAGTCTGCTGTATCTGTAGAGTGGGGAAGGTGAGTTTAGGACCACAGCACTTAGGACACATGTGACCCATTGTACATCCTCCCGAGGAGTTGTCCTCCTAGGTCATCGTCCATCCTGTCTTTTTCAGGAAGGTGGTCAGGTCACTAAGAAACATCTCGTTTATATCGGCAGGTGTAGGCCAAGACTAACTGAACACACACTCTCTTGTTGACGATAACTCCGGTCACTCATATAAGACATGCCTGACAGTTTGTTCACACATTCTGCATAGAAGTGTGTCCACTAGCCCCATAGTATGGAGGTGTTTCCTTAGTGGACAGTGGCCAGTCAGAAATCCTACTGTTAAGCGTAAGCTCCTGGATCAGCGCTATTGCATCTTCCAGTACATCAAGGTGGTGACATAGTGTTGCCAATGCCGCTTTTTTGTGTTGGAGGTTGCATTGTATGATATTTACCTTTTTTTCCAACGTCCTTGCCCATGGGACAGGTGGTAAAAGGTGAAATTTATTTTAGAGGTCCATCTGCTCCTCCGCTAGGGGAGAGACGACCTCGCTGAGTTCGGGTGCCTCTTCCGTCAGGTCATCGACTGTCATCTGTACGGTTGCTTCGACGACCTTTTCGGGACCCGTGGTGGCCTTGATGTCGATATCCACTTTAGGTGGCTAGGTGGCTCGACTTTCAAGGACCTCGGGTCTTCAGAGGTACCCTCTGCTTCTTTTTTCATTGCCCTTATTGTCAATAAGGTAAACGCTTAGCTTATCCTCATCGACTTCTTCTTGAGGAAAGCCATATCCTCGTCTCCGATCCCAAAGACAAAGAGTGTCCTTGTGGGCTTTCCTTTACCTCTTGCCACCTCCAGATCGGGATTCTGAGCCTTCAGATGATCCTTTGCACCGGATGTCGTCTTGTGGACGTCCTCCGGGATCCAGAGAGAGGCTTTGGTGAGCTTTGCCAGCTTATCCAAACTGACGATCGCCAGTGATGCCTCCTCCCACAGCTTAAGGTTTTTTGTGGCTTTTTTCAGCCACTCTAGCGTCGCGTCATCATCGCAGACCACTCTGATGATTTCACCGGAGTGTGTCCACGACTTGAACGGGATTGCTTTACTGTTAATTTTACCGTACGGGCTAGTCTCGTCTATTATTGCTACTTTGAGGTGTCTCAAGGCGGCGTCGGCGAAGGTTTTGGAAGGTGCAGCGACATTTCTGTCGGTGCGCAGCTTCTTCAACCTTCTTGGGGTTTCCTGCAGGCTTTCCTGCAGAGGCAGCTGGTTCCTTGCATTTGCTCAAGCAGGAGCCCTTGGCGCCCGCCGCAGGAGGTGCCCTTGCTGTTGGAGGCGGAGTGGAGGAGGTGGGTGCACTTGTAGTTGCTGCCACCCCTGTCTCTTTCGCTCTCTTCCTCCTTTTGGCCTCGCCACCGCAAATGCGCTTTCGCCTTGGCCTTTGTGTATCTTCACGAGAAGATCTTCCATGTCCAGCCTCATTCTGAGCAGTAGCTTGGGGTGGACATTTCTGTACCTCCCCAGTTATTGCCTTTGATTGAGGTGAGCACTTCTGTCCAGCCTCGGGATTGGTTTTTGTTTTAGTCTTTTTTATTGAGTCCATTGTGTACCCACGAGTAGCAAGGGAAGAGCTGGTCTCCTCTGGCAGAGCCCCGCATTACCAGAGGAGGGCTGATTACAATGGTATTTCGCCCGGTTCCCCAAGGGGATTGCCCACTATCGTCTGAATTATGATAATTAATTTCTTCCGCAACCTTTAACTATGAAAACTACTTCCATGTCTGAATGAATAATTAATTTAATCATCAGCTTGTATTAGAAACTTACTGAAATATCCTTCACTGAAAGTTTTTGGGATTTTTGGCCTATATTCTTCATTCATCAGTTCATCACTTTTCAAATTTGTAAATTTGATATCCACATTTTCATTGACATAAATTGTTGTTTGTAGCCTAGAATAGTAACTTCAACGATTGGAATAATTTTGCTTTGTACGAAAAATTAGTAATACTTGGTCAGCATTTAGCTCTTGCTGTGTAACGTCGATCGAAATTGATATCAAACTGTTTAAAAAAATACTTTCCTCAACAATGTGTCTCTGGTCTGGATTTCTGGTCATTTTGGTATGGATGGCAATGAAAAGGCAGACTTCCTTCAAGAAAGGATGCCGCAGGTGATTTTATCGGACGAAAACCTGCAATTGGCATCTCATTAAGTTTTGCCAAACAAACACTTAATACTTGGTCAAGAAAAGTCTTAGAATTCTGGCATAAATTTCTCGTAATGGTTAATTCGAAGGCTTTTATTCATCTTTCGAAGAATGTCTCTAAGAAATGTTGGAATATATCAGGCCTGACCCTACAACAGGTTTTGCAACTTCTTCAACGTCTGAAGGTAGGAAATCATTTTTACCTACAAAATTAACAAATTAATGAAAGTGATTATTTTGACAAATATGTCCCGACATTTGAGCTTTTTATCATTGTTGTCTCCATAAAAACAAACAAGAATGGTTTTGATTCTATCTAGCAGAAATTGGCAGACGTTGTATCAGGTTTTATGAAAAAAAAGCGAGCGAGCCTTACAGTAGTCACATATGATGTGTAACATCTGACATCTCACCTTGATAATAGGCAACATTAAAATAAAATCTTGAAAAAAATGATTCAGGTATTATTCGATATAATTTTTGGTAACGAAGAATCATTTTTTTAAAGAAAATTGTATTATATTCAATTAAAACTAGGTGTAATACAATTTTTTATTAAATACATTTTATATTTTTGTTTCATTTGGGGGGAGAGCGGAGGGTATTTATGTTTCGAAAGCAAGAGTATGTAGTAATAATGAAAAAGTGTATAATAAAAATAATGAATAAATCATGAAAAAGTGTATGTGGTGATAATGAGAAAGTATATGGAATCTTCTCCAATAAACAGTGACAGAAATTAACCTCAAAATTTAATCAAGCTAAATAATGACGGCGAAATTTCTCACCGATCGCGCTCATTGGTCAAATCAAATAGCGCGCGCTTCACTAGCTTCCTGTTACTCTCTTCCGTCCCATTTTACAAAATTACTGCTATAAATTGTAGGGAACCGAGCGGAAAGTTTAAAATTATGCATCTCGGGCTATTGTCATCTCCGAAACAATTGACAGTATTTCATCAATTGTATTTCATCAATTGTATTTCTAAACACATTTCTATACAGTTAAAATAATTGAAGTTGGCTGGCTATGAGTTGTTAGTTTATTAGTCATCCTACGAATTTATTCCCGATTGACATGCAAATTTCAAGAATAATACCTAACAAATAAAATTAATCCATTGGAATATCTATGACTTTTCAACATTTTTAGGCTTCAATACATCATTTCAACATTACATTGTACGATCTAATTGAAAATGTAAAAGTTATAAAATACCCATCATTACAAGGCGGCACATTATAGTCTTAAGGTCGTTTATATCTAAATGGTAAAAAAACCACACAAAAGCTCATTCATTATGGTCCCATGCATATATTTTTTCACATTCGACATATGTATGGAGCTAATGTATATATTAGCAACCATTATATTAGGGAGACCACACAATAAGAGACGCATTTTAAAACAGTATTTTTATAAAATGCTTCCTTGTCGAAGCCAATGATGAGAAGAAGAAATTCTATAGGTATCTTATTAATTTTTGTAGGTATAATAATTATTGTGTTATTCATTATATCAGGAACTTTTTAATGACGATATGGATTGTGAATAATGTACAGGGTGACTGTTTTTAAAAGCTTATATCTTCCAAACGGTTCTAAATAATAAGATGTAATTTTCAATAGTTGGTTTTAAACTTACGGTTAGGTTTGTTGTGACACATTTATACAAATGACCTATTTCCGGCTTACCCGCTATAAAAGTGGCATGGATTCGGAAGACAATAGATTTTATTTTTTAAATGTATATCAAGCAATATCCTAAAAGGTGTATATTTTCATCTTAAAGTTTAAAATCGGTACTCGGAGAGCGAAGCTTAACTGCTATAATGATATCAAGTGGCAAATGTCACAATTTTAATAACTTGTAGCTATAAGTAAACGAATAAAGGAAAAATGGCTACCGAACGGGTGAAAGGAAAACATGGTGACTAAATCCACGGATCGTACATTGGCTGTTTACAACTGTAGTGCAGATCAAAGGAAAGCCGAGCTGGAGCTATCAAAACTTCAGAGGCTGGCCTGTCTGTACATAACGGGTGCGATGAGAAGCTGCCCGACTACGGCAATGGAAGCTGATCTGCATGTTAAGGTGGAAGCAAGAATGGCTGCATACAGGTTGGAATTGGCTCGAAGAAACCAACACCTACAGACATTCCAGAATCACAGACGTTATAACAAACTCGCTTCTTTAAATGAGAAGTGACATGTTGGCCAAAATTAACGACAATCAACCATACCATATCCAAATAAACTGGGATGGGCTGGAAGCATGCAGTCAGAAAGGAACGTTGGTGTGGTACACAGACGGATCTAAAACTGCTATAGGAGTAGGGGCTGGAGCCGACGGTGCTAGACCCAGGTGCAATATCCACGCATCGTTGGGAAAATTTTTTCATCCGTATTTCAGGCGAAAATCTACGCTATCGACTCATGTTTGCAAATGAACATCGAAAGGGGGTATAGAGGCCGAAAGATCCTCATACTCTCAGGCTGCATCAGACGCTAGCATGTTCCCAGATCAGATCTAAGCTGGCCTGGGACTGCCTTCAAAAACTCTTAACCCTGGCAAAACACAATACAATGATAAGGGCTACTGGTCTCTTCACATAAACGGTACAACTAAGAGCTCAAAAAGCCTAAAAGCTGATCGAAGCCTCTGGCTGGGGCTGCTAAACTAATCAATCAATCCACCAAAAGTAATGGGTGGTTGAGGCTTGAAAACATGTTTTAGGACATTCTAAATCAAATGATCGATGTGTCTGCCTTCCTGGTCTATATATTTGTGAAATCGAACCATTAAGTTGTCAATTGCTGATACCAACATTTCAAGACGAATATTTTCCATTACCTACCGTATGATATTTTATAATTCCTCAATAGTTGCAGGCATCGGGTTGTATGATCTATTTTTTACATATTCCCATATAAAAAAATATGGAACAGTTAGGTATGAAGAATCTTGAGCCCATTCTATTGGTCCATTTCTACAAATAACATTGTTTCCAAACTGTTGGTTACTAGATTCTCTTGCTTGCTATGTTGGAATAATGGAGAGAAGCACCGTCTTGTCTAAAGTATACATTTTCCTTCAAAATACTATCTTGTTCTAGCAGGGGAAAAAAAGTACTAGCTACGCACTAAGAAATTTCACGTTTCTATTGGGTTTGTAATTCATAATTCTACAATTGATAAGAATAATTTGAAATTTGTTGAGCATGATTATAATTCATGAAAAAAACAATGAAACTGCTTTTTACTGTTCCGAAACTTGATTTATTCTATTCTCAAAATTCCTAGATAATATATTTTCATCTTTCGTATCCGGTTATCTTAAATAAACATCCAGCAGTCCAAATGCCTTTGTAGACTCATTTTTCTGCTTTATGATGAGAAATTTAATTTATATAAGCGATGCTATTGGATTGAATCGACAATTAAATAACATGTTTTGGAAACTAGTCAAGGACTAACTCTGATGAAAACTGTTATAGTGAATCCGACCTACACTAGGTTGAATATCATGTTTATTTACAATAAAATCAAGTTCGAAATGTATTTATTGTTATAACATGGAAAATACACGCGAAGCCAGTCAGTCCTGATCCGGAGAATTGAAGTTATCTTCCACTACATCCTGTTTACAATAGCTGAAGTAAAATAAATTTTTGTGTTTTGGTCTACTTTTACGATCTCACAGCATTTCAGTCATTGTCTAAAAATAATAAAATCTCCCTTGTCGGAACTTCCGATAATTCTTTATTGTCGCACATATCTATCTACGCTGCTATTTCTTTGAATGGATTTCAGTTTAAAACCAACAAAATATATCTTTCTGCAAGTAGACTGTCGAGTACCGTTGATAAATTTCGTAAAAAGTGTAAGGATATAAATCCCCAGCGAATAAAAATCGTCCTATTTGAAAATAAGTCACGTAACTAGTTGCTATCTGAGTACAGTAGCTTACTTTAACTTTATTACCATTATTCGTATGCATCCGATGGGTTGTAATTTATTTGAAGCATTTATAAGGTAATACCTTCTTTTAGCAAACTCATAAATTGGAAATTATTTACTTAAATAGAGTATTAGTATGATGGAAAAGTATTATATTGAAACGTGGGCTGCTATTTATATTTAGAAAATAAAGAACAATAACTGTATATCTTATGTGTATCAGGATGATTCACACCAAGACCTAAAAGATCTAATGTGTCCCCTTTCTTCTATTCATTTCCCGAGGAATGTCCCAAAGACAAGTGGCTCCTTTAGACCTATTTCCCGGAGGAATTTAAGGATATCTGCAGGATTTAGTTTTGGTAAGTGTCCCTTTCCTATTCAGTAGTCTCCTAGGTGTTGTGCACTAGGATTCTGAATTGCTAAGCAATCCGCAAGTATGTGGATGGAGGTTTCTTCTTCCATTCCACAGCATCTACATTCTTCTTGCTCCACTATTTTGAACTTGTTCAGATGCTGATTCAGTTGATAGTGTCCCTTTAGGACACCTGTTAAAACTCTTGGTGCAGTTTTACTTTGGCTTAGGCATTCATTTGCTCTCAACTGGTTGTAGTCACACAGAAGCATCTTTGATTGTCTAAGCCCTACTAGATATTTACAATAACTTACGCTCATTTCAAAAAATATCTCCTTTTCGAAGCACTTTTTGAAAGTATTGATTTATTTCTACAGTATACCCAGTAAAGGTTTCAAATCCTCAGCATCTGAGCGTTCAGGCTTTTAAATAAGCTTAACAGTATTTTCACAAGATCCTTACTGAAGTAACTTTTCCTCGTTCTAGTCCGAGGAGTTTACATCTCCAATAAGCCAGAGCCAGAGTAGATTATGTATAAGTCTGTTTCTTCTCCTTCCATGAACAACCGACAAATACGTCATTCCCTAATACGTCCATGTGATGCATAAGCTTACTTAGGGTGCAGTGACTGGTGAGTAGTTCTCTCACTTTCTACGTAACTTAGGTATTTCATTGGTTATAGACTCCGAGGGTTTTTACACCGTGTTCCTCCGTAGGCACTTAGCTCCAGTGCGTCTGATGTTTTGTTTGAATTCATTTGGATAAACAACCCTACACTGCAGCTTTTTATTTACCGAATACTGATTCAATATGAATGGATTCCGTTTCTGACCCTTTCTTCACCGGGAATCTGCCGTTCCATTGCCTATAATACCTTCGTGCCCGGAACCCACTTGGTTTCTATTCCCTCTTTTGACGTTCATTCACTGACATGTGTCAATATGTCAACTGGTTATTGCACCATGAACTTTTCGTAGTTTTTTCAGTCAAGGTTCCATTTTGACTGCACGTTTTCATCCCATTCCAGTTTAGCTGGATGTTGAATGGATAGATACCATTACAAGGGGGTCGATTGGCCTCACCACACTGCGATCTATAAGATCTTTTTTGTATACCCTACATCTACATATATTTTAATACAAAAGATCTAGGATTTTTTGAGAGCCGTATTTCAGGCGTTGGTGAAAAATGACCTGCAAATGCAAATAATGTGTTCTGCCGTCTCATTTCCAACATCGCAGATTTTGCATGTTCCACTGTCTACTTTGCCCATCTTACAGAGATGATTAAACAGTGTCCATAGAGATCAGATTTCTGAAGCTCCAAGCTATTCAGTGTAGTGAGCAGACGGTCGTAATAAACTGTTTGCCTCTTCTTTGCCTTGGAGTACAAGCTCCTTATTTTGCGAGACCATCAGCAATCTCATTTCCGACAATTCCTCGATGCCTGGCATCCAGAGAAAGTTACTTTGTTGATGTTGCATGGCTGCATGCTATCACTTCTGATTTCCAAATTCCAGATAATTTTGCACCTCATAAGATAGGTGTTGGTGATACCCCTAATGATTCAGCTGAAGTTATTATTATTGTTGACCTACAATAGTAAAGTAACTTACATAATATCCATTTAGGCACTCTTTACAGACATACAGTGTGACCCACTTAAGATCGCAAAACCCAGTTATAGCTTTTAATTGACAGTTGATGAACTTCAAATTTTGGTAGTTTAAAAAGGTCGGCAAAGGGACTATTTTTACTTATTAGAATTTGATATATAGATTGCGAAAAACCCTTTCTTACAATACGACTTATACAAGTACGACAAGGAAAATATGAGCAAAACTACGTGAAAGAGAGAGAAGACTTGTTAGCCCAGCGATCAGTCCCCTCCTCCAAAACAGTTGGGCGAGTGTTCATCGCCCCACTCTTTCAACCGCTGTTGCCAGAAGCTCAGATTAATTTGTACAAATGATATTTTTGTCTCGTTATCGTTAACTTTTTTTCGAGCTCATGCACTATTAGGTAAAATTAAACACTTTCATCCGGCAACAGTGTCCTTTACATAGAGAACTAAAATGGTATTTTGGAGGTCATTCGGCTGATGCAATAGTTAATTTGTTTATTGTGGCATTTGAAAATCGCCCAATTCCTTCAGGAACAACAATTTTGAACATAGTTGATAATTTCGAGAAATATGGATGTGTTTCGTACTGTAGAAAATGCCAAGCGCCGGAAGATCCAATCGAACGTCCGATAAACGACGAAAGGCAAACTGGAGAATTGAATGTTTGTTTAGCGGTTGAAACAGGACAACCATGTACTTCAAGACAAATTGCTGAAGAGGTCAACATGGATAAGAGAACTGTACAAAATATTTCAAAACGGAACGGGTACCATTGTTACAAGGTTCAGACAACTCAGGAAATTTTTCCCGAGAACAGTATCAGACGAATGGATTTCTGTGAAGAAATGATGGAACGTCAAAATGCTAACGGAAAATTTTATAAAAAATATTTTATTTACGGATGAGTCAACCTTTTCATTACATCAAAAACACAATCCATCCGTCACAAGATATTGGTCTCGGGAAAATAAACATCTAATCATTCCAATCCGAACACAGTATCCGCAGAAGCTAAATGTTTGGACGGGTATTTTAGGTGACCACATTATAGGTCCTTTTTTATTAAGGGGAACTTAAATTCCGCCAAATATTTAGACTTATTACAAAATCATGTAATTTCTGCAGTTCTTATACTCGATGTTGATCTCAACAGAATTTGGTTTCAACAAGATGGTCGTCCAGTCCATAATTCAAGGAATGTAATGGAATTTTTAAGGTTTACATTCCCCGACAGAATTATTAGTATTAATGGTACAATTAAATGGCCTCCAAGATCACCTGAACTAGCTCCAAATGATTTTTTTCTTTGGGGATTTTTGAAAAGTAGCATTTATCAACATGAGTTTGAAAGGGATAATAATTTAAATGAATTGAGGGTGAATTACGCCAAATAATCTTAGAGATATGAAATCAAATCTTTATGACAGATTTGGTTATTGCCTGGCACAGCAAGGTGGTTTATTTGAGCACTCAATTCATTGAAATTATGTTTACCTTCAGGACGGATTTTTAGTTTAATTTTTTCAAGAGTTCATATTTTATGTTTAGAATAAGTACTTATTTTATTTTTTCAATTCAATTTATTAATGGAATGGATCTTTAGTTTTTTATACCCAATTACTTCATAATTTTCATCTCAAGAAAAAATGTTTTATTTGCAAGTTACAATGGTTAAAATAATATCCTATTGTAGTTAGAAATTAATTGTCAGCTTGGTCAGAAACGATCAAGTTGACAAAAATGAATGTTAAGATGTACAGGTTACGTAATAACGAGTGTATTTTTTTATTTCTTTAACAACCTCACTCCTTCCATGTTGGGAAAGTACTGAACCACAGTGAACCTGTTAACCTACTCTCAGAGTGGGGAAAGTCAGTCTCTGCTGCAGCATTGCCAGTTTAGAATGTTTGGTACTTTCTAAGTAATAAATAACTTATTTAGCATTTGACTTTTAACACCGGATAACGGTGTATTTAGTGGGAGAAAATCGAGATTGGTAATATTATTGACTTTTGAGAAATAAGTGAGATCAACACAAATAAGAATAAAATAATGGAGCCCAAGAAAAAATTTGGACAAATTACAATCTGCAATAAATAAAATCCGTACACTGCTTTCGATTTAACAATTATTGGTATTTAACATTGTTGCCGCTTGAAATGCCGTTGAAAATTTTAAAACAACGATAGACAAAAATTAGGAATACTGCTTACAGATAAGTACATTTGGCAACACAACAGTTAAAATAAATAGGAGGGGACTGAATATACACCCAACTGTTTTGGTAAAGGGGACTGATCGCTGGGCTAACAAGTCTTCTCTCTCTTTCACGTAGTTTTGCTCATATTTTCCTTGTCGTATTTGTATAAGTCGCATTGTAAGAAAGGGATTCTCGCAATCTGTTTGTCAGTAGCGAACATTTTTAGGAGGATTCAAAAGATCGATTTTTCTATTGGACTTTTGGTTACCACACTGGATTACTCTGTATACTGTATAAGAGGTTAACTTTAATATTAAGTGAGAATTGTGTGAAGTGCAATCAATATTATTTCTCATTTTTATTGCAAACAATTTTGTTGACTCAGATGTGTCGACCAACTAGTTAACTACTGGATTTTTATATTACTTATAATTGATAACTCGTACTTGAAAATAGAAGTAGAAGTTTTAATTTCAACGACAAATGAAATGTTTCACCTCAACTAACTGAGTTATCACACATTTGTCACTTCCACTTTCCTTTTACAATCATAAGAGCTACAAAGTTTTTTCTTAATTAGATTTTGGCATTGTCTCTATTATTTCTTGTGTTTATATGTTACCAGTGGTCAAAAAACTTCTTCTTCGATATATCCCTTTATTTATCAAAGCTATTTAGTCATTTCAAAACTTCACCTTTCCATTTGAATGTGATCAGCAGGGTGATTCATCAGGACGTGTACTTTTACAACAATATTTTTTTTTACAGTTTTTGGTATTAGGATTGAATTAACTTATGGCCAGTTCTACAATTTGAGTATAAACCTGGTGTTCGCTATACGTAGGATAACGGGTCACTATTGTGTTCTACAATAGAGGTATATCTTTATTCCAAGTATAAAGCAGAATATAAGTTATCTATTCAAGTTTGAGGGTATAACCGGGGAATACACTTATTCTGAATTTCTATTGGTTGGTTTCGCGTAAAAATTCCAACAACAATAGCTGTCATGTTTCGCGTCAGAAGAAGAGGAAATTGAAGAGATGAGATTATACCGATCCTAAAGTATTTAAAGTTAGGTTAAGTGTAGCATAAGTTGAATGAGGTTTCTAATTTAAAAAATTTGTCAAGCAAAAATCCAATGTAGAACCGATAACCAGTTATTCTCGGTATAAATTTAGGTATAAAATATCGAAGAAATAACTATACCTACTGACTTTTTTACTGGAATTGTAGAATTGGCCCTTATACATACAAATAATTTCGAAAAGTGTTGATTTGTTTCTAATATAATTCTTCTGTAATGTGTATGTAATGCAGCTACTCCTAAACGGATGGACGGATTTTGATGAAATTTTTTGTGTTTGCTTGAGTGAGTCCCTGAATGAATTAGTTCGGTTGGTGGCGCTGCAATCGGATTCACCCTGAACTACTTTTAAGTGACTGGACTGACATTGACGACGTTTTCGATAGGAGGGTTTTTTGGTACGGTCATGCCACCATGCAAAACTGCTTGCTCGAAAAAAAAAGGCAAAAATTCAGGAAAATTGGATTTTCAGGAGAGATATTCCCCCTATCAAAAAAACATCTGTATCAATCTGAAATTTGTTAACCAAAAAGCAATTAGTCCAAATTTGCATAATATGTTATTTGCAAGACACGGTTAGAACAGGAGGACAACGTCTGTTGGGTCCTCTGGTACATTATAACTATCTTAATAATATTGAATTGATTAAAATACAGTGCGTCCAGTTTTCTTGAACGAAGCAATCGCTTTTTTTCAATTTGCGAATTTCCCTCGCTGATGTGCTGATTCCGAAAATGTATCACGAGTTGATTCAAATTGGTTCAGAGTAGACAAAAATGCAAAAATTTCTTGTTACAATTTATCATTTACAAAATAATTGATGAAGATTAAATCTATACTCTAATAAAAACAAACCGAAAAAGATATACAGTAGATGTTAAAATTGTTCTCCATTGACCTCTAAACAATAATCCTAACATTTTGAAGCATAGCTATAGCGAAATGTGGTGGTGCGCCATCATGTAAAAACCATATTCTTCGGTCTAAAGTGTTGGGCAATTTGTATATCAGGGAAGAGCTGGATCAAATTAGGAATTTTTCATAAAATTACTACTTTTAAACTTTCTCAATCTAGCGGCACTGTATTTCAAATGCATTTTAATTCACCCGACACTAAACGGTTTAGATTTTTATTAAGTACACCTCTAGCCATCTTACTATTTTAACAACTTGAACGTTATCTACTCAAAATAATTTAATTTTTGAAAATTTTCAATATGCGACTCTGTTTTTTTAAGCTAACTTCTCAGAGATAAATCAACAAATTCTCTGTGGTAATGATAACTGCGTAGGTTCGGCCGGATTGATTGGAGATCATGAACAACATAATGACGGATAATGTCGCTTGACAAGGAGCCGTTGAATGGGATAATAACTGTAAAGAAATTAGGAAGAAACGGACCCAGAACGCCAACAGAGTGGCATTTGCGACAACTATTGATTTTATTTTTATCAATATAATGTAAATAGTAATCGTGATTCCAATTTTGAATTGCACAAAATAAATATACCTCTAACCGTTCAATATATTTAGTCACACATGAAATATTCTTTATCTACTAAAAAAAAAAAGATTGGAAGCATTGTCCTCAAAAACTGTTTCTAATAAAATCCTTTTTTTCTTTATCGAGATTTACACATTTTTACGTCACTTTCCAGCTTGAAAACTTCTTGATTTATCATCTGATTACATTTTGAAATCTGAAACTGAAACTATTCTGAACTGCGAACTAAATTAGATTTCTGGTCTCAAATTTCTCTTCCTATTCCTGGAGGCTTGGGAGTTCATCGCGCTAGTGACTTGTGTTTTTTTTTAATTAATTACCCTTCTCACCAATCTATTCAACTTACCGAATTTCAAATTTAATGAATTAATTATTAGTTAAGCTAAATCGTAGTGGCTTCAAATTTGCTTACCAAGTACATTCCAATAGGGATTTATCAACTGCTAACTGTATTACAGTTACAGGATCTAGTCGTTCGATGGCTTCGTTTAAGGCCAATTCAGAAACTGGGCTTGATGCTCTGAATGGGTTTGATTGGGTTTAATTTCTGTGAGTTGACTTTTTAGAACTGCAGCAGTAATGTCTTTTGCCCCTTTGAGCTAAATAATTTTCCAAAAGAAATTAATAATCTGCTAATAGTTTTTCGATATTCTTGATTTGGTGGTTAATATTTGTAATAGTTACAAATTGTATTGGTATCTCTATAGCTGGAAACGGAGGTTACCACGATCTTTTCTGTGATAAAGATGTATCCGAAATAGTGCGAGATGAAGATATTTATGATTTTTAAGATTCCAACTAGATATATTGGAGTCCACTGTTTGTTGTTTGTATAATCCCGATATCTTCGGCAAGGTGTCGACTTTTTCATGGACAGACACCTTAGCTTTGGCAGTTCTTCAGATTCTGGAGAATGTGTGAGAAAGTCGGAAAATATAAAAGCCTATTTCAAAGTTTCTTTTCACTTTGATATTGATGGAAACCACTAGGGTATGAGGAAATTCAGCTGCCAAATTTGAACTAAAGTGAATCAGTATCGTCATCCAGAGGAAAGCTTCAATTTTAGTCCGGGAAAATTAGGACACAAACATAAAATTTTTCCGAGATAGAATATTATATCTCATATCGACCCCCAATTATTTTAATAAGTTCTCGAATAAATTCTGCCGGAGCTTGCAATGCAGCTTGCAAGAGCAGCGTAGAGATCTCAAAATTCTTCACGCTGATATCTCTTTCAGTTTTTCTCGCACAAAGTAATTGTAGACATTAAAAATGTAGCAAATCTTATGCTCTATAACATGAATAAGTGAATTAAAAAATATATTTTTCAACAATTTGAAATTTTGTTTATTTAAGCGGCAGGTAAAAGGACCATGACAAATTTTGAGAATTCAAAGTGGTGGCCGCGAAAACTGACTGATATATTTCTTAGATTTTTCTAGATTCTGACTTTTGTTAATCGCTAATTATTGTTTCTGCTTTTACTTTTTTGGTAGTGTTCTGGTCTAAATCCTTTTTTGCAAAATAATGATACGATCTCCAATGAAGTCTATTCGTTTGGAGCAGATTCTTGTATTTTATGTACTTCAAAATAACAACCACTTCAAACAACACATATACAAGTACACTAACGCCTGCACAAATTTACTATAATTGCCGACCTAACATGTACGTTTTTTAGCACGCAAATCTAATAAAAATGTACAAAGTAATTATTGTATAAGTTGTTTATAATTCCAGAGCCGTATTAGAAATGCTGGATCGAATAATGGAATTCATGTACGGAGGAAAAGTCATTTACTGAACGATCGAAAATATATACTGATTGAAACGTCATCTATTCTAAAACAATCGAGTAATGAATGTCCTCAATTAACAATAACGTTTATAATTGAAGAGAAATAAAAAGCCAATTTTTTTAAACTCTATATATATATAATGACAAGGACCAACTCTTAATATTTCAGAAATGCGACATATTAGAAAGAAATGCCGAAACACAACAACTTTTAACTTGAGGGGGAAACTTTTTGGCGCTACTGACATAAACGTCAGATTCACCCCCTCCCTTCTGGAGATACCCTTTGAATTTTTTCAAATGGCATTAGGTATCAAGTCATACCTCATTTAAAAGGTCTGGTGAATCTCTATCTAATCATTTTAATTTGCCTTTGATACCAGCCTTTCAACTTTTATTGCCTGAATGTTAACGGTGGTCACTTTAAACACATGATTGAATAACAGTTATTTCTTGTTAACAGTTGTCTTTTCACTATTTGTAAATTTTTTATTTTTTAAAGAGTCTTTCTGTCATAACAAAACACGGGGGATACGAAAAGTTGAAAGAGAGCCAATTTTAAACAACGATTAAATAACAATGGAAGGCTGAAATCAAAGGCAAAACAAAATGATTGAATCGATATTTACCAGACGTTTTAAATGAGGTATGACTTAATACCTAATGCCATTTGAAACAATGTAAGGGGTATCTCCAGTAGGGAGGGGGTGAATCTGACATTTATGACATTAGCGCTAAAAAGTTTCCCCCTCAATTTAAAAGTTGACGTTTTTCGGCATTTCTTTCTAATTTGTCGCATTTCTGGAATATTAAGGGTGGGTCCTCTTCAAATGAACACAGGCTACACTGTGCTCATTTCACGATATTTATTTTGTGTTTTATAATTTTTTTATATTTTCATGGTACCCGGAATAATTTCAAATTTTGCAAGTTTAATAACTCTACACAGTGTACTCATCTTTTAATGAAAACTCAGCTTCTCAGGGTTTGTGTTCATGGATTTAATGTGTAAGAAATCTAATTACTGTTCTTTTTTAATGAGCGCCAAAATTCTATGTTATTTAAATAAAATTTTTTATAAAGTTTTTAACATCTGATTTGGATTTAAATGCTTTCCTGAATACGGTCCTGTGTACTCACCCTGGAAGTGCCCCAGTGATGTGTAACAGGTGTTTAATATAGTTGTACCAACTGATAAAAGAATTACTTCGAAATAATAGTTGGGATGAAACAATTTTGAATTTATTTTATGAAAATCAATTTTGTGGACATAAATTAGCAAGATAAACGTTATTTCTTACATCAAATAGGAAAATAAAACTTAACTAAGATGGTCTTTCACTCAACAATCACATTCATACAATGCAAATTATTTTCAATACCTGCAATTATGCAAGTTTTTATACATTAGTGTATCTACAACTGCTTTTTAATAGCTAATATATTAATATTTTTAATAAAACTAACTGTTAATATTCTTTATAGGGCTGCTTGGAACTGCACTTCACTGCAATGAGGTTAGATTACCTTTTGGAGGTGTCTCAATGTATCATAGAAGTGCTGTTAACAGTGTTAGCACTGCATTTTTTAAATATATATTTATAATCTGAATTGTATTGTGTCCAAAATAAACTTTAAAAATATTCTCAAACAAAACGTCTACCTTCAAATATGTTTATCATCGGTTTTCAAAGTTTTAAATATCACAGAACTATAAAATGTTTTATTTCACTTGGAAACAAATAATGAATATATACCTATATACGTAATTAATTTTTAAAGTTTATCTACCTATAAAGCAGCTCAAACAGTCCTCGAGCCCCCATTCCAGCATAAGTAATTCATAATACTGCATTTCCACCATTCGCCAACACCAGACCATATACACAACCCACTCTGTAGGTTAGACTAAACCAGACTGGACAATGAACCAAATACACTAAACGATGCACGATGTAGTGACGATTAGAGCCGATCTTGTGCGAAAAGAAAAATAGCCGTTACAATTAATGAAACCCTTTAATTGTAGTTAACACATTAAGCTAGTGTCAGGTAATTGTTATACTTATCATAATTAAAATAATTTCAGAAACAAATTTTAATTGCTCGAATTAAACTGCTAGCTCACGAAATATAATTTCAGAAAAAAGTCTTCAGAAAAATAAGAAATGCTAGGGCAAATCTACAATTTCTCTAAACCGGTTTACATGGCCTGTTTTTCCAGGTGTACAATAGAGAGGGTATGTATTCGATTATTTTGTTGGTACGCTACTGTTGCAGCGAGCAAACGCGTTAATGTTCTATCTTTCATTTCTGCATCCTTCTTTCTTCGAGCATATCCAAACTCTAGCTGTTCTGGTCGTATTATACCCTGGTAACGCTTCCGAATAATGCATCCAAGAAGCCTTCATAGCAAAGTATGTATGTGAATATTTCAAGTTCTGACGTATTTTCATCGCCTTATGTCAAATTCTTTGTATGAAAAATCTATCTAAAATGGAGTTTTTACTAATGAAAATCAATATTAGGTCATAAAAGCGATTGAGAAATTAATGTATTTTCATAGACTGTTGCCAATATAGTAAGAATCAGTGATAATCGACAAAAAGAAAAACAGTATGGAGGACAAACATTTACCCGCGGTTAAACGAATCTTGGGATTTAATCACTTATTTAAACAGATTTCGCTCAAAAAATGGTGGTGTCTCATTGGTTTATTTCATGATGAGGGAGATAATCGCTACAATCGCTTTAGATTTCCACCTTGTAATAGATTTTCTCTTTGATTTACCGGAATTGAGGTATTATCCTCCCAAAAATCATTTTATGTCTAGATTATATCGCAGACCCATAAAAATACATATACACAATGGTATATTGTGTGGCGAAGGATGAAATAAGACGATTTCAGACGAGGGTGAGGGTTGGCATCTACCGAAGTCTGAAATCGTATTTTATCCTGTGCCTTCAATAAAACTGGAAGGGTCAATGTTTCTTTTATTTTATTTTAAAAATTGGACGTAACAAATTATTTTTCTAAAAGAGTCTACTTCATTTAAAAGGCAAGAAACTGGACGGTTTCTGTTCGATAGTAGGTACAGTCAGTATATTTAGAAGCTTGGGTGATAAAAAGTAAAACTTCCAATTGTGGGACTTATAAAATCGGGTGGACAACTTACATGTTGGATTGTAAATTTGCAACAAGAGTTTTCAAAAATTTTGTAATCCAGAAAAATGCGTTTGCTAAATAAAAGTAACATGGCGGCATTACCACAGTCAGTTTAGTAGAATAATAAGTATAATAATAATTATACATGATTATAATTATAGAAGATGGATCAATGGAATTAATTATTTTTTTTATTTCATATTACAATATCCATGGGCAAGCCCAATCATAGGATAAGCACAAACACAGTATAACACAGGAAGAGGAAATTTAATACATAAATGAACGCTAACTGAGCAGTGGCAGCTTGTAGCCATTCTGAACGAGGAGGTAACCCTCTGCTTTTTGCGTATGTATGTTGAATGGATACGGGTGGTCGCTATTATTTAAATCACCTTCTTTCAAAAATCATAAAAATTGAGAAATGGAATAAATTATTTTCCGAGAATTTCAGGTTGAGGCTCAGCCTCCTTTGGTTGTCTGAGGTGCCTCCACTGTGACTAAGGAGAAAAAAGCGAGCACCAATTTACACCTAACCATCAATAAACTTTATATACTTCATACTGTTGCGAGGTCACCAACTCAAAGCCGGCCCTGTCTCTCGACTGTAAATTTTGGTGGCTGCGCTCCTTTCGAGAACATTCCGGAAGACGCTTTGTAGTGTGTATAATTTTATCCATCCGGTAAAAACTATTAAAATCAATAATAAAAACTTTACAATACATTATAAATCCCGTCCCACGTAACCAAGTGCTTTATCAGAGACGTTCGATTGTATTATGTCATTCGTTTGCTGCTGCCAATCAGTATGTTTTGCCACTTCAAACCTAGTAAATATTGGACTTTGTACATCGCATAGCATTCTGTGTTGCCAGGAATAATATAGTTAGTATACGCTCGAAGACAAAATTATTTTTACGCAAAAATAAACTGAAAGGTCCCCTTATAGATATATTTGTTTCAAAATTCCACTGTTGCTATTTCCAGTATTGTAAGCATACAATTTAAGCGATAACGTTTCTTGTCACGGAATAAAAATCCGAAACTGCCTCTCCGTATCCGCATCATTCAGTCTCGAAATGGATCTTTTGTAACCCAGCACCGCCACCAATTTTATCCAGAGAAAATAAAAGGGGGTAATAAGAGAGAAGGCTAATTTTCACCGATATACAACCCCTCAATTCCGTGAAGCAAACAATAAAACAGACACAATATGAGAATCTTCCATGATAGGGTCCATAAAGACCGACATTACCGGTCTAATAAAGAAATATACAGCTTCATTACGTTCTGGGAGTGTCTCAAATGTTTTGTCTAACTGCCTAAAAGGTTCGCTCACACCTACAGAGTGGAACTGAACCTTCGCTAATTTTGTTATTCATAAGAATATTATTTTATGATGGAAAAGTTGGATGCAAACAAAATGATTCATAATATTCTCACGTTTCAAGCCTTTTAAGTATTTATTAACTCTCTAAAATACAATAAACATATCAATACAATTGATGAGCTCTCTAATTATAAAAAAATGTTTCTATTGTCTATTCTCATACACTGAGAAAACCTCCGAACAATGAACATACTAGAAGAGTAAACAGACGTATTATCTGATGCCAACATAAACAGTGTTGAGGTTTATTTATTTATTTTGTTGGAATCTACAGATGTTGCCAAGTCGTATTATAAAAAAAGAAATAATCATCCAATGACTTGAATTTTTTCTTCCGTGGTTCCTCAATATATGTCCTTTGAAATTAACATAATTTGAAATAAACGTAAAAAAGCGATTTATATAATCTTTGATCAGATAATATCGAAACCCATTTGCTGCCACAAAAGGTTTGATAAATCCAATTGATATTTGGAGCTATTTCTTTGTTGATGACATGTTGGATGTTATTGTTGAAAATACCAACAAAAGAATTGAATTAGTTAGAGGCAGTTATTATCGTCATCGCGATGCACTATGCACCAATATTTTAGAGCATTGGACTAATTTATCTTGCTGGAGTTTTTTTTTCGGCCGAGATGGGAAACTCATGTTCGAATGGGACCCAAACAGTGTTGGACTCATCCCCAAGGGGATGCCTACCAACCAGACCCACCTCAAACTCGCCGTTACCCCCGCCTTGGAATCACTACCCTAGCATACTTCGAGACGGGTGGCGGTCCTTAAAAAATGTACTTGCACGAATTTGGAAGAGCTATGGAGAACTAATGGAACTAGTGTGGAAATTTTCAGATTAACCCTTTCAATCTCAAGATTTAAATTTCTTCAAAGACATGTCAGATTTGATGACGCTGAAACTCGTGAAGAACGGAAATTAGTTGATAAGCTTGCACCCATTTTTTGATACTTTTGTCAATAAATGCGAGGATGCATATACGTCATCTGAGTATGTTACAGTGGACGAGAAACTGGAAGCGTTCAGGGGACGTTGTGGGTTCCGCCAATATTATTCTAAGCAAGTCCAATAAATTCGGGATCTAAAGATTTGCCCTTTGTGACTCCAAAACTTATAATACATGTAATTTAGAAGTTTATGTTGGGAAACAACCACCGGGGCCATTTGAAATTGATAACTCCCCTGGCAAAGTAGTAAAAAGGCTGTCAGAACCCATTCGGGGAACTGGTAGAAATATTATCATTGATAACTGGTTTACAAGGATAGACCTGATTAATAATTTAAAAACCAACTTTAGGCTTACCATATTGGGAACAATCAGGAAAAATAAGAGGGAGCTTCCTCTTCAATTTAGTAACCCATCAAAACGTCCATAAAAGACATCAATTTTTGCTTTCCGTAAAAATTGCTCATTGGTTTCATTCATTCCAAAGCAAAAAAAAATGTTTTACTGGTCTCAAGTATGCACTATGATGAAGATTTGGATAAAGAAACGGGTAAACCAGGAATGATTATGATGTAGAACGCAACAAAAGGTGGTCATGGTAGGCAAACTGTTCTGTTTATAACTGTGCCAGAAATACACAAAGATGGCCCATGGCAATTTTCTACTCGATGCTGAATGTAGGTGGTATAAACTCATATGCTATTTCCAATTCAAATAACTTCCAAAGTGAAATCCCCAGAAGAGAATTTATAGAAAAAATAGCTTTTTCACTAGTCTGCCAACAAATGAGAACTGGCATAATGATTAGCAACATTCCTAATACCATAAAAGTTCGTATTCAGGAAATTTTGAAAATTCAAGTTCTTGATCATGCAGAACCGACTCCGGAACGACGAGGAGGATGTGCCAAGTGCACTAAGAGACCAAGTTCACTAAGAAGCAACAATTCTTTGTTTGTAGTCCCTAAATCTTCTTTTATTTGTCATGCGGAGTGTGAGTCCGCAGCGACCACTCATGATTCAATATAAAGCGTGACTCCTGCAGGGTTAAATACGTGACATATACTACAAATACATGAGTGTATTTGCACTCAATTTCAATCTGTGTACGTTACTGTTACTGGTGAAGTTTTCAGATATAGTTTTTTCCTGCTTCTTATTTAAATAAAAAGATAACTGCTTGAAGCCTTTGATTTATGTCACACCCATAAACTTCTTATAATAACAACTGATACTATTTATTTATTCGAGTCATTCCTCCGAATGATCCTAAGGTCCGATACCTCATTATCGGTGGTCCTTCGATTGTCAACTTTTCGAAGATTCTAGAAGCTATGGAGACAATTTCATGTATAGTCCAACAATCCACCCCTCTCCCTTCAATTTACTCAGTCTAATAATAATACAATAGAGCGTCCAAGTGACGTCATCATCCGGCGCCATGTTGTCTTAGACAGCTGATCACGGACAACCTTCAGAAAGATGGATGGAAATAGCATTTTTCACTGATTTAAATATAAATAGAGAACAAAAGTTAATGATTGGTTTTGGTGAATTTGTATACTAGTGTGTATTAGTCAGGCAATTGCTTGGAGTGCTAGCGTGTTGTTTTATCCGCTTTGAGGTTGTCCGGTGACAGAAACTGGTCACGATGACGTACTCGGAAAAGGTCAATAAGTTATGTATGGTACTGTTGCATTGTTGGTGTTACTTTAAGTAGATATTTGGGTTGCTCTAGATGCAAATCAACTTCAGCAATTGAATAATATCATTCGGGAAAACAAAATTTTGAAGGAAGATGGATTATGTTCTACCAATTCCATTTCAAGTGATATAATGGTTGAACAAGGTGAAAAAAATGTCTGTAGGGCAGGAGCAGAGCCTGTATCCAATTTGGTTGAAGGAAACTATAATGTATTCCTCGAGAAATTAATAAATCTGAGATTGGTATTCTTATTATTACTCGAAATATGATTATTTAGTAAATTTAATCCCTTTCCAACACAACACGGCACTGTCGCTGGAATCTGCGACCTTTGCTGTTTGTATTGCTATCCTTATTTTGGAATGAAAGATTTGATTTAGATGTTGGTTACAAACATAGTGTATTGTCAGTACAGCGGGTTATTCATCTAGTCTACTCAATGATCGAAGGAGAAAACAAATAAAATCAAGAAAAGCGTCAATCACATTGTCACAAGAAATATTAATGTATTGATTTATTCAGAAAATTATTAAGTTGAACGATCACTGATAAATGTTTTATGAAAAACTAGACTCCAGGCTTCGATTATACTGATGTCCTCAAATACGTGTTAAGTCCCATCGAAATTCAAATAATTTGAACAAAATTTAGTTAACTAAATTCAAAAATATGTTTTATTAATAAAATCATCTAATATATACTTAATAATGCCTAATTTTAGTGATTGTTTTTATTAGCTTATGTCAGTTTCACCCTGTTCATCTTAGGCCTCCAGTAAAATGAGGGTCCTCTTAATTTTCACAAAACTTTAACCGTAATTGAAGGAAGAGAAGAGGCTGCGTGTCACGTACAAACGTTGTTGAAATGGATAATAGAAGAGATAATAGGCAAATTATGTTAGTTAATGGCGACATTTACACAGTTATTTCCATTTCTCTTTGTATTTGGAATTGTTCCACTATATACGTATTTCGTGTAGAACTTCGTATTTTATAGGCTATGCTTGCTTTCTAGCGATTGCAATTGAGTTATTTGCAATGTAGGAATTGTTTCGGGAGGGAGTTTATTTATCGCAAGTTCGCGTTTTAATTAATAGGGTTGAACTGGAACTTGCAGCTGCTAAATTCTTTTAATGATCTGGAAAGGATCGATGAATATAACATACAAGAGAAATTGGTGAAAATCATAAATTAATGAGACTGGATAGTGGACATATCCGGAAATATCCAGTTGGAAAATTATACACATATATCAACGATATGTACGAGTACAAAGAGTTTATAACTATTAGGACAGTTTTCTCTTCACTACAAATGAGGCATGAAAGAAATAGTTATTTGTCTATTTAGAGCGAAAAGTAACAGATTGTCGCTTGAGAAAGAATGTTGATCTTTCGAAAGCGGCAATTTTACTTTACGCTCGAAAAACACACATAATTTTTCCTACAGTCGCCCTTTTAATAATTAAAAGTTTTTTATATTATCTTCGGTTATAATAGGAGTGCTAGAATAATCGTCATTTTCGCTATTCATCATGATTATCCTTAAAAAGATCTACTGACTAAGGTTGTTAAAAAATAATCGATTTTTATTTAGATCGATTCTTATTTTCTTATAATCGATTTTTATAGTAATATTAATCGATTTTTAGTAAATCGATTTTATAAATTACGTGTTTAAATCGATTTTCGGAAACGGTTCGTATTATTTACTGACTATTTTTCAAAATTTTGACAACTTTTGACGATTATTGACCATTTCTCAAAATTTGGACAATTATTGACCATTTTTCAAAATTTTAACAAATATTAACCATTTTTGACAATTATTGACCATTTCGACTGTTTTTTAAAATTAGCGACCATTTTTCAAAATGATGATAATTTTTAAACATTTTCGGCAGTTTTTGACAAAAATTGTTCATTTTTAACAGTTTTTAACAATAATTGACAATTTTTAACCATTTTTGACAATTTTTCAAAATTGTAGTCCATTTTTCAAAATTGTAGACCATTTTTCAAAATTATTGTCCATTTTTGATATTTATTGACAATTGTAGACAATTATGGACCATTTTTTAAATTTTTGACCATTTTTGACAATTATTGACCATTTTCAACCATATTTCAAAAACTTTAACAATTTTTGAAAATAATCAACTATTTTTCAAAATTTTGACAATTTTTAACAATAATTGTCCATTTTGACCATTTTTGATAGTTTTTGACAATTATTGGCCATTTTTGACAGTTCTTCAAAATTTTTGACCATTTTTCAAAATTATTGACCATTTTTGATAGTTTTTGACAATTATCGACCATTTTTCAAAATTTCAACAATTTTTGACAATTATTGACCAATTTTGACAATAATTGTCCATTTTTGACAGTTTTCAAAAATAATTGACAATTTTCAACCATTTTTGATAGTTTTTGACCATTTTTGACAATTTTTCAAAATTTTAGACCATTTTTTGAAATGATTGTCCATTTTTGATAATTATTGACAATTGTTGATAATCATGGACCATTTTTGTAAATTTTTGACCTTTTTGACAATAATTGACCATTTTTGACCATATTTCAGAAACTTTAACAATTTTTGACAATCTTCAACTATTTTTCAAAATTTTGACAATTTTTATCAAAAATTGAGCATTTTTGACGATTTTTGTCCATTTATGATCGTTTTTGACAATTATTGGCCATTTTTGACAATTTTTCAAAATTTTCGACCCTTTTTCAAAATCATTGACCATTTTTGATAGTTTTTGACAATTATCGACCATTTTTCAAAATCTTAACAATTTTTGACAATTATTGAACAATTTTGAGAATAATTGGCCATTTTTGATAATTTTTCACCATTTTTGATAGTATTTGACAATTATTGACCATTTTTGACAATTTTTGAAAATTTTTGAACATTTTTCAAAAATTTTTTTGTAATTTTTGACAATTATCGACAATTTTTCACAATTTTAACAATTATTAACAATTTTTGAAAGTTTTTGACAATTATTGACCATTTTTGACAAAAATTGCCCATTTTTAACAGTTTTTGACAATTTTTGACAATTATTGACCATATTTCAAAATTTTTGATAATTTTCATAAAATTTCATTTGATTTTTAACCTAATAAATTGTTAAATATTCACCAATTGAGTTAATTCGGAGGGCGTGGTTTGATTTAATAAGCGAGCGAAAAAGATTCCTTTTTTTGCTCTAGAGCGTAAAGTAATAATCCTCGGCATTTGTCGACTTTACGATTTCACAGCACAGAGACTAGAGGATGAATTATTAATTGAAAAAGTAAAAAAAACCCTTTATAGGCAAAAAAATTAAAAAATTACAAAGACATGAAAATGAAAGTTAATATTTGGTAAAATAAACACCTTCTTTGGCCCTATTTTCAAACATTTTTAACACTGCCTTATTTTCAGTACATACTTCTAATAACGCAGCCTCATCATCATCATCCTGTTCTTCTTCTAGAACCATGGCAATAAAAAAATCCTCATGAAATATTTAGGGCCGATCTGGTCAGAGAAACCAGGCCTTCAAAAGGCCTGTTAGACAATGAAGAAACAACCAATCAAGAAATAGACAGCAATAATAACACAGTTTCAACTGTAAAAAATGAACATACAGCAATACCGAGCAGAAAAGAAGTAAGACAAATAATAGAAGAACTGAAAACTAATAAAAGAAGTGGTGAAAATGGAATAATTGCAAAGCTAATAAAAGAAGGAGGTGAATCACTCGAGGAACAAATTTACCAATTAACAGCGAGGATCCGGCAAGAAGAAGTTTTACCCAAACAATGCACAGAAGCAATTATCTACCAATTTTGAAAAAAGGAGACCCAACTGTCTGCGAAAACTACAGAGGAATTTCACTGTTTGATGTTGTATATACCTAAGAGATTTGCAGAAACTATTAAAAACAGACTTGGTCACTACGGAGAAAGACAAGTTGGGGATTACCAGTGCTGATTTGGTCAACCAATGATCAAGTATTCACTCTAAAACGAATACTGTCCAATAGCTTCGAACACAATCTAGTAGCCCATGTCGTTTTTATGGACTTACTGAAAGCATACGATATGCTGTACAGAAATGAAATATACACTAACAGAGAGAACAAACACTGTTTCCTTAAACGGACATCAAACAGTTAGTTTTATAACAATAACCGGAGTATGCTAGGGAGACCCGATTTTAACAACTTTATTCAACTTCACACTAGAAAACATATTAAGAGAGAGAGAGAGAGAGAGCAGTATTCACATAAAAGGAACTATAAACAGTTACATTCAAACACAAACGGAACATAGTGATTTAATGTATTGTCCGATCTAAATGGTCCACCAACAAAACATTTCTATAAGTTCACTTCAATGAATATCAAGTATTGATCTGGACAGCTGGATTCAGACCAACGTAAGAAACCCCGCCCATTCTCCTTCCAAAATTTGTTAGTTACGTGCGAACTGCGATTTAGTATTGAATAATTATTTGATGGGGGTAGTAAACGTCGCTACATATTTAAACAATATGCTTACGTTTTATGTTGTTAAAATCGAAAATTAATTGTTAAATTCTCTTTAACAATTAATGTTTCGAGTTAAGATAATATGTTTTGATTTTTTTTGACAATAAAAGCTTTCAAAATAAAAATAAATTCGTAAATAAAAAAAATAAGATTCTTTAAATTGTACTCTACCTACCGACTGCTGTTTACTGACTGCTAATTAAGGACCGCCCACAGTTGAGAATACGGAGTGGTGGGAATTGTACGATATGTTATAGGTGTCCAAATAAACGATTGTGATAATCGTGTTTTTAATCTGTTGAAGCTGGATGTTGGTCGACTAGTTCAGAAGCAGCTGATACAATGCTTAAAATCCCTAAGTTTCGTTTGTGTTTAAATGTATCTGTATAGACACAAACATCAATGGCTTACGCTGACGACTTGCAAGGCCAAGGAAGGAACTAATAGAAGTTTTAAAACGTCTGGAAAATAGTACGAGAAAAAAAGGTCTACAGTTAAATGACAATAAAACAAAATACATGATAATGAGAACTGGTAATGAGCAGCTGCATAGAGATCTGATTTTTCGGAGTATTTTAGACAATGAAGAGTAAGTACATTATTAAACTGGGGAACTTAATTTCATTCTGTTTATAAGAATAATTCTTGCATTATTCTTTGTTCATTCCTTCAATCCGGAACTAGTTGTCAAATAGTACTCAGTAGAAAAAAATTATGAAGTTTTTATATTAGATGGAAGGGTAGGAACAAAACACAGAAAGGTTTCCACTTGACCACTGTCCGCGACATCCAGTCCACTCCCAGATGGTACATTGTGAAGTCCTCTTTTACGTACTTCTTTTGTAGCTCTATCATTTGCAAGTCTTTCTATGTGCCCTAAGTATCTTTTACTTTGCGACCTCACTACCGTCGTTATAGGAGGACTTTTATATAATTCCATGAGTTCCTGATTCGTTCTTCTGATCCAGATTTCTTCCCCCATATATTCTTCTGAGTAGTTTTATCTCCCATATATCTAGTAGTTTCTCTTCTTTTTTATTTATAATCCACAGCTCTGCTCCATATAAGACTGTAGGTCTTATGATCGCTTGATAAATTCTCTTTTTTTCTTCTTGATACCGCTTTCGATTCAAATGTCTTCCATAGTGCTCCTGCACTTTTGTTTGCTTTTGTTAATATTGTATTAATTTCTTCATTCACTCATCATTTCTGTTGTTGATATTATTTCTTAGGTAGCTTATTTCGTTTGTATTCTTAATGATACTAATTTAGGTTTTATCTCTAGGAATGTTGATCGAGATAAAAATTTTCCTTTAAAGTTTTATTCAACCATCTATTTTACCTAAAACAATATAAGTAACAAGATTATTCACCCGCATCTTATTTTGATATCATAAATTCTATTCTAATTATATTTTTCTTTGTTGTATGAATTTCAACGTGTAACCCTATATTTTCTAATAGTGGGGGTGAATCATAGACTTATATTATGTCTATAGGCTGAATCGATTTTAAGTGAATTATCAATACCCACCTAACTACATGTTAGCCTGTTTTAAATTCACCAGAAGATCTAACGAGTCTGCATCCTTTGACAAATACCTACTTAATAGGTGAAACTAGAGACAGTTTGCGACATCTTATCATACAGAGTTGCCAGACCAAACTTCACATAAGAAGTTAATCATAGTATTTTTCTTTCTATTTATAATTTTTTTGAAAAAATATCTATCAGTACTTTGTATGTTGTTAACAAAAAGGAATGGCCTCAACATTCACGTTGTTCAAGAGACAAAGTTGGCTACAGTATTAAATTCTAGATTCGGGATGTTACTAGTGTAGCAGGAATAAACTTCTGTTTGTTTTATTTTGAAAAATTTTACATGTAGAAATTGGGAAGCTGCGAATACTGCTTAGGCAGATGACAACTCATCCTGTGAGGACACCTGCCAGAACTCTTATTGCAGGTTTATTCTGGCTTAGTTTCTCAGTAGTAGCTTTGCTTTTCTCAGCCCCACTAGATCTTTCTAAAGGCCAGATCTTCTCTTTCCTCCGGCGTTGCCTATTTTTTCCAATATTACATTGAAGCTGATAGAGCAAAATAATTCCAAGTGTTTCAGACTTTCTCTTTGCTAGTTCACCTTCTATTTCATTTTGTTTCATTCCAGTGTGTTCGATGTTGTTCTCGCCTACTTCATTGAGTTTTACTAGGTATTCCCATACCATTTTAGAAATGATTACGCAAGAAGTGCGTTAATGGCTGTTTGACTGCCCAAGATGATAATCTTTTGCCTTCAATATATTCTATCAATTTTTGACTGGGCACACTTTCCTATGGCTTAAATTTCTGCTTAAAAGATACTTGGGGTTTTTCCCAAGCTTTCAGAGTGTTTGGTTCCTGACCCGTACACTCCTATCCCAGTTCCTTCTATTGCTTTTGAGCCGCCTGTGTACCATTGAATGGCATTCTTTCCAAGACTGGTAATGATGTTGGGATCTTTGAAAAGAAGCAAAGAATTTCTAAAAAGCAAGCAGATGGTTCTTTCACTGATTCCCACTCTACTTAGTCTGTATCTTATCCTTTCTTCAGCACTTTACTCCACCATAATTAATTCAGGATTCTTGGATCAAGCCCAGGGGCTTTCTTCAGTTCTTATAATGTATCACGTCTTATCTCTAGCTTTCCTTGATTGAAGTCAAGCTTTAAAAAACATATTAAATTTTTTATCTTCCAGTTTTCTAACAAAAAATTTATAAATATCAGTCTAATTTATTTAGGAATTATTATAAATATTTCACGAGAAATCTATCAACGCCGCATTTGATTGTTTATCGTCAGTGTCGTTTATACGTGTATCCGGTGAGCAGAAACAATATCGTCTACAAGAAGTAAAATTTGGGATGGTCCCGCAGGAACGTAGACTACGATAGTATTATCATAATCGAATCTGTCCTTACCAATCGGATTATGCCAAACTACATCAACCCTTAACTAACTAGCTGTTACCGTTTCCTTCGGCAACGTTCTTCTTGTCTCTATTCTTGTGAATATCTCAAATCCGTATACACAGTGGAACAGAATTCAGAGAATTCATCCAACTGATATAAATGAAGTTTTCATGTGAATATTTACATGAGGAATTGTGATTTAAATAGTATAAAACTAAACAAGAGGATACATACTTACCTTGTGGAGAAAATTAAATTTCTAAAACGCTTCTTTTTAATAACTGAAGAGAGTGGTTTAGTTTGTACGAAGTCAAATTAAACTATGAATTGGTAAAAATGAACCAAAATATTAATTTACTTTATATAGGACATTGATCGGCAGGTGTAGGCCAAGACTAACCGAACAAACACTCTCTTATTGACGATAACTCCGGGCACTCGCCTAATGCATGCCTGACAGTTTCATCTTCTTGTTCACACATTCTCCATGGAGGTGTGTCCACTAGCCCCATAGTATGGAGGTGTTTCCTTAGATGACAGTGGCCAGTCAGGAATCCTACTCTTAAGCGTAGGTTTTCCTGGTCATCACCAATTATTTCTTCGGCGCCAGTTTCCCAGGGTCGCCCAGGGTGATCCTGGAAAGACTGCATCCTTTGATTCCATCACATTTCCTTAGGGATTGAGCATGTGTGTATCGCTTGACTAGTTCCGCAATTGTCGAAGTCGTCAGGCCGTAGTTGTCACTGGGTCCTAAAATTTTTAGTCCAGCCGCTTCCCTGGCTAAAGAATCGGCAATACGATTACCTTTACTCCTGCCGTGCCCTTTAACCCAACTCAGGATAATATTGCTATCTACCGTGGCACTCTAATACTAGCCCTGATGTAACACGTTGTCTGTTCAAGGCTAATAGGGCTTGTCTGCTGTCAGTGCAGATTGTAATGTTTTTGCCAGAACTTCGTTTTCTGGTTAGTTCTTTTGTGGCAATTGAGATACCAGCCAGTTCTGTTTGAACCACGCTGGTATTTTTTCCCATTCCGCGCTTAATTCTTAGGCTAAGTGATCTGGAGTAGACTCCTCTTCCTGAGCCTTCTTCGGTTGCATTTGCAAAGATGTACAATGGATTTTGACATCATTCAGAGGTATTATAATCCCCGAGCGTCTACAATACCATTACCTATGAAGGCAACTAGAAAAACTGTTTCACACTGAATTTAACTCTGCAAAAAACAAAAAACATGAACTGAAAATGGTATTATTTTGTAGCTCCTGACTTTGTTAAATTTCATGGCAACTGGTTCATTTCAAAATCCCATTGGGATTGATGCTTCAATTTCGTTGAGTCAAAGTTCTGTCAGTAAAATTATTACAGAACTGCTGAGTCAGAATTGCCCCAACACGTCCAGTTCCCAACAAACATTGGAGAGAGAAGAATGATAAAAACAGTTCTGCATTGTAAGTAGAAAACATGGGAAATGGTACAAAGATTCAGTTCAAGTGCCTGAGCTGTTGAGCACAACCCAAACGAATGAATAAATGAATGACTAGCTACTACTACAACGAAGCGGCCTTTCGAAAAATTGGTAGAGAGTCTTAAAGAATAGCGATAGTTTTTATATTCGACGGGTCCCTAGTCAGCGATTTTGTGTTTTTGAATATTTGGGACACTATGTAAACCACAGTTACTCGGAGAAAACGTACATTATCGTTAAGAAAGTCTTCGTCATATGGAATAAGTAATTTCGATGACACCACGAGAATTCGGGGTGAGTCACGCGTCATTCGCATTCCAATGCCGTCGACACTGAAGACGCTTTGCGCCGTCGGAATAATTACAAATTAGATAATTCAGTTTTGTCAAAATATTGTTATTCGATGTTGATTTAGGCGTTTAAGTTTAGGATTCGAACAGAGAATTGGAAAATTAAATTAGGCTTAATACAGGAAGGGTGTAGTGGTTTACATAATTACGAAATATGTTTTTGTTTGGAATATTTTAACAATAATCAATGACTTCTTATTTTTGAGTTATGAAGATGGACTGAATGGATAAAGTTTCTTCTTCCATTCCACAGCATCTAAATTCTCCTTACTCTACTAGTTTGCGCTTCTTGAGGTGCCCATTGAGGCGGCAGTGTCATGTCTCTACTAAGACCTTTCCAATGGTCAGATCTTCCTATTTTTCGTCGCCACTCATTTCTTCCAATACAGAATGAGTTCCAAGTATGGAACGCCTCAATTATCTTGGAAACGGATGGTACGATTTTTATAGATTCTGGTATGCAAAGATCTTGCAATATGGCCGAAATTATGGTGCATTTGCATTGTTGTCAGATCTTTCCTTTATCCGGAATAATAATGAACTTTGTTATAAAAATATTTTAACATAGTAATTTAGTAAAAAGTTTAACGAAACTGGTGCAGTGAAAGATTTATCCAAATCATGGCGCAGAAAACCTAAAGCAGCTGAAGACAAATCCTAAATGTTTGTTTCATGCTAGAGGTATGTCTACATTTGAGTAGTGAAGAAATTAGAAACTTAAGAAAACATACAGTGAAGGCGATTATCGCAGATGCTCAAAATGTTGTCTGTTTACATTAATACAACAAGCTATGCGATTTTTTAAATTTTGCAATACATTTTGCAACTTCACTGACTGCTCAATTCTTCTTATATCTGTGGTTATCCTATCTTTTAATTCCTGAATATTGACAGGTTTTGTTTTATAAATTATGTTTTTTGAGTGACCCTACAGGAAATAGTCTGAAGGATTCATATCGGGTGATCGCGGGGGCCATTGGATAAAACCACCCCCAATGTGGGGAACACATTATTCAGGTATTGTCTCACCACATGTGCATATTGAGGTGGAGCACCATTTTGTTGCAGCCAAATATTGTCGTTTGGGATTTTACTTTTGTCTGAAAGTTTCGAATAATGAAATTTCCACATTAAAAAGTAATTGAAAATACTTACATGGATTTATTCACGTGAAATCTCCAAATACTCAACTGACATTGTGAAAAACTACAAAATCGTGGCGTTAAGAATTTTCCGCCCTAAAAGTAAGCGAGAAAAGCGTGTTTTAGTTTGTTCATCTGTAATCTTTCATTTTCTTCACCTAAGGGGAGGATGCAGCTCTTGCTCAGTTCATTGAATTTTCCAGGCTCTCCCATGTGATTTTAGAACTGATTACACAAGAGCTCGGTGCTTTATTGGCAGTTTGACTATTCGACATGAGTCCATGAAAATGTTGGCTACGTCATCGTCCTTTTTCTCCATTTAACGCTGCAGGACATTTACTATACGCAAAATCAGCGCATTTATAGGATATACTCCATTCAAGCTTCAATATAGAACAATCGTTGATGAAATCTTAGAAGACTGAAGGAGGGGTGATGAAGGAGCGCGCAAGGAAGCGTTTCGAGTAAATGTATTTATGGGATGTTCGCCATGAAGGAAGAGGACCGACAACATCTCCATAGATCTTGATCCCGTGTGTAGAGAAGGATTAAAATAGGACTTATTAATCGCTGATGATAACTTCCATAATGAGTCCCTTCTTTCTTTAGAAGACGATAAGGAATGGGAAGTGTGGTTTTCTGATATTTAGTGAAACATGGATAATGAATAACGAAATCTTTTATTTATAAAACAACTACTTCTTCCAAATCTACTCATTTCCTATACGATCTTTAACAACATAAGATAAATATCTAATTTTGCCATTCAATACAGCACAAATTGAAATCTTACAAGATTGACAATGGCACGCTTACTATGTTTGTCGTGATATGGACGGTGTCATATAGAAAAGAACCAATTAATTTTTTTTTTCAGAAAAAGTGTGAAATTCGTTAGTTCTGTGTACTTGTCAAACGTAGGAAGAGACATAGAAATGTGAATAGAGATATGCGGTACACGCTGCGGAAATGTTTAACTCAATTTTACTTTCACTGATTATACTCATCGATGTAACTCTAACAACTGATGAATTCAGCCGCTCTCCATTGCGCACTAGGGGGGCGTTGTCATATTTAAAAAACTCGTTTGACAAGCTGTAGTAGTTTTACTTGCAAAATTTCAAATGTACGGATATTTTTTCTCATTAGTTTTGGAAACCGGTGGCGTCACTTGGGATTATTAATTTCTACTAACAGTCACATCTAGTTTATTACAAAAAAGTCCGTATTATATGTTTATAGGAATTGAATGACGAATCGTCTACAACAACGTTACAGATTACTTCGAAAACATCCTGTAGAATTGAGAGAAAATACTTATCAAGAATTAATTATATTATAATTCAATAGTAAATTGATATCCCTATTTCATGTCATTTGTCTATCTACGCTTATGTCTGTAAGGATTTAAAACATTGTTAATAAACTCGCTTTAGAACCCATCAGAAAGAGAAAAAAAGTGAAAACACCGTTTGTATAATAAAAATCGTATCGTATTTTCTTTTTAAAAATATCGTATGAGTTGGTCTAACAGCACAGTTAGTCCAATACGTGACCGGCAACAAAATCGTGGAATCAACTCAGACTTGAAGCCAGATAAATGTTGTAAATTTTTTCAAAGATATGAAATATATCTATAGAAAAAGAAATGTGTTGTTGTGGAATGTAGTTCTATAACGGTTTTCCTGGTGATTGATATTAAACTGACTTTATAAGTGTCAAAAGAACAGTCCATTCTTTTTAGTTCTTATGCTATAAGGGTTTTTTGGATAAGATTAACCATATTTTGACAATTGGAAATTAGAGATAAAACCAAGTTACTAAAAGCCACCAGCGTCATCGTTTCGGAGAGTTCTGTCTCACTTCAATATTGCACGCGACCTGCGTGAATTGAGATAGACGTAATTGTCGATCTAGTGTGGTTATTAGTAACAAGGAGACTATACAAGGAGATCGAACTCCATGTATTCTAGTTTCAGGTCATGATAGAGGGCGCCACATAAATTCCCGTACCAAAACATCTGACGGCAGAACACTAACAGCCAATCATAAAACTCGAGTTCCTGATGTTTCATTGGTTGCTAGCTACTTTGACAGTTCGCGGTTTGCGTGCGAGGTAAGTGAAGTTAGGTCGTAGAAATGGAAAATATTGTGAATAGGAAACTCATTGAGTAAATCTAATATTTGGAAAAAATAAGTTTCATGGGTACAAAAATAATTTAGTTCATGAACTCAACGATGATGATGGAATTTTGTGAGTTGATGATGGAGCAATGTAATATTGATCCACAATTTGTAGAGCATGTAGTATTTTCAGATGAAGCAACATTTTATTCAAATGGTACTGTTAACAGGCAAAACTGTAGATACTGATCAGACACTAATCCTTATTGGAGGATGGAGGCCCACACTCAGTATCCTGAAAAAGTTAATGTTTGGGCAGAAATTGTTGGCAACAACATTTTAGGACCATTTTTCAATGAAGGAACTTTGACTGCTGAAAAATATTTAGAAATGCTACAAAATGATATTATTCCAGCCATTGCCGCGTTATATCCAGATAATCAATAATTTGATATGGATGCACTTTGAATATTTAATTCGAGTTTTGAACGTATCTTCTTAGTTATTTGCAATAATAAAAACTAAAAATGTATTGGTCCAATCATTTCAATAAAATTTTATAATTAAAAATTTCTGACATTTGTCTCTAATTCACAAACTGGACTATAAGTATTACACATTTTTGTAATCGTCTATTGTTGTGGAATTCAAAAATGTAGAAAAATATTAGTTGTTCTATTAAAAAAAATAACAATGATGTCATGTACGCGAAAGTGGTGACGTCATTCGTACATCCAATGATAGAGGAGGATGTGCAAATGAAAATAAAAATACAAAGCTGACCACCTGACCAAATTGTTTGCCCTCGATGGCCATATTGGATCACGTGATCGGAATTGCCTAATAATTGATTTACTACTCAACTGGATTGATGAATTTTATAGTGGCAAATATTGGTGAAACACCCTTTACGCCCTGATACCTCTGAGTAATAGTGTACTTCCATTTTGATTGAAATCTATCTTAGAAATAAAATTGGTGTGAGTTATTTTGGCTTTGTTACTTGAAATTTCCACTTGGATGAGAGTTGTTGATTTAGTTAATTCCACCTACATGGAGTCAAACAGAAAAAAACTCGTAAACAAATTTTTATAAGCAGCTCTAAATTTGGAATAAAAATAAATGTTATACGTATACAACCCTCCTTATTACTTGCTTTGATGTGGGGTCGCTTGTCCTGCGTCACTCCGAAATTCTGAAAACCGTCCTTGTATTTGAGGATTTCCCAGGGATAAGAGTCGACCCTACGAAAATCGCGTAGGATTTAGTTTTTTACGGTAGAAATTTGCATAAGAGATATTGGTAAGCTCAAAAAATTATGCGAAAATACACGACTACTTTGATTTGGGATACGAAAACATCCAATTTTTTCTACTTTGTGAAATCTGAGCTGCTGTAGGTAATACTTTGTTATTTGAAAAAGACATTCCTATTCAAATATCCATGTGATAGAAATGTGGGAAATATATTACAGATATAAATCGATGTTTCAAATGTATAATTTTGTCTGGGTAAGGATAAGAGAGCTGTTTAATCCAGCCTATAATTTTAACAACATAAGATTTGGATTTTGAATGTTTCAAAAAATATCAATATGGGCTTTATGTGCCCCTAGCAGTATTATGTATGCGCCATGTTATGCTAGAACTCCTGGACTAGGCCCCACCTTATTACTAGATAGTCGCAGATCTAGTGACGCTTTTTTCATGAAGAGTTTAATGCATCATGAAACTTAATCATAATGTATCATTTGTATATACAGTGAGGACATAAAGTCCACCCCCCCCCTGTAAGTTTTGAACCGTTGGGTATATAATGGTGAAATTTGGAACGATAATATATGACCCCATTCTGCATTTTTTAACATCAATGACAGCTCTGAATGTCAAAGTGACAGCTGGGCGGGCATTTGGAATATTTTTTTAAATGGAAATGGGGGTCGAGTAATACCTCACTTTGAAGGTTTTTTTATGCTCAATACATTCCCCAGATTTGAAAACATAGAAGAGGGGCACTTACCTGAACTAAATCCTGCAGATATCCTAAAATTCCTCCTGGAAATTGAAAGGTCTAAAGGAGCTACTATACCTTGTTTTTAAACTAGGAGGAGCATTTTAGGAAACCTCAAACACACCACTAAAAGTAACTAGATTGGGAGAGTGTTCCGAAAGGGTCGTGTTCAGACTTTTTGAACTAATGAAATATGTTTTGTATTGCTGGTAGTTATCGTAGCCAATGAGGGATCAAGGCATGTCTAAGTATCGAATAATCATTGGCCCAAGGCCATGGCGAAAGTAATGAGCAAATTACACATTATTGGGGAAAAATGTATGGTTATAATAGGTAGTTTATGTAAAATTTGTTAATAATTTGGGGATAAATAAATACGTAGAATATGCAATTGTATGTTTCAATTATTCTTTATTTACGTTGGATGCTTAGGTATAGCACAAACTAAAAGTAAACAGAGGTTTTGATATCGAAAAATGCGATAATATTGTACTGTAATGTATGTAAAACTTGATGTAAAAATATTTAGAAAAATAAGATTTTACTTGGAAACTTATATTATTAACAAGCATGGATTTTGCTTATCAAACTGAATAAATAATAAAAATAGCACATAACTTGGCTGGAATATAATACTTTGTTAAAAATAAAACAATCAAGAACAAACGCAAAAAAGTGGTACAGTTAGATTGAAGTAATGAATATTTTCATATAAATAAACACAAAACTGCTTTCACTTGCTTTTAAATTCAAACTTTTAAAACCCTGAAGAGGACTAAATCTCCTATACCAGGGTATGTCAAAAACTTGCGAAAAATTTTGTCAAATCTTTTTCGAACAAAAAAAAAAAATGTCGTTGTCAGTTGCATCAAAAGAGCTGTGTGAAACGAGCTGCAATCTGACCAATCACTAGGCAGCAGAAATGCCAACTTAAATTCAAATCGCTCCTCTTAGTTTAAAAACAAGGTATAGTCTCTGAGACTTTCCTCAGGAACTAAGTAGGAGAAAAGTAGCATATTTTAGGTCTCAGTGAATGTGACCAATATACATACATACATACCTGGAGTCCCATATTGAGGGTGTTGATTCTGTCTAAATATGCCAATTTTGACAACCATTTGTCACCACAAAACTAGTTTTCCATGAAATTATGTTTTTTTTGGTAATAAACATAAAAACTACTTACCTTGGTTTTAAGAGTCGGATGGAAGTTTTGTATTGTTCCATGGTATCTGCTCTTCGCGCACATAAATTGCATACAAAGGACGAAGTTTCAATGCTACAACTCAAAAAACGACGAAGAAATTAATTTTTGAAAAAATGACAAATTTTCCAGTTTTTCCAAATTTTCTTCGCTCCTAGTTATCCAATCACTTTGATTTTTGTCGAAAACTCACTATTTTGATGCTCTATTGCTTGGCATTTTCATGCAGTTGATAGTTTCCGCAGCATCTGATAAAACAGAGTTTAGCCTAATGCATCTAGGTGGATGACACAATGTGTATTTCTGCATTCAGGAGCTACGTTCTTGCAGTTAGTCCTGTCAATTTTTCTCACAGCATTTGCCTCTGTACACAAACCAATATTCTTGGACCAGGGAATGCCTGTTTTGAGTACTCATCAATGATGTTGTAAATGAGTTCCAGGGTGGTGTCTGATTTGAGTGGATTCCAACACAAAAATTGACCACTACATTATAATCAAATCGCACAAATATAAGTAGCTGCGCCATGTTTGTGACATCGTTCTTTTCGTCTACTTGAAGTGTGGAATAGGTGCAATGCACTTCCAGTTGTAAGCAAACTTGTTATTCAATATTGAAGGATATACCGACAATTCGCCTGTAAGAAGGGTCGATGCGGAGGAGGGGCGAGCCAGCGCCTAACAAACGAGCAATAGAATAAAATTTGCTGTGTCGCACGCAGAAACTCTTACCGTAATCGCTCATATCACCCATGCGTACCACCTGAATCGTTCCAGCCTACCACGAGTGAAAAAATTTGTCCAAAATCAATTGCAAACGCGACGATCGTGAGCCTAATAGATCCTAATAGAATAGATGAGATAGTAATATCTCATGCAATCTCTTCAAAAAGCGGGCTTCTTCTTCAGAACGGTCCCTTACTATTGTTATTTAGCATGTATACATTTTGCAATTGAAACCATCTTGTGGGAATTCTTAAATCGATCTAAGCACAAATTATGATTTCAACTTCTACCAAATGTTAAAATGTGAGTAGTATGACATGTATGAGTTGGGGAATTAATTAACTATAAATAATGATGTACACCTATGGTCTCTTCCTTTGAAGCTATTGATCCTTTTATCTGTTGCCTGGTTTGTTTGTGTTTATACAGGGTGTCCTGAAACACTTCCGCCCAACGCAAACTACAGATACTAGATGTGGTTTTACGACCATCTAACCTAATTTACCTATATCCAAAAGTTCCTCCCAAGGGAGCTAGCGCCCTTTGAAGATGACGGTTGTTCAAGCATATCTCAAACTTGGTACATTGTGATGAATTATTCACTACAAAGCCGCGTTTTTGCAATCGCAAGCGGTCAACGTGAGAGAGGCGAGTTTGAAGTTTGTCGATATCGCTTTTTTTTAGATATGCTGCCTCCCTTAGGAGACACTTTTACATTGAGGTAAATTAGGTTGAATGAACATAAAATCACAGCCTGTATAACTTCCACTGCTAAAAGGACAGCCAAGGCCATTGAAAATGAAAAAGTAAGTAGGAATAGGTAATTTTTTAAAACCTCGTATAACAACTTTAACTGAAAAAGTTCACAAGCTCTCACGTAGAAAAACCTACAAACGATTTGCTTATAGCGTAAGAACCTCATTTCATTGTTAACGCACACATACACACAAGACCTCGTAGCAAAGGTGGGTACCTTTAATGCCACTCCGGTTATTTCCGTAAGAAAAAGACGCCTCGGCATTTTTGAAACGATTACTACTGACAGTCGTAAGGTGTTGCGTAAGTGCCGACACTTCTTCAAACGAAAATAACGTCTAGAAAATTGCATTTTTCTTTCACGGCCCCGTTTTTCGATAAGAGTTCCTGTTGAAATAAAACAAGGTACAATTTCAGAAATCATCTTAAATAAGAGAACGCAATTTGCTGCTTTTCATATCTACGTTTTGACCTTTTTAAAATAAAACAAGAGAAACTTTGAGATATGGGATTTGAATTTGTTTTATAAGAATAAAGACAAAAGCACATTTTTTGTTTGAAAGAGTTTTGGATAGAGTTTTTAATAGGAATTTTTCAGATCTTCTGTTTCGTTTCCTTTACACCCATTATTTACGAATCAAGTGAATAATTGGACAATAATTGGTGTTACAAAATATTGATATTGTTTTAATATTTTACACACATAAAAAGCACCGTGGGGTCTCATTTTACCTTGGTTTTAAAATATGTTAAAAATATAGCAATAAAGATAGTATAGTGTTTCATTTTAATTCGAGTATCTGAATGCTTTCTCTTTATGGCGTTGAAAAGATCTACTGAATTGTTCAGATTTGTCAGAATCTGCAGAGCGCCTATAGCTCCCTCTCCTGTCGACATTTGATTCGACGTTGCTCTAGGTAGAGGCGTGTCTGAGATATCAACAATAACAATGAATTTTGAAATTCACCTCTTATAATTTCTTTTAAATTATCATATAAATTGTTATAATAGTTATTTTTGTGTTTTCTGGTTTATTATCTATTTAAGTAAGTACCTATTTCAATTTGAGTATTTGAATGCTTTTTCTTTATGGCGTTAAAAAGATCTACTGAATTGTTCAGACTTGTCAGAATCTGCAGAGCGCTTATACCTCTCTCCCCTTTCGACATTTGATTCGCCGTCGCTCTAGGTAGAGGCGTGCCCGAGATATCAACAATAACAATGACTTTTGAAATTCTCCTTTTAATTTCTTTTGAATTATTATATGAATTATTATAAAAAATATTATAATGTTGTGAGAAATTAATAAAGCAGATAAAAATGGTTAATAAAGTAGATAGTATAGTATTATCTGGTAACTTGACGTTCATTTATTGTTTTTCGTCGTCATGGCTAATCCCACCAAATTTGATGAAATAAGCTAGCGAAAAAGATTCCTCTTTTGCGCTAGAGCGTAAAGTAACAATCCTCGGCATCTGTCGACTTTACGATTCCATTTGAATATAGTAAATAGTCATTTAACGCGCGACTGTAGGAAAAATAGATTTTTGTTAATATATCAGCTATTTTTCTAGTTTGACTTGAAAATTGGGTATTCATTTCCGCGTAATAATGCTCTACTTCTTTGATCGTAAAAATGTTAACCGCTTGAGGGAATTTTGAATTTTACCAACTCACCAGATGGCCCCCTTGGTTGTACTTTACTATACGCCATTTAATGGTGAGTATATATTATAAATCCACTACTAAAATTTTATTATGAGCTTTCTTTACACTTGAATAGAAAAAATATTACGTTCTTCATTGGTTATCTCAATAACCTATACTACATAAAAAACAAATCTTGTTTTATTACTTTATAATTTTTGTGTCATTTATTTCTAATAGCCTTTTATCCTTCAAGGCACCGGGAGCTGATGGAATTTTCCCAGCATTGCTCCAGCAAAGACAAGACGAAATTCTACCACATTCGGTTACAATTAGTCGAAGCCGCTTAGAACTGGGTTATACATCAGAAGCATGGAGAAGAGCACCTTCATTCCAAAAGCTGGATAAAGGGACACAACAAACCCCAAATCCTTCCGACCAATTCGTCCAACATTGTTTGTGACCAAAACGATGAGAAAAGCTATTGACAATGATATTCGAACGGAAATCCTAGACCTGTCCACCCGCAATAGCATGCTTACCGGGCAGGAAGATCTACGAAGACTGCACTAGTACAACTGACGGAGGATATTCGAGGTGCTTTAGACAACCAAGAAACTGTAGTATGTGCATTTTTAGATATAGAAGGAGCTTTTGAGAATAATCCACTTGAGGCTGTCAAAAGAGCATTAAATGGAAGAGGCGTATACAGCACAACATCCAAATGGATGTAGGAACTGCTCACCACTAGAGAAGCAGAGACGAGGAGAATTGTCACCATTTGTACAACCAAGGGATGTCCACAGGGAGACCTAGCATCCCCATTAATGTAGAGCCTGACGGTTGACGAACTCCTGTGGGGTTTGGATGACCTCGGAATATCCTGCCGATGATATTGTCATAACGGCCAAGGGAAAATTCGAGAACACCCTTAGTGACATCGTACAAAAGGGTCTGAAGTATACAAATAGCTGGTGTAGGCAAGTGGCTCTTAACATCAACCCCACCAAAACCATCTTAATAGCCTCTACTAAGAAAACATTTTTTTTAGATGCCATTTCGAATCAAATACTTCCTAAAGCATAATTTTCGGTGGTCCAGGTCAGGTTTGGAATGATATGGCACTTGTGAACCAGACTATAATTAAATTAGTATTACTTATCAATAATAATTTGTGCACTTATTTTGTTTGGAAAAAATATATTTTGATAGCGGTGTGTATCACTTTAGAGGAAATTTCTAGCTTAGAAATCGTTAAATGAGATCGAGATCAAACCGATTAAAGTAATAAATTGAAGGTTAGACATCTTCAAGGCTACCTTGAGCTGTATAATTCACAAACGTATCGGTCTTATCTTGAGATAAGCTAACAGAAAAGACAAGTCGAAGTTTCTTGAAGAATTTATGATTTTAGTTGGAAAGTTCGATTTGTAAAGTACCTGTCTCGAGTTGCCTTATGCTCCTTTTTAAAAAGAAGGACGACGTATCTATAATGGATTCGCCGGAGTTCGACTCGCACCTCATCTTTATCGTAGATTGAAAAGTTGAGAAATTCGAATGGATAAGATTGTAACAAATGTCTTGTTAGTGTCATTAAAACGTACTTATAATGAAAATGCCCATTAGATTTCGTTTTTTTTATATTCTCATTTTGTAGATAACATTTCTCATTTTATAGACTAATTCACATGTGTTGTTGTGAATTCCACTTCAGTGTATTCTCAAAAAATTATGTCCAAGTGTCAATCGATTCGTAATTGCATCTAGAAAGTTTTTGGAAAAGTTGAAGTCTCGCATTGAAATATTTGGCAAATATATCAGAAACTATTGCAGATATCGGAAATCGAAAAAAATAAAAAAAAATAAAGAAAAAGGAAAACAAATTTTTAAACTATTAAACGTGAGAATAATAAAATTCAGATATTCATATGCCCGATTTCACCAACCATTTCCTAAAATCGGATAAAAGAATTCCCAAGTGCAATTCACGTTTCACCACGTGCTAAGTGATAGGAAATACCTAATACTAGGACAGCTTGCTAGGTCTGCCTAAAGAGTTTTGGAAACACTTAAGGCTCGTACAGACCAAAATACAAAGTACGCGAGATGCTCGTGAACAGCTCCCGAACCCGCCCGATTTAACCAATCAGCTCGCGAACACAAACGTCCACACCAGAAGAGTTTCTTTTAATCCCTCCCACCCTTGTGACCTTTACCAAAGATGTCAATTGTTACTAGAGATTTTAAAAGAAAACGTAAGGGAACCAAATTGTCAATAACTACAAGTTTTTACTAGAACATAATTCCCACAGTATACCGAAGTGAACTATCTGCATAATATTGTTTCCCATCTATATACATTTACCTATTTTTTTTTAAATACTGTAGTGAAAAAAAAAATTATCGCTGCTTATATAAGGCGTTATCGCCGATGGTTACCCAGGTTAAATAGAAGCATTACCTGAAGCGATTAAATTATAGCTGGAGGAAAATAATTGAGAGCTCAGGGAATAGTATAGGGTTCTTTGTATTATTGTTCCCTTGGTCATATGAGTATGCCAAATTAGTGAATAGGCGCCACCGAATTTTAGAACCTATAATGCTGAAGGCGAAAAGAACTGTTATACAAGAAGCCAAAACGCGGAAAAAATATATATAGCTACAAATAACGAATAAATAAATAGTCCAATTAGTACAGGTCAATCTTTTTTTGCTAAATAAGGCAATCGACAATACGACGCCCCTGTTACAAGTAAATACAAGAAATATGTCAGAAATAAGTCAAAAATAAGTCAAAATTGAATAAAAAATCGAAATATGTCACAAATATCTGTTATCAAAAGAAAATATCGTAGGTATAAAACAAGAGAATAATCGTTTAGTAGGTGATCGAGATGTAGCCTAGTATGATCATACGAGCTTTACATGTACCGTAAACCAACCTATAAATGCCAAAAGCCGAATAATGATCTACAACATGATACTACTGCAATTATCGAAGCTTTGAATTAAAATTTCAATCCAAATCAAGCTGCAAATATACAATTTTACTAATGTCCAAATTGAAATTATTTGATATAACTAATAATCACTTAAAACTCGTGATTGATACTGAGAATCATAAAACGATAATAAAACGTGAAACCAAGTTCTTTCTTTTTTTTTGTACTTAGCTTGCACGAATTTGGGGTCCAGCCAAACCATCCACAAGGTCACACTCGGGAGTAGAAATCTGGCAAATTTCCAGGAATCGTCTCCGCTGATGGCATACAACAGGTCGAACCAGGTGTGAAATCTGGGACAAAATCCAATCCAGACAACCAAAAGGGTCCAAAATTAAATCCCAAAAATAGAAGCGAAAGTAAAGATTGGAACTAAGGAACACAAAGAGAGAAAAAAAAAATCTCACCATCTAGAGTTGTAGTGTTGTGAAAACTAAAAATGACTCACCTCAATTTATCAATGAGGGTTCGCAAAATTCCCATATCCAATCTAGTGAAACCATCAATGGACAACCTCCACCAATAGGCTTACAAAATGGCGGATTCTTGCAGGAGTTTAAAGGAGGAGGATTCGATCTTAATGGATCGTGGTTTCGGTGTGAAATAATCCCTTAACGGCGGAAAAACGACTTCCAAACAAACTACTCAAAATAGTCGAATTTACAAGCAATTTATCCCCCAATTAGGGTACCTAATCGAAAATTAAACTAAGAAAATAACTCGCACCAAGCACCGAACCTTCCGTTCTCCAAACTATACACCTTCTCCCCGTTGCCATAGGAAAGATGGCTTCAAAACAGTCATACCACAATATCCAATAATATAAAATTCGAAATATCCAAAAATCCGTTAAAAAAAAACAATCAAAATCAAGCTATTAAATTATTCCAGTTGGTAACTTGTAGTTGTCGAGCACAATGGAGAAACAAAAGAGGTACGTCCAAATTTCCTGAATTCTCCTACCTTATCGATACTACAGCATTATACATACAGCGTGGGCTACAGAAAAAAACAGTCCACCCCGATATTTGGCAGTATTCCTTAGATCTTAAGGAAATTAGAAAACACGCCGATTTTTGTTCTAAGGGGGACACATTTTTACGATACAGGCATCTGTCATTTGTCAACCCCCTCCTTTCCACTTCACCAACCCCTTATTTTTAAATAGGGAATATACCATGTGCGGCACATCATTAGAAAGGCATTAAGATGAAGTATTCAGACATAATGATCGTCCACGATTTTTTTGATATTTATACCATCTTCGCAAAAAAGAATCTTAATCAATTTAAAGTACAACACCTCTTAAAAATGAAACGCAACGCCTATGGTTTGCTAATGTGTAATTTTTTCTGTGACATCAAAAAAATACCATTTTGGAAGTATTCAAAAACTAACTAATAACAATGTTAAACAAACTGTTTTAGTATCAAATTACTAATTTTTTGCAATAACTGTTTTAATTTACTTTTGATGTGACAGAAAAAATGACACATTCGCAAAGCAATTTGACATGAATTTTAAAAATTTTTAGTTATTTTTTCACCATCTCCTCTCACTATTTCTTAGGTTATGATCTCCACCCATTCGGTTCAGAAGTTAAAATTAAGCAGTGATACCAATCATACTCGAAAATAAATCCAAATCCGATGTTTATATAGCTAAGTTTTTTTACCTGAGGATTTCATAGATTGGTGGAATCCGATTTAGGTAAGTATCGAATTTGGACATTTCCTAGCTTAGGAATTACTTAATTAGGAATAAGGTTGGTGAAATCGGGCATTGCCAGTTATTAATAACAATGATAAAACATTGAAATTTCAGTTATTTTTTCCCCACTTTCTTAACTTTTCCTTGAAAACAACCAAATTGTCTGAAATCCTTTAATATTCTCTTCACTGTGGGGTAGCTGGGTCGGGGTCGATCTGGTTATCTTGTTGTGGAATAAAACACATGTTCTAGTAACAACTCTGTCACATTCACCACGTATTAAAAGAAATTAAGATATTCTTCATTGTTTAATTCCAAAACGAGCCATTTCTATCACTGTACGATGCGATTGACTTCAAATAAAAACAATTAGTACTATTTAATTATGACAGTTAAATACACAACTTGCTTGAATAAAATAATAAATAACACGACCGACTCTTACGCAATAATAAGGCTGAAATAATTAATTTTTTTAAATACATGTTAATAACTCAAAAACGCTTAAGATTGGGTATAGAAAAATTAACATATCAACATATTAACTTAGTTTCGGCCTATGAATTAAGTAAAGGAATAAAATATGGTTGTTTCATTTAAAAAAATTAAGATATTTTAACATTGTTGAACTTGAACTTTTCATCATTTTTTTAACAACTCTGTATACAAAAAGAAGTTTTCCTGCAACCACTATGCAAAACTCGCTTTTCTACACAAATTTTTATACGCAAACCAGGCCTTTGATAACCGTTGGAAAAGTAATGCGAAAAGTACACGCTATGGCACTTTTCCGCACCGAACTGTCAAACAGCTACCTATGACCTGTCAACTTTCTTGACAATTCAACATATTCATTATATAGTGAATTTCTGGGTGTACAAATTTTAAATTTAAACCTTGATTATTTATTTTAATTTATTAATTATAAAAAAATTAACCTATTATCCAAAAAAGATACACCAGGAATAACAATTCAAAATTGCTCAAATTTCACTATTAGTAATACATTTAACTGATTTTTCCATATTTAATTTTTATTTTGTGAGTTCTTTCTGTTCAAAGTTTAATAAAAAATACCTATATAAATAACTGCTTTTCTTTCATTAATAAATGTAGTTGTAGAAAAAATATTGCGTACAGACTGTACGCAAAGCACTTTTCCCACGAGCGTAGAAGTTTGTGGCACGAGCCGTAAGGCACTTTTTTCGACAATTCAACATATTCATTATACACTGTGTCCGTAAAGTATGGAACAAATTCATTTTTAGCTAAACAGACCATTTTAAGAAATAATCCTGAAGCACGTCGATTTTTGATTTTAATTTACCGTATTTTAAAATAATAATCTTATATACAGGGTGAATTACTTTCGAGTAATGACGTCACCGTAATTTTTTTTTAAATGGAACAACCCCTTTTTGTTTCAATTTTCGGATTACTCTAGCTGAGCTGATTCCAAAAATGTATCACATGTTGATTCCAATTGGTACAGGGTGAACAAAAATACAATAGTTTTGTGTGTGCTCATAAAGTAACGCGTAACATTCTTTATTAGTTAAATTAACAATATTTTTATTGATTTGAACTGAATTGTAGTTATTACGATTCATTGTTAAGCGATTTAACATTGTGAACAATAATTTTAGAAGCATTCGAGGATATTGAAAACTACATTCTTTATCATACAATAAAAACGTCTTCTACTATCGCGAAAGAAATCAAAAACTTTTTACCGACCACTTGTTTTTGGCGGTGGAAATGAGCTGCGCACCTTACGTGAACAAATGCAGTAGCACCAATTAATTTATTGCGGAAATTCTACCACGTATGTTCAAAAACTTTTCATAGTCAAAATAGTACCTCGTTCATCAAGTTTTTTTCTTATTTTTCAAAAAGATAAAACTTAAAAGCATTCGCAACACGACCCGAGACAAAAATAAATAAAATAAAAAATGCCGAGAGACAAAAAAAAAGTTTCTCAAAGGAATTCACTCGTCGTTGCAACCCGTAGTTATTTTAGCCAAGAAAGAAAATAACTCTCATTGACAGAACACACAATTTGCTCAATAGTGGTACAATAACATTAATTAAACGTACAATTCAGCGCCCACAAACATTGCCTGAAATAATTCCGAAGTAAAATATCTCGAGCTGATAGATCTTGTACGCTTGACAAAGGCAAGCTCGTGTACATCAGACGTACAATTGCAATCGAGGCCGTTTCATTAAGAAAAAAATAGTACAGGAAATTTCACATTTAATATAAATCGATCAATTGATTTCACATTTTAATATCTCGATACTTTTACGATAGTTTTATCAAAACTACTCAACATTTAAAGGAAGGTAAATTATTTGAAAGCACAGTGTTCACAGCAATAATTGAAAAGCGTTTTTTCTATGTACGGGCATAAATATACTATACCCTATTTCACCCTGTTTCGGATTAATTAGTAAACACTAACGTCTAAACAGTACCACTGTACTGAGAGGTACACTTGTGAATTCCCCCAATATTATTTTTATATCAAGTTTTTATTTATCCCTTCTTTATGAACAAAAATCGATTTTTTTGTCTAGAGCTGTGCTCGTATTTAATGATACTTACAGTATTTTCAATCATAAGACTCACAATCGCTACTTTTCTCATTTGGATTGAAAATTATAATTGTGATTAATTTCTTCGAGTCAGTTTTCACGAACCCATGATTGCTCCATTAAATTTTCTTACAGTTCAAGCCCAAATTTCAGGAGTAGCAGTATTCAGTGGTCATTGACAGGTTTCCAAAACAGTCCATTTAGTGTACCCATTAGATTAGATTAGATTTGATGAGGTGGCTAATCGGCCAATTGCATTACAGATCTATTGTGGTCCTCTGAATCTAGATTACATTCTCCAGTACGACTTTTTTTAAGCAGAAAATCTGCCTCAAAAATGAATCTTTCATGTAGCTTCTCATCGCCTAATACAAGAAACCGCACATTCGCCAGGCAGTCGCACTGGCATAAGATTTGCTCTGCAGTTTTCTCTTCTAGGTGACAGAATCTGCACATGGCTTCGTCTGTCAACCCCATTAGCTTTGCGAGCATGTTGAGCTTATGGTGCCCTGTTAACATACCTATTACGACTTTGACAGTTTTCCTATCTTTGCTTATTAGGTCTGCCGTAAAAATTGGCGAATTTCCTCTAATGAAAAGTTTCGCCTGACTCTGTCCTGGGGCCGTATTCTTCACTGAGGGATTGAAGCTTACCGAGAGAACGGATATTTTGTCTTTGTCACTACAGTGACAGAGTCACCAAGCAAAATAAAGACAAAATATTTGTTCTCTCGTGAACCTCTACTCCCTCAGTCAAGAATAGGGTCACTGGTGAGAATTCCCACAATTCTAGAAATGTCTGAGTCACCCACTTCCTTGTAGCCATATTTATTGTCGACTTTGCGACGCCGCAGGTTCTGGTCCAATGAATGGCAATGATGAGCCTTGTCTGGTCGTTCCATCCACCAATTCATTTCCCTTATGACCCTCGTGCTCTGGTACTCAGGCTACTATGACCTTGCAATTATCTCAAAATGCAATTCCAGACTAGCTTATAATTAACCTCTATGGAATCAAGTGACTTCAGTGCAGGCTGGCTGTCGGTGAAAATGGCAACTGAAGGGTATGTCCTTTCTTGGCTTTTCATTTATTCAATGCAGTGGTGAGTCGCCGTCACTTCCGCTTGGAAAGTTGTGACGTCCTTAGATGGAATAGCTATCCTTTGTTTTAGCCCTACAATTCCGGCTCCTACACCTACTTCTGTCTTGGAGTAACCGTATACCAAGTCGCCTCAGCCTGTATGGGTTCACCTTTCTTCCCTACCTGGTATAGTGGTACTTATTATTAAAGCTATATCTCGTGGTGGTTGCGCCCCATTAAGACATCCGCTTTTAGCTCCTTGATAAGCTTTCGTTAGCCAGCACCGTGCGTTTGGCTTATGTGTTGTTGACCTTGCAGTAATCTACGCGTTACAGAACTGGCTTCGCGTTTGTATAAAAATGTGTAGTAGAGGCAGAAGACTTCCATCGCACTTGTGGGAGTGGTTTTTATGGCTATCGTAATACACAGGCAAGCAGGTGTGCTACTCAATAGCCTCACAGTGTCTCTGTCCACCACACTACTGATCCATAGGCTATCATTGGTCTACCAACCCTTGTGTATAGCCATTAGGTCATTTCTGGGATGAGTCCCCATTTTTTTTCCAAACTTTTTCTGCATATGCCGATGGCAATGATAGATTTCTGTGTGGTCTTCTGAAGGTGAGTGTTCCATGAAAGCCTTTGATCAAAATGTACTCCTAGGTACTTTGTTTCTTTGGCAAATGGACTCACCTCACCTTCTAGCACTATTGGATTTATGCCTTGTAGTGCCGTCTTTTTCGTGAAATTGATAATTTCTGTTTTCTGAGCATTGACTATATATTGACTTTTGTCAGCACCAATTATCAACTATATTTAAGGATGTTTGCATTCTTTCCGATATCGCCCCAGCAAACTTATCCACGATTACATTAGCGATGTCGTCTGCGTATCCAAGACAGTAAAAGTCTGCTGTAGACAGTTCTGTAAGGAGGTCGTATACTCAGGTTGCTCATAGTAGTGGTGATAGCACTTCTCCTTGTGGAACTCCTCCACCCGTCATTGCTTTGATGGTGTCCCTTGCCCCAGAGTGGAGATTATTATCCTATCTTCCAGAGCTGCTTTTATCCATCGGCATATCATCTTGTGGATGTCCCCCGTCTATTCATTGCATTAATCAATGAATTCGTGGTGACATTGTAAAATGCTCCCTCGAAGGATTGGAGAAATTGGATCTGGAGAGTTCAAATAGATTTTGTTCTTTCAACTTTCCTAATATTGAATTTAAAAACATATATTTTTTCTCACGCATTTTATATTGTATTTTAAATTTGTAAACTTGGGGAAAATCAACAATCTTCGTATGTTGGCGGCGTTTATATTTTTCAAAATTTTTTTCATTGATTTCATTTTTCGCATAGCGCCTTACAGACACTTTTATATATAGATGAAACTGGTATAACTCGCCCAGTGTAAGCTGACACTTGGACTTCTGAGATGCGCGGTAGAACATCCGATCGCTCGAGACTCACTGAAATGAAGGACCCCAGTCTCTGTTTTTTCCGCAAACGGTTAATATCGCAGTAATTCCAGTGGCGTAGTAGAATTATTCAAGAATTTTTTAGTGGGAATGTGGAAATCAAGGTGTGACCATGCACACAAATTTGAAAAGGAATACATGGAGAAGGAACCTCTTCTAGATCAAGTCATAGATGAGTTTATCATCGACATAGAAGATGATTCTAGTAAGGATGGTGACGCTGATTTTGATTTTTCTGAAGACAGTAATATTGAAGATGGTAGTTTAACCAGAATTTTAAATTTTGAAGACATCGAAGGAACTTAACTAATTAGCTTAGTGAATAATATTTTGTTTTCATCTTTTAGGGATTTTTAATTTTCATTTTATCTAGTAATTTATTGTAAGCGTTAATATCTTATTTAAAAATATTTAAGTAAAGTCCTTCCGGAAATATAAGATCCTAACATTGTAATTTCCTATTAAGATTAATAAATATTTGTAAACAACCTATTGTTAAGTGATTATTAATTAACCCACAATTCAGGTAATATACCAATAATTATAACAAAGAATTAAATATTATTATAAATATTTCTCAGCAGCCGGCATGTACCTACCACTATGTTAGAGCAAAATGCGAGGGTCGTACGAGAGTAGTCCGCTCAATATATCTATCTTCATTCAAGCAGTGTCTGTTACTTTTTGTTCGCGCATATCTCAAGTGCCAACTTACACTGGGCGAGTTATAGCAACGTGCCTCCTTTTCTTCCGAATCACATTCAGTACCCAACTATGTTCATGTACTCACTACTTCTCTAGATTTCAATTGGTCACATTTATTTGGATTAGCTATAAAGCATCATTATACAATATACAAAATTATTAATAAAATATTTGGAGTTTATATGAAATAAAATTTTGAAGGAATTAACTTTCTTACTTTCCAAATTGTACCTAAGTGTGCCCAGCTAAATATCTGTTATCACCTATAATCCGAAAAACGCGTGTATTCCTGAAATAGCCTATAATTTTTGCACTATCTATTGTGCAAAAAGTTTAACTCCTTTGCATTATTGCAACATACTTTGATACTCTATTGATAACGAGTATAATATAAATGTAACATTTTTGCTTGTAATTGGAGAGTACTTTTGAACATGGTAATTATTGATACTTAGGTACCGTTAAATATTTATTAAAACGTTACTGTTTCATATTTGAAGAAACACTAATCTTATTTTTTATTAATCCAAATTTTTCATTCATTCATATATTTGGGTTGTGCTTATTAGCCCAGGCACTTGAACTGAATCTTTGTACCATTCCCATGTTATCTACTTCCATTCCAGAATTGAATTAACTGTTTGGACCCTTACTTTGTGGAATCTACTCATTCCAGAAGCTTCGTGTCTTCTATAAAGGCCACTAGTTTGACTGGAGGGATTTTCAGTAGTTGTAATGGTTGTATTAATTCCTCTCCAAAGTGCTTCAGTCTAAGTTCTTGTAAGTTCCCGCAGAAGCAGAAAGGATATTCGTGGTTGAAGTTTGTCCAAAATCATTTGCAAAAGTGACTAATATGTGGAAATTAGTTCGGTGAGAACTAGAGGAGGTTTTTTGTCTGATATATTGAAACTATGTAAAGGCGTTCTAGTTCTGGATCCCAGAAGGTTGGTGACGATAGTAGCTTTGCCATTTCATTGGCTGCTCTGGTCATTCTAATTCCGTGAATTAAGTGTATTATGTATTCGCTGACATTCGCTGTTTAGCCATTTTTGTTTATGTTTATATTGCTGCCTCTTTTGAGTCTCACGAGTTGGGAAGTGTTAAAAGAATATTCTGAATTTTTCCGTTATTTCATTGTTATTAGAATCCCGGTCAGTTTGGAAGTGCAGAGAAGTTAAGATGTCACAGAAACTAAGTTTGGTTTGTGGAAATAGAGAAGGCGAAGATGAGGTTGAGAAAATTCATAATTTTTCCTTCACTGAAAAAATAGCATATTGTGCCACGAGGGCAGAAAATGAGCTTGAGCAGCCCAAAACTAATAGCTGCAAGAGCGAGCGTAGTGGCAGTTGATAGCTTAGGGCTGCTAAAGCGTTTCCTGTATGTGTGACACACTCAACAAATAAACAAAAAAAAATAAGATAATATAACAAAATACTTTATTGTACACTGACGTTTAATGAAAATTTACGTAAAACGACAAAGTACTCAAGTGACAGATGTTGAAAAACTGAAAAATTATGTCGTTACCAATTTTCCGCCATTGGGTTGCTAAACAATAAATTCCCTCCCATTTTTGGTGTTCATATGATTGGTTTTCCGGTAACGTAGGCGAAAAAGTAAGAATTGTTTTGGTCTTCTTGAAGAGAAAATAATAATACGTTTATAGGTCGAAATTGTGACAAAAAGTGATAGGAATAGTACACGTCTCTCATTTCACTTCGTAAGTATCTATGCTCGTTCCTATTGGTAGCTACATTAATAAATAATAGCTATTTATGATATTAGTGTTAAAAGTAACATTTTATTTTGTGACTGAAAAAGTTTGCAAAACGAGCGAAGCGAGTGAAGAAATTTCACGAAATTAAAAATGCAACAAAAAGCTAGAAAAGATGTAGATTTTATTTGATGGACTATTTCGTAAATATTTATTTACCTGTTGTAACAATAGTTATAACTTCCGGTAAAAACTATCTAATAGGGTCAAAATTTGCATAATTTTACTTTCCCGCACTAGGACATTTTCAAAACTAAAATGCGTGCGGGAAAATGGGTTAAAACGCACGGTCGTAGAAAAAGCATTTTACTTTTAACACGCTACTTTGTAAACGTCTTCTTTTAACACGTTTGACAGGCATTAAAAATGTCACTTTTAATGGCAGTTGTACAAAAACAATGTTTAGTGCTGATTTGTCTTTATATATTTTAACCCACTCGTAGTCGCGCGCTTCTTTAAATAGTTCCAGGATCTAGATCTAGGGACCCTCCTCAGCAGCACGAGCGCCACCTACTCGCACCTTACAAAAGTGGAGAATTGCTAACTATAATTTTGTATGCACTTGTGCGTCCCAGGGTTGCCTCTGGTAAGGACACGTTGTGTTCGTCGCTTTTGCAGCTGACATTTTGCTCCACTGAAAATTTTCTTCCGGTCAGCGACTTATTCTGCTCATACGTTGATTTTTTGTGGTCTTGCATCCAATTTGGATTTTCATCATACCAATATCGGATGTTTTGCCGGCTAACATGCTCGTTCAAACAAAAAGTAGACTCATCAAAAAATAAAACGTTATCAATGATATTGTTATTTAAATTATTAATTAGATTAATCATGTAGGTACTCCCAGAATTTAGTTCGATGTGACGTACTTTATGAGGATGTAATTTTTTGCATTTTCAAAAATATTTTATACTGAACACTTTTGAATCTCCATATTCCTAATAATCCCGCACTGTATAGTTTGGATCGTCTTCTGCCGACAACAATTTTAAGCAGAGTTGTAATATTTGAACTTAGCTTTTACTGACTCAATTTCTCTTGATTGAGTTGTAATATGTCAAATTTCTTCTACCGAAACCATTTATACAAGTTTCTCAGTTTATTAGTCCTTTTTATTTTTATTTAAATCCGCTTTCTAGTAAATCATCAAAAGACATTGGCAAAATATCTACTTTGATAAATAAGCATCGAAGTTTCTTTTTCTTCTGTATGCTTCTATTTAAGGTCGAAACACAGTTAACAGCACAGCACCTGACAAGCATCGTCACAGCACCGTCGAGTGGTCAACTCTACAGTTGTGTATGGGCTCACTTAACGCATCGACACGGGATCAGCACTGAGGTGCTGATAAGTGTGTTTCGACCTTTAGTGTTGTCAGCTGTCTCACTGCTACTATTGTCAATTCAGATAGATGATGAATAATACAAAGAAACCTTGAACCACTAACTGAGATAGTGCCGCAAAGCAGAGTAAGTGTGAGGCAGATCGGATAAATATGATTTGTCATTTATTTGAAAATTTGCGTTACGTCTCTGCCGTCCAATTTCCGTAACGTAATGACTATTATTAGTGTCAAATATTTCCTGTGCTATAAAACTGTCGAGTGCGAGTGAAAAGACATCTCGAGTTGAGCTGGAAACATTGTGGCGGCCACGTCAATACGCCAGGTAGCCAAGTTCGGTAATTAACTAGCATTGTTCAGATAAGAACGACCAGACCGATGGCAATGATGCTGCTCCAAGATATCACCATTGTCAGGAGAACGACTATCGACCACCGATGATCGTCAGGTCGCTTTACAACTTCAAGATAACGAAACAAAAACGTTTTCTATTTAGAGATTAGTCATAGATAAAACCTTTGAAAAGTTTCTTTATAACAAGGATTCGTTATAACTATTATAAGGTTAATTAGACTTGGGTTTTTTAATTATTTTTAAGTAAATCGTATATAATATACAGGGATTGTTAAACATAGGCTTTCAGTAAATACAGACAGTGATATGACACTAATTTAATTATTAAAAACAAACTAAGCTTACGCTATCAAACAAACTGGAGACCTAAGAATACGGTAACGAAAACAAAAAAATATATCTAGTCAGTCTAAAGAATCAGTCTGAATACTCTGAATCACAATTCTGGCAAATGTAATATGGCAGCCCAGGTGTGCAAGCTTCGTGAGCCTATAACTTGCATTCTTGGAACTGAATCCAGATTTCTGTGGGCTTGCCATCAGAGTATGGGGATACGCATACAAGGCAAAACACTTCATCCCCTTCCCCTTCCTCGTCTTCGTCGTAGTCTGATTTCTTGTTCATTCTCTTTCCTTCCTGTCCTTTTGCATTCTCCTTTCCATTACCTTTTTCACTTCCGTATCCTCACTCAAAACACGTTTAGTTACTTTCCTTTTTCTTGCTTCTTGTTCCAGTTTTTTCTCTTCTAAATAGGTCTTCTCCGGTGTATCTGTTAGAATTGCTGATTTACATTTCCTTCTATCAGGTCTCTGCGACTTGCGCGGTGGAGCTTTTGGTAGGGGATTCAAAGCTAGCAGCGATGCAATCAGAGAACTCCCTGCATTACTTGGACCAGGACTAGTGATCACTATAGGTTTCTTGGTAGCGTGATGCTGCAGCAATTGCTCTGACTTTGAGCAGCCAGGCAAATTTTGTGACTTCATAGAATGAGCATTAGAGCCAGGGCTCCCATTTTCAGCCGATACAGTATCTTCAAGGTCGGGCGCCTCACATGGAATGGTTGCAGGTTCTTTAGTGACAGTGTTACGTTCGAGGTCAGTGTTAGCGTTTTGATCATGTGCGCTGTGTATGGTCTCGCCATCAGGATTCGTGATTAGTGGTTTATCTGTGACAAACGATGGCAAAAAATCGTGATGTTGAAATATGTCCCGATTAAATGGGGAGATCCCACAAGTTTTGAAACCTGCGAGAATATTGGATGGGGTAACTGCCATTGGAAAAGCCTGTGCAATTATTCCTGGTATTTATATCGTCATTTGTTGGCCTGGATGATTAACCATCCTTTCGGCATTGCTCTGTTAATGCATTTTTTAAAAGGTCTGTCCAAAGGTTGGTGGCGATGAGTGTAGTGTGGCGGGAACGATAACATTATCATGCCATTATCTTTTGCAAAATTTATTCCTTCAATGGATAGATGGGAGCTGTGATTATCCAACAGCAAGAGACATGGTTTTTCCTTTGATGATTGCACATGGTTATGGAAATGTTTCAGAAAAGCAACATAATATATAGTATTGTCATTTGTGATGAAACCTGGATTTACTCTTATGCACCCGAAAATAAATGTCAGTTGGCTGTTTGCGTGTTCCAAGATGAACCAGAGCCGTCGAAAGTTACCGTTCTCGAAGTGTTTCGAAAAAGATTATGGCGACTTTATTCTGACAAATGAATCAATTGATTGGAACAAAAACTTTGTCACCCCCTTTTCTCCCTTTACTAGAGTTGAGGTGACAAAAAGGGGGTGTTTTCTTAAAAAATATAAAATGAATACCGGTTTCTCAACGGAGAGGGGTCGAGGTAAAATAAAAAGACAATCATATTACGGTTTCAATAAATTATTTTACGTTTACTGAATATTTGATAGTCACTTAGTTTTATGTCCTACAACAGTTTTATAGGTGTAGAGTAGGCCTAATAGAAGGTGGCTCACGCCGTTGACCTACTTTCAGCTGTCGCCGTCAAGTGACAATCGAAAGCACGTTGTTAAATATTAAACTAACCTAATACAAAAATAAAATATAAAATGATTATGTTTAAAAGTAATATGTACAAGTGGGCACAGCTGATGGTTGAAATGTACAGTATACTTTTGGATTACACTGAGGGGTTAGTATTTCAATTATTAACTAGGAAATATCTATGAGCAGTTGTCACAATAGGTTACATTTATGTAGGTTCAACTTCCTAACGAATTGTACAATGAAGTATAACAGTAAACCCTGATAGAGCTGTTGACAAACTATCTGAGACACCTACAAGCAGCAGGCACAGCACAGTACTATAAACGATCTTACTTGGAATGTATCAGGTGGTGTGTTTCCAATATGTCGCAGAAGCTGGATGAAGGGGGCTGATCCTCTACTGGTAAGTTTTCTGCCACTCGTATTTCTATTGCGTGACTTATATGGCTATGTTACAGACTAGGAAGAGGTCTATGAAGTAAACTCTCACGCAGTCAGTGAAAAAGACTGAAGATGTTGTTGAAGACTGTTAACGAGAGGGTGGATAAGATGATGTACCAGACGGTGAATAAGACGATGAATAAGAGATCTGAAATACGAAACTCCCATGATGCCTAGGTCAATAAGAGAGAAGAGTGGGTACTTACCATGGATGGAGGGTGACCTCAAAGTAATATCCTTTTCCTGTTAGGAGGAGTTACGATTGTAGCTGGGCTAAATCCGATATAACTTCGAAAGAGCACAATTCTTGTGACCTCTTGAAAAGCACCAGCACAAGAATGGAGGATTATGGACCAGTCCAAGCCCCACAAGGTCAAGGTCGGTCTTCTTCTATTTATTTACCCTTAGCAACAAGTGAGCAGGTCAAAGGTTAATCTAACAAGTATCTGTATAATTCATTGAACTTGACTTAATAGGTCGAAGGCCTCTTGAGAATTTATCAAAGATTAATACATGGTCAGAAAATGTAAACATAACCAAATAAAGTTTGGGCAATGATGTTGAACTATTGATTATTAACTATTAACTATTTTAGTAAATGGTATTAGAGCCAGATATACAACGTGAGTGGTGGATTTCCTTTACATTAATAAGTACTATTTATCTTAATAAAATTGTTTGGTCAAAGTTAAAAGATCTCTCCTATACCCAATGTTGAATTGAAACCGTTACAACTTGTATCCGACAAATGGCGTTACACGAAGTTCTCAATCTACCCATGTAAATTATAATATAAATCAAATGGCTCCACAATTTCCATTTTACTTTGTACCTAGACGTTTTTGTGAATTCTCATATTTTTTCATAATTTATTCATATAAAATGCAAAAGTATTAACAATTTTCAATTAACTCTGAAACAACAGAGTGCAATAAAAAAACATTGTGCTACTTTTAGACGCGGGAAAATAGTCCTTCTTCCTTCTGTATCACACACAGAGAACAAAAAACAGAAAAGGACATATTTGCATAATTCAGAGCATGTACGCGATGTTCTTTAATCGAGTGCCACGGTTTATTCTGGTCCTTCCATATGAATGCAACGAACGAAGGCATGAGAATCGTGCCAATTGCTGTTTTGTTTTAATGTATTCAAAGGTTCATTGAAACAAAGTACAAAAATAAATGTAAGAGGATTAGTTTTGGAACAGTTGACGTACGTCGGTATGTAGACAAAAGGAAACCTCTTTTGTTGGGAGATTTATAAGTGTGTTTATATTAGATTGTTCAAATTGATGTCTACCAGGTGTGGACTGACTTGAGCGGTGGCTTTGCTTCTCTAGGTGATGTCATTGATTTACAAGATGATATAAGAAATTATTTGTGAATGACCGACTCACTTCACTCTATTCTTTTAAATTGATTATTTTAATGGATTAACGATTACTGTTGTCAGGGAAATTATGTAAATGGATTTTTCTTTTTAGATTGAAATGCTGAATACAGTGGTACCTTGGTAAATTTTTAAAGCCCCGAATTAGAAATTGCTATTTATGTAATCAGTTATTAAATGAGCAATTTTCTGTAACGCATGTGATTTTTGCGGGACTCACTGATAAGTTACACAAAGTGAGTGTCTTTGCCGCTGTCATTTCGTGTCAGTGTGACATTCCGTAAATAAGCCTGTACGCACTGGCTTTAGTTTAACTTTTACAAAATAAGTGGCTAATTTGGGCAGGTTATAACAACAATCTCTATTACTCTTTTAGAAACAGGGTTCATTGGGAAAAGATATACATCGCTTTGATGGTTCCAAAAAAACCTATACTTAATGTGTCTTCTACACTTTATAACCGAGATACAGGTTGTTTTATCAATTTAGCCTATTTCTTCGGACCTCAAAGCTTCCTAATTATCCTGTATATTATTACGAAATTTGGTACACGGAATAACCATTATTGGAAATTCCATTTAAATCACAAAAAATTATTATTATTTTTTTATTAATTGCAAATTTACAATCTACTCAGTAAATATCCAGTAATAAGTAAATGATATGGTTTCTTGCTAAATGACTTGAGGCGGGCACCATCCACTGATGGGTCTCCGTAGATCACTCTATGAGGTCTTCTGGCCAACGTCTTTTCAATCTTCTCTGTTCCATTGGATCAGTGTAAAGGTTGGATATTAGTGGATTTTGGTGATTTTCTTTGCGGGTTTTGTTTCTTATGGCTGATGCCTGAATAACTTCATTGATGGATGGAATACCGAGATCAGTAATAATGTGAGGCTACTTATAAACCATGGAGCATTAGCTATTATACGAAGTGATTTAGATAGGAACGTTTGCAGTATCTCAGTGTTCGATGGCTTACTGCAACCCCATAGCTCTATGCCATATGTCCATATTGGTTTTAGGATGGTTTTGTACATAAGTATCTTATTTTTCATTGTTAACTGTGAACATCTGCCGATTAGCCAGTTCATATTTTGAAGTTTTAACTTTAGTTGTGTTTTTTTAGCTTGTATGTGTTTCTTCCAAGTTAACTGTTGGTCCAAGTGTAGTCCGAGATATTTCATTGTAATGGGCATATTGTTAATGGTCACTTGCGGACAGACACATCGTTTTGCGGTGAACGTGATTTGCGCCGATTTGTCATTGTTGACTTTCATTCTCTTCTGATGAAGCCATTTTTGTAGAAGATTTGGGTGGTATTGTAGCTTTTCTGATGCTCTTGTAGGGTCTATATCTGAAGATATTATTTCAGCATCATCTGCGAAGGTAGCGATTAGAGTATCGTCGGTAGTTGGAATATCAGCAGTATACATAAGGTATAGATAAGGGCCAAGGACACTTCCTTGGGGAACGCCTGATTTTATAGGTTGATAATTTGATAAGGAGGTTTGGACTTCGACTTGTTTGTATGTATCTATTACTTAGGTAGGATTTGAATAGAAGGAAAATATGATGAGGTAATTTTTGTTTTATTTCAAACAGAAGTCCTTGGTGCCATACTTTGTCGAAAGCCTGTTGGATGTCTATGACAAAAAAGGAAAATCCAGCTCCGACTTGACAGAAAATTTCAAGACTCGCCTTTCCTAAAAACAACACCCTGTTTATATATTTTTCTTAAATTGCTCTTTATAATTGGAAAGAGCAAAAATAATTGAATCTACTCATTCGCTTTTGAGTTTTCCGCAGACAATTATACCATAAACATTTTACCGTCAGTTATAATTTTTGAAAGTTTTGTAGGTTACTAAATAGGTCATCCTAGAAATTCTATTGAGTTCCGAATATTTAAAACACCCAGTATAATGATATGCATGTATCTGGAAACTATGCAGATCACTATTTTACTATCGCTAATCCAAGTGCATAGTTTCTTCGTACATGCATATCTTTATACTGGGTGTCCTAAACAGATACATGCAACGAGAAACGGTACATAGTCGTTTAATGTATTCTCCGATCTAAATAGTCCACCAACAAAACATTTCGATATATTCACTTCAATGAATATCAAGTATTTAGCTGGACAGCTGATTTAGAACCACTGTAAGAAATCTCGCCCCTTCTCCTATCAAAATTTGTTAGTTATGTGCGAACTGCGATTTAGTATTGGAGTATTTTTCGATGGGAGTAGTTAACGTCGCTACAAATTGAAACAATGTTTTCCTGAAGGGTGTACATTTTTATTTTTTCTACGAATTTTTTTATTTTGAAAAGTTATCGCTTTGAAAAGTATTCTCAGGTATCGACTGTTGTTTACTGACTGCCTGACGCTAATTAAGTACCGCCCACAGTTGAGAATACGAAGTGGTGGGAATTGTACGATATGTTGTAGGTGTCCAAATCAGGGATGTGAGATTAATGGAAAATAATCTATTAAATAAAAATCGATTTTTCCTTAATCAAAATTAATCGATTTGTCAAAAATCGATTTTACTAAAAAATGTATCTATTTCCGCGAAAAAATCGATTTTTTTTGTATTATTTTAAAAAGTACATGCTTTTCATATTCCAAAAATAAAAGTAAGAGATTCATTCATTAACAATTTATCAGATAAAAATCCAATAAAATTATATGAAAATTGTCAAAAATTTTGAAATATGGTCAAAAATGGTCAATAATTGATAAAAAAAGGACAATTTTTGTCAAAAACTATCAAAAATGGTCATCAATTGTCAAAAATGGTCATCATTCGTCAAAAATGGTCATCAATTGTCAAAAATTGTTAAAATTTTGAAAAATGGTCGATAATTGTAAAAAATTTTAAATTTTTTTTGAAAAATGGCCAAAAATGGTCGATAATTGTCAAAAACTTTGAAAAATGGTCAAAGATTGTAAAAGATTGTCAAAAATGGCCAATAATTGTCAAAAACCATCAAAAATTGTCAAAAACTGTCAAAAATGGACAATTATTGTCAAAATTGTCAAGATTTTTAAAAATAGTTGATAATTGTCAAAAATTGTTAAAGTTTTTGAAAATTGTCAAAAATTTTGAAATATGGTCAAAAATGGTCAATCATTGTCAGAAATGGTCAAAAATTTGAAAAAATGGTCCACAATTGTCAATAATTATCAAAAATGGTCGATAATTTTGAAAAATTGTCTAAAATTTTGAAAAATGATCAAAAACTATCAAAAATGGTTAAAAACTGTCAATTATTGTTAAAAATGGACAATTATTGTCAAAAACTGTTAAAAATGATTAAAAATTGTCATAATTTTGAAAAATGGTCAAAAATTATCAAAATCTTCGGAAAATTGTCAATAATTGTTAAAATGTTGAAAAATTGCCAATAATAATAAAACTATCAAAAATGGTCAAAAATGGTCAAAAATGGTCAAAAACTGTCAAAAATGGACAATTATTGTTAAAAATTGTCAAAATTTTGAAAAATAGTTGATAATTGTCAAAAATTTTGAAATATGGTCAAAAATGGTCAATAATTGTCAATAATTATCAAAAATGGTAGATAATTTTGAAAAATTGCCTAAAATTTGGAAAAATGGTCAAAAACTATCAAAAATGGTTAAAAATTGTCAATTATTGTTAAAAACTATTAAAAATGGACAATTATTGTCAGAAACTGTTAAAAATGGTTAACAATTGTCATAATTTTGAAAAATGGTCGAAAATTATCAAAATTTTGGAAAAATGGTGAAAAATTGTCAAAAATGGTGAATAATTGTCAAAAATGGTCAATAAGTGTCAAAAACCATCAAAATAATGATCAAAAATTGTCAAAAACTGTCAAAAATGGACAATTATTGTTAAAAATTGTCAAAATTTTGAAAAAAAGTTAATATGATATGGTCAAAAATGGTCAATAATTGTCAAAAATGGTCAAAAATTTGGGAAAATGGTTGTCAATAATTATCAAAAATGGTCGATAATTTTGAAAAATTGTCTGAAATTTTGAAAAAGGGTAAAAAATGGTTGAAAACTGTCAATTATTGTTAAAAATGTACAATTATTGTCAAAAACTGTTGAAAATGATTAAAAATTGTCATCATCATGAAAAATGGTAAAAAATTATCAAAATCTTGGAAAAATGGTCACTAATTTTGAAAATCAGTCAAAATTGTCAAAAATGGTCAATAATTGTTAAAATTTTGAAAAATGGTCAATAATTGTCAAAATTTTGAGAAACGGTCAATAATCGTCCAAAGTTGTCAAAATTTTGGAAAATAGTCAATAAATTAAACGAACTGTTTCCGGAAATCGATTTAAACACGTAATTTATAAAATCGATTATTACTACTATAAAAATCGATAACTAAAAATCGATTGTAAGAAAATAATAATCGATTTATATAAAAATCGACTATTTTTCAACATCCCCAGTCCAAATAATCGTGTTGAAGCTTGATGTTGGTCGACTAGATCAAAAGCAGTTCTAATACAATGCTTAAAACCCCTATGTTCCGTTTCTCATTGCATATATCTGTATAGTCGAATTATATTGAATGAGTATTGATGCTTGATGGGACTATGACGGCGCAGATTTACGTACAACAAATTATTAACAATGTTATAGGTTTGTTTCATGTTACTATTGAACCAACTTTTATCTTTTTAGACGATAATGCTCGACATCATCATGCAAGAGTAGTCGAAGGCCCAACCGCTACAGTGGATGATAAGCGAAGGTTAAAAATTGATAAATAGGTGGACAAAAAAAAACAATTAATTAATGTATACCGAAGAGAGTGTGTCATGGGCTATCGGTCTATTATTTTGGATGGATAAATTGCTTATATTTGCTCCAAGAACTCTTAAATTGGAAAAGTAAATTATAGTATTATAAAAAATGTATGCAATAAGTTTATTTATTAAAACATGGTTTAATTGTCCAATTTTTTCACTGAACACTCTTCTGATCTCCAATTAACAATTTGAAAATTTTTCATACATTTTCTCGTACGAATATGTCTAGTGCGGCTAGCAAACCAAGCAGATATAATTACAAGTATCCAAGGTGGAAGCGAAGCAGCGTGATATTTTTTATTTCCTAAAATAAAACCAGTACTTTTTAAATCAATAAACGTTTGTCATAAATTTACCAAAAATTATGCCCTTGTAAACAATGAAACAAACAGTAGACTCAATACCCACATATCCATTTTGGTTCCTGCTGCTTTCTTATGAAGACAGCGAGGTATTTTAAGATACCTTGTTCATTCCACCTATAGAAAATATAATGAATTTAATAATTTTGGTTTTTATTATATTGTCTTTGTAAATGTCGGCTAAAAACGTTTTCTAGGTAGCACTTGTCTCCAAGAAGGTCTGATATGTTATGTGGAAAATTGAATTTACGTGGCAATTCTTGGTTCAGTCGTAAATTTTCTATAAATTCGCAAATCTATAGATTATGTTGATCAGTTATTTTTGTGATTAAGGAACCGTAAACATGGCAATTCTAGGATACGTTCTGTGAATGTCTAATTCACAGTAACGCAAATTAACTACTGCAAACTTCACGCCTGTTTTCATACGATAGTACATAACCTAACATAACGAATCCTTAGGTGTTTTGTTAAATTTTGTTTGTGATTTAAAATAAGAAATAGACTTAAAATGAGGTAGGAGAATGTATCTTCAATAGAACAGTATATATATCTTTTTTCGTCGATCTTTACAAAAAATGTCATTTTCCGAATGAAAAATCCACTGTTAATGGAGGCAAGTATTTTTAGTCCGCAAACACTTTTCGTGCACGAAGGATTTCTGCAGACGAGCGGTCCAACCATCTCCTTAAATTTTTTAGCCATGTGTTCTAGTGTCTTCCTACTGATCTTTTTCCCTGAACTTTGCCACCTATTATAAGGCGTAATATTTCGTATTTATCACCTCTCATCGTATGACCCAGATATTGCATTTTTCTTTCCTTGTTGGTGTTCAGTAGTTCTTTTTGTTTGTGCATGCGTTGCGTTGCAATACTTCATCGTTGGTGATCCTTTGTAGAAGCCACTTGAAGTTGCAGTCGACTGCGCGAACTTGTTGGAGATCTGTGGTCGAAACCAGCGCCATATTGTAAAATTTTAAAACAGTAGCGTAACGTTTTGAAATTTTTTAGGTTAACACAAAATTGGAATATTAAAAATGTATTTTTCTACAAACGTCAGTAAAAGTATAATTTTCAACGCATGCCGTCAGTGTCCAAAATGCCATTTTATGACACTGGTGTTAAAAGGAAAATACTTTTAGCACTAGTGCTAAAAGTGACATTTCACTCAGCGTTTTGTCATCATGACAAACGTAAACATTCAAATCGACGCCATTTTTAGTCCATTTAGACTCATGGAATTGAAGCATTCGCCTGCGGCTCATGCGTCAACTTTTCCACTCGTGAAAAAAAGCACCACTTTATGCACTAGTTGCACAAATATCTATTATCATATATGTATAGTTTAAATAAAACATATTTGGGAATTCTTTGAAGCTTTTCGAGATATTTTCACATACAAGAGACACTGGAATATGAAAATACTTGGTATCGTTGAAATATTTATACTTTCAATTAACGATTGGCGATGTTCGATGAAATCGGCCAAAAATTAAGGCTCAATTACGTTCTTATATTATTAAAAAAGGTAAAAAAAACACAAAATAGGAACTTGAAAAAAATTTTATTTATGAAAAATAGTGGTGACATCTTGGTTATATGGTTGACTCAAATAACTATACTGCATTATACTATGTCATCGCTTCGTACAGTTGAAAACATCATTGAAGTGCTGAAACTCAAATGGATACTTATATTTAAATAAATGTGAAGTAATATGCTATCCAAATAAAAAAATATTAGTAAATTTAAATACACCCATTTCCACACCACCCAAGAGGTAGAGTTAGCAGCCCGCTTTTTTTATAATGGTTTCCCCAAGAGGCCTAATCCACTTAAGTAATCATGAATTAAATAGCAGTACGAACAGTAGACTCTAAATTAATAAAGACAGTTCTTTATTTCGCCTATTTTCATGAAAGGGTTCTAACAGGAAACCGCTGGGTAGTGGCAGCACAAACACTAGTCTCTAAATTAATAAAGACGATTCATTATTTCACCATAAATAGAAAATGTACTCCACTTTTGATCCTATACATCTAGTTTTTGGGCAAACAGGTTTCACTTGTTGGGATTTGGCTTAAATTGATATATCACTAAAGGGAGTGAACCATCAAATTAGAAATGTCCACATAATATTCTTTTATTAACTAGCAACTAACATTTAGAATGTTTTGTGTTTTAAATACAAATAGTATTTTTATAATTTTTGAAAAGCACAGTAATGAAATAAAAATCCTCAAAACTATCTAAAATTTTGACCAAACCTGTAGTATATAATAGTCAACCAAATGAAAAATATATTTTAATCCAATTTGTAGATAAACACATTGATGGGATTTTGAATGTTAGTTAATAATTACTGATAAAAAAGTATATCATGTGGAAATTTATGATTTTTCAACATTTACTTTAGAATATATATCAATTTTGAAGTCAGCAATTTGAACCATCTCACAATATTTGAAATATTTTTGCCTAGAATCTATGTGTGCTGAAAAAAAAATTGAGGTAATTTCTTCTAGCAGACTTGTGCTATTAATTGCTTTCAGAGTCACTACTCCTACTGTTGCCACTGCTATAGTCGTCCTCTGAAGTAGATTCATCGGACGATCCTGTATTCACATTAAACTTGAGAAAAAATTTCTTGCTGGCTAAATTCTCCACATCATCCAGTTTGAATGTGGTTTTATGCACTGCCACCCAGTTCTTAACCAGTGCCCAGATTTTTTCTATTGGATTGAATTCCGGATGATAAGGTGGCAACCGTAAAACTTTATGCCCATGTTCCTCCAATAAACAGTCCAATTTATAGGAAACAGGAATACCTAAGCGAAATGTTTTTATTGCTTCATATAAAACGGGTTTTGTTTTACTGGTATCATGGACAACATTGTGGACCCTAAGCCATTCTAACATTTCTCTTTTGCTAGATGCTGTTGTAATATTTTTTTCAGCTTTCACATTATGGTAAGAAGCATTATCCACAACCAGAACTGATTTCTGAGGCATATTGGGTAATAGTTGTTCCTGAACCCACCTCATAAAGTTTGAATGGTTCATGTCATCATGGTAATCTCCACTTTTAGAACCTAAAAAAAAATAATAAATTTCATCGAGGCTTACGTTAACAATATGTCCTATGAGAAATAGTTAATTGTGTTTGTCTTATTTGTCTGTTGGGATTATCTTTTGTTAGATATTGTTTTAAAACCCAAAGATACACTACTTGTTTGTAAGTGACAATAGTATTAATTTTCTTTTATAGAATTAAGATCACCACGTTTAAAAATTATATTTCTCTAAATTAAGTTGAAACAGGTTATACCTTATACCTGATATAAGTGAAGTCTTTACAAATATATGGGACAACAGTTACTTACAAAATATCACTTTTCGATAAGTATATATAATTAATACAAACCTGAACGAAAAATTAATAGGGCATTGGGGATAAATCCCTTTTCTCCACCTGCATGCACAATCACAAGTCTCCTTCCTTTTGAGATTGGCTTTTTCAAACCTGTCTCTGATATATCGTACCATCCCTTGGATTGCACATGGGAGCTGTGAATGTATGTTTCATCGGTATACACAATATTCCATCCTTCGGTTCTATATTTAATAATATTTTCTAAGAAAGTAATTCTCTTATGGCGAATATCATGCGATTCCATAATCACCTTCGTGTTATATTTTGTGCAGTGCCATCTACAACAGATACAATATTTTCAAATAAATAGTTATGCATGTTACCTTTTAATATTTTCAATTTTACAATGCCTATTGTAGCTTTATTTTAATTTTTGTTCTGAATTTGTTCTACCCATTTCACAATTTTCCTCATTCTCAACATTATTTTCCCTTCAAACACTCCAATAACTAATAAAAACTACTTACCTAAAGCCCATACTTTTTAACAGCCACCACAAAGAAGTTTTACTTATAGTGAACTCAGGTAAAACAATATGAACTTTCTGCAGAATGCCTAGAAAAAATAAATATGTATATTTTAATAAAGAATTATTTATATATTAAACTATTAAAAGTAATTCTAGCCCTAGCGTAAAAACTCATACTAAAAGTAAACTGACAAAAGTTTCTTGTAATTAATTTCAGTACCTTTATTATACTTTAATCAAACTTACATGTTAAAGTAGGAGCTCTTTTCTCCAGGATGTAAAAATTATAAATGATATCCCGAATCCTTTGCAATTCTCCAAAATTTAGTGCTTCCAGTACCTTTTTTTTCCTAGATCTATTTATTCGAGGAGATCTAAGGGATGTAGATGCTCCACTTTCAATACCTGATGATTCATTTTTAATTCTGGTGTAAGTACTTCTACTCACCTCAGTAGCTTTTAAAGTTCGCTCTCTGCAATTTAAAAATATAATTATTATTAAAAATCAGCAATAGGTGCATATTTTCACTGTAAAACTACATGTATTTATTTGGCTTTTCCAACAAATGAAATCCAGATCAAGATATATATTTTACAAATCAAAGAAATGTAGATTGTATAAAATTTAGTGGTGATGTAAATATACAAAGACATATTGTTTTTCTGTGTATGAGATAATTATTTATTAATAGGCATTAGTATTAGAACCATATAAACCACTGTTAAGTGCAGCAGACCCATATAAATTACTTAGCAGAATTCATTTATTTTTGAAGTAGTGTATACTTTTTATACATTTTATAACAATCTGAATGCCAGGAGTAATATATTAAGATTATTATACTTTTTTATTTTACTTACCGATGATTTTTTAAAGGAACTTGAATTCCATGTTCGGCTTCGGACTCCATAAAAGTTGCAACGTTTTTAAGAATCTGTCGGCCTTGACTGTGGATAATTTTTCCTTTAACACCAACAAATTTTTTAGGAGGCTTGGTTTTAGATCAAATAAAACACACAACACTCACAGATAAACTAGCTAAACGTCTTAAAATATTCAAGAATCAAAAATATTCGACAGTAAATGATTGCTTCAAACACAACCTCAAATGTCAATAATAAAATGGTTGTCGGCATGAAAATCGTTGGAAACGCCAATGGCATGAAACGGTCGTGACAAGGTTTCAAGGCCGATTTTGATTCCTGCGCAACAGGAAATGCGAACTTCAAGTGGCTTCTTCTTATGTGAAACGGAGTCTACCCATGAAATTCGCAGCATCCGTCTATACTCATACATTTCGAAAAATAAAATAAAATTGATTGGGAAAAGGAAAATGTTTTTTACATCTTTACTTAGTATTATTTCTAATCGTAGTTGTGATTTAAACTTTATATTGTTGGAGGAATAATTGGGATAAACTTTTAAGGAGTGTAAATCATGGTGTAGTGTTTGTGTTATTTTAAAACTTCTCACCTAAATATCTTGTTTATGTTGGAACACAGAGGGGTTCTTTGTTTAGAACTAACCTGGAGTGAGGTACGGTGGTTTTTTTTACAGTAAAGTAATAGCTCCTTTGTATCTTAAGTATTTCTTTGTATAACTTGGTAAACATAGGACCTGTGTGCATTTTATATTACGATTATAAATTTGTTTACATTTATAACGACGGAAGTTAACTATGTTGTCATATTAAACAAGTGTTACCAATTTTATACAATTTTTTTAAAAGAAGATTTATAATAAATATCAGCAGAATACAAAAGTTTTGTGTGTAAAAATACAAAAAGTGAAAATTCCTATTTTTTTGAAGGTAAACTTAAAAAGACTATTTCCCTCATGTAGGTACATACAGGGTGGCCGATTAGTGTGTGGAAGTGCAATAACTCACTTAGGAAAAAAATACAAGGAAATGTTTCAAAGAAATATTGTTGTATTTGCGCCGATACACATTTCTAAAATATTTTGAGATATACTGGGTCTTCTGCCTCAGCGAAACAACATGAAGTTTACATTTTTTTAATAGGACACCCTATATTTTTGTTTACCATCGAATTCAGCGTAAAATTCTACATCTAGACCTATCTTTTATTTTCCCATTAATTGCAACGTTGCCAAGTTGGAGCGAAAAGTATGAAGATTTTACGAAAATTGGTGCTATATAAATGCTGCCTAGTGAACGTTATCAGTGATAAGCAACTAAACTTATTTGGTAGGTACGAAGGTGAAGGATGGCTGAAATGTCTGAACAGAGTAGAAGTTTCGTCTAGGGTTCGGGGTATTTTTTGGATAAACATTAATTCCGGATATTTCAATTAGCAAAAACTTATTTTTTTTAAACGGAACACCCAGTATATTATGTTACCATCTTGTGAAACTATTGCATCCCTTCAAATTATATCTGTATAATGTACTCTCTAAAATTGATTGTTTTGAATAAAACTGTATTTTTAATTTATGATTAAAAAATATTTTAGTTTTTAACAGGTTTTCTCTGAATGTGAAGTTTAAAATACTTCTATTTTCGTTAATTTTTTGTGACAAAATCAAACCATTTTCTACCTTTAAAAACTATAATAAAATAAATAGGGTATCTTCGCTATTCAATTAAGCAAAAATAACCACACTAACAAATGAAATGAAAATATTCATAGTTTTAACCTGTGAATTTGACGTTTTCGCATTTTAAGTCAGTTATTATCCAGACGTGTTGTGAATAAGAACGAGAGAGCAATTAAAATAATGAATCTTCTGATAGAAGAATTGACAAATACGATTTTTGTACTGGGTACCAGTGATAAAAACTGTTTGTTCACACAAAGGATTTATCAACAGAAATATCCAGATAGAAGACAGTCAAGAAAAGAGACATTCAACGATTTACCAGAACTGGCAATGTAATTTACGAAAAACGCGGAAGGTTAAAGACTGCAATGTCAGAGGACAACGAGATGTCCGTAAAGTCAAAAGTTACGGAAGATCCTCATATCTCGACTCGGGAAATAACAAAAAAAGCCGACATAAGTCGTACTGTCGTCCAAAAAACCAAAAATTCTGTCTAAGAACAAAATGTATTCTTACTTTATACAGCGAAAGCAGGAACTATTGGATGATGATTATGAAAAGCGGTTAAACTTCTGTGAGTGGGCTCAACAACAAATTGAACAAAACAGAGATTTTTTCAATTATGTTTTATTTGCCGATGAGGCAACTTTTGATAAAAATGGGCCTGTTAATAGACACAATTTCTATTATTATGCAACAGATCAACTGCATTGTATATGGACTATCAGTCAAACAAGGTGGTGATTAAATGTATGGGGTGGAATAATTGGGAATCATTTCATAAACTCATATTTCTTTGACGGAACTGTTAATGGGCAAGTTTATTTAAATTTCTTACAAAACGAATTACCCCAAATACTTCATCATTTACCTGCTCATGTTAGGCGGCGAATGCGTTACTTACATGACTGGACACCAGTTCACCATGTCCAACTGATCAATGCACATTTAAATACTGAATTTGCCGGACGATGAATAGGTCGAGAAGGTCCTCATAAATGGCCACCTTGTTAACCAGAACTTACAAAAATGGATTATTTTTTGGTCGGGCTACGGCAAAGAACAAGTATACAAAACGCCCGCGACTACTAAGGAAGACATAAAGAATAGAATTAGAGAGGATATATAAATGTGTTGAATAACTCAAAAAATTGGTTTAAATATAATTAGGAAGAGTCCTTGGAACGCAATAACAATTTGACAATATTTCAGTATATTCTAAATTGAAGGTAAGCAGGAGAGTTAATTATTTTATTGGTTTTTTTATTATAGATAAATTTAGTATTAATTGTGCATAAATTTCTATTTGATAATTTATGGCTACCGTAAAAAATAAACTACATGAATAATGCTGCTGCTTAATTTCAGTCTACAAGGAGAGGAGAAAAATCGCTGAGCTCTTCACCTGGTTTATGAATTTTCTCAAGGCATTTTTACTTAGGTTTAACGTGTTCAAAAAACCATCCTCAAAGAAGGCAGTGCTTCTTAATATCTGAAAAAATAACCTTTCGAGGTATCAATAATTTCTGCTCTTTATGAAAGTACTAAAAAATAAATATACTCATTTGGAAAATCAAAAAATTTATTGTCATGTACATATTGTCAAGATAATAATTCATAATAAAATCAACTTTGTTCAAAACTATAATCAACTATTCAGTATATTCCTAATTTCTGTGAAACTTTTGCCTTTCGTTTCAGGTAAAAAGAAGAATGAAAAAGTAAAACCGCTAAAACAGAAAAAACTAAAAGCAAACATACTGTAGTGTAATCCTAAATAGGTTGATACCAACGGATATGCAAAAGCAACAACTATTAGGGCCACTGTGGCAATAAATTGAGCTATGCTGCATCCGATAGACCTCAACTCATTAGGCAGTATTTCTGCTCGAAATACGCACGACACTCCACCAAGACCTACACTATAAGCACAAACGAAACAGACAATCGTTACAATGGGTATTATTTTAACTGTTTGACTCAATAAATAATTATTGTTTTTAAAATAAAAATAAAGCCCCAGGACAAACATTGACATACCGCATATAAAAGCGCCTGTAAGAATTAAAATTCGCCTGCCTATTTTTTCTATTATAAAAATTGTTGAAATTGCGGTTGACATTTTTATTAACATAACTATGATAGATAGAACATTGCCAGATAAACTACTTTCAGCATCATTTAGAAGTGTAGCCATGAAAGATAGAACAATCGTTGAACCAGATAGATCAGTAAGACATCTAGTTGCTATAGCAAGAATCAGTCCTCTTCTCACAGGTCGATTTACAAAAAAGCTCTTAAAACTTATTTGCTCGGTTGAATCTTTACTTTGTAACATTTTTTCTTTTTCGGCATATTCTGTCTCAATATCATTGAGGTTTCTCGATTTCCGCAGTTTTCGCAAAACAGACATTGTTCCAGCTTTATCACCTTTCATCGATAGATAGATTGGAGATTCCGGTATAAATATGGACAAAATTAAAACAATAAAAGGGGGTACTGAACAAAGTAGGAAAAACATATTCACCGAAGTCACAGCTCCAAGAACGTACCCGTAAAGCTGGCCTACGACTATCCATATAGCAAATGAGCACCCCAACATACCTCTATTACTATCTTCAGCTATTTCCGCGGTGTAAATCGGTACTATAATAGCAGCCACTGACACATTTGTTGACATAAACAAAATCAAAATAATATATTGATAGAGATGCTTAGCAAAATATAAACCGATAAAAGATAACATTCCTCCTGCTGTTATTAACATTAACGTTTTCTTCCTACCAATGATATCCGGTAATTTTCCTATAAGAACTGTACCCATAATAATTCCTATGGGATTTAAAGCAGTCAACAGGGAAACTTGTAAGACACTTATGGGTGCTCCCAGTGGATTAATAGATGTGTCGTTTGATTGTAGTTTTGGTATTACTGGGGAGATCCATACTTTCTTACATCCGGTTGACATAGTTACTATGCTAGCTGGAAGATAAAATCAAATTAGTATGAACAAATAAGAGGATTTAGTATCCACCAAAATAATATGAAGCTACGACAGGAAACATAAGGTTAACGAAAGGTTGTTAACAACTGAATGTTATGTTATATTTATTGAATAACATCCATTACTCTATCGGTTTCACAAATAACATATGCATCGTCAGGTGTAAATTATAGAAATGTATATAATTATATGTTGAACTTTTTTCTTAACATGTTCGCTGCCACTCTGGTCTATAGACCCAGATGCCAAATCGACCCGTAAGACCGAGATTGTTAAAATATTCCCTAACGCCGCTGTTATGTTTTCCCATACAAATGAACACGGAAATAGACTGAGCTGACTCGCTGTACAAGTTCGCACCAAACATGTTCAACTTTACTGAAATCATATTGATGGTTCTAGAAGTCTGGTCTGGTTTTGCATATTAATTAATTTTGAAAGTTAGAAGGCCCTACTTCATAAAAGGTACCCAATGACGTGTGGCGAAAAAATTACAAAAAAATCCTATGGTCAGACAGTTGTGTCGGTGTCATGATAACACGTGCTCGTCGAGTAGAGTTTACCGTCCGCGTCTCCTCCTCGCACTTCACGAGGATGATTTCGATCGCAGATTGGAGTTTTGCGAGTGGTACCTCGGAAGCAGTCAGGATGATCCGCAGTTCCAGCATTCCATTTTGTGGTCGAATGAAGCAACCTTCAAGCTGAACGGTACGGTTCGGTTAATCGGCATAACTGCATGTACTGGCACGGCCAGAACCTCACGTCTTCATTGAAGAAGAATTAAACCTGCCTGGGGTGTATGTGTGTGGGCAGGTATCCATGCGGGAGGTCTCGTGGGTCCGTACTTTTTTGAGGGTAACGTGATGAGCCAAAGTTATCTGGAAATGCCCGAAGATTTATGTGGGCAAATGGACAACGATCCAACACTCGCGAACATCCGTCATTTTATGCAGGATGAAGCTTCGCCGCACTACGCGTTATGTGTGCGGGAGTACCTTAATGTTCATTTTGGAGAATGGATAGGCAGACGCGGAATCGTTGAGTGGTTCACACTGTGATTTCTTCCTGTGGGGCCTTCTCAAGGACCGCGTTTTTGCAAGAGGACCACGCACCCTTCCCGACCTCCGAACTGCAATTGAAGAAGAATTTGAAAATCTTCGCGTACAGCTTGACGTGCTACGCCGGACCTGCCTCTCCGTTGAGAAACGTTGCAGTAAATGCATTGATCAAGATGGGCATCAATTTGAACACTTACAGTAACCCTTTTGTAATTTCTTTGAATAAATACATTTTGACGCTGCTTTTTTTCTCTCAATGCAAATGTGTAGCCTGACTTATTTAATGCAAATTTGTTGCCAGACTTTTGCCGACCCCTGTAGTACACCTGGTAGTGAAATCAAATGGAGGGAAAAAGGCAATTATCTAGATCTGACCCTAGATAGAAAACTCCCGTGGAACAAACACAGAAGAAGATAATACCTACACAGAGCAAAAATGGCAGGAGCCTGACAGGGGAAAATTGAAGTTTTGTAACCCGAGGATCATGAGGTGCATGTACATAAACATAAACATGGTGAGACCAATCATCACTTATGGAGACATTGCGTGGAGTAGTAGGACTAGCCTATTGACGACAAGAGACAACCTTCCTAAAATCCAAAGACTAGCTTATATAGGCTGTTTTACGACGAGCTTACACTATCTATAAAAATTGGCATAGATGTAGAACAAGTTATGGCAATTTTATGCAAAATATTTTGACATAAATGTCACTTCTGGTTATACCGAAAGTGAAAGACAACTTTGTTATTTCAAATGTAACAGCCTGTATATACTTTTCGGATTCTACATTGAATCTTAATGGCACTTTGTGTAGAATAACCTATATCTAAAATGTATACTTATCGAGATATTAATTTTTTTAATGAAAAATTAACAGGTGCAGACCTTCATATTGAAAATTCTGTGTGAACATCCCCAATACCAAATGAAAAACATCTTGTCGGGTTGATTAGTAGGAAGATCAAGGTAATTGGTGACATTTCGAGTTTTTCTTTTTTGTAGGGAAAGGAATTTCGACTCTGTGAAATGTAAGAACATATTTGGGTCCTGAGGGAGATCTCAGGGACCAGTTGTTCCTTTAGACTCATTTCCTGAAGGAATTTTGGGATATCCGCAGGCTTCAGTTTAGGAAAGCGTCTCTCTTCTATCCAGTAGTCTCCTAGGTGTTGTGCACTAGGATTCTGAATTGCTATGCATTCCGCAAGTATGCGAATGAGGGTTTCCTCTTCTATTCTACATAATCTACATTCTTCTTGATCCCAGTCAGGCGGCAGCGTCCTATTAGGACACTTTCCAAAATTCTTAGTGCAGTTTTACTCTGACTAAGGCGTTAATTTGTTTCCACCTGGTTGTAGTTTCCCAGGAGTATTTTTGATGATCTTAGCCCTACTAGATTTCCAATGATGAGTTCGTCTCTTTTTCTCGGCATTGCCTATTTCTTCCAATACTTCCTTGAGGCTGATATTGCAAAAAGGTTCCGACCCCCCAAAAGGGGGCCTGTTACGAAAAACGTTCAGAATTTAAAGTTTTCGTTCAACTCGGTTTTTGCGAAATCGATGTATTTTCCTACAAAAAGTTTTGTGATTTTTCATTAAGAACGCTTCCTATATTACAAAAATAAAAATATAAGTTATTTTGGCTTTCGTTCAAAGATCGTGAAGATTTAAACAAAGTATGCTAAGAGTGCGATATCAGCGACATCCCTACATCTAATCACAAACCATAATTCTATATCGACAAAAAAACTCTTAGCATTTCCTTAACTAAGGCTAATGTATTGGTGTGGTATCATGATTATGCTCTCAGAGCTTCTGGACGAATAGCATCTACCTTGTGCTGATGAGGCGCAATACGCCGAAACCGGTCCACAAGTGTTGTCATTCCTTCTAATCGCAAACCAGAATGGTTGGTTCTATCTTAACAGATATACCAACCCCGTTTACTCTAGAAGTGTAATTCAATGTCTGTCGGGGCATATAGTCCGAGAAGTAATTGTGGGTTCTTAGTGGACGGTCTGCTCTTTGGAAATTAATTTTTCTAATTTTGTTAAACGTTTAATAGTATCGAACTATTATTTTTTGACGTCTATATATCACGCTTCACTAATATGACAATCATTTACAGTTAACTGTAATTAAGTAAATACCTACAAAACCGAGACTTGTTTCTTGTTTGAACACATTGTAATACTTTTTTGGTGGTTTTAACCAATAGCAATACATTATTCTAGCCAATCATTCGGTATTATACTGATAAAACTGCTTCCTCATTGATAATACCTTGTTTACATTGAAACGTCAAAATTTTGAAAAAAATATCTTCCCAAATACAACTCGTTCTTCAAATTTTATCACATAATTTTTTATTTTCATCACTCAAACTTGTTTATTTGAGGCAAAAACATTCAAACAAACCGAATTTAGATAAAATCACTCGTCCTAACGGACTCGTGATTTTATCAATCGGTTTGTTTTCATATTTTTGCCAAATAAACAAGTTTTCGTGGAAAAGAAAAAATTATCGATAAAATTTGAAGCACTCGTGGTATTACCTTTGATAATTCCTCAAAATTTGGTGTATTTCTAACCGGTAACTTTTATCTACAGCACATAAAAATTCTAAAAATATAACCAATCTATTACAGTCTTATGCAATCAAGTTTGTGAGATTTCGTGAATTAATGGATTTTTTTAATATGAAAATTAAATGTCAACAAATTTGGAATTTTTAAATTGAATGAAATAATACAAATTTATAATTTTTACTAAAATAATTAAATTTAGAATGTATGGTTACTTTGGACACATGGATGAATAACTGTTGATAAAAATTCTACCTTGATTATAATGCTAAATGTAATTCGATAATAATCTTACCTGTTAGTGCCGAAAAATATAAATACCAGTTTTTACATTTTCTATCCATCATTTTCAAACAATACTCTCATTGATGTGGCGAATAAAACGCACTATTAACAGTTACATGTCTTGGACAAATAAACAATATGCTAATTTATTGCTAGTTTGTATCTAAGTCGACTATTTATGTTAATATCAAGAATCGGCAAAATATAAACTAATGCGGAGTGGGGCATAAATATAGTGGGCGATAAATATTATAAAATAATAAATAATCTAGAAATAAAAAAAATCAACGCACAGCCAAAACTAGCAAGTCCAGGAAGTATAATAAAACATAATATATGTTTATTTCACAACGTATACGCTGAGAAAGGATTTTGAAAATCTCAACCCTAAACGCTAAGCCACAGTACTGGAGGGTGGAGGGAAGCTTGGCGGGTAGAGGGTGAAGGTCAATGGGTAGAGGGTGGCCGCACTAGTCGACGGAAAATTATCGTACCAACCTAAATTAAGTTCAGTCTAAACTGTAGACCAAGATGCACGTTTCAAAATTTGCCAGAAGGCTTCTTCTCTGTTACAATTCTCATGTGAACTATGTTAATCTAAAAAATAAGAGGAGGTGGGTGCATGCCTATAACTTGCACAGAGACCACGATGGAGAATTTCTGCGAGTTTATAAGAAGATGCGAAATTTCCCTGAAAAGTTTTTTAATTATGCACGTATTAGTGTAGAATCTTTAGATTTTTTGCTTAATAATGTTCAAGAACAAGTATACAAAACTCCCGCGACTACTAAGGAAAACATGTAGAATAGAATTAGAGAGGTTTTCCGAACTGTTGATGTCGATATGTTACATCGTGCTAGTAGAGCTTTTGAAGATCACATACATTATTGTATGGAAGTAAATGTTGGTCATTTTGAACATTCAATAAAAAAGTTATCCAACGTTTTTAGTTCTTTCTTATTTGTTGTTAGGTATTTTTGTTCATTTTGTATATTTTAAGTTTTGTAGACACCTTATTTATTTTATTACAGTTCTTAAACGTGGAAAACGACTGGTTTGATTTTGTAACATAAAATTAACGGAAATAGAAGTATTTTAATCTTCACATTCAGAGCAAACTTCTTCAAATAGTGAACATTTTTAAATCATAAACTAAAAATGCAAATTTCTTCAAAACAATCAATTTTAAACAGTACATTATACAGATATAATTTGAATGGATAAAATAGTTTTACAAGAAGGTAAAATAATATACTGGGTATTGAAAAAAATGAAGTTTTTGCTAATTGAAATATCCTGAATTAATGCTTATCCAAAAAATACCCCGAACCCCAAACGAAATTTCTACTCTGTTTTTAGCCATTCTTTACCTTCGTACCTACCAAATATGTTTAGTTCTTTATCTCTGATAACGTATACTAGGCAGCATTTATAGTGCACCAATTTTAGTAAAATCTTCATATTTTTCGGACCAACTTGGCAACATCGCAATTCATGGGAAAAAAAATATAGGGCCAGATGCAGAATTTCACGCTGAATTCAATGGTGAACGTAAATATAGGGTGTCCTATTAAAAAAGGGTAAACTTCATGTTGTCTGGGCTATGCAGAACACCCAGTATATCTCAAAACATTTTAGAAATGTGTATCGGCGCGAATACAACAACTTTTATTTGAAATATTTCCTTGTATTTTTTATCCTAAGTAAGTTATTGCACTTCCACACATTAATGGGCCACCCTGTATTTAATTGTAATACTACAATGCACTTTTCATTTGATTTTCGGCGTCGTGATTGATCTGAAAATTGAACTGTTTTGGATAGTTGCCTAGCAAAATCACTACCAATGTTCTAACCACAAATTTAAAATTAACTTAAATTAAAAACGTAATAGTTTCGGTAAAATTACTATAAATGAAATATCTGGAAACATCGGGAAAAACATCTAGGAAAATACTAAAAGATCCAAAGCATACATTTGGAAACAATTTACTGCCTTTTGTAATGAGCGAAAGTACGATTTTAGGAGTCAAGCTATAGATGAGTATCTAGTAAATGTACTAAGAGATTGGGCGTAAGATATGCGGAAAATGGATGTCCAAGACTACAAAGCAAGCATAGTTAAAAATGTATGAAACACTACCTCAAAAATACTTATGGAAAAGTAGGAAAATCAATCGATTTGAAAACGCAACTTACAAGGAAGCAAGCGGTCCAATGAATTCTAAGCGAAAAGAGCTTCAGTCCATTTCAGAGAAAAGAAGGCAGAGCTCCACATTTCTTTGCTACATTGGGTGTAGGAGACTTGTGATAAAAATACACTGGATGGTCTAAGCAAAAAGGTGTTTTATGTATTTTCTTACGAACTTTGCATGCAGGGGCGGGGAGACGTCAATTGTTGCCGTTTTTTTTTTAATTCGAATAGGCATGATGACTGATTATGAAAAACTGCACCACGATGTTGGCACGCATAAGCTTTATCCGATAAAAAATTAATAATGGTTTTAACGGAGAAAATCACGTTTTTAAAATACAATTCAAACTTCGCACCAAAACGTTAGAATAGTAATGACGTCGATATGACATCACACATCTGTGAATACTTCATAGTATATTATTTAACAAGCATATCATGATGGCTATTATTCACGAAGGTGCGAACCGCAGGCGAGTGACATAAACACATAAGTGAATATTAGCCATTATATGCGAGTAGAATACTATATTTTGTCCAACACTATTAATCACCTGTTTATAAATGAATTAATTTTTTTCTCTCTTCTCCAATTTAGGAAGGGATTATAATAGGCTTTCATATAACTATAATTCTTTCGACATTTCTGGCAATAAATTCAAGGATATTATTTATTCTGCTTCTCTTACATTTGGCGGGATAACATTCGGGTAGGGTAAGGTTCGCGACCCTCGGAATTTTGCAACGATATTTTTCTATTAGAAAGCCCTATTGCTATAGAATATTTTAAAAGAAAAAAATTCTTGGATTATGCATTTTTGAAAGAGAAAATATCAATTGAAAGTACTAAAAATCCGCTGTTTTTTTTTTAATTTCAACAAATTTGACAGTTATGTCAGATGGTCACAAATTTTAGAAAGAGCGGTGGATGGACAATGTTGCCAAATCTCATTTCTGTAACTGGTGACGTCTTGGAAATACCTTACACAAGGTTTCAGATCTTTTTACTAAAAAATTTGTGGTACACAGATTTTTTATTTAAAAAATAGTTAAATACTTTATATTCGACATGATTTTTTTCGAGAAGAAAAATTTATTTGATTACTTAATTTGAATTATTTTATGTGATAGTCATGAATAATTATAACGAGTAAATATCATTTAAACGATGCCAAACCAGAAAATATGATAAAAGTTCGAATGATTTACAAAAGGTTGATGTCATGCGTTTATGATCGGTGTTTTAGTTAAGATGGCGGATTGTCATATTTTGTATTTATACTTTTACTAAAATAAATATAGTCACAATTGTAATGTGGAAATAAGTGATTGCTTTATAATCTTTGTAATCTATACAATGATTTCAAATCATTATTTCAGTTATTCATAGTGACTGTCATCATTAATATTACAGTTGGTCCGGTGAATCTTTTCGCATGTATGAGATTATTCACATACTACTTTTTGTAGTACGTCTCTTTTCTACTCACAGAATCTAAATCCCCGAAATGAAACCGTTTGTTCCATTAGAAGATAATATAACAAACAGAGATAGCCATGTGATGAATGTGGGTGCCGGCGGCCGTTAAGAAATCATTTATTCAAATATTTTTTTCAAAACTTTATTCTGCTTACAATAACAATAATTATAATAATACTAACTATTTATAAATTTGAAAAGTAATTTGACAATTGCTATTATTCGAAATTTCTATTCCATCCATGAGGGATTTACCATCTATAACACCAGTATTTGAACTTGTTGTCGGTGTGGCCTCATTACTATGAAATTGTTGTTTCGTTATCTTCATTCTCTTTGAAACTAAATTTTCAATATACGACTCTGCCACCGCAGAGGAGTTCCAACCTCCAAGTGCTATTACCGATAGTAGATCGCCACCATTTTCTACAAGCATAGTAGCCGAGGATCTGCGAAACGAGTGCCCTGTGTAGAGCTGAGGATTTTCCAATTTTAAGAATGCTGCAATTTTCTTTGGGGCAGCTCCAATAGTATGAATGCCCACAACTTGTTTTATACATTTACCATTCCTATAACCAATGAAGAAACGCCGATTTTCCAAATCCCTTGTAACGTTAATAACTATAGCTTCATTATGTAAAGTATAAAGGAACCGTTAAACAAAAATTTTGTTTCTGAATACCATTTAGTGAAAAACGAGTCCATTTTATCATATTACGGCTGGTTATATTGACGGTTCCGTTATAAGCATTTAACAGAGAGAACTGTCAAAAACAACGCCTCGCTTAAAACATAACGGTGCCGTTATATTTTAATCGAGTGTTCTGAATATGGGTGTTAGTATTTTTTGTTGCAATTAATAGTAAGATATATAAGTATGTTGAATAACTCAAAAATTTGGTTTAAATATGATTAGAAAGAGTCCTTGAAACGCAATATCAAGTTGACGATATTCCAGTACATTCTAAGCAGGAGAGTTAATTATTTTATTGGTTTTTTTTATTATAGATAAATTTAGTATTAATTGTGCATAAATTACTATTTGATAATTCATGGCTACCGTAAAAAATAAACTACATGAATAATGCTGCTGCTTAAGTTCAGTCTACAAGGAGAAAAATCGCTGAGCTCTTCACCTGGTTTATGAATTTTCTCAAGACATTTTTACTCAGGTACATCATTTAACGTGTTCAAAAAACTATCCTCAAAGAAGGCAAAAATTCCCAAAAAATAACAAACATTATCTTTTACAGTGTCAATAATTTTTGCTTTTTTCATTACAATCAAAGAAGGTACTTACTAAAAAATAAATATACTCATTTGGAAAATCAAAAAATTTATTGTCATGTACATATTGTCAATATAATAAAGTATAATAAAATCAACTTTGTTCAAAACTATAATCAACTATTCAGTGTATTCCTAATTTCTGTGAAACTTTTGCCTTTCGTTTCAGGTAAAAAGAAGAATGAAAAAGTAAAACCGCTAAAACAGAAAAAACTAAAAGCAAACATACTGTAGTGTACTCCTAAATAGGTTGATACCAACGGATATGCAAAAGAAACATCTATTAGGGCCACTGTGGCAATAAATTGAGCTATGCTGCATCCGATAGACCTCAATTCATTAGGCAGTAATTCTGCTCGTAATACGCACGGCACTCCACTAAGACCTACACTATAAGCACAAACGAAACAGACAATCGTTACAATGGGTATTATTTTAACTGTTTGACTCAATAAATAATTATTGTTTTTAAAATAAAAATAAAGCCCCAGGACAAACATTGACATACCGCATATAAAAGCGCCTGTAAGAATTAAAATTCGCCTGCCTATTTTTTCTATTATAAAAATTGTTGAAATTGCGGTTGACATTTTTATTAACATAACTATGATAGATAAAACATTGCCAGATAAACTATTTCCAGCATCATTTAAAAGTGTAGCCATAAAAGATAGAACAATCGTTAAGCCAGAGAGATCAGAAAGACATCTAGTTGCTATAGCAAGAATCAGTCCTCTTCTCACAGGTCGATTTACAAAAAAGCTTTTAAAACTTATTTGATCGGTTGATTTTTTACTTTGTAACATTATTTCTTTTTCGTCATATTCTGTCTCAATATCTTTGAGGTTTTTCGATTTCCGCAGTTTTCGCAAAACAAACATTGCTCCAGCTTTATCACCTTTCATCGATAGATAGATTGGAGATTCCGGTATAAATATGGACAAAATTAAAACAATAAAAGGAGGATCGAACAAAGTAGGAAAAACATATTTACCGAAGTCACAGCTCCATGAACGTACCCGTAAAGTTGGCCTACGACTACCCATAAAGAAAGTAGGCACCCCAACATACCTCTATTACTATTTTCAGCTATTTCCGCGGTGTAAATCGGTACTATAATAGCAGCCACTGACACATTTGTTGACATAAACAAAGTTAAAACAATATATTGATAAAGATGCTTAGCAAAATATAAACCGATCAAAGATACCATTCCTCCTGCTGTTATTAACATTAACGTTTTCTCTCTACCAATGAAATCCGGTAATTTTCCTATAAGAACTGTACCCATAATAATTCCTATGGGATTTGAAGCAGTCAGCAAGGAAACTTGTAAGACACTTATGGGTGCTCCCAGTGGATTAATAGATGTGTCGTTTGATTGTAGTTTTGGTATTACTGGGGAGTTCCATACTTGCTTACATCCGGTTGATATAGTTACTATGCTAGCTGGAAGATAAAATCAAATTAGTATGAACAAATAAGAGGATATATTATCCACCAAAATAATATGGAGCTATGACAGGAGACATAAGGTTAACGAAAGTTTGTTGGCAACTGAATGATAATAACTCAGGTTATGTTTTATTTATCAAATAAAATCAATTACTCTATCCTTTTCACAAATAAAATATGCATCGTCAGGTGTAAATTATAGAAATGTATATAATTATTTAATGAACTTTTTTATTAACATGTTCGCTGCCACTCTGGTCTATAGACCCAGATGCCAAATCGACCCGTAAGACCGAGATTGTTAAAATATTCCCTAGCGCCGCTGTTATGTTTTCTCATACAAATGAACACGGAAATAGACTGAGCTGACTCACTGTACAAGTTCGCACCAAACACGTTCAACTTTACTAAAAAAAAATTGATCGTTCTAGAAGTCTGGTCTGGTTTTGCATATTAATAAATTTTGAAAGTTAGAAGGCCCTACCTCATGAAAGGTATCCAATAACGTGTGGCGAAAAAATTGCAAAAAATCCCATGGTCTGGTGGTAAAGAGAAGCAAAATACCGTTAGCAGCGAACGTGTTAACGTTAATACCTCTCCACTCACATTAACATAGTTACCGAGCGGGAAAACGTTCTTCTCAACATACACTCCTCTCCACATACATCAACATGTTCACCAAGAAGCTAAATCCACAGAGTAACACAGAGAATACAATGGTACAACTGACGGAAGATATTCGAGGTACTTCAGACAAACAAGAAATTCTAGTATGTGGGTTCTTGGACATAGGAGATTTTGATGATACTCCACATAAGGCTGTCAAAAGTGCATCAAATAGAAGAGGTGTAGACAGCACAACATCCAAATGAATGTCGAAACTGCTCACCATTAGCGTAGCAGAGACAAAGACGACTGAAGACATCGTCTTTATCCGCACAACCAGAGGATGTCCACAATGAGGACCATCGTTTCTGTTAATGGATAGTCTGGTGGAAGACGAACTCTTGTGTGGTTTGTGTGGTCAAGGAGATGCCAATGACATTGTCATAACTAAATATCAGTCAAAACCAGATTGATAGCCCTTTCTAGGAAAGAAAACCCAACCTCAAAACTAGTATACCTAGGAGTGAGATTAAATGGAGAGAAAAAGGCAAGTATCTAGATCTGACCCTAGATAGTAAACTCCCGTGGAACAAACACAGAAGAAGATAATACACAGAGCAAAAATGGCAGGAACCTGAGAGGGGAAAATTGGAGTTTTTGTAACCCAAGGATCATGAGGTGCATGTACATAAACATGGTGAGACCAATCATCACTTATGAGACATTGCGTGGAGTAGTAGGACTAGCTTATTGACGACAAGAGACAACCTTTCTAGAATCCAAAAACTAGCCTATATAGGCTGTTTCACGACGAGCTTACACTATCTATATATTTTAGACAACCCACACGATCTCTATAAAGATTGGCATAGATGTAGAAGAAGTTATGGCAAATTTATGAAACATATTTTGACATAAATGTCACTTCTGGTTATACCGAAAGTGAACGACAACTTTGTTATTTCAAATGAAACACCCTGTATATACTTATCGGATTCTACATTAATTTTTATTGTCACTTTGTGTAGAATACCCTATATCTAAAATTTATACTTATCGAGATATTAATTTTTTTAATAAAAACTTAACAGGTGCAGAACTTCATATTGAAAATTCTGTGTGAACATCCCCAATACCAAATACAAAACATCTTGTCGGGTTGATTAGTGGGACGATCAAGGTAATTGGTGACATGTCGAATTTTTCTTTTTTGTAGGAAGATGAATTTTGATTCTGTGAAATGGAAGAACATATTTGGGTCCTGAGGAAGATCTCGGAGACAGTTGTTCCTTTAGACCCATTTCCTGAAGGAATTTTGGGATATCCGCAGGCTCCAGTTTAGGAAAGAGTCCCTGTTCTATCCAATAGTCTCCTAGGTGTTGTGCCCTAGAATTCTGAATTGCTATGCATTCCGCAAGTATGCGAATGGGGGTTTCCCCTTCTATTTCACATAATCTACATTCTTCTTGATCCCATTCAGGCGACAGTGTCCTATTAAGACACTTTCCAAAATTCTTAGTGCAGTCTTACTCTGACTAAGGCATTCATGTGCTCCCACCTGGTAGTAGTTTTCCAGGAGTATATTTGATGATCTTAGCCATACTAGATTTCCAATGATGAGTTCATCCCTTTTTCCCGGCATTGTCTATTTCTTCCAATACTACATTGAGGATGATATTGCAAAAAGATCCCGACCCCCAAAAGGGGGTCTGTTACGAAAAACGTTTAGAATTTAAAGCTGAAATAGGTTTTCGTTTAACTGATTTCGGTTTTTGCGAAATCGATCGAAGTTATTTTGGCTTTCGTTCAAAGATCGTGGAGGTTTAAACAAAGTAAACTATTTTAATTGATCGAATTAGTATAAATATTGATCAATTAACAGCCTCATCTATTCTATTTTTATTATTTGTCTAAATTTTAAAACCCACTTCCCACATTTTTTATATCTTAGATAGAATATTCACTTTTACCGTTGTATACAAATCTAAATATAAATTCTTTTGAGGGATCTTTAATTTTAATTCATTAATCAAACTTAATTTCATTTTTTCTTGGTATCTAAATATACTCATCAACCATTAATTTTACGAATTACTTGTTACTTGTTTGCATACATTGTAATTGATAATTCCTCAAAATTTGGTGTATTTCTAACCGGTAACTTTTATCTACAGCACATAAAAATTCTAAAAATATAACCAATCTGTTACAGCCTTATGCAATCAAGTTTGTGAGATTTCGTGAATTAATGGATTTTTTCAATATGAATTCAATGTCAACAAATTTGGAATTTTTAAATTATGCAGACTTATTGATTCGAATGAAATAATACAAATTTATAATTTTTACTAAAATAATGAAATTTAGAATGTATTGTTACTTTGGACACATGGATGAATAACTGTTGATGAAAATTCTACCTTGATTATAATGCTAAATGTAATTTGATAATAATCTTACCTGTTAGTGCCGAAAAATATAAATACCAGTTCTTACATTTTCTATCCATAATTTTCAAACAACACTGTCATTGATGTGGCGAATAAAACACTTTTAACATGTACATGTCTTGGACAAATAAACAATATACTAATTTATTGCTAGTTTGTAACGAAGTTTGTTAATATCAAGAATCGGCAAAATATAAACTAATGCGGAGAGGGGCGTGTCACAGCGATAAATATATGAAATAATAAATAATCTATAAATAAAAAAAAATCAACGTACAGCCAAAACTAGCAAGTCCAGGAACTAATATAAAACATATATATGTTTATTTCTCAACGTTTACACTAGGAAAGGATTTTGAGAATCTCAACCCTACGGGGTGGAAATGGGGAGAGGGAGGATATTGTCTTAAAGTCTTCGTTCTTCTCAGGTAGGAACGTGAAAATTTTATTTTCATCTACCGAGCATAAATAAATAATTACGTATTACAGAATTTTTGGATATTCTCATTTTAAGAAGAGAATTTATGTATGGAGGATTATTGGTTTTTTGAAATGTAGAAAGTGGAAAATAAATGTTAACGTATTTCGGTGACTTTTCTAAAGAATTATTGAAAAATGTAGTTTGATTTGAATTTTTTTTGTATCAAGACGATTGCCCATGCATGAAATAGTCAATATATGTAGCGACAAGGATCAGCAGGAACTTCTGGTACCCGTCGGATAGGTAACTTGAAGCAGGATGACGACAGAAGACAGGTATTCAAGGGCCTGGATTTTAAACCTAAATTAGGATATTGTCTGCAACCATCGTCGTCGGATGAAGATACGAAACGGTGAAGAAAGTTTGGGTGTCAACTTATCATCATGTGATAAGAAAAACCAATTTCGTTATTTGAAGAATTTAAGTATTTATTTCCTATTTTGAGGTCACCTATAACACCTCTCAACGCAGTTAAGTAAAAAGTTATCGTCCTGTGAGAAAATAATTGTTTTAGTGTCGAGGAAAAAGTGGAGTGGGAGTGTTGAGTGTTGAGTAAGAATTGTCGTAGTGTAAAGGCACGAGAAGCAGCAGATGATAAAAACTTTCACCAGTAGACATAAAAATCATCAACAAACTCACAACTCACTCACAGTACCGGTTTACTTTTCGAACAGAGCGTAGCTAAATTAACGGTCCCTGGTTCACACCGTTACCTGCTACGGTCGGAAAAATAAACCAGGCATTCAACTATATTCAAATCCAGCAAAAAAACAGCGCCTAGGGTCGGTTTCTTCTAAAAAGTACACACACCGGTGCTAAACAGTGGAAAACAGCTAGTGATCCCAATTCCTATGAAATTCCCCTCCAACCATGCCTAAATCCAGGTCCAAACATAAACACGACGACACTTTTGAGCAATTTCCTCAACTTCCCTCTAATACTAAAACCCCAAAAACTCCAACCCACGCCTTCTAGTGGAAATTCCTGAAATTCCCGAATTTAAACCAAAATCTTCAACCTCCATAACTTCAACCTCCCAATCTTCTGCCAAAAAAGCTACGGCAGCTCCAAAATACCCTCACTTCTGAAATCTCCGATTCCACGACCCAACTCACTACTCCAAGACATGTATCTCTCACCAGACCATATATATCCTTTTCCAAATCGCTCGAAAGCCAATTTAAATCTCCTTCGGATTCAATGAAACTCACTCCTGATCAAACATCTATGTACAAAACAATCCAAGACAAACTAGCATACATCGGAAAAAACCTCCCCAAATTAGAAGATCTATCATTCGCACAAGCTGCTAAATCTCCTCCTCCTTCTTCTACCCATTCTTCTCGATCTTAACAGGCCTCATCAATCTATGAAGCAACAAAACGCCAAAACGACGAATCAGCCTCCGTTCGAACTTATTTGTCAAAATCTTCATCTCACACTTCTCCACACACAACTCCGCTTCAAACTCCTAATCTACGAAACCTCCCACCCAAATTCTGCTCTCAGAAGAAAATTTTCATCCTTCTGAACAGAAACGAAATTTTAAGAGGTTCTTATTTGAAGGCCAACCCAAATTGCACCGCCCTCCTAAAAATTCGAAAGAACATCTACCCCAAAAAACTCCAACTAAAAATTCAAAATGCCATCGGAGACAACAAAGTTGTATGCTTACCTCTCCATCCACAATCTTCCGCCTCCAGAAAAGAAACTTCAGCCAACACCCACTCTCCAAACTTCTCCTTTGTCATCTCAGTTGACAAAAATATCTCCGACGAAGAAATCTTTGATCTTCTCAAAGACCTTGAATTCAACTTCCAAAAATGCTGGAGGATCGTCTCCAAATCCACCCCCTAATCAGAGTTATCACTAACTCTGAAACCCAACTTCACCAGGCACTTTCAAAAAGAATCTTCCTTTACGGCCTAAATCATCGTTGCGAAATTTCCAACGCAAACCCTCTTCCACACGTCCCAAATTATTGTACACGTTGTACAAACATAGGCCACTCCATATCCACCTACCCGAACTGTGGAAGTCACGAACACAGATCCGACAAATGTGACAAGGCAAAAAAGCCTTGTTGCAGGAACTGTGGTAGCGACCATGCAGCTTTTGATCCCAAATGCCCAAATTGGCAAACCTCCACCTCAAAACCCGAGGAAACAGCCCCAGTAACACTTTCAAAACCACCCATGCCATTTGACTTCCCTTCGGAAGTTCAGAAAATCCTCGAGATAACATGTGTTATCTTAATGAACGCAATCCCTTCCGCCCGTAGGATGGGAATCTCATACCGTCATCTCATACCGTCCTACTACAACCACAATTGCTCTGTTCAAGGACAGGAAGGCATTCTTTAACTTCTTGCCTATATGATAAACCCTGATAACACTAAACACTTTTATTTTCCTCACCATACCCTCCGCGCCGAAAACATCGAATATTTGTTTTGGACCATGGTAAAATCAAGCTCTATTGCCACACTGAGCTCGCACACCTAGAGGTGTGAAAAATTGCCAAAAATGGCCAAATATTGTCAAAATTTTGAAAAAATGGTTAATAATTGCCAAGTATTTTCAAAAATTGTCCTAAATTGTCAAAAATAGTCAAAAACTGTCAATAATTGTCAAAATTTTTGAAAAATGGTCAATTATTGTCAAAGACGGTCAATAATTGTCAAAATTTTTGAAAAATGGTCAATTATTGTCAAAGACGGTCAATAATTGTCAAAATTTTTGAAAAATGGTCAATTATTGTCAAAGACGGTCAATAATTGTCAAAACCAATCAAAATTCGTCAAAAATTGTAAAAAGTGGTCAAAAATGATCAATAATTGTTAAAATTTTGAAGAATTGTCAAAAATTGTCAAAATTTTGAAAAAATGGTCAATAAATTGCCAAATATGTTGAAATTTTTGAAAAATTGTCAAAAATGGTCAATAATTGTCAAAGACGGTCAATAATTGTCAAACTTCGTCAAAAACTGTTGAAAATGGTCAATAATTGTTAGAATTTTACAAAAATTGTCAAAAAATTTTAAATATGGTAAAAAATTGTCAAGAATTTGGAAAAATCGTCAAAAATTGTCAAAAACTGTCAAAATTTTGAAAAAATGGTTAATCATTGCTAAATATTTTCAAAAATTGTCAAAAATTTGGAAAAATGTTCAATAATTGTCATATTTTTCGGAAAATTGTCAAAAATGGTCAAAAATTATCAAAATTTTGAAAAAATGGTCAATAATTATAAAAAACTGTCAAAAATGGTCAAAATTTTTGAAAAATTTTCAAAAATGGTCAAAAATTGTCAGAACCTGTCAATGATGGTCAATAATTGTAGAAATTTAGAAAACTGTTCAAAATTTTAAAAAAATTGTCAAAAATTATCAAAAATTGTCAAAACTGTCAAAATTGGTCAATAATTGTCAAAAATGGTCAATAATTGTTAAAATTTGAAAAAATTGCCAAAATTTTGAAAAAATTGTCAATAATTGCCAAATATGCAAAAAAAATTGAAAAATTGTCAAAAATGGTCAATAATTGTCAAAGACGGTCAATAATTGTCAAAATTTGTCAAAAACTGACACTCGTGTTCCATCCTGACTGGTTGGTAGGCATCCCCTTGGGGCTGAGTCCAACACTGTTTGGGTCCTGGACCCATTCGAACATGAGTTTCCACCTCGGCTCGAAAAAAAATCCTGGCTGCATGTTTCCATCGCATTCCAATTTATCTGGATGCTCCATGGATGGTTGTTAATTTTGACCAGCATGTTATCATTTCTCATTTCAAGATGCAAGTTTGTGATTACATCTATTATTCTGGATATACTATGGGTAAGGAATTCTTCGTGGATTGTATTTTATCTTATATGTAGGCATTCTCATTTTCTTCTTGACAAGCAGAGCAGGGCTTCCATTACCGCTTCTTATCACACCCGATAAGCACCTAGAAACAATGACAATAGACAACGTCGTTTGATGGCTGACTGGGATGAGGATCATTTGGAAAAAGATTATACTTTTGGTTGAAAAACAATCTTTAGCATCGATCCGTCTTTATTGGAAAACCATTAATTGGTAACATTCCTTAATATTTTCATATTTTCTATAACCTTAACGATAAAATTGTAACCAAGCTGTAAACTCCCGATTATTGCAAATAATGTTTATTGTTCAACTAAATACAGAGCTATTTATTTTCACTTTAAATTTCACGTGTTAATGAAGAAATTTCGTTACCGTGGCTAAAGGTAATTCCAAAAGGTGCCACTTTCAGTTATCGGATATTTGTTGATTATGTCCTTTTGAGTTAGTTAGAAAAATCTTGATAAGTTCTGATTACTTTATCCTTAACACGCGAAATTTCATTACATTACTTTGTTAGGTGAAACGAGCCATATCTAAATTAGTTGTTAAGTGGCAAATGCACAATAATAACCCTTCTGCTCTGAAAAGTTTTTTTTTAAACGCAAACTTGCGTTAAACAAGCATTTAGATGTCTAAATTGTAGCTAAAAGAATGAGTTATTATAGAAATTATTATCCAAGGGAAAGTAGTTCTTTATTTTTAAAATAGATTTGTCTAATAACGAGTTGGAGTTTTTCGTTGAACAGCTTCAAGGAGGCGCTGTAATGTGAAGTTAGTTTTGATTGTGCCTAAAGTTTATTAAATCAGACTTGCAAAGATTGCCATTCAATGGTATACAGACGGCTCAAAAGCAATGGGAGGAAGTGAAAAACTCCAAGTATCTTTCAAACGGAAATTCACGCCATATAAAAGTGTGCTCTATTCAATATTGATAAAGGATATAGAAGGCAATGGCAAAGTACTGAGTTCTTGTGTAATCAGTTCCAAAATGGTATAGGAATGCTTAGGCCAACTCAATGAACTAGGCGAGAATAGCATCGTCACCTTACTGTGGATTCTAGGACACACTGGACTAGAAGGAAATGAAATAGATACTTCCGGGTGACTACAACCAGTTGAGAACAAATGAATGCCTACACTGCAGTGATAGTTTTAACAACAGTCATAACGGGACACTGTCGCCTGAATGGGCACCTGAAAAAGATCAAAATAGTGGAGGAAGAAAAATGTAGATTCTGTGGTATGGAAGAAGGAACCTCCATCCACAAACTTTCGGATTGTACAGCAATTCAGAATACTAGGGCACTACCTGTACTAAAGCCTGCAGATATCCTAGAATTCCTCCGGGACATGGGTCTGAAGGAGCTACTAGTCTCTGAGATTTTCCTCAGGAACTAAGTGGAAGTAAAGGGGCACAATAGATCTTTCAGGTCTCAGTGAATATCACCCCAATATACATACATACAACCGTTTATTATGAAAATGACCGGTAGGGGATGTTTTGGTGGAAAATTTGATGAAAGATATGTTGTAACATGTCTATCGACCTGTTTCGATTTTATAGAATAAATCCTTTCAATTACCGCTCATTAGCCACCCCAATCTTCAACCCTGACCATAAGACAATTGACGTCTGCCAACGATCGCTTCCATTTTTTCAACGTCACGACTCTCTTCGCATCTAATTAATTTTGCTATGGTAAGTTCAAAATCATAATTTTCAATTAATAAGCTTCTGTCTGATATAATTTTTGTATGCATTCCTTATTTTTTTACAGAGATAGACGAAATTAAATTTAACACGTGGTCATAACCTGATCTTTTATACTAATATGGTAGTTTTAAACTGAATTATATTCTTTTATAATTCACTGTTTTACTTTTGTGCAATCATTTGCAAGCTTTTTCTGTTGCAGAATAACTTTTTTAACCAAAAAATAACATTTTTATAACAGAACGAATCTGTTAACCTATAAAATATTATTTCGTACCGTCAGTGCCGGTTTCATATATTTCTCAAGCACGATATTTTTTAATATAACTACATGACTTTTTGCTATAATTAGTTTCTTTCAGATCATTAGTATATTTTTTAATTTAGCCGATAATTGCTTTTTTACTGTTTTAATATGGGTCATATAGAAAGCTTTCAGTAAATTAAACATTTTTCAATTTCAAACAACTGCCTTCCTTTTTTTAACCTGAAAAGCTGACCAACATAAAGTGCCAATTACATTCAAGTTCCTATATATCCCTGATCCACTTGTACTTCTAGGTAAGCACAGCCCCTAGGCTGGGATAAGACACCTAGACTAGGATACGAGCCCTAGACCAGGATACAGCCCTAGACTAAAATACCGCCCTAGACCAGGACAAAGCTGCTAGGATACCGTTCTAATCAAGACATCTCTATCCTCCTATCTTCTTCGAGATCTAGTCTCTATCTTCTCAAGACTTCGTAGAGGCAAGACCTACCTACCTTCTTCAACCATCACCTTTTGCGGAAACAACCACTTTATAAGCTAAGTATCTATAAAAGTACAAATTCTCTTCACATTTGTTCCATTTCCTGTGGCAGAAGAATAAATGAAATTTTTTTTAAAAATCTATTTTATAATTTTTTCTAAATCCTTAACTATAAAAGTTGAGGGAGATATCGCCCGGAGTTAAAATTTTAAATGTTCCGTTTATTTTAAGAAACTTTTTTTATTTTTTGATTTCTGTTTAAACCTTTATCTAAATTCTACAAGGCGTTTCCACCTTCTCCACCTTAGTTTGTTAGTACTTTTTATCGACGTCAAAAAGGTAGTGGCGCCCTAAATTTTTACAACCTTCCTGTAACACTTGTGCGACATAAACTTGGGGTCGAATCACCCTTAAGAGGAGTCTCTAGCCGGAGCCCTTCAAGCGAGAGCGTTTACCGTTACAAATTGGCGCCCTGTAAGGGGACAAATTGGTGCCCATACCGTTACAATGTAAAACCTATAGGAATAAGCCTCTTATCAAGAGGAAGCTGGAACTAGCGTATGGAGGCGCTGTAGTGTGGAGGTGGGGCTTCACTAACCTGGGCTAGGCCTCCGGCGGAACAAGCAGCCTGGCCGCCGACATAAAATTCAGCGGAACTTAATTCGACTACACCGAACTGGCTCAGTTTGTTGCAAACTGGCTTTTATCGAGAATTTCTGACTATGATCACATTACATGATGGTATAAGGCACTTAAAATCATAATATATATTAAGAAGCATAAAAAGCGCAGATACTGAGAGATAAAATGGGACCCAAAACAAAAATAACGTACGAAGAGTTTACTCCGCAATTACACATAAACTGGCGAAAACTATTGAACCATAGACTGAGAGCGTATTATTTAAACAAAAATATCGAGTTGGGAACAAATAAATTGACTGTATATTCATGAATTTTTATTGAAACCAACACAAAGAATTAGACAAAGAATATTATTTTATGTATAACGTACATGATTCCTGATGATAAAATCAACTGATAACTTTTTTGACGAAACTTTGATAAGAGTGATAAGAGTTCCAAGTCTCAGAGGGGGATTCTAAGTAACAGCCAATAAAAAACTTGTAACGTTAGGCTTTATTTTGACGATAAAGTAGAGTTAAAAACAATTAAACATGAAAAAGCAGACTCGAATTGAATGTTTCTAATTCTGCCATTAAAAGACTGAGAAGTTCGAAGAAAATAGAACTTTTTTCATTGCAAAATTAGACGCATTTGATATTTTTCCCCAGAGTTCGTCTCGTCAATGTATTTAATAGGCATAAACATTTTGCAAAAAAAAATAAATAAAAATCTCCGCTCAAAACTTGTCGCCTATAGTGCCACTAAATTCGAACTCATACTGAAAATGCGGATTTTCTCCCAATAATGGCTGTTCCGCCAATTAAAAACCCCTCGTCTGGTAAAAGTGAACATAGGTGAACATAATATGCTTAATCAAATGTCTCTTTTCATTATGCTCGTGGAGAATACGTTGGTAGAATTGTAACCGTCGTGGGAAAGAAATCTCTTGGAAGCAAATGTTGAACAGGAGTGAAGTGATAACAATACTTTGAAATACTCAGTTATTTCAATATGCAGATCTCATTATTGTCAATATATTTTGCTTCATATTTTTTCAGCATTATCTCAGAAAATACAAAAAATGCGAAACTTATTTATACGCGAATGAAAGATGTTATTTTCCCGACTTAAGTATAGCCTAATAAGGTAATTAGCACGTTGTATTTCCCAGTCATTTAAGTCTTTAGGGCTTAGGTCGGAACTGTATGGAGGATGGACTAATTCGCTGTTTTCTTGCTTTAAAAACTCAATTGTCTTTCGAGATGTAGGAACTTGTATTGTCTTGGTAGAAGATCATAGGTCGTTGGGGTTGGTTTCCCGAAACTTAGCAAGTATTTCCGGTATGTACCAATTTGCAGTAACAGTTCTTTGATCTTGCAGAGGAATTGTGGCTACATGACCCGCTTTTGAGACAAATGTCGCCACCATCTTTTTGGAAACACTTCAAGAACGGATAACTTTCGTCGGTTTCGGTTAATCTTGGAACAGCCAACTTACGTTTATTCACGGGTTCATAAGAGTAAATACAGGATTCATAACCACTGACAACAGTGTATATTTTTTGGGTTTCCTGCGTTAGACGGGTTAAGAGTTTTTTGACACCAATTGACTCTTTCTGCTTTCTGTCCTTCCGCCAACAGATGCGGTATCCAACGAAAAACTAATTTTTTCACAGAATTGTGGTCTTTGAAATGCCCAATGATGTTCGAATTTTACGATATGTGACATGGCGATCTTCTAAGATCAGCTTACGTACAGCATCTGGGTAACTGCTGTTGTTGGTGGACCTGTTCTTGGATCGTCGCTAAGATTGATCCGTTCACGTTTAAATTGTCCATACCAACGAGAAATTGTCGACTGATATGGTGCTTCATTGCCGGAAACAGAGACCTACTAGGCCAGGAATTTTTGTTGAGACTACTGTATTCGAAAATTGTAAAACATTATTGCGCGAAAATTTTCTAGGCTCAATTCCATTTATCCACTGACTCATCAACTTTAGGTACAGCTTTTAACGAAGTGGTCAGAAACTCTGGTCTCTAGTTAACTAAACATGACAGTTGATTTTGACATTTGATATTTGTTGACAGGTCCCAACTATGTTGTTATATGCAACACTTAAAAGACAACCCCCGTATTAATAGAGAGGTATTACAAATGGGAAAAAACATCGACTCTAATAAAAGATCCGCTAATAAAGTATCATTTAAGGCGATACCAAAAGTGCACTATTGCAGAGCGCTTTGAGTGAAATCGAAAGTAACCACAGTACTGAATAAATTATATGTCCTGTGAAAGTGACAGATCTCGAACCTAGAAGTTTGAAGAATTTGTTTTCATTCACAGTTTTGTATTTATGGCACAAAACATCCAGTTTTATGGTGACGGTTCCATCAAAATAAAGGAGCTTGAAGTTGTTTGCCTTTATTTAACTAATCCTGTATTTTATATTGGGATAATCCTAAAAATTGGACTCACTGAGCATGCGTATATGTCAAAATAAAAGAGAGTTTATTAAGGGAATTACAAAACGAACGTTGCAATAACTCTCTAATAATTCACATATTTCTTAATACAAAATATTTTCCATAATAGAGAATTATTGTAACCACTTTTCCTCCGTCTTTTAATAAAGGTTTCCTTTATTATGACATTTACGCATGCGCTTTTGACTTCTTTTATTAAAGGATCTTTAATAAAATAAAGGCAGCCTGTATTTAAATAAAATACAGGATAAGTAAACCTCAATTGAATGATCGTTAATTTTGACGTCTTTGACAATTAAATTGAGAAAAGAAGAAATACTTTCCGAAATCGACAGCGACAACTGAATTTAGCCTTACATTATTCATATGAGTTGTGATTGCGTTTCCTGTGTTTCCAGTAGGTATTTAATAGACAAAAAAAATGTGCGAAGAACCTAAAAGGTTGCGATTTAAATATGAGGACGATGTAATTACATGAAGGGAAGTGGTATCTTGGGATCCATTTACTAAAGGAAGAGAATGTTGGGAGGAAATCCAAAATAGTATTTTTTTATTAACAATAAAACGTTTTAGTATCAAAAGCAATCGCCAACACATGATATGCTCTTATTGGAGCAATGGAAAAATAGAGAAAGAAAAAATGAGAAAAGGTAAAAATCTCATATTCCAGATATACAATGTACCTAGTATTCATTCAATGTCCTTTTAGTTCGGGAATAGAAGAACCCTACAGTGAACGAGAGAGCAAATTGAAACTTGAAAAACCTAAAATTACCCCTAAAACCTATGCGAAAAAAAATAGATATTGCAAAAGAAATTAGAGAAAAATCAGCACGTAATTTCTTGGAAAATGTAGAAATACATGAAAATTATGAAAATCTTCATAAGGATGCATAAGGATATTTTTGTTTACCATCAACATTATTTGCAGTTTCAGTTATGATATTTTCTGGAATCCCTAACACATTTTTAGTCCTATAAGATCAATCCTTGAAAATCGAAAATTCCTTTTAAATTCCTCATCATTCATATTACCGATATTAAACTGATATCGTTCATCTACCTAATACTCCACACCAATAATATTATGCAAAAACACCATTTCAATTTCTTGGTTATTTGCACCACCTAAAATTGCAATTTCTAATTGTTCCTCCATGTCACATTTAAATAAAATACAAAATTCTAAAATGAAATCGCAGCTAATAAGTTTAACCAATTCTGCGGTCTACGGATTATAGTAATCACAAATAACTTGTTACGTTCCGAACCGAAAAAGAAGAAAATATCTTAGTATTAAATCAGTTACAATTATGGGTTACAATCATTATATTTTACATACCTTTACTTTTAACCTTTATTACAGGTTCCTTTAATAAAAGAGACGTTTATTTCTTTTTTACAATAACTCTCTGAAACTCTGAAAAAATAAAAACGTCTCTAATATAATTATCAGACGTTTCTGTTGAAAGTGAAATTGAAGTTGATGCAACCATTGAGCTAGTCCAACGCATTTATGTCTTTTTCTTAATGGACACGTCTTAAAGTTTCAGATTGACTGGACGTCGTCGGATAAAAGTATCAAGAAAACATGTCATCTGCAGCGAAGAAAGACACAAATGTTCGGGTTAATCTTGATCAATGAAGTAGAAGAATTATTTTCGGTTGTTTTTTTATTGAAGTCCCTTTTTTCGGATTACTTTCGGCTTGACAGCAGATTGTGAAACACAATTGAATTCTATGTTTTGATATTTTTGATTTACAAGTAAAACAATTAGTAGCTTCATTAGTGTGAAACAGATAAAGCTATTGAAATCATTTTCAGTTGTTTGTGTTAAATTAAAATTATTCATTTTCAATTCTTTTATATTATTCTCAGTTGATATGTTTTCATCATCATTATTAAGCACTACAATCATTCGAATCATGCAAAAGTATTATTTTTAAAAGTTAATCGTTCTTAAAAAATTTGTCTTTACGGCTAGTCTTCTATAGTATAACTAAACCTAATGTAATGACCTATATTTTTCATTCCATTGATGGCAAATGTCGCCCAATGGCGTGCATATAATTTTTTTATAAATTCAAATATTTTGGGCAGGGGGTTTACGTTTCTAGGCGGGTATTGCTCAAATTTATTTGAATAATCCTTAATACAGACTTTATTATTTCAGTCCAAGTCCAAGTGGATTTATTTGTTGGATGACATTGACAATTGGCCGTGACAGTCGTGTCTTTGATAAAAGCGTTCGTTTGTCATGCCGTGGCTCACATAGAGGAAAGTGTAGCACTTTATGACTTGATCTGTGCGGAGCACGCTCGGTATAGTGAGCAGTGTAGTTCGGATGTATGTTTAGGGTAGGTTTCTCTATGGTAGTATTCTGTACTGAAGTTGAGGAAGTGTCAGTCACTTTTTTTCCGCTATGTGCTTTCTACTAGATGGCTTGGTTTCCAAAAGTGCATCGAACGAGAATCTGAATTTTGTTAATGACTGGGAAGTCATCCCCTGCTGGGTTTTATAGGTTCTCGTTCTGAAATAGTTATGGAATATACGGTATAGTATTTTGTTCTCCAGGAGTTTGTATTGTTGGAGAATTCCGTCATGTTCTGGAAACCGTTTTCACAAACCCTTATAGGGGATTTATTACACTCAAACGATTGAAAGCGCCAACGTTGAAGTTTTGGCATTGGAGGTGTGCCACATGTTGTTGATGTTGGTTCATTATTTGTTGGTTGCCATCCAGTAAGAGGGAGATTTTGAGTACTGGACCCTTTTTGGAAAAGGGTTCACCTGGCCAGGGCCAGTGTTAGAAGATATTGTTTATCAATGAAAACCGCAAAATGTAGACGAATTAAAAGAAAACATAAGACAAGCATAGCGCCAAATTACTCCTGCAATGATTTATTTTTATTGTTCCTTTAAGCTTTAAGGCTTTCTTGATTAATTTAACAAAAATAAAAAATAAACTGATATTTTCTTGATTACTTATGAACCCATTTTATTTTTGAAAAATTTCTTGAATAGACGATGGAAGACCACATCCAAAATTATGAAAAAATGAACAGGGTGCTATTAACAAATTCAAAGTTAGGGGTTGTAACTAAGGGATGAATATTTAATGGATGATCTTTTCTACGCAATATTAAAGTGTATTAGAAATGGAATCTACTCATATTATGATACTTATTGATAATTATTTCGAAATTGACTTATCTTTTTATCTAATAAAAATTTTATAAAGTAAGTTCTCAAACGAACAAAACGTATATTTCATTTTCCATAAAAGTCACCGCCCGTTTCTACTTGACGAAGTATCTTTCTTAGATTAAATTATGTTCCGATTTTTCTTCTCGATGGAAAAGATATTGGATTACAGAAATCAACTCTAAATTGGGTTAAAATGAAAATAAAACTGTCTTGAACATTTCCCACCAAAATGAAACATTATACAGTAGATAAACAAAATATAAAGAAAAATTGAGTTATTCACTATTGAATAACATGATTATAACTATGCGATCGCGTACAATTGTCACGTTTGTGTTTGTCATGTCTTTGGTAATCCTACACGGTAAAGAGACGATGCTGAAAACCCTCAACTGCAAATGCAGTAACCAGGGTTGTATTTTGAATAAATTATTCCACCTACAAAGAGACTAAACTTTAACAGCGAAGGAGACGAGCAAAGCTGAGGTTTGGACCTTCAAAGTGTTTCATGATGATTCAAAATAATTATTCTGTAAGGTTCATAGACGTATTTAATGTAATTTTAGAAACGAGGCGACTTGGTAGGTTTATTATTTTTCTCCATTATCGTAAATCACCTATTAGACAGGGATTTATTGAAATATTATTTATCAAAGATAAAGTTTAATTTGGAAGATAGTGGCATGATTAATCAGATCCATGATAGCATATGGTTCATTGGTTCGGTGGCCAAGCATTCAGAAGGTTTGGGCGAACCAAAAGCATGCTTGTTTGGCAGCCATGGCACCAATAACGACAACCTCAACAGCCGTATTAGAAGTCTTGCCGAACTTTCCGCCACTTCATGCCTAGAAGCAGAATACGAGCGCCTACAAGCAGAATACAGGGTAAGACGTATAAAGAGCTATACAAAAAATGTGAACCCGTCTCCGTAATGGGAATGCCATCGAAGGAAATCCTTCCCAACTATAGCTTTGGGAAATTTTTTTAAAGATATATAACAGGGAGGGGTGCATGAAAGAAAGGACCAGAAATGATTGCAGAAATAGCCTGCTACACACATGGTTGAGAAACCTATATGCAAACACGTCTTCTCGGCAGAAGTTGCAGCAATACATTACTATACAGGATAGTTATTGAGGCTAGATTTCAAGGAAAAAAAAAACATTACCATATACTCCAACAACCAAGAGGCTCTTTAGTTCGTTCCATACAGATAAAATTCGAACTTATTTGGGATTGCTTGGAAACCCTACAATACTTCCTTAGCCTCGGTACTAGCCCACTAAGGTCACAAGGGCAATGAAGAGGCAGATTCACTAGCTAAAACAAGGAGCACGGTGTGCTCCTATGGATCCAGAACCTTTCTGTGGTATATATAATCAAAACCTGGATAAAAAAGTAGTTTTGAGGTTGGTGGAACAAGGTGTCGCCATGCCAGGATAGAGTAACAACCAGTATCGCAACAGTGCACTACAGACTCAAAAAACATGACAATAACATTGCATTCGCACACATAACCATATTCAGGTTGTGTCAAGAAGACAAGGAAACCTCAGCAGACATACTGTGAATGCCTTTTGACGATGGGGAATGGGGAATCGACAATGCTACCAATATATGGATGACCTAAGCTCTGATCTGTAAAGTCTAGTAATAGTGAGGGGTCTAGACTAGGAACTCTTGCATAACATGAGGGCATACACAATTGATCTCCTCCTAGAAGCACATAAGTCCCACATTAATGTTAATATAAATTGAAATTAGTAAGTGAATAATTCGTGTGGGAAAAGTGAATTAAAACTGAAAAATAAAAAAAATTATCCAAAATTTGTAACTTTATCTCTTGTCAGTTGGTGGATTTTGATTTTTCGTTGTTAAATTATTAAAAGAAAATCTCATTTTCAGATCTTCTATTTTATTTTTTCTTGAGCTTTTGAGCTTTTGAGCTTTTAGGATCGTCACAATATTTTTTTTATTCCAACTTATTCCTCCCTTCCTATATAGTCTTCCTTCGTAAACTTCAAAAGTTTCAACCCGCATGATCCATAAAAAATAGGAAAAAATTGTGGTGATGTGAAATAATGGGTCAACAAAGCATTAGCTTGAAGCTTTTCATCAAGTATAGAAGAACAATCGAAAGTGCTGAAACAGTTTAAGGAGAAGTGATCCGGGACAATTCAATTGTTTCAACTTCAGCAGCAGAAGTAATAATGGAAGTGATAAACAAGATGTTTAGGAAAAAGGTTAGAATTATTTAGGACACGAAGATAATAAAGTACTGAAGAGGTAACAATACTGGTCAGGATATTAATATAGGGCATGTAACTGAAGTTATCGGACCTGGAGAAGATTATAACAGCTCAAGCGAATTAACAGGAGTGAAATATCAAATATTATTGATTCATTATTGTTATCCACATAAAGTGTATGTATTTATAAAACTTATGTATAGTGGTGATTTCATATAATTTAATGGTAAGTTACTATAAGGCCTGACATTTTTGTATGCTATACTATTGAGTGAAACCCATATTATTTCGGTAACTATGATTAGTGTGCACATTCCAACATACATTTCTTTTAAAAAAGCTCACAGGAAAATATTTTTGTTGATAATAAATTAAAATGTTGATAAACAAAGTGGTTAATATGGACTACCCTACAGTAGTTAAATATAGCCCAGTGGTCCATATTTGAACCTTATTTTATTGTTACAGAAAAATGCCGCGTTCAACCAATCCTAGGCAAAAATGTTATAAAGACGCAATGAAAGAGGCTATTAATAATGTTAAAAATGGGATTTTTGAAGGCTTCAAAAACTTTTAATGCACCCAAAACTACATTACGACGACTTTCTGCTATTAACAATCTGCCTCTGCAACAAATAGTTTTCGCTAAGTTGGGAGAACCTCCAGTACTTCCTCCAGAGATAGAAACAAGTCTAGTTGAATATATTTTACAAATGGAGGGTAAATATTTTGCTTTGACTAGGCGTGATAAAAAGACATTAGGTTTTCAAATAGCCATGAGAAACAATGTCAATGCCCCATTTTCAAAAGAAAATAAAGAGGTGGGAAAAGATTGGCTTCGCCCGTTTCTGAAGCGTCATCCAGAGCTATCTTTTCGACGCCCTACAGGCACATCTTTCTCTAGAGCAAAAGGTTTTAACAGAGAAAACGTAAGTCACTTTTATGACCTCCTTGAAACGGTGCTCGATGTAAATAACTTTTCTTCAAATCAAATTTTCAATATCTCGATAAGACAGGAATTACTGTAGTGCCATCAAAAATGCTAAGTGTTAAGTTTGAAAGGAAAAAGGCAAATAGGAGCACTAACATCTGCAGAAAGTGGCTCACTTATCACAGTCATAACTTGTATGAGTGCAGGTGGACAATTTGTACCTCCACTGTTTATCTTTCAACGAAACAGAAGTAATCTCCAGTTGATGATCCACCAGGTTCCATACATGCTTGTCATCCATCGAGGTGGGTTCAAACTAACTTGTTTACGATGTGGATTCATCATTTTTCGGCATTTGTTAAGCCCATCGCTGAAAGTCCCGTTCTGTTAATATTGGATGGACATACCAGTCACACAAGAAACATCGAGTTAATTGATCTGGCTCGAAAAAATAATGTTCATATTTTATCTATACCCCCTCATTCGAGCCACAAAATTCAACCTTTGGAGAGAACGTTTATGGGATATTTAAAAAAATATCTTTCTGAAGAAATACGTTGCTGGGTACAAACTGAAGCAAGACCTGTTACACATTTTGAAATGGCGGAGTTATTTGGGCGAGCCTACATACGAGTACAAAACGGAAAAATTGCAATTAATGGTTTCCGTTATAGAGAAATTTATCCATTCAATCGAAATACATTTAGAGATCACGACTTTATAGCTTCGGATGAAACTATTTCCGAAGAAACTTTACCACAACCTCGAGTTGAATCCGAAACGTGCACTGCATTCATAAATTTGTCACAAGTTTCCCCTACAGATAAATCTTCTTCTCCTCTATCATGTGCCTTACCTTCTTCTTCCATCCAGCCACCAACTAAGCAAACTACTGCTCGAACTCCTACCCGACAAAAGTTTTCTTCTTTGCCCGGTCCTTCATCTGCTCCAGTGAACTCCTCATATGTGAGCCATTTTCAAATATCTCCCATTCCTGTGAAACCACAAAGAAAATGACAAAGGGGAAGAAAACCTGGTAGAGCGGCCGTAATTAGTTCGTCTCCATATCAGAGAGAATTAGAGGAACAAGTGAGGAAAAAGGAGGAGAGTGTTAAAAGGGATCAAGTAAAAAGAACACAAACGAAAACACGGAGTGTCGGAAAGTCCAAGGGAAAATTGGTTTTATCCAAAAACGCAGAAAAAATGAGAACAAAAAAGATAGCCGAAAAACAGGACAGCTCCTCTGATGAAATTGGTGAATACAGTCTACGAGGTAGCTCTGATGGTGATGATAGAAGTCCAGACCGAACCAATAAAGATGATGCACAGTGTTTGTACTGCGAATCACTGTTTTCCCAAGACACGCGAGGTGAAGAATGGATACAGTGCGCTTCTTGTCAAATGTGGGCGCACGAGGACTACTCTGGCCATTAAAAGGACATTTTTATCCGTGAATTTTGTTTGTAAACTTGTTTTCTATTCAATAAAAACCACATGAAAACTTCAAGATCCTTTTTATCATCAATATTTTTCATAATTAGTTGTATTAACGTTAATGAGGTAGATAGTCCATATTACCCCCATAAGTGGTCCATATAATACTACTAAATAAAAAAAGGTCTTGAATGAACTTGTTTAAATTTTGTTTGCTAACATTCACATATATGTATTTTTTTAAAGTTTATTGCTATAATTAGGTAAGAAATAGTTAACTGTTAACAAATGATTAAGTTCCTGGATGCATTGTAAGCCCTATTAAAAAAATCCCTTAGATGGGCCATATTTGCCTACATTACTCTATACAGGTATTCATCTATTTATCTTAGTAGAAAATAAAGATTTTCAAGTGCTATATTTATATCGGGTGTCCAGGAACACTCCTGCCAAACGCAAACTACAGTAAACAACTTATCACAGCATGGTTATACAATGTAGTAAGTTTTAAGTTTGTATGCAGCGTTTTTTTTAAGATATGCTTGTAAATCTGACTTAAAGGCGTCATCTTCAAAGGGCTCGCTCGGGAGGAATTTTTGGATAAGTAAATATAAATTAGATTAGTTGGACATAAAATCATATCTAGTATCTGAAGTTTGCGTTTGACAACTATTGTTGAGGCTGTTAATTAACACGACTTACTCAAACATCAGTTTTCCAATGACATTCTTTGAGTTTCTTCATTAATTTATTTGCCTTTCCCTCTTACTGAACAACTGTATTATTTTATGGGTAAATAATTGAATTATAATTAGTATTAGTGATATGCAAAATAGCTAGTGGGGTCCTGTACATTGAACTGTATCGCTAATCGACAACACTTCGGTCTCTCGACATTTGATACACCATGCGTATCATCCAATGATGATGAATACGCCAAGTCGTCTATGATTCCAGCATGGTGCCTCATTACAAACCGATCCCGTCTCTTGTAACCGAAGAACATACGCACTTGTTTCGGAAGTACTCTTATGAAAAAACGTCTGCTATTGGTGGACGACAGCATTCTGCATCGAATCCATCCAACCACGTGTTCGTTCTACCATTATTTTCCATTGTTTCTAGTCGAGTAATTAAGCGGAAGTGAAGGGGGTATACATCCCGAGTTATAAGTTTATTATATGTCTCCCTTATCATGGGAGGAGCTATGAAACTACACACATATACCGCTTCACATATGCCCTTCCGCAGTCATTACCTTTTTTTTCCTCTTTTTTTTTTCAAGTGCTGCTCGTGACGACGTGATGACGAGACGGCGTTTCTAGACTTGTTTTGTTCGTTCCCGACTCCTCGCTTTTTTGTTGCTTCGTTTCTTTCATCGGTGATGCCTTTCATTTTATGCTTGCTGGTACGTGAGTCACCAAAAGTCAATGGAAAAGCAGCATTATTCGGATTAACACAAGAGTTTATACAAATACGAGCTGTTGGAGGAAGCGGGCTTGTGCGCTGTAATTATTCTTTCTAGTAAATTACGAGGGCAAGTAAATTTTTTGAAATTAAAGCATTATTTTTTGTAGATTATGGTAGCTTAAATGAAATAATTGGACGTCATCACATTTAGGGTTAAGACTACCACTCTTATGAAGGTGGAATAAAAAAAACTACGTTTGACAGAGTTAGCTGTATGTACAGGATGTCCAAACGAAATTAATGTAGGCTACGTCTTGTATCAAAATGTGTAGTGGTGGTAAATTCAGCAGATCTGTTATCGCAATTGTGTGAGTTATAAACTCGCCCAGAGTAAGTTGGCACTTGGACTTTGGACTTCTGAGATGCGCGGTAAAACATCCGATCGCTCGTAAGTTCGTAAAACTTTTCTTCAGACATCCTAAAGTATTTAAAAAACTTTTTTTTTATCCCGCTTCAAATCTGAAAATAGATGGTGGAGTTCCCCAAGCTCTTCCCTACTTCTGTTGATTTCATGGACCCAACAAGACCTTTTTGATTTTTATCCTGCTCTTCTGCACTTAGCAATGCGGAAAAAACGAAAAAATCTTCGTCGGATAAACTACTTGACATTTTGCTGGTTCGAATGTAACTGAAAACTCAAAAAGAACGCACCGCTTCGAGCCGCTTAAGTGTGCGGATTAACCGATAATGTAGTGTCGCGCCGCGCCGCCTAAGTGAACGAGCACCTTTACTGGATAATGTTGGCAGTACACAATTAGGAAACTGTATTTTAAATCACCACATTGTCCATAAAGCTGTACCCACATTAAAAAAAATATACCAATAATTATAACAAATAATTAAATATCATTATAAATATTTCTCAGCATCCGGCATGTACCTACGACTATGTTGAAGCAAAGTGCGAGGGTCGTACGAGAGTAGTCCGCTCAATATATCTAACTTTATTCAAGCAGTGTATGTTACTTTTTGTTCGCGCATATCCGAAATGCCAGCTCACACTGAGCGAGTTATATATAATTGGGCTCCGTATTACTCTTCACAGCCTTATAGATCCCTCTTGCAGTATCCTTGACTAGTTTCAAGCCAGGGTGCACTCGATGTATGGAAACATTCACGTGAATAAGTCCAACTACCAGGAATTATTTTGTAACCATTATTTTGCAATCTATAATCAATAGATAATTTGAAATATTGCATATTTGATAAGTCGTTCGACCACACCTCGTTTGACTCCATGATAGCTGCTGTTGCAAGGCGTGGAGCAGACGACACCACATGTTGGTGGTTGAAAAACATGCTTTTCAACAGGACATCAAACACAACCTTATTTGGAGATACCATGGAGGTATCGATAATGAAGGGATGCCCACAGGGAGAAGTCCTAATACCTTTGCTGTGGGACCTTGACATAGACGAACTCCTGGAGGAATTGAACAGGAAGGGGATATACACCCAGGGGTATGTAGATCATCTGACAATACTTGTACTGAGGAAATACCCTAACGTTATATCGGAGCTGATGCAACAAGCTCTGGAAATGGTGGGGATTTGGTGTAGGAGGCAATGCCTAAGGGTGAACCCTGCAAAAACTGCACCATTACCTTCACTAGAAAAAGGAAGCTTGAGAGACTAAAAGCCTTTTCAACGTGCAGCTGTTTCTTAGCCAGGGGGTCATGTATCTGGGCATTACTCTGGTCGCAAAACTAACCTGGAATTCACATATACATGACAAAACCAATAAAGGAAAAATGGCCCTAATGGCTGCCAAACACACTGCCTACACAACTGTGGTGAGACCCATGGTTACCTATGGAGCCTTAGATTGGTGGCCAAAAACAGATCAGAGGAAAGCCGAACTGGAGCTATCAAAACTTCAGAGGCTTGCCTATCTGTGCATAACGGGTGCGATGAGAAGCATGGGAGTCATTCTTAATCTTCCGCCTCCTGCTCTGCATGCTAAGGCTGAATCTAGTATGGCTGCATACAGGCTGGAATGCAATGGGAATTGGCATGAAGGAATCAACACCCATAGTTATTCCAGAATCACAGATGTTATCACAAACTCGCTTCTTGAAATGAAAAGTGATAACATGTTGGCCACAATTAACGACAACCAACCATACCATATCCAGCTAAACTGGGATGGTTTGGAAGCATGCAGTCAGGAAGGAACACTGGTGTGGTACACAGACGGATCCAAAACTGATATAGGAACAGGAGCTGGAGTCCATGGTGCCAGACCCAGGTGCAATGTCCACGCATCGTTGGGGAAGTTTGCATCTGTATTCCAGGCAAAAATCTACGCTATCGACACGTGTTTGCAAATGAACATCGAAAGGGGGTATAGAGGCCAAAATATCCTCATACTCTTAGATAGTCAGGCAGTCCTTTGGCATGTCCCCAGATCAGATATAGACTGGTCTGGGACTGCCTACAAAAACTTTCAACCCTGGCAAACCATAATATAGTAACTCTTAAGTGGGTCCCGGGCACAAGGGTATGAAATGAATGAAAATGAAATGAAAAGGCGGACACCCTAGCAAAGCAGGGTCTGAAACTGGAGACACGTGCCAAAACAGGAACACATCAAACTCCCGGCCAAAAAACCCTGTGAGTCGCTGACTAACGAAATATTAAACCTCAGCAGGGGCCCGAAAAGGAAAGTGACGGAATTACTCACCGGTCACTGCACCCTAAGGATGCACACGCATACAATTGGCATATAAAGGAAGAAGCATATCTGTCGGTTGTGCATGGAAGAGGAGGAAGCAGCTTCTCACATTATCTTCGAATGTGAAGCACTATCTCATTGGAGATATAGACTCCTAGGACTAGATTATCCAGGGGAGGATTTCTCCAAGAAGGATGAAAAGACTGTTGAGCCTGATAAGGGCTAATGGTCTCTTCACATAAACGGTATAACCAAGAGCACAAAAAGCCTAAAGGCTGAGGTGCCGAGGTCTGCGAGCTTCTGACTGGTAGTGCCGAACCAATCGATCAATCAGTCGGTAACATTGAATTTCCTGCTCAGTAGCTTTGATTGCATTACTGCTTACGTCAGCTGTCATTTACTAAAAGACTTCTGTCAACTGTCTACTCTTATCGAATATATCAAACTCTACATGATAGGCAAGGATCTGAAACTGCATTCACTAACGGAAGTGGCGGGACTACCCACCGGTCAATGTACCCTGAGGCACATGCATCCAATTGACATATACAGGGATGAACATATCTGTTGGTTGTGCATGGAAGAGGAGGAATCGTCTTTGAATGTGAAACTCTGACCCATTGAAGATATAAACTCCTATGACTAGAGAGCCCAAGGGAGGATTTCTACAAGAAGAGCCAAGTTAAAAGAGTGTTGAGCTTGATAAGGACAACTAGTTTTTTCACATAAACGGGGTACAACCAAGAGCACGAAAAGCCTGAAGGCTGAGGTGTCAGAACTTTTTAAAATTAGTTTTATGGCTTTGGCATAGACCGATTAGACAGACCCATTTTTCCACACTAATTCTGATAGTAATATGTGTGACTGTTTTTTTTCAATCTTTCATTTTTATTGTTTTGTTTTATATATTTTCTTAATGTTTTTTTTTATTTATATATTTTTTATAATTTTGTATTCCCCCTTTTTTTAGAACTCGAAGTAAGAACAGTCAAATTTTACTTAACAGTATCAGTGTCGTCAATTTCCAAAATATGAAGGGTGTGATCTTATCGGTGACCAAACTAATGCGGTTTCAATTATCAAATAAATGGATTTGTTCTCAGAACAATAGATCTGTCACCAACCTATTAAAACCAAATTATTTCAAAACAATTATCTATAAATGTTCATTCCTACAATCACCCGAAAACGAAATTGTTTTTCTGATAATCAGTTTTATTATCAGAACAACCAGCCCAAGTCACTGATCATTGGTTAATTTAACGATAAGGGTAAGGAAAGGTATAGAGTATTCAAAAAATAATAGTAATAATAGCAAAATAACTGTATAAATTTGAATCGAAAAAAGGTAGTGTTTTTATGCCAGATTAAAATTAAATTGAATATACAATGCGTTGTGGATTTTAAAAATCATAATACTATACAAAAAAATGCAGCCTGCATCATTAAATTCTGTTTTAACTATTCTTATATTTGCGCGAACATAACCATCTGTTTTTCATTATTCGGTAAATTAGAGACAATTTAAGATATTTTACCGTAACGAATATTCACATATAACATTTGTTTTTAATTGCATTTCTAATGATTTTTGTCACAAAAATAACTTAACGACAAAGATTGCATCCTACTAGATAGAAAAAATACACTGACAGTATAAATAGGATGACTGGAAACTGTTCACTTGGGAAATGAATAATTATACAAATAAATGTGTGAAATTACAAATCGGTGCAGCATTTCATATTCATACATAATCTGACATATCTGTATTTATAAAATATTTGGAATTAACCTATCATCTATGCAGTTATTGGTTAGTACTGCTCTCTCTTAATGTAGTGGAAATTTTCAAGCTAGTTTAGTTCAATCACTATTGAAAAGTTTTCTTGTTTCTTCCATTGGGAATAATGCACAAAACAATGTGATCCTAAAAAGCATGTTGAATTGGAGAAGAGTCGAGGAAATGAGAATATTCGTGTATATTTGTGTGGATAACCTTAGTAAATGTTATTTTCAGTGAGACACTCGTACTGTTCTCATTTAATAAAACTGTGAAGCTGACATCATTTCAGCATGTCCAAAAAAAAATTAAAACAAAAACGAAAAATCTCTTTCCTGACTTCCTCCTCATTAACATGAAATAGAGCATAATGCAGATTTTCCTGTTTCAAACATCATTTGAGATGTAGATAGTTCACGAAATCCAAGTACATGCTTTCAGATTATTACGAAAATTTTCGAGAGTGCTCGACAACGCGACCGTATAACAAAGGAGTCTCAGAAAAAAATAGTTCGTTCGCTTCATTTTATGGCATTGGCTTGCCGTTAGTGCACTAGAGAATATCTTTTGAAGTAGTTTTTCTATACAACTGAATAATTTTCTCTATACGAACGTTGTGTTGGTCTTAGGAATTTTTTTTTAACAATTTACATATTTTTACTTCAATGAAGTGATGATAAAATAAGTTTATCGAAATTTCCAAATAAATTTATTTGAAGAAGAGTGTCCCACTGAGTGGTTACCGCCAACTGATTTTTTTGTGTGTTTATAACACTTAACCGACCTCACTTGTCGATTCACGACAAACAATAACTCAAGCCTGTCGTGGTATTACTAAAGCGACATTTGCAATCGTTCGTATGGAGTTTGAAAACAGGTCATACTATTTTTCACAAAACAACGGAAACCATTTTTCTTCGTAGAAGAACCATGCCCGGAACGTATCGTAGAGCTCCTCACATTGTGCAGGAATTCTCCAATTATAACAGGTTCCAGTAAAGGAACACCTCTACAAATTGAAACTATACCAGCAGATTATGCGGAAGGAAAACGTCACCAAAAGGCTGAATAAACTCCGACATTTTTTTGGAATGGTTCCAATTTTTTATTAATTCCATACCAAAAGAAAGAGCCGTATTTATTTTATTGGTCTCTTATGCCTCACATTTGGCTGTCTTAGAACTAGAAAAGCAAAATAATATTCATCTCATCACATTTCCAGCACACCCAAGCCATATTCTTCAGCCACTTGATGTAGGCGTTTATCGTCCTTTAAAATCAGCTAGGACCAACTGTTTAAATGATTACATGAAAGAAAAAAACGGTGAAAAACCCAGCCGTTATAATTTCAACGAAATTTTTTCTGTAGCAATGATTAAAAGTTTTACCCCCGTTAATATTGAACACGCCTTCCGGAAAAGTGGAATCCGTCCTTTGAATAAATATGCTATCTCGCCTGAAGCTGTAACCCCATCAAAGTTAACGGATATTGTTTTAGATGATCAATCCGTCAATAGAAGTGGTGATATTATTCCTTCTGATCTCCCTATGGAAAAATCCACCATTGACAATTTATTTTTATTGCCCTCTACAGCGAGCAAAGTTATACCACGGGCTAATACCAGATACTCCAGTGCAAAATGGCTAACTGATCCTAACTCACCAGCATCTCCACAACCAGGACCTTCAGGATTGGTAAGCTCTAGAGCTTCTAACACGAAAAAATGTGCTTCGAAAGGAAAGTCCAAAACAAAGGGCAAATTCAAAGACGACGATAACTATTGGCATTGTGGTGTCTGCGAAATCAGCTACCGAGAAGATTCGAAGGCCAAAAATGGTGCGTTATGGGTTCAGTGCTCCTTTTGCCGCGTTCCTTATCACACAAACTGTCAAACGAGACTTGACGATGAAGACGTCTTTATGGGTGACGGTTGTGATGAGTATGCTTCAGACGACTTGAAATAATAATTTTCTTGATTTCTAATGAGTTAAATGTTTGTTTTGTAATATACCAACAAGTTTCTAATCAGTTTCCTTCTAATTGCTCCTAATCCGATATATCACCAAAATACCTCTCCACTATCACCAAATAAACTTACCTATAACCAAATGGCATTTTTTTCAAATCTTTTTTTCTGTCAAAATTGACTTAATATTAGCATTTTTTTTTAAATCAGCGATTGTTTCAAACATTGACCTTTTGGATAGGTAGGTCAAAAAAATTATATATCTTTAGGAATTCAAATTGCTCATGTTTAATTGAAAACATCACCAACTTACCTTACTTTACCCTATATCTTCGGAATTTATATTTAAATAACTCTAACTTTGAAAATAGGTCAATATTTCGCAATTTTATTTATATTTTTTTGTTCCCGCTCGTAAAGAAGACAATCGAAGCTGATAAAGTATATTTTTATCTTACTAAGAAATACACTCAAGAGTTTACAAAAACAGTTTGGGGAAAAATAAGACACTATATTGTAGAGATCTACTTTAAAAACTTTTATCTAGGCCAGTTCAGGTTAGTTTACAATGTCGAATTTTAGAGCCAGTTTTAAGGTTATCCAATATTTCTATTCATACCAATGATAGTGTTGTTCGAATTTTTCCATTAAGTTTACAAACTAATCAAACATTTTGTTAAAATTGGAATTAACTAGATGTATGTGAACAAATTTTGTCTGTAAACGCAATAATTTCAGCAGCAAAATGATATCCCAACGTAATTTTCTATAATTCAAAATTCCATCGGGATTTCCACATGAAAACCAGATTACTCTGTATAAAGTTCACCTAAGTACCAGATATAATTCATGAGCTATGCGGAATGTTACCAAAACCTCTGGCACGTCTCCTAAGTGCTTATGTTATAATATGTAGTCGACCTAATTCCAAATCGGATATATTACAGAACGTCATTGCTGCGTTATATATACTTGAACGCTTTCAACTCTCAAATATGATTTTATGAGGGACGGAAATTTTTTATGCACATTTCTTATTACCCACAATTGTTGTAAGAGCATATATGGTGGAAAACGTATTTCTACGAGAAGAGTTTATTTATTTTAATTTATATCCAGTTTTTGATGAAAAAACAAATAGAACCCATAAATAATGAAATCTTGATTCAGCCATTTGGTAAGCAGTGCAGTTTAAACTAGGTTTTCTGCTAAACATCAAATCTAATCCTGCAATGTACGATGCTCTGAACGTGACATTTCTCATATTCTCGACACGTTTAGTATACAGAGTGTTCCACACCGGGTATGGTCCTTTAGAAGGAATGCCTCAATGAAATAGGGGAAAACAGCATCGTCACCTTACTGTGAGTTCCAGGACACACTGAAATAAAAGGAAAGTGAAATAGCAAATGAACTAGCGAAGAGAGGGGCTGAAACACCCTTTTGAGGATCGGAACCCTTTTGCGGTATCAGCTCCAATGTAATATTGGCAGAAATATACAACGCTAAAAAGAAGAGAACATCTGACCATTGGAAAGTGGAAAAAATAGATAGTGGAAGACAAGGAAACAGCTGATGAACTAGCTAGGAGGGGTTCATCAACAATTGGCCCAGAACCCGCCGAATCTACCATTTACCATCTGAGGATGCATACGGGACTGTTACAAATGAAAACAATCAAAAATCAAAGCAATAACGGCCCTTCTCACTGGCCACAGTCCAATGCGAGGACAACTACTCATAATGGAGCTATACAACGGAAGAGGGGGTTGGAAATGTGACAGATGACAAGTGACAGTTGGCAAGAGACAGGTGACAAGTGACAGATGGAAGCAGACGCGTGACCTTGAATGGAACCATTTTTGCTATTTTTGAGCTTAGCTTTTTTTGCAATTTTCTTATGGAGATTCCCATATTAGCGCCTCCGCCAATAGGCCGTGCAGCGCCTTTACTACTGCATTATTCATCAGCTTGAACAAGTTCTTCTCAAACTCGTTCGTTGACTTCTTTCTCAGCTCGGTGTTGAGATCTATGTAAGACTTCAACCAAGGTCTTTGTTTAAATCGTAAAACACGATGAATTTTTGTTATAACAAGTCCGTACGCGATCGCCTGCTTCAACGTTCTATAGTCTTTTTATCGTGGAGGGTAGCCATCAACTTGACTATCTCTTAAGCATACTCCAGAGGTCTCATTGTCTTGGGATTGATGTGAAGAGGACGAAACGGGATATATTTATGGCGATCGTGTAGGTGTTGGGGTACTCCAAATCTACTTCTAACATATAGCCAACATCAGCATCATCGGGTACTGTGGTGACGTCAATGTTGGTATCACACCATATAAAACCACCGTAGGGAAGATACTGAGACATTGCCCAGCCATACTAAAACAAAAAACCCCACTAAATTTCTTGCATATTTTAGACAAGGAGTAACCTTCCTGATTATTAATGTCGTTGGTTTAGAGGGGTCGTAGTTGTTAACATACTGGTTGTTAGCTCTAGATCTCCTCTTACCACAAACTTGACTGAGACCGCCACGAATACCACGTTCAACGAAGAGGAACATATCGAGGTCCGTCAAAAGCTCCAATTCGACGCCAGTATATTTCAACATGGCATCCCATGTAAATCCGGGAAGCGTGTAATAGTGAGCTGGATCTAAGCCGTACGTCTTATGACATCTAGCTCTAAATTTTTCATACACGTCAGCAAGGAGTAGGATATCAATTTTTATGTACAGATCAACGTATTCGCCGAGGTTCTGGCAATTGAAGGTAGTGCATATATCCTGAGCACGTTGATAAAGGCGGCGGGGGCAGAACCTATTTTTCATTTTATTATAAAATTTATCTTGAAATGGTAAAGATGTTTCATTGAATCGCTCAAAGGAGTCGATATAAACATGTGGCATCACGCCCTTTTGCATCAACATCATAAAATCATCTTCAGGAATACCGGAAAACTGTGATTTTAAATTCGGAAATTCCGTTAGATAAGAAGCTAATTTATCAAGTCTAGATGCCGTAAATCGTTAGGAATCGATGAATCTAAATTGGATTGGAAAGTCATCAATGTGCTTGGTGAATGATATATACTTTTCCTTCGTCACAGGCAGTAAATCGATGAATCCCTTCATCTTAGTAGCTACGTCCTCGACGATATGGTGCGCATCGTACCCTGATAAATTATGGAATAGCAACGGTACCACGTGACTGTCCTTATAGTTAACATTGCATGATCCATGAGCTGCTCCACGATAATTGTTGGTGGGGATTAAATGGTTATTATCACGCACCTTCATATATTCCCCGGTAAATGCCTGTTCACAAATGTGGCAGTATGTAGCTCTTCTATGCTCAACTTCCTGTCCCATGTCATATCATTATCATACGAACATCAAAACACTGTAGCAATATCCTCAGCAAGACTGCTCACCTCATCCGCAAACCATGTCATGCTGTCCTGTCCACGATAGCTTCTGTAACAGGAAAGGGCGTCGTCATAGCTACATTTAACATAATACCCAACGGCAGATGGAACGTGGTGCTGCTTTCTTTGAGGCTTCTTAGGACCATTCACCGGTTTGAGCACAGATTCCAACGGTGCTTTTTCTTTGTTCTTATAGTTCTTAAACTTGAGTATATTCTTTCCGGGCTCGGGCATCTTGAGAGAAGTCTCATTCATTTTAATACAGTCCTTGATATACTATTCCAACTTATCTTGTGACCTGGAGTAGTGAAGACAATTTTTCTGCTGATAATGTGATGGAAGAACAGAAACGGCCAAACATGTAGTATCAGAATGCGAGGCAATAGATCGCAGAAGACAAGCAATATTTCGACAGTCCAGGCTAATTTCCGAAAAATAGAACAAACAACTGATGAAGAGCCTGTACAGACTGGTACAGGGAACTAGAGTAACGAAATAGGTGTTGTAAAGGTAAGCCCGGAAAGCACCACAATACCCAAGAGGCTGGCAAAAGGACCAGCATGCGAGAAACAAACAATTACAAGTGTATGGATAAGGGTTAAAAAGAATCTTAAAAAAACTATGAGATGTAAAAAATGTTTACTTCAAAATGAAATAAAAAACAGAAATGGGGTAAGACGAATGGAGAAGTTCCAGTGATCGAAAATCTGGGGAAATAAAAAGTATTGGTATTTTGAAGACATAAAGTTAGTTAAATGATCATTCCATTCATTTGTACCTGGGAATTTGATTTATGTATGTATTAAGAAATTTCGATGTAGAGGATTAATTTGGAATTAAGAACAAATAAAATTTATTTAGCTGTAGGCAGTTACAAACTTTTCATGTTCAATTCCATAGATACAACTATGCAATGAATAGTTTTCTTCCTACAATACTTAGATTAGCTAACGGACCCATTTTTTTTAAAATCATTAAATACTGTTAGATAGCAAATGCAAGCAGTTAGTGTTAAATGTTTATAATAATACTCACTTCCAGTAGCAAGCGTGATCTGTTTTCTCTGAAATATGAAAAAGTAGTATCAAATTAACACGCACCAAAAGGCTTTAATAAAAAAATTCCAATTTCCCCTATTTATTTTCTCTGCAGCTACTGCATTTAATTTTGGTTTAATAAATTAGACTCATGCACTTTCCCACTCACTTTAACCTTCCACATCATCGAACTACTTTTCCAATCATGTCAATTTTTGAAGTCGTCGATCAAGATAAGGATTTAAACGGCGGCGTTGAAAAAAATCGACTGACGAACTCCAAGCGCCTGGCAAATGTTTCATGGAAACTCATTAATCAATTAGGTAAGTCCTCCAAATCAGAAAAGCAACTCCAGCCGTGGCTATCATGATTAGTTTTCCATAGACGTAACAGGAATTTGAAAATAAAGTCGTTATACCGTGTGTCAATTTTTAAACCTACAGCGTACTTTATGGCAACTCCCTACTTGTGATAGATCGTTGGAAGGCACTTGAAAAATGCCTCACAGTGGTAAAAGAAACAATTATATGAAGTGTAATATTGAAGCAAAAAATACTAATATGAAAACAAAATGAAATAGTTCAATGTCGAACTACAAAAATGTTAATTCATTTAGTAAATGTTCAAAATGGTTTCCATTGTTTTGTTAAAAATGGTATAACATATCAAATCCCATACGAATGTTGGCCAATTTAACTTTAGTAATATCACGGAAAAATCAGGTATCGGTGAGTCAGGTTACCACTGAATAGGACCTCTTATTCCAATCCATATATTTGGATAATTATTGTCCGTCCGGCCCCTTACTGCTACTGCATAATAGGGAGGTGTTCCGTCTTGCTTCTGGTGCAACAAATTTTCATCTAAAGCTAGATTGTCATCGTGGTCTTGTTGGTTCTTTAGTTCAGGACTCAATTCATACTTCAGTGTTTGTATACATACAGGATGTTTCTAAATTTTTGCGAAACATTTAGGATGTAATTGCCCGTTCAAAATTATGAAGGGTCTTCCCTATGACACAATTCCCTCAACGCACCCCTCCAGGGATATCACCTCTAAAGGTGCTGAGTAAAATTGAGTGAGCACGCAATGACTAGCCACCGATATTTTTTCAACATTCCTGTTACATTATCAGGTGGTGAAATTATGAAATAATATTTAAAATACGACTCAGAAGTTTATTGATATTATTGAATATTATTATCAACACATATTGAGAGCATTGAATAATTTCTGTTAATGTAACTTGCATGAAATGATTCGTTAATTACTGAAAAACGCAGCATATTGATAATACATGGATCATCAGGTTGATAAATATATCAATGATTTTGGCAATAAAACTAAAAAATTGTATTGAAAAGATTAATTTTGAATGAAAAATGTATTAAAATTTCGTTTTGGCTCAAATAGGAAATTTCATGTGAATTTCAATTTTTAACGTTTATTTTCCGTTCTATTTCCTCTTCCTTGTTGTTTTTACTTTTCTTTTGCTATTTAACCTAATATCAGAGGAATATCCAATTAATCTAGAATTGTGATACATTTTTGGGAATGCCCTCAAAAAAACAAATCAGCAAATTGAAAACTGGTAGTGAGTTCATCACTCAAAAGTTATTCACCTTTTATGATAGATTATTGTTTTAAGAAATAGTAGATTAAGAAACATCGACGTGTTTCCAGATGAATGAATGCGTTACTCCATAGACGCACTGTATAGTGTAAATTCTTAACACTGTAAAGCACTGAGAAGTCAACGAGCCTATCTTTATGGGCGATATAACCTTAGGCTTTTTGTGCTATTGGTTATACCGTTTATGTGAAGAGACCAGTAGCCATTATCAGCATCATCAGTCTTTTCACTAGGCCCTTCTTGGAGGAATCCTCCCTTGGATACTCTAGTCTATGTCTCTAGTCTATGTACCCAGTGCTTTACATTCGAAGATAATTTGTAAGGCTGTTTCCTCCTCCTCCATTCACATCCGACAGATAGGTTCCTCCCTATATATGCCAATTGTATGCATGTGCTTCCTTAGGGTACAGCGACCGGTGAGTAATCCCGTCACTTTCCATATCTGGCCCCTGCTGAGCTTTAATGTTCCGTTACTCAGCACTCCGAGGGTTTTTTGACCAGGAGTTTGCTGGGTTCCTGTTTTGGCACGTGTCTCCAGTACGTTTGATGTTTAGTTTGAATCCACCGAGATGTACAGCCACGTGCAGCAGATTTTGATATTCCAAATACTGGTTCAGGACTGGTGAATGCAGTTGCAGACTCTAGCTTAGCTAGGGTGTCTGCTTTTTCATTGCCTACAATACCCTTGTGCACCGGGACCCACTTAAGTGTTACTCTATTATAGTTTTTGTAGGCAGACTCAGATCAGTCTAGATCTGATCTGGGGACCTGCAGAAGATTCCAGTGCTGCCTGAGTATCCGAGAGTATGGGGATCTTTTGGCCTCTATACCTCTTTTCGATGTTCATTTGCAAACACGTGTCGATAGCGTAGATTTCTGCCTGGAATACAGGAGCAAACTTCCCCAACGATGCGTGAACATTGCATCTGGGTCTGGCACCATGGACTCCAGCTCCTGTTCCTATGTCGGTTTTAGACAATGATTGTCAAATGTGGCGACATGCGTGCAGTGAACAAAGTTTTTTGAGTAAAACTAATTATTTTCCTGTTGCCAACGATCCCTCAACTGGAGAGGTGGCAATAATTTGAAACCCGTTGAGTTGGCAAAAAATGATTAATATTATGGGTTTAGTTACTCGGTATTCGGCATTTCAATGGTACCTAAATTTCAATAAAATATTGGTTTCGTTACGCTAATGTCTTTCTCATCTATCAAAATGCCTCGTCGCCTTTTATTTTATTACCGTCCTGCAGATTTTTCAGTATGACTGACGAGGACGATGACATTCTGACGGTCGGGCTAAAAATATTCTGTGGAAAAATCACTTGTTGGTAAAAAGTTTATCTAAACTTGTTAATGGACAAATTTCTAACGGGCTGATTAAAACCTCGGATGGGAATTATGAAAATTGTCACATCATTTAATCTGATTGCAATTGAGTGCAAAAATATTCCTAAAGACCAAAAATAAAACTTCATTTGATGTATCGCTAGCTATAAATAGAATCATCAGAAATGAAAAGCAAAATTGTGTTTCATGCGCGTCTTTTTATAGTCTTAATTTCTGGTTCAAGATTGACTTCGTTGCTGGCTGACGACTTTCTGTTAGAGCATTTTCAGAACTTTCATATCGCATCGGCGCTACCATAGAAAATATGGTATCGCCTATGTGTGAAAATTGCCGATTTAAATGCACGTAGATTTGATGTACGCAATTTGCGACCATTTATTGCCCGCTGAAAATGGTATAGTAATGGTATCGTCTGAAAATGCTCTTTATACCGAACAGTTTTCAATGTAAACACATCCAGCGTTCGCAAACAAATCCTTTGAAATTTTTAATTTTACCGACTGGACTCGAAAGTGTGAACGAACTGTCGAGCTGCTCTAGAAATGTTCGCGAAATTGTCGTATACACCAAGCTCGGAAAGACTTGAAAAACTGTTTTAGAACAGCTAGCAAAGCTGCCTTGCACCCAGCTTGAGTCAGTGTCAGTCGTTCCGTGTTGATATGTTTGATTCTGATAATTTATTTAAGAGCTCAAGAGTCTGATATTTTGTTGATGCTGGGAGGCGGTAAACAAATAAAGCTGAATTATTCGATAGTCCTCTCGATACAACCCAGATTTTCCCACCTCCTAGGCAACATAGTTCCCTAGAACTGGTGTTTGAATTTAGAAAACATGTGAAACAGAAGCATGAAACTACTATACTTTTGGATAATCTTGGACAGCATCCAACAGTTTTTCCAGCGGAAGTTTTCGCCATTGATCTATGCGTTGGTAGATGCTGGAAAACGGCTTTAACCGGTCAATGAAAATATTTCCTGCGCTTAAACATTTGGAATTGAATAATGGTACTAGGAAACACCTAAACCAACTGGGTGCAATGAATAAGGTTGTCCCAGAATTGATTCCGGGTAACCCTGGGTAACAGAGTAGAGGACCAGCTTGCCAGGAAGGGAATTCAGTCCCAGTTTATAGACCCAGACTTCCACGACTGGTAATATCTGTCAATCTGGCACATGAAACTATCTCAGATCAGATGTACTACAACGCAAAAACCTACTGTAATAAGATACCGAACTGAATGCAGAAACCGTGCCGTACCATGTCTATAGCCACCTTACTGGGTAGTGCAGGATAAGCTGGTCGAAAACACTGGAAGTCGACTCTGCCTAGAAGAAGATGAATCGGCAGAGCACATTCTGTGCTAGACAGACTCTTAAAGCTTCGTTTGTGCTCCCTGAGGTTGTAGATAGACTTACCCTCCACAAATCCAAGATTTCCTTGGGAAGATTGTGCTTAAAGAAATAATATAATTTGGATTTGGGCAGAATAAACAATATTGTCGCAGTGCACGATTCTGAAAAGACCACTCACCCAAACCAAACCTAGGCTAGGTCAGGTTAGGTTTGTGGTGAGTAGGTCTATGAGGCCCTCCACTGTGACTCGAGAGGGTCTATTGTGGCTCATACCTACTCAGATTTCACCAAACAAATTCAGCTTCTTAACAAAGCCGATTAGTTTGTTTGGTGAATGATATTTCAGGTCCGAGGGCGAGAGAGAGACCCTGCCAAACAGATATCTGATTCGAGCCGCGGCAGGACAGGCACAAATTAAATGCTCTGCTGTTTCATCATCTTCCAAACAGAGACGACAATTCGGATCTTCCGAAAGTCCAAGTCTTAGATATGATGATTCAGATGACAGTGGCCTGTTAGAAGGCATATTAGACAACGTAGGTCATGCCTGCTACAGTCTAACATTTGTTTGGAGACATTCTTCGGAGAATGTATAAAATTCTTTGAATGAACCAATCCTGCGGGTATATTATGCCAGAAGTCTAAAGCTCCTCTTGCTGTCCAGGTCTTTAGTGTTTGTTTGGCAGAGCTTATCGCGATTTCAATTGAAGGTTCTGGTCCGATGAAAACGCGTGCGGCACCCTCCCTTGCAAGAGAGTCCACCTTCTCATTGCCATCCATGCCAGAATGCCCAGGGATCCAGACCAGCGATACTCTATTGAGTTCTTCTATTGAGCTGAGTCTTTTTTGGCAGTCTAAAACCAGTTTCGACGTTACACGGTAAGAGCTAAGTGCTTTCAAAGCCGCTTGGCTGTCTGTGAAAATTTGTATTGATTTATGTGTGAGATTGGTTTGCTCCAATCTCTCCCGTATACGCACCAGAGCCTGAGGGTGTTTTTGATCCATCTGTGTACCAACAGCTGTCTGCTTTTAATTAATCATCCTTACGGAGGACACATTCGTCTCTATTTGGAATTAGGACGGTATAAGGCAGGTCGTAGTTTTCATGTTGGAGGCATTATGTCAGAGGTCATCTCCAGAATACTGTGACTTTCAGTGTCCACTAGAATTCTGCTTTGCTCTGTATAAGCCTGTTTTGTGCATTTAGAAATATGCGCAATTCTATTTGTTGTCCATCTAGCCTCCCTTTCCAGAAATATATGGAGAGGAGGTAGGTCTAGAAGGATTTCCATGGCTACCAAACGTAACCAACAATACTTAATTACTTGAAAAAATGTTTTTATGGGGATTTTAAGACAAAAGTATTGATAGTGATAAATATAATAAGGATTGTCATTTATACAAATTTATATAAAGTATGTACTTCGTCTAAATTGACCAGTCTATTTTTTTTTATCGAGATTCTCATCAGATCTGTTCATGGTAAGTGAATACGAAAATAATAATAATTGTGCTCGATTGGATGAGATGAAAATAATTGTTTATTGAACACTTATTGTAGTTAGACTGTGTGCAGTCGACCAAAAAATTAATTATTGTCATCAGCAATTGGATACAGTAATCGATCTGATGGTTTTGAATATCGTTGTTCATTTCTATTTTGAAATTACGAAGATACATTTAAAATGTTTTTAAATTTGATTGGAGAATAATCTACACGTAGATGTATGAGGGTTACAGAGAGGCATGAAAAAAGCTGAGAAAAAATTTGCTTTAAGAGTTTTTAAGAATGATAAATTAATTCATCATTATCTATGATAATTATCGATTACAAAAAAGATCTTGTAGATCCCACTGGCTACTTCTCGTCCTAAAAATAATTTGTGGCTGTTCTCCATTATCCTCGAAACTCGAAATTTGGGTAATAATTTCCCTTGGTTTGTTTACTGCTAGTATAACAACTGACTTTATGACAATATCTCTTCATCATAATTTTATTAGCTTCACCTGTTGGTGGGTAGTGGATAATAATATGTATGTTTGTAACTATGTAAACGTATAAAAAACCGATGATATTTTAACAAAAACAATGCACTTTCAATTGATTGGCGGGGTTATAACGATTTGCAGGAAGATTGTATCATTCTATATAGATCAGCGCAGGTGATTTCCAACATTTAATCTGGTGGAGTTTCTAGTTTTTTGTGTTATTACTGATATTCAACAAATAAATGAGTTAAATCCAAAATATCTTCAAAGTTATTTTATAATTAAAAAAATTAGTTACCCATCCTAGCACCAATCAATGCTGCTTGAAGCTCCATCCTCGGAATAGATAACTCTTTCAAAGGTGCAACTCTAGCTCTTGAGTACAAACAAGATAAATTTACATTTTTCTCATTTTGCCTCCGTAAATATGCAACAGCAGCATATGCGTTTTCTAATGCATCACAAAAGATGTGTATCTCAGTATTCATATCATCACTAAAATTCATTGAAAAATATTGACGTGGTATCTTGAAATTCACTATATTTCTTAGATTTTCTAACCATTTCTCCCACATAATATTTATTGTATTTGTAATTTCATCATCCCAACTTATTTGCATTTTCCAAATTCCTTGTAATAAGATTTTTCCGTGAATTTTGAAGTTGATTAAAAATCCCAATGGATCATAAATTGACATTAAAACTTTTAAAACTTATCTTTTAGTAGGACGTCGTTTTGCTGTTGATATATCCGAATCAACTTTGTGAAATTTTGTTTGAAAAGTGAAGATGTCTTCTGCTGGATTCCACCATAATCCTAAAACTCTTTCGGTATTAGTTTCACCTTCCAATCTCAAATTTTTATATTGATCAGATACTAATTCAGGATCTATACTATTTAAAACTTTATCATTATAGCAAATCCAGTTGCATATAGTGAATCCTCCACACTTGTGAACACTGATCACTTCCTGGATCAGTTTCAAAGCAATTTCTCCATTTTTAGCACCACCCAAATAGTCGTCCATATAGTGTTTTCTCATTATTGCTTGAGCAGCTTCTGGATATTCCTTTGAAAAATCAAGAGCATTTCCATTTCCCACTTCCTGAGCAAGACATGCGACTGCATTTCGCTCCAAAAAATACTACCTGGATTTCATAAACATCTGGACTATTATTCGATCCATACCTCGCCAGAAGAATATTTGAGCATGTCTATCTTCTTTACATATATTTATCTGTAACTAACATTTCTTTGATGTCAGCAACGAATGCTATTTTATGAATTCTAAAATTTCAAACAATAGTAAGCAGAGAATTGTATAAATCCGGACCAATAAGAAGATAGTCATTTAGACATGAGCCATTTGATTTAGCCTCCTGAGCTTTGTAGGTTTATTGGGATTTACCACCCCAAAATGAGGAAGATACCAAGTTTTTTTACACTCTTCATCCGCTTCTTGCTCATTCAGTTTCTTGATATATCCATTTTGTAAATATTCACTTATTTTTTACTTTCTGTATACTTAAATCTTTTAAGTGCATTAATCTTGCTATCTGGAAGAATGATATTGTCGTTTTTTCAAAGTAGTACAACTTCATATTTATTTTCTTCAACTCTTCTAACAGTTTTCTCTGAGTCTATCCGATCTTCTTTTGATGGTATGATTGATCTTTGATTTTGTATATCATGATTTTCTATTTTCCACTGTTCTTTAACAAGGTCAATTTCGTCTTTTTCGTAACCATAATCATGGCAAGTAAACTTTCTTTCGTCGAAATCTTTGTGTGATTGGTCTCTTACTATATTACCATGAAGAACCCAACCAAGGATAGTTTTACTCAATACTGGTCCGTTCCATGGACCACTTATAATTTTGTTGCTAATGAGAAGTGGCCAATTGTCTTGACCTATCAAAATTGTTGGTTTCGCATTTTTTAAAGATAGATTAGTGTAATTCTCAATATAAGGGTAATTTTGGCAAACTTCTTTTATGTTAATATTCTGACTAGCCTTCATGACGTGACACAATTGAAAAGTTTTGTTTGAATCTTGCATACCCTTTATATTAAGTGTCACAATCCGGGAATCATTCTGTATTTCTGTTTCACTATTAGTTCACGATATACAGAGTGTTTGTAAAGGTCCGTCCAGTTCCAATTGTTCGAAAATTTTATTATCTATTAAACTTACTGTAGGGACATCATCAAGTAAAGCGTATGCATTTACTACTATTTTCCGATTGATCAATTGAACTGGTATAATTTTGAGAAGAACTCTAGATTCTTTTTGAAGTATGTGATGATTCCTTTCATTTACATATTCCTGCGATGGTATGTTATTCAAAATTCTACCATTATCGGTGTTACCTCATTAGTGTCATTGCTTTGCAATACCTCCGTATGCAATAAAGGATTATGCATCTTTTGACAATTATCGACTTCACACTTCCTCTTTTTTGTGCATTTCTTGATTCCATGATTGAAACTTAGGCAAGAAGATTCTTTTTTATGAAATTCCATCGTCCTCCAATATTTATTTGAGCAAACGTATTTACTCAAATGATGATTTTCCTCTTTACAGAATGCGCATACCTTTTTCGTTGATGTTGTTGTATATGTATATTCAAACATCATCAGCTAATTCTTCCAGCCAATCTTGAAACTTAACGAGTTTTGGTATATTTCCACTGTTTGTCTTCATTTTTATTGTCTATTCCAATCTCAGTCTATTGGGCAACTTCCCGACAAAATCCTGTAATAATAGTGGATTACGCAGATGGTCTTCTTGCTCAAGAGTAAGCATAGTGCCAACCAAATTCCTTACATTATCTGAAAACTCGACAATACTATTAAATGTATCCTCTCTTAAGCAAGGAATGTTCTTTATTTTTTCTTTGACACTATTTATGATAATATTCTGGTCGTCCAAATCGTCTATCTAATAAATCTATAATCTTATCGACATTTTTAGGTAAAATCAACAATTTCACGAGCCTTACCTTTTAGGCATTTTTGAAGTCTTATTTGATTCTCCTCATTAGAGTAACCACACATTTTAGTTGTATTGGAAAACTGACTTATAAAATTTGACCATTCCAAAGAATTCCCATCGAATATAGGTAGATCTTTTGGTAAAGATTGTCGGATTAACATTCTCTTAAGATAATTATTACTGGCATGGACTCTATTATCTCTGACATTATTCGCATAGCATGAACTCGATTTTTCTTCCAATTCAGACTTGTCAATATGAATCGATTCATCATTTTCTGCATCAGTTTGATATTGCTGATCGTTCACCCATTCTTGAATTCGATACCTTTGACTACGCTCACTTAAAGGATATTCCTCCTCCAGTTGATTTGAAATATGACTACTGACACTATTATTTTCTTCTATCTGTGCAATTTTTAGTGCCAATTCCAAATCTAGGAGTTCTTTTTCACTTTTTCCCTTTCTTCCTCAATTTAATATAATTTTTCAATTTGTGGACTTGTGCATTTAAGTATGTATCGTTTAATACCAATTCCAATACTATATTATTAAATATAACATTGTATAAAAAGTATTTGTCATCAAAGTTTTATCCAACTCATAAATATTGATTGAGATTTTTTTCTAAGAAAAAAAAAACGATATAATCGTAATCCTTTCGCTTGGTTGTTTTGTCAGATCTAAAAGACAAAAGAGACACTGTCCTAAGGAGAAGAACAAAAATTTAAGTCGACGCCTAACAATCGCTTCTTGATTAAAGTTGTGAAATATATATATAAAACGAAGCGAGCGAAAGAAAGAAAGAAAGTTGTTTTAATCAGTTCTGTCGATTTTACCAGGATCGGTCGAGGACGTTTTAATTGTAACACATTAAATGTTACAGTCCTTTCTATGTGTACCATTTTCATAACTGTCAAAATAGATTCTGAACACTGTTTACACTACCACTACACCAACAACTTACACTATCTTACACGCGTTTCGATAACCAAGTAAACTGAGTTTACCTTCAGTCTCCGAAGATAACTTGGTTGTCGAAACGCGCGTAAGATAGTGTAAAGTGTTACTGTCGGTGTAGTGATAGTGTAAACAGTGTTCAGTGTCAAGTATCGCCATAGGTTTCAGAATTCCAACTTAGTCAAAATAGATAATGAATTATTAGTATAGATAATTGATCATATTATGATATAAAAACAAGCAGAATAAGGCTAATACCCAAGACCTGAGGTGGATCATCGACGCCATAGTGAAAATTTAAAATCTTATAATTTTCTCGAAACTGGAAAAAATAACTTGTGTGTGTACTTAGATGCATCATTCCTTGGGTACTACTTTACCATCCGAAAATAACATAGCATACTGAGCCAAGTAATTAGTTTTCGAGATATTTTTATGTTTCTATGCAAAGTATCATTTAGGTATGTAATAGTTTACCAGATGTTGTGTAAAAAAGCGTTTCCAAGTGACGTCATCCCGCGACCATGACACAATTGGATGACATAATTGGAAAAGGTCAATTAGGACCTATTTCATTTTGGTGGAAATAGAGTTGTTTTTTCGAGTGTTACTTATTTCTCCATAAGTGTAATTTTTTGTAAACCGTCATTTGCAAACAAACATCTGGTAAACTATTACATACCAAATTACTACTATCCATAGAAAAATAAAAATATCTCAAGAACTAAAAGTTTAGATATGACAACTGCTTGATAGAAATAAAAATATGGTAAAAGTACTCTTCGACAATCATATAAAATACTTGTACTTGAGTTTTGATGTACCAAGTATTTGATTCACTAAATATTTGCAAAAACCATTCGTGTTTGTGAATTTTTATAATAATTAAAATGTTTGGCACCAATTGATTATTATTATTGTCTCCCTCCTATACAATTATACAGAGCGTTGAATTTGATACGATTTTAACTGAAAATTGGTTATCACTTTTAAAATACCCAGTATAACAAATTACAAGCTCATATTTTTGTTAGGTGGAAGTGAAGCATATCTCAGTTATAAAGTGAAATAGAGGGTGTTCCATTTGAAAAAACATAACTTTGATCTGTGTTATGGAACACTCTGTAACATTGTTACTAATTTTGAAATATGAAGCTTGAATCGGCCTACAGTTTTTATGATTTACTTTTTTGGTATCTTTCATGATAACAGACCTACTGAGCTTTATCACACTAATCAATCACCTTGTATGTTCCTCTCTCGTCCGGTGTGGATTTTCCAGTAGGTAGCGGCAATTTTGTCGATTAGCAAGACTGTGGAAAAAGCACTAATAAAAAAGCCTTACGTCTTCTAAATGCACAATATTGTTATCCTAACACCTTGCAAATTATAAAATTGTCAACTTCAAGTTTGGTGAGACTTACAAAGTCCTCATCTTCTTTAAAATCTAACTCTGAAGATGAGTCTTTGTGAATAACTTGTTCCTCATTGGAAGAAGAAGATTTGCTCATAAATTTTTTCTTTACCTTCTCTATTTTATTTTGATCAATTTTTGGTGCGTTCTTCTTAATTTTTTTTCCTTCAATTTTATCGCGTTCTGGAGTATCGGTTGCAATTATAGATGTCCTCTTCACTGGTCCTTTTCTATGTGTCTTTCTTTCGGGAGATTCTGGATACGGTCTTATTTTGGATGGAGGTAGAAACTTTTGCTCTTGTATAGAGGGGCCGGGTTGCTGTAATAAATCTGGATTGTTGGGGTATTTTTCTGTTGCTACTCTGTCTGTAACAAATGAGCAAATAAAGTCTTCCTCACTAAAAATATTTTTGTCGAATGGCCAAATTCCGGTACAACGAAATCCAGATTTTATATTGGAGGGAGTAGCAGACCGATCATCAATAGATATTGTCTGTCCTGAATGAGCGAACATCCAGTCATCTACTCCTTAGTTGAAACATCTTTTGAATGGGCCGAAAACAGTCCTATCTAATGGCTGTAACCTATAAATAAGATGTATGCGGTGGAAGAGTTAAAATTGTAATCCCATTTCCTTAGCAGTAATCAATTGCAGGCACAGATAAATGGGATTCATGATTGTCCATTATGAGAAGGACTTGACGTTCATTAAAACAACGAACATTAGCTGCAAAGTGTTCTAAAACCTTCAAAAAATTATCACTGGTCATCCATCCAGACGAATGAACTAAGCCAGTTACACGATACTCTTCTGGAACACCATTCGACATTCGATGTTCATCAAATTTTTTTCTCGGAAATACCCATACTGGAGGAAGTGCTATTCCGTTCGCTCCAATAATGGGTAACTGGGGTAATTGGGTAAGCAGCTCTCCTCGCTCTCGCGAAACGATTTTACCTACTTGATGCTGGCCTTTGGTCGCAACCACTTTTTGTGTCTTTTGTACTTTGGTAACACTCCTCTCATCTAAATCGAATATGTCTGATTCAGTGTAGGTACTTATGCCTTTTTAGAATTTCTTCCAACTTATCTTGAAATCTCCCGACCGTAGTTTTATTAAAGTTTTCGCAAAGCTTGTGTTTTCCGGAGATCTTATGTATAATTTTGATTGTCGATCTAAAAATCCGGTGAACCAGTCCTTTCCAGCTGATCTATTTGCTTTCCAAGAATCTGGTAATTTAAGATGATTTTTTTCTGCAAATTCGTATGCCAATCAGCGAGTAGCTTTTGGCATACAATGACTTGGCTGCAAAATATACTAAATATGATACGATTTCATGGAAATTAATGTTAGATCCAAGTTTCCAGGTTTTTAAAAAATATATACCACTCAAAACGTTGTAAAACACAGAGTGGACCGCTGCAAACAGTCCACTCCAATATTTAGGACAATTCTTTTGAAAATTGTACTAACTTAGAAATAAAAAGTATATCCAAAATTCTACTTACTAAGGAACTTTATATTTTGACGATATATTTATAATAATGCTTTTACTTCAAGTTCTGTCGTTAGTTACGCTGCACTATTACTCCAAATTATTTGGAGCTACAGCATAAAATAGAATAGGGAGAAGTGTGTCAAGTTCTGGTAGTAATTTGATAGATGCATCTATCGTTTTTGTGTCCTAGCTTATCTCATGTACTTTTTTTTTGATAACTATGAAATGTAAGAGCTCTAGAGCTCAATCTCTGGGTTGATTAATTGAAAATTGTTGAGTGTTGAATGAAATGCTTGAAGCGACCCTGGATAAAACCCAATTCCGAGAGAGTTGCGTGTCAGAAGGCAGTTTAATTTATCTAGGAAGGAAGATGCGACAGGTACCCCAATTACAGATTTAAAATAAATTACCAGTTACAATGCTCATTAGGGTCGAAAATTCATTCGGCTGAAAATAACGCTACTGGTATTTTATTTACAGTAGAATTTCATATTTTTTGTATGAAAAATAAAACAAATTGGATTATTTTTTTGTTTGTTTTAATTTATTTATTTACATTTGTTATTTTAAGTATTAAGAGTGGTGTTTTATTAGTGAGTGGAAAATATTGCGAAGCGATCGTTAACGAGTGAAGTAACAGAAATAACAGAAAATAAAAATTCTTCATAGGTACAGTGTTCGCAGCAAATGGGAATGTTTTTTGTTATTACTTCTACGTAAAAAGTTAATCTTTATAAAAAGTTTTGCATGGTCTAAAACCATCAGGTGAAATTTTCCAGTCATATACGAGGTGTATCAGAAAATATGAATTATACCCAATAGTAGCATACTTTCATGTTTAACGAAGTCGAGAAATGTTATCAAAAAAATTTCAAAAAAACGGTTGGTCTAGAATTTACAAGGATAGATATACGTTTCAAGCAGGGACGATTGCCGATATAGCCTGTATTGATGAAAAAATCAGAAGAGGATATACCAGACAAAAAATTGAAATATTCACTGACAGCCAGGCTCTGCTTAAAGCTATCAGTAATCCAACAGATAGGTGAAAAACTGCAAAGAATCCCTCAACAGGCTGGCAAGAGACAACAAAGGGTCTCTAATATGGGTGCCGGCACATGAGGGGATTGCAGGTAATGAAATGGCGGACCAGTTAGCTAAAGAAGGCTCTAAAGGAGACATCATAGGTCCGGAACCGTTTTGTGGAATCACAAGAGATTGCATAAGAGGAGAAATCGGGAACTGGATAGCTAGGGAACACCAATTCAAATGGAGGGTGACACAAGGGCACCTTCATACAAAGAGTTTACTGAACAAGGTAGACAAGCAACTCTCAACCAGACTACTGAAACAGGGTAAGAGACATTTGAAGACAGTAACCGACACTGCACCTTGAGGAGACATCTGTACAATATGGGCAAAGTTAGTGAACCTATGTGCAGAAAATGTGAACTTGATGATGAAACACCTTCTCACATACTCTGCTTCTGCGAGGACTTACAAGAACTTAGAGGGAAGCACTTTGGAGAGGATTCAATACAACCATCACAACTACTGAAAATCCCTCCAGTCAAACTAGTGGCCCCTATAGAAGACACGAAGCTTCTGGAATGGAAGTAGATAACATGGGAAATGGTACATAGATTCAGTTCAAGTGCCTGGGCTGATGAGCACAACCCAAATATAAGAATGAATGAATGACCGCAGAACAATATCCAATTTTTTTCAGTTTGATTTTCCTGATGAACTACCAATACATAAACTGCAACAGGTATAGTATCAGGTATCAAGTTAAAAGTAAGGCAATGTAATGAAAAATTAATCCATAAATATTCAGATATTTCTTGGCCGGTTTTTCGTGCCTTCCTTCAATATTCAAAAAAGGATTCTAAAAGCTTTAGAATACCTTAAAAATATATTTTTGCAGTTTTCAAAGAATACGCAAACAGAAAATTGATTGCTATTATTTTCAACGAATGAGCTTTATTCAATTCATTTCATGTTTTATAACATGGTATATAAAAGAAGAAAGAGACAGTAACAAAAAGGTAGTCTACTGTTTACAGAATACCTTCCACGAGATAGTAAAACAACTGTCATTTTAATGATAAACAACAGCATGAACTTTAGTTAAATAATTATGATTTCATACTAATTAGAGGTTGGAAGACACTGCGTGCAGCAACATTCCGTGATGACACTAACTTTTTCTCTAATCTGTTTGTAATCCCTCGTAATTAGACGTATCCTTTCCTGTGTTATCTTCTGGGTATCGCTTAAGCTGTGCTACCACGAAACCGGGCCATTTCCTAGCCTTTCGTCTTAATTGGCGAAACGGATTGTTCAACCGACGAACCTTGCTTGACGAACTAATTATTATTATGAATGTCGAAACTAACCACGTTAAATATACGAAGTGTGTCAAATATAAGTGTTCCAAACTATCCTATTGAATTGTACACATCATATTAGTGAAAGTAACAGCAATCTATAGCTGATACATCTAAATTCGAATATACGTCATTGAAAATCAAAATAGTGACGTCAACACAGTTGTTTGTTTGCCTCAGATCGGGGATATTCAATATAAGTCCCGCGGAATTCTAAATTCTGACATTAACGATAAAACACAAATGAAATAACGTGTGATGCCACTGGCGATAGATAGAAAGTAGTAGGAAAGTTACTGGAAACCGGAAAAATTTTGCTCAATCACCCTCGAATATTCGAGAAGATACGGGCACGTATATAGTACGGTTGAGTCAAGAAGGACGGACAAAGTTAGTTCTAGATGCAACAATTCTAAATATTTCTCAAGTAAAATACTTGTTGAAGGATCAACACTATTGATTTTGTCGAATTCGAATAAGCCAGTGTTATTCTGAAAGTGCAATATATGGTGATATATAATAAAAATCCTGGCAGCAATATTCCTACTCGTCGAACATTCGTTGCTATGGATCAACGTTCAAGACAAAGTGGAAGATTTAAACCTTGAGATAATAACCATGAGATATTGGAAGCCGCCCATTCTATCAGTGTTCGCAGATGCGCATAGCAAAGAGGAATTTGCAGAATGTCAAAAAGAAATGCGGCTGCATCCTTATCAGTGTGGTAAATGTCCAAATAAAGGCGAAAGGATGATTTTATCAAAAAACATACTGTGGCAGTCGATTCCTCGTCCCAAAAGACCCCTTAAACCAAATTTTTAGCATTTTTCATTTTTTCTTGTCGAAAATTTTGAACCAAGGGTTAGGTATGGAAATATTTCGCGATATAAATTGCTTTTTGCTAACTCTCTTAATCCTGGGAAGTATCGACTCAAAATTCAGTCATATATATGTAAAATTTTCCCTTAATCGATTCGTGAAGACTAGAACGTTTTATCTTTTCAATTAGTTGTTTGGTTTTGAGAAGTGGATTTTCGAAAATTTCTCGACCAATAAGAAGGGATAGGGATTTTTATTTTAATGTAAAATTTACACCCAGTGGTAATTTCAGTATGCACACTGCGCACCATTTGGTTTGATAAAAAATTGGTACGCCATAAAAGTTAGACATCATCTGCACATGTTTGAGCTGGAATAATTGGGGACCAGTTGATCGAAAATAATGTAATAGATCTTCTTGATGATGTATCTTATCAACGTAGACTGTCAATCTGGATTATGAACGATAGTTCCTCGCCACATTTTACACTTCAAGCTAGGTAATGCTTAAATCAAAATGAATAATCCGTGGAGTATATGGACCGGTCAAGTGGCCAGCACGGTCCCCTGAATGTAACCCAATGGATTATGCCGTGCGAGGATTATTAAAACAAAAAGTATATTTAACACCAGTGAATACGTTGGGGAACTCAGAGATATAAAAACTGCTTGCAGAGGGTTGTCCCTTAATAGATTTTTGCTGAACCACATTTCCAATTAAATGAAAAAATAATATCCAAATCTGTATTCAAGCTGAAGGACGTCATTTTGAACAATAAATGAAATAGCAGCGTTTGATGCTGTAGTTAACTACTACATCCAAAAGTTTATTCAAGAGATAATCTGCTTTTCGCTTACAATGTTTTGTGTTTTATAGCAATAAAAATTTGGTACTCTCCACGTCACTGGGCCTATTAGAATTTGACAAAATTAATACAGTTGATGAGTTTTGAAGAGACCATAACCTACCCAAAAAATTTTTAATTTGTATCTTCATCCCCCGAGAAGATGTATTTATATGTATTTTATTTGCACCCTTCACCAGCTGGTATCTCACAAACAAACGTGGCTAGAGAAAAATTGTATTAAGGTATCCCACATTTTTCTAAACGATTCAAATAATTTACGGTACTTATTAACGGGACAAGGATAAGAAAATATTTAGAAGGATCTTTCATGAGTCTGTAACCAGGAAAGATACAAAACGTGAATGAAAAACAGACCTGCCTCCGCCTTGTATAAAAATGTGTGGTGGTGTTAGCACCGTACATAAACAGTCTGCTGAAGAAGGAGGGTAGAGAGGGGAAGCGGGCGGGGATTGGAGGGGATAATAAAGGATAGGATTGAGGAGGAAGTTGGTAGGAATGGGGGTTTTAGGGTAAACCAGCACAGGTTTGCGAAGGGAAAATCATGTATCTCGGCGCTGGGCAGGGTAATAGGCTTGGTGGAAAGGGCTAGGGAGAGCAGCTGCAGGAACAAGAAATTGGCCCTACTCATGCTCTTCGACGTCGGGAACGCGTTCAACAGTGTCAGCAAACGGGCAGTGTTGAGCGTGTTGCTGAGGATTGGAGTGGGGGAGGGTTAGGTTAACCTGGTGGAGGACTACCTGACAGAACGTGTGATAGTAGACACTAGAGGGAGGAGGTATGAGACAGAGGCTGGATTGCCCCAGGGCTCGGTTCTTGGACCGACGCTATGGAAGTGTGTGTTTGATGAGGTTTGTGGGATAGTATGTGAAGAGGGACGTGAGATTACGGTGTAAGTGGACGATGTGTGTCTGGTATGTACGGCAAAGGGAGAGGCGGAGATAGAAAGAAAGGCGAAGACAATGTGTAGGAAGATTGTGGAGAAGATAGAGCGGTGCGGACTAGAAATTGCGGAAGATAAGACGGTGGGGTTGCCTATTAAAGGGACGGGGCAAGATGAGGAAAGTGGGGGTGATGGTGAAAGGAATTCGTATGGAGGAGTCTGTGAAGTACCTAGGGGTGTGGTTGGATAGCCAATTATCCTTCAGAACACATATGCTAAAGGCGACAGAGAAAGGAAAGTGAGGGTACAATGGCTGGGGAGATGGATGTGTACTGTGAAAGGGCCGAGAGAGTGGAAGGGATATTGCTGATGGTGCTGCAGGGGTACAGGACAGTGGGTGGACCGGCAGCAGCGGTGCTGGCAAGGACCTACCCATTGGACGTGATGGCTAGAGCCAGGAATAAACGCTGGAGGGGTGCGACCAGAGAGGAAGTATAGGAATGGATGGAGGAGGAAATGGAGAGAAGGTGGGAGGAGTATGAGGACGCGCTAAAAGGAGCGATTGGGAATATGAGAGATTGGATGAACCGGAAAGTCGGGAGGTTAACTACTTCTTGACACAGGTGTTCACTTGACCTGGGTACCTCCACGAGATTGGAAAAAAAAAGACTGGGGTGTGCGAGAGGTGTGAAGTGGAGGATGATGTGGGGCATGTGTTTAGATGCTGGAGGAACGAGGAAGTACTGAAGAAGTTGGAGAGGAAACTAGGGGAGAAGGTGTATTGGGAGAACATGGTGGAGATAATGTTGAGGGGTCCATTTACACGGATGGAGGTAAGTGGCGTAGTAGAAAGCATGGATAGGGGAAGAGAAGAACTCGATATGGCATGAGAGGTAGGAGTGAAAGTTAGGGAGAAGACGACGGTGTGAGCGGAGTGTGCGAGGGACCGCCGCCCGTCTCGAAGTATGCTAGGGTAGTGATTCAGAGGCGGAGGTAACGGCGAGTTTGGGGTGGGTTTGGTTGGTAGGCATCCCCTTGGGGATGAGTCCAACACTGTTTGGGTCCTGGACCCATTCGAACATGAGTTTTCCATTTTTATGTCGCGATTTGCGAATTTAATGGTGTAATATAAACGCACTCCTGTATAGAGATATAAGAAATAACTAATTTGAAAATGTTTACAAGGATGCCTTGATCATACGTTTTTGGAGATTTCAAGTTATCTACAAATATATTCAACAAAATTTATACAATGTACGTGCATTGAGCCCACTAAATGGGAATCCGAAGAAAGATATTTGTGTTCCATCTCTAATCCTACAACTGTCTACACAACATATTTGGGTCATTTAATTTTTAATAAATGTCCTGTAATAATAAATTAAATAGTTCACAGCCAAGGGGGACCTTTCAGTTGGGCCAAAATACCCGCTATAATCCGTTGCTGAAGATGGGTCAATATAATCCTATAGGTCTGTTGGGCCAATATCTGAACAGGTAAAAAATAATACAAATCCACTAAATACTAATGTATTCCAAAGAAGTAGGTAAAAATTTGTTCGATAAACATTTAATGAAATTAAAACGAGACAAACAGCTATCTTAAATTTCATAATTGTATCATTAATAAAATCTTGCCTTTTTTTGGTATACCTAACCTAACCTAACCTTAAATAACCTAACCCATTTGCGGTACACACATCTCCAACGTATCCTACCGCACTTTAATGTATTTGCTTTAGAAAATTTAAATTTATCCATAACCAATAACTTACAACCTTTCTCACTAAACATAAAACACACTGGGAATGATTCCATCTTAATCAAAGACTGAATTAATGAAAACTGACTCTTAAACTAGAAATATTTATTGTTATCAATTTGTTGAAACAGGTACCTATCCTACCTAACATTGTATTAAAAGATTATTAAGGGTGCAGGTAGTTAATCTCTTGATTTCATATTCTAGGCCCAACTGAACGGTAGGATTAGGAACTACCTGATTTTTTGGCCCAACTGACATATTACCCAGGAAAGACAGTCCAGCCTGTATACTCAACTCCGCTCGAACCTGTCGCTCGGTTGCAGCTTAAAAATCCCGAAAAAAGGGTAGAATCGGAGACTGAGTGAGATAGACATTACGCTGGGAGGAGCTTAGAGTGAACCTACTATTGTTTATGTATAGTTGTGGTAGATTCAGCAGCACCTATATCGCAATTGTGGAATGTTTGTTATGACCCCCGTAATACACAGGCAAGCAATCTTTTGTGTGCTACTTATTTGTTAGTTAGACTAGTGATATCTTTAATAAAAATAAACTATGCTAGGACAATACTTATTATTATAATATAATTATTTTTATTGTTGGCATTGTATAATTTGTTTCAATATATCTTGTTCTCCTTCTGTTACAACATATTGGATTTCACGTTTACCTTTAATCATATTTTGAAAAAAAAATAATTAAAAAAACATGAGAAATTAGTAGCACGCGCGCTCGTTCTTTAACCAAATAAGGCGCAGTGTGTGGTAACGTTCACTGTTTGAATACGGTACCACCACGGCACTATTTTATGAACCGGCTGGAACATAACGTTGAAAAATTGTGGGTATTGCTTTTTGGAGAATTTTTTTAGGTGTCAGTTCGGGTATATAAATGTCCAAATTGTATTTTCCTTTTGTATTTATTAGTAAATATAAATGCCTACACTCCATTCTGTTCGTATTTATGTGTGTAGTCGTATTTGTCGAATTGTTGTTGGTTCTTTGTGTTTATATTTGAAACGCGAAAACTTGAATGTTGCATTCGAGTGAAGATTAATATTATTGGTGCTGTAATGGGATATTAACTGTTTTCTTTTGTTATTTGCCTTAATACTGAATAATGTGTTGATTGTACAGGGTGAGTTCTTATTTAGTAAGTTGTATTGACTGAATGTCGTATAGAAATTATTGATGACGTGTATAAATGAAACAAAAACACTTCAACAAGACCAAGAACAAGAACAAGAACAAGAACAAGAACAAGAACAAGAACAAGAACAAGAACAAGAACAAGAACAAGAACAAGAACAAGAACAAGAACAAGAACAAGAACAAGAACAAGAACAAGAACAAGAACAAGAACAAGAACAAGAACAAGAACAAGAACAAGAACAAGAACAAGAACAAGAACAAGAACAAGAACAAGAACAAGAACAAGAACAAGAACAAGAACAAGAACAAGAACAAGAACAAGAACAAGAACAAGAACAAGAACAAGAACAAGAACAAGAACAACAACAAGAACAAGAACAAGAACAAGAACAAGAACAAGAACAAGAACAACAACAACAACAAGAACAAGAACAAGAACAAGAACAACAACAACAACAACAACAAGAACAAGAACAAGAACAAGAACAACAACAAGAACAAGAACAAGAACAAGAACAAGAACAAGAACAAGAACAAGAACAAGAACAAGAACAAGAACAAGAACAAGAACAAGAACAAGAACAAGAACAAGAACAAGAACAAGAACAAGAACAAGAACAAGAACAAGAACAAGAACAAGAACAAGAACAAGAACAAGAACAAGAACAAGAACAAGAACAAGAACAAGAACAAGAACAAGAACAAGAACAAGAACAAGAACAAGAACAAGAACAAGAACAAGAACAAGAACAAGAACAAGAACAAGAACAAGAACAAGAACAAGAACAAGAACAAGAACAAGAACAAGAACAAGAACAAGAACAAGAACAAGAACAAGAACAAGAACAAGAACAAGAACAAGAACAAGAACAAGAACAAGAACAAGAACAAGAACAAGAACAAGAACAAGAACAAGAACAAGAACAAGAACAAGAACAAGAACAAGAACAAGAACAAGAACAAGAACAAGAACAAGAACAAGAACAAGAACAAGAACAAGAACAAGAACAAGAACAAGAACAAGAACAAGAACAAGAACAAGAACAAGAACAAGAACAAGAACAAGAACAAGAACAAGAACAAGAACAAGAACAAGAACAAGAACAAGAACAAGAACAAGAACAAGAACAAGAACAAGAACAAGAACAAGAACAAGAACAAGAACAAGAACAAGAACAAGAACAAGAACAAGAACAAGAACAAGAACAAGAACAAGAACAAGAACAAGAACAAGAACAAGAACAAGAACAAGAACAAGAACAAGAACAAGAACAAGAACAAGAACAAGAACAAGAACAAGAACAAGAACAAGAACAAGAACAAGAACAAGAACAAGAACAAGAACAAGAACAAGAACAAGAACAAGAACAAGAACAAGAACAAGAACAAGAACAAGAACAAGAACAAGAACAAGAACAAGAACAAGAACAAGAACAAGAACAAGAACAAGAACAAGAACAAGAACAAGAACAAGAACAAGAACAAGAACAAGAACAAGAACAAGTACTGTACATTCTGGAAATTTCGGAAAGAAAAACGTCTGTGTGTGTTCATATACCTTTCGAAAGCGTTTGACACTGCCACTGATCATCTTTTTCTTCAGTCTTTGAAAGACATCGGAATCTGTTTCGTCTCTTGAATTAACTCGATCAAACAGATTCATTTCGAGCTGATCTCACTTAAATAACCGAATGGTCGAGATTTACCGCTCCTACATCTATATGTCATAAACGAACGGTTTAGACAAGTCAGACTGGTCGGACGTAAATACCGAACGCACCTGTTGACTGTCTAGTTGTGTCAAATAGGGACAAGTTTTCAAAAAGTATAACAATTATTCTTTATAATAAGTAGCGTGAACGCTACAGAAACGAAAAGAACTTGTTACTTAATAGAAAAAAAGTGAGGCAGTTAAATAAAAAAAAAGTACTTCACGGACAATAAAAAATGCAAATCAGAGTTAACAAATAGGCAAAAGAGGCCATATTGAGCTCCAAATAGAAGAATCCGGAGCAGACCCAAAAAAACAAATTGACAAACTTTTAATGTAGACAAAAATTAAGTGAACAAGATGAGCTATGTGAGATATTGAAATTGAAGATACAAGAAAACCAGCTGACAAATAAGATGCGATAGAACAACACATGATGGGACAAACACTGGAATTTGAGTTACCAAAATCGGAAAAGTTGGAAAATGGTTCTGGAAAATGGTATAAGGGTTCGAAATATCATAAGACAGTATATGTTTGTATGTATGTATGTAAACTGGGGTGTCATTCACTGAAACCTAAAGATCTATTGTGCCCCCTTTCCATTACTCAGTTTCTGAGAGAAGTCCTGATAACTATTAGTTCCTATAGATCTAATTTCTGAAAGAGTCTTTGGATATTCCCAGGCATCAGTTAGTGTCTCTCTTCTATCCAGAAGGCTTCTAGGTGTTGTGCCCTAGGATTCTGTATCGCTATAAATTCTGCAAGTATGTGAATAGAGGTTTCTTCTTCCATTCCACAGAATCTACATTCTTCTTGCTACACTAGTTTGAGCTTTGAGCATGCGAAGGTGTCCGGTCCGGACACCTGTCAAAGCTCTTAGTGCAATTTTACTCTGTCATAGGCATTCATTTGATCTCAACTGGTTGCAGTTGCCTAGATTGTCTTAGCCCTACTAGATCTTTCCAATGGTGTGAAACAATTGCACTAATAAACTGTGTTAGTTTATGAAAAGTGTTTTAATGCATTTCCACTTTTTCTCACCCTAACCATAAGCAGTCATTTAAAGCGGTAGTAACCGGTGAAATAAAAGGTACTTTAAAAATAGAACGCGTTGAAATTATATGCAATGTGAAATATTCCAAAAATCTAATGGAAATTATGGGAATCATCCTGTATGTAGGACTGACATAAATTCAATTTAATTAGAACGGGAAAGGTATTTTGTTCGACGATAATAATGGAGCCGTAAAACTTAATCCGTAGATCGTTCAAAAATTCCAATAACATCCATTTGACGGACGTTAAAAGGCATTAAAGGCTGTTTGGAGGAAATTAGAAAAGACGATTAAACAAGGGTATTAAAATGATTACTTCCACAATGAGGTAAATAACTTATTAACGGTATATTTTCAACAGTTGTATATTTAGTGCATGTAAAATTGCTGAAAATCAGGCATGAAAGTTTGTTGCTCCAGAAACAGCTTGAATGCATTTTTATTGTTACCTAATTCACCAAAGGGGAAATAACAACCAACTTGAATTCAACTCCAACCGCAAACCAAAATTCTAAACATTTGACAACAAGCCCCTAGGCTTGAAACAATAAAGTATTATTACAGTTTCCTGTAAGATGTCGCTATTTTCATAACTTCATCATTTCTGTTACCGGAAGACATGTATTGATTGTGATTTTAGTGTCAAGTTCAGTCCGGGCTTATATGAGCTCTCTGGCGGAGAACATATACCTTGTACTGATGAGGCGCAAATACGCTGAAACCGGTCTGCAAGTTATGTTATCCCTTCCAGTTGCAAACCAGAATGGTTGGTTGAATCTTGTAGATCATACCGACCCCGTTAGAAGTTAGTCCGGGAAGTAGTTGTTGTTTCTTCTAAGACGGTGTGGTACTGATGGCACCAGTAATTGCCAGACAAGCCTGTCTCTGTATGCCAGAGTGGTAGTAAGAATGCCATTTTAAATACTTTTGACTCATCATGTAACCATCAATATTTTAGAACATAAATCAGTTCAATCATATGGAAAACGGTTAACAGCTGTGCAAAATTTTTATGATAAAATGGTTTTCCTAATCAATATATTATTTTTGAAAAACCGCTCCTTTTCAACTTCAACCTTCTATATCTCAAAAATGAGTAATAGGGCTGGAATTAGGGATGTTAATAAATAATCGATTTTTATATAAATCGATTATTATTTTCTTATAATCGATTTTTAGTTATCGATTTTTATTGCAATATTAATCGATTTTTAGTAAATCGATTTTATAAATTAGGTGTTTAAACCGATTTTCAGAAACGGCTCGTATTATTTATTGGCTAGTTTTCAAAATTTTGACAACTTTTGACGATTATTGACCATTTCAAAATTTTGACAATTATTGACCATTTCTCAAAATTCTGACAATATTTGACCATTTTTCAAAATTCTAACAATTATTAACCATTTTTGACAATTATTGACCATTTTGACTGTTTTTCAAAATTAGTGACCATTTTTCCAAATTTTTGACCATTTTTCAAAATGATGACAACTTTTAACCATTTTTGACAGTTTTAGACAATAATTGTCCATTTTTAACAGTTTTTAACAATAATTGACAATTTTTAATCATTTTTGATAGTTTTTGACCATTTTTGACAATGTTTCAAAATTTTAGACCATTTTTCAAAATTATTGACCATTTTTGATAATTATTGACAATTGTTCACAATTATGGACCATTTTTCCAAATTTTTTACAACTTTACAAAAACTTTAACAATTTTTGACACTTATCAACTATTTTTCAGAATTTTGACAATTTTTAAAAATAATTGTCCATTTTTGACAATTTTTGATAGTTTTTGACAATTATTGGTCATTTTTGACAATTATTGGTCATTTTTGACAATTATTAGTCATTTTTGACAATTTTTCAAAATTATTGACCATTTTTCATAGTTTTTGACAATTATCGACCATTTCTCAAAATTTTAACAATTTTTGACAATTATTGACCAACTTTGACAATAATTGTCCATTTTTGACAGTTTTTGACAATTTTTGATAGTTTTTGACAATTATTGACAATTTTTGACCATTTTTCAAAAATTTTAAAATTTTTTTGACAATTGACCATTTTTGAAAATTTTTGAAAATTTTTGACCATTTTTCAATTTTTTTTTAAAGTTTTTTACAATTATCGACCATTTTGGACAATTAGTGACCATTTTTCAGAATTTTAACAATTTTTGACAGTTTTTGACAATGATTGACAATTTTTGATAAAAATTGTCCATTTTTAACAGTTTTTGACAATAATTGACAATTATTGACCCTTTTTGACTATATTTTAAAAATTTTGACAATTTTCATATAATTTTATTAAATTTTTAATCTGATAAATTGTTAATTGATGAATCTCTTAGGTTTATTACCGGAATATGAAAAGCATGTACTTTTTAAAAGAATACAATAAAAATCGATTTTTTCGTACAAATCGATTAATTTTGAATAAAGAAAAATCGATTTTTATTTAATTGATTCTTTTCCATTAATCTCACATCCCTAACTGGAGTGTGACTATAAACACTTTTGTTTAAAACATTAAACTCCACAACATACCCAAATCCAATATAAAAAAAATGACGGTGTCCTTTCCAAGCTAATTTTCAACTTGGTAAAGAAAAATTCGAGGCTATTTTTATAATTGGTACCTTTTTGACAGTTATGATTTAAGTGTTCCTGCTCATAATTCAATCTAATTGTACAAGGAATACTAGCCGCACTGTCAGTTTTCTTGTCAAATCATTAATTCACCGAAATATCATCTTTAAATTCCGGTGGCTTTGATTTCTCACCGGCTGCACCTACCTTTACGATCAATTAATTTTAAAAACATCGTGGTAAAGGAACCCGCACTAATCCTATGAAAAATAGGTAGATTGTCGAATTAGCGGGAAATTTATTGTAATGGCACTTATTATGTTATCAAGTTTTTGAGATACAAGTTATTAAAAATGAAAACTAATAGGTCTACCTACCTGTCAATATTAAACGTTATAACAATATTTGTACTATTGAAATAAGTTGTGATGAAAAGGTTTCACATTCTATCTCTTTATCCCATTTCGTGGTACTATCAGAATGTTATCACAAAAAATACATAGTCTAGTTATCGAATTTTTTGTTATAGATAGGGACTAATTTGGAAAAAAAATTATTGTTGATAGCGGTAGCTGGTACGCCACCGAAAAATTGAAATGAGAATATAAAAAAGATTGTGGTCCAGTTTTCCAGAAATAACAAAAAGAACTACCGTTTTTTGGATCAAATTAGTCAATCAAAACACGGGTGGATCGAAAAATGATATCTTTCGGATCATGATATTAATCCATATTCAACTAAATAGTGTCAAAATTAAGATTGATCGTGAACACGTAAACTTCTCCTTAAATCATTCGAATCGGATCTTTCGAATAGAAATTACGACGGGTCTAAAAATGCACCTGGTTCCATGCGAAGTGGGCGTTACCGAACGTTACCGAGTTTGTTATAAAATTGTCTGGACTGAAAAAATTCTACTTCAACTGCACTATACCATTAACCGATAACATTTTTTATATTTTTTAGGGAACGTTAGCAAAAAAAAACTTTGTTAACACGTTTTGTTGCCTGTACGTGTCCTGTACATACCTTTTGATATATTCCGTACAACCATAAATAGTGGTTGAGCTAGTTGAAAATAATATTTTATGGAATTTTCAACAGGGAGTGTACATTTTTTTTTAATTGTCAAAATCGATTCTGGAATTTTGAAATTCAATCACTGTATTATTCTCACAGCAACGCACTACTGGTAATAGTTCGTTTGGTTCTATTTTCTGGAGAAATTTCAAAATATCCACAGGCTTCAGTTTAAGTAGATTAGATTTTATCAGGTCGCTAATCGGCTTATTCCAATGTTACCTTTTCAGACGAACTGGCATAGAATGTGCTCCGCAGTTTCCTCCTCTAGGTAACAGAATTTGCACATGGCTTCGTCTGCCAGCACCATTCATATATTTTTCAATATTTCTTCGGTCTTTTCATTCGCAACCTTATAATTTTTATTGTCTTTCGATATAAAAACCACCCAGTATACATCAATCTCTTAGATTCAATTACATAAGTGCGCGATTCTTTGAATCAGCTACATAATTTAAATCAGAACAGGTCTTTAATCTGTTAGTACAATCAGTAGTCACTGCAGTAGGTCTAAATATCCTCACAGCATTGACCGATTGCAATTTCGTTCGATCAGAAAATGACCATTTCGAAATACTACAACCGTTAAATTACAATTAAGGTATTTCTCATCGATTGCGTTTTCCGTCAGGATTTTTTAATTCGGCATGCGATCATAATTGAAAATACCAAAGACGTGTTATAAATCCTTATTGGATAAGTTATATTCAGAGTAAATGTCATTTAATATAGGAAAATTGACAGCTGTCCATAGAGGAATGAAATATAGAGTATAAAGTATAATATAATAGGCCAAGCTAATTACCTTTTTTTACAGAAAAATTCTTAACAGTGTAAGCGAAGCTGGAGAGGGTAGGAAAAGGCACGGAATGCATGCAGTCGAGGAAGAGTGGGGGCTGGAAGGGATGAAAAATGCTTTTTCTACAGTCGCGCTTAAAATGACTAATTACTATATTCAAATGAAATCGTAAAGTCGACAAATGCCGAGGATTGTTACTTTACGCTCTAGCGCAAAGAAGGAATCTTTTTCGCCCTCCGAATTAACTCAATTGGTGAATAATTAACAATTTATCAGATTAAAAATTGAATAAAATTATATGAAAATGGTCAATAAAATTTTCAAAAATGGTCGATAATTGTCAAAAACTTTTAAAAAAATTTGGAAAATTGTCAAACATTTTCAAAAATTATAAATTTTTTTGAAAAATGGTCAAAAATTGTCAAAAATGGTCAATAATTGTCAAAGACTATCAAAAATGGTCAAATATGGACAATTATAGTCAAAATTGGTCAATAATTGTCAAAATTTTGAAAAATGGTCGATAATTGTCAAAAACTATCAAAAATGGTCAATAATTTTGAAAAATGGTCAAAATTTTTTGAAAAATGGCCAATAATTGTCAAACACTATTAAAAATGGTCAAAAATTGTCAAAATTTGTCAAAAATGAACAATTATTGTTAAAAATTATCAAAAATGGACAATTATTGCTAAGAATCGTCAAAATTTTTAAAAATGGTCCATAATTGTCAACAATTGTCAATAATTTTCAAAAATGGACAATTATTATTGTTAAAAATTGTCAAAATTTTGTAAAATAGTGGATAATTGTCAAAAATTGTTAAAGTTTTCGGAAAATTGTCAAAAATTTTGAAATATGGTCAAAAATGGTCAATAATTGTCAAAAATGGTCAAAAATTTGGAAAAATGGTCCATAATTGTCAACAATTGTCAATAATTATCAAAAATGGTCAATAATTTTGAAAAATTGTCAAAAACTATCAAAAATGGTTAAAAATTGTCAATTATTGTTAAAAACTGTTAAAAATGGACCATTATTGTCAAAAACTGTCAAAAATGGTTAAAAATTGTCGTCATTTTAAAAATGGTCAAAAATTTGGAAAAATGTTCACTAAGTTGAAAAACAGTCAAAATGGTCAATAATAGTTAAAATTTTGAAAAATGGTCAATAATTGTCAAAATTTTGAGAAATGGTCAATAATGGTCAAAAGTTGTCCAAATTTTTGAAAATAGTCAATGAATAATACGAGCCGCTTCCGAAAATCGATTTAAACACATAATTTATAAAATCGATTAATTTACTATAAAAATCGATAACAAAAAATCGATTATAAGAAAATAATAATTTTTTAACATCCCTAGTCAGTAGATCTTTTTAAGGTTAATCATAATGAATAGCGGAAATGACGATTATTCTAGCACTCCTATTATAACCTAAGATAATATAACAAACTGTTTTAATTATTAAAAGGGCGACTGTAGAAAAAATTATGTGTGTTTTTCGAGCGTAAAGTAAAATTGCCGCTTTCGAAAGATCGCCGCGCTCATTCTTTCTCAAGCGGCAATCTGTTACTTTACGCTCTAAATACTCAAATAACTATTATCTACGACTATTTAATAATAGACGCATTATGCTTGTGATAGTAACTACATAATATAACTCATAATACACACCTGTGGAATATGAATTTCATATTCCACGCCCGTGAATTTTTTATACGTATTCCATGACATGACCGCGTTACAAAATAAAATCGATCTTTCTTGGATTGATGTTACTAGTGCAACTGAAATAAATTGATTCTGAGAAATAGTATATTAGAAGTTTGCAGTAATTTTGCAGTTTTCAGTTGATACTAAATTGTGTTTAACGCGTGTTTCTCATGTATTCCGACAGAGAAATAGCATATTGTGCAACTAGTGGGGAAAGTTCAACTTTTCTCACGAGTGTGGAAGTTTGTGGCACGAGCCCGAAGGGCGAGTTCCGCATACACACGAGTGAGAAAGGTACTTACCCCACATGTTGCACACTATACTTTTCCTACAACTGCACAAATTTAAAGAATACAAGTAAAGTAACTTAATATTTATTTTTATGGTTAGTGAAACAAAAATAACACTAAAGTATCCTATCTCTAAACTGTTAAATAATTTTCTTCACGATCATCACAGAATTTGCTAATTCTGAAATCAAATTTGATTACATAATGCTGGAATTCTCTCTCTTGAGATTGAAGAAATATTCTCCAACACCTCTGCTCCTATGCAATTTAAATGTTTTTACATTCTCTTTCTAGTGATAGGATAATATTCTCACACTGGTTAGCAATAATAGCATTAGCCTTGACGCAGATGATTGTCATCGTAGTGTCAAAACTTGAGTAAGTGTCAAAATTATTGCTGTCACATTGAGTGTTTACCTAATATAATTGTAATTGAGTTCTGTAATATAAATTATCTTTTGTTCATTTCCATTGAAAATCTTTGATCGTGGAGAAAATATGGTCTGCTACTCGGTTAGAATGAAAATTCGTAATGCTCGCATCGAATTTTCATTCTAACCTTGTTACAGAATATACTATTATACAATTGTACAATTTTGTATGGTCAAACCCGGAACGACATTTCTTTTCACTAAATTCTCCGTTATATTAATTAATCTGACAGTTTTGTGAGAACTAAGTAGGTATTTGAAGATGACAGTAGCCTACTAATTTTTTGTCGATTTTATTTGATTCTCCATATAAATGTATGTGGCGTGGGCAAAGTGCCGTGAGAAATGATATTTCTCACAGTATGAGCAATATTTGGTTTTGAAACTAAGTAAAGGAATGAGAAATACGTCACTTTTCATAGTAGTTGTAGAAAAACGAAATTCCATGCACCCCTCCAGAAATTCGTGCAGCCGCACAAGTAGCATCACTCGAATTACTTCCAGAGAAATCGAGGAAAAATTACAAAATTGTATACAACAGCTTTGTAGACTGGCGACTAAAAAATTGCACTAACTCATTTTCCGAAGACACAGGAAAGACAGAAATATGAATCGTCCACATTGTGGAGCCATTACTCCATGCTCAAAAGCACCCTAAATCTTAAACATAATCTTACCCAAAAGTTCGTGCTTTATTAAAAAGACAGTCAGAGGGCTACCAACCGAAGAAATCACAGGCATTTACTGGAGATGACATACACAAATTTATAACTGAAGCGCCAGATATTAAATACTTAGCCACAAAAGTGAAAAAATAAGTTAATATACGTCTGAATTTAACTGAATAGTCTAGGTATGTTTAATTTTTTATTTTTTATAGGTTGCATTAACAATGGGAGTGATGGGAGCTTGCCGATCAAACGAGTTATATAAAAATTTTGCATAAATGTATTTGTTCCAGTTACGAAGACGAAAGTTCCCAGATATTTTGCTATTACCGGAGATTTTTACAATATCGTCAAAAAATATGCAGATCTCAAACCATCGGACGTATCAAGTTCCTCCTTCCTAAATTTTCAAAATGGAAAATGCACAAAACAAATTTTTGGTATAAATGAATTTGGAAGAATGGGTAAAGAAATAGCAGAATTTTTGAAACAACCAAATCCAAAGAGTTACACATGCCATTGCCATCGGCGATCTTCTGCCACTTTGTATGCCGATGGAGGAGCGCCCTAAAACGTCACTGGGGCAGAAAATCAGCCTCTGTAGCTGAAGGCTATATTGCTGACTCTAAGAAAAATAAAATGGAAGCCGCCAATAAAATTTTGCACCAAATCAATCCAAATTTTAGCAGCATTTCGAATGCCGATTCATGTCCATTCACGTCTGCTGATGGAGTCAGCAATTTTGCTATTAATTCTTCGATTACCAATGAAATCACCGATATTAATATTGAAACTGCAAGTAAACCTGCAACCATGAATTTAAGCAAATGCTAAGTTACAATTGATTTTATAAATGAATAGTTAATGATTAAAATTATTACTTACGTTATGTAGGTACTTACGCTAATTTTAATTTATTCATTGTGAAAATTTCTAATTTTAAATAATTTTCTTGCAAATTGCATTTTTTTTACAAATCTGCAAAATATTACCTATATTTCTTAATAAAATGAATAGTCGTAAATAAAGCATAGTATTTGACTCGCGTATAACTACTACATTATACGCTCGTTAAATAATATACTATTTTTTGGCCTAGGACGAAAAGTGTTGCCTAGGTAACAATGAATCATTATTATTTAATACCTTACTGAAAAGGTTACCTTTTCGTCCAAATATCTAAACCATAAAACGTCATTTTTTGACACAATCGGATAAGAAGTACTTTTCCGACTAGAAGGATGTGTCACTTTTCCGAATTATGACAATATCATCTTAAGCTGGTTCAAAAAAAAATAATAAGTTAATACAAACAACCGGTATTTATTTTATTAAATTATAACATAAAGAAAACGCAGTGTCCGCAGCTTCTCGAACTTCCGGAGGAGCACAGGTTGATTCTAAATCAGACATTTATATTGCCAAAAGAAATCAAAACATATTATCTTAACTCGAAACATTAATTGTTAAAGATAATTTAACAATTAATTTTCGATTTTAACAACATAAAACGTAAACATATTGTTTCAATATGTAGCGACGTTTACTACCCCCATCAAATAATTATTCAACACTAAATCGCAGTTCGCACAAACTAACAAATTTTGGAAGGAGAATGGGCGGGGTTTCATACATTAGTTCTGAATCCAGCTGTCCAGATCAATACTTGATATTCATTGAAGTGAACTTATAGAAATGTTTTGTTGGTGGACTATTTAGATCGGACAATACATTATACAGTTTACTTGAGCGAAGAAGAGGCTCAAAGGTGTAAAACAGGTAAGATTTTGACTTCGTAATTGATAGTTTTTCACCTGTGCAGCTAGGGCCACACAAAATTACAAAAAAAAAATATTAAGAAATATATATTATACTTACTTATCTATTTTTTATAGACTTGGCATTTGCCCAAGAAGTACTAGCAGATGCAGCAAAAGGTCCACAGGAAGATTTAAATCAAACAATAGAATTTGAAGACAACTTGGAAGAAGAAATAAAAGTCCCAGGAAAGGAGAGAAGATAAATCAACTTGGGCATATAACGAAACAATTTCTCTAATGAGTGCTTATGAAACCCACCATGAAAATTTCGAAGTAGCCAAAAAGAGAAAGTTTGTTTGGAAGGATATTTCCAAGGCGTTGATAAGTACTTGATGGATTTGAGAAAAGCGCAGACAAATGTGAATCAAAGTGGAGGAATTTAATGCGAACATACAAATATGTGACAGATTTAAAAAAGAAAACAGGTAGAGGTACAATAAAATTCTAGTTCTTTGACAAAATGAATGAAATTTTGGGAGAAAAGCCTGCAATTAACTGTACTCATACATTTAGCAGTACAAGTGTATCTAAAAATGTCCCTAATCTGGACACTAACAATAATGATAATATCAGAGTCGAGTCGAGCTCTTCTATACAAATAATACCACAGGAATCGAAAAAGTTAGCAAGAAAAAGAAAACAGATGATGTTTTAAAAGTGAAGACCGAGGAATTACTCGAGATGAAAATTAATTATTTTAAAAAGAAGCTGCAGAGAGCAGAGAGCTGAAGAAAACAGATGATAGAATAAGGAGATAAAATGATAGAATTGGAAAAAAAGGTTGAAATTACTAGAAGCACACCTAAATAGGGAAAACTGAATTTTAAAATATGAACTTTTTTTATTTCCTTACTAAAAAATAATGCTGAAGTTTGTCTTATAGGTACACAATTATTTTTGTTACTAACTATTATAATATGATATAAATAAAACTATACTAATTTTTTTTATGAATAATTAGGTATTTTTATTAACTACATTGAGTACAAAAACTAAATTTAAAGAAGCAAACAAAAAACGCTAATATTTGGAGTAAAAAATAGGTACTAATTAATTATGCAAAGATTGAAATAATTGGTCCCTTTTTGAGGTCCCTATGGCGGCACCTTGTGCTTGAGGTATAGTTTGGCAAACATAACTGAAGCTGTGAAAGGAATGCGGTCGAAAACATTCGATATTGCCTCGTTAAACTATGAAAAAGCTAAAGAACTAAGCATGTAGTGATAATAATTAGAAAATGAACTTTTTATTATTATTATTATTTCATTGGATTCTGTCTATTAACATTATTTTTTCAATTTCTGAATATTAAAAAAACACGTGTTTGGTTAGGTCACAATGTGTTTTTTGTAATTTAGTAGTGCGTTCAGACGGAACTCAGCTGACGCTCAACATGTTTTGTGCTTAGTTTCAATCGTTAAGCCCGACTAAACACGCCCACTTGCTTTCTTATTTGGAAGCGATAACATTTTTTAATAGATAATGGAAAGACCTTTCAAACGATATATCACAAGCCCATACTCACTTAAAACTGTAACTGTCAGTCGAAGGATGTTGAAGGAAGGAATCACATTATCACGTTCAAATCGAATGTATCTATGAATATACCAAGTTGAATGATGCCCTCTCGGTCACTGAAAATTCGGGCTCCTTTCTTCATCCACCACGAAGTTACGAAAAGGGGGGGGTGAATGGATTCGAGAAAAGGATGGGTAAAGATGATTGAAGACGGGATCTGGCTACGAAAATGATATATTTTAACATCTCAATGAAATCTTTAAGCAATAAGGGTGATAAATAATTTTTTGCCACTCTTTTCAATACAATAACGGATAATTATTTATTATCTATTCAAGGTAGATAAAAGGTTTTGACTCAATCACTTTTTATCAACACTTCCACAAAAAATTGTAAAGTGAAATTTTCAGTTAGGTGGTCTCAATTCCATAAATATGCTTAAATATAACTTGGCAAGTGAATTAACAAAAATTATTTCAGGGCAAATACACATTTAGTGCTTCCCTTTGAATACTGTCAAGAAAGAAGTCCAGTTCTGTGATAAAAAATTCTACAATATATTCGCAACGGTGCTTATTAAATTTGACTTTCCTTTTTTCAGATAATACTTAATCATTTTAGAAACGAAAACAAAATGAATAATTCAAACTTGATATTTTATAACTGGCAACATCTGCTTTGTTTTCATTAAGGATGTTTTCTATACAGAATTAAATTACACAAGGAGGCCAGTAATATCGGAAAATTCTTGGCAGGCGAACTCAAAAAGAAAAGCAACTGAGAAACAACAAGATGAAAAGAATTTGCGTAATTGAATGTGAAAGTTTTTCACTGGAGCTTTTTCTAACGAGAATAAATTCAAATATGCAGTCCAGACTTTATGAAATTAATTATAGTGATGTAATTACCTCATTATCATAAGAAACATATGAAGTGAATCTAGCTGTCACTCTTAATTTTATTACAAAATAATAGACATCAAAAACCTTTCTCTGGTAGGAGGAATCGGATCTCAGTAGCTTCCATCTTGAATTGCGACTTACGTAGGATTTTATCGCGAACCAACTTGGTTTGGACACAAATCAACCCGGGGTATGAAACATAACGAAAAGATCTCTTGGTTCAGTAGGGGATCAAGAAGGAATAATCCTCATGTATCCTGCGTTGTTTCTACCCCTCTTTCGTCCCATGAAAAAACTGCCCATAAGCAATGCGAGTATACTACGTCGAACTGGGGGTGTAATACATGTTGAAAAGGTAATTGGTTCACTAGAGGATCAAAAACAGCAGCGTGCGAAATATTCCTTCGTGTCCTGTTTTGTTTCTACGCCTCTATCGTCGTTTGTACCCAAACTTAGTTGATTCACGATGAAAAACAAAATTGACGTTGGACCAAATTTACGATGAAATTCTACGTTGGTTCCAATTCACGATGAAAAGTACGTTGGTCCGAATTTACGATGAAACTCTACGTTGGTCCCAATATACTATGAAAAGTTACGTTGGTCTGAATTTATGATAAAATTCAACATTGGTCCCAATTCACTATGAAAAGTTACGTTGGTCCAAATATACGATGAAATTCTACGTTGGTTCCAATTCACGATGAAAAATATGTTGGTCTGAATTGACGATGACATTACTATGTACCATGAAAAGTGACTATGGTCCGAATTTACGATAAACTGCTACGATCGTCCCAATATACTATGAAAACTTACGTTGGTCGGAAATTATGATGAAATGCAACGTTGGTCCCATTACACGATGGTCCGAATTTACGATGAACTTATACGTTGGTCCCAATATACTATGAAAAGTTACGATAGACCGAATTTACGATTGAATGCATCGTTGGTCCCAATTCACGATGAAAAATGACGTTGGTACAAATTTACTATGAACTTCTACGTTGGTCCCAATATACAATGAAAAGTTACGATAGTCCGAATTTACGATGAAATGCAACGTTGGTCCCAATTCACGATAAAAAGTGACGTTGGTACAAATTTACTATGAACTTCTACGCTGGTACCAAAAAAATATGAAAATTTACGATAGTTCGAGTTTACGATAAAATGCAACGTTGGTTCTGATTCACGATGAAAAGTATGTTGGACCGAATTTCCGATGAACTTCTACGTTGGTCCCAATATACTATGAAAAGTTACGATAGTCCGAATTTACGATGAAATGCAACGTTGGTTCCAATTCACGATGAAAAGTATGTTGGTCCGAATTTCCGATGAAATGCGTTGGTCCCAATATACTATGAAAAGTTACGTTGGTCCGAATTTCCGATGAAATGCATTGGTCCCAATATACTATGAAAAGTTACGTTGGTCCGAATTTCCGATGAACTGCTACGATCGTCCCTATATACTTTGAAAACTTACGTTGGTCGGAATTTATGATGAAATGCAACGTTGGTCCAAATACACGATGAAAACTGACGTTGGTCCAAATTTACGATGAAATTCTACGTTGGTTCCAATTCACGATGAAAAATACGTTGGTCCGAATTCACGATGAAATTCTACGTTGGTCCCAATTCACAATAAAATGCCACGTTGGCATCAATTCACGATTGAAAGTTACGTGGTTCCGAATTTTCGATGAAATGCTACGTTGGTCCCAATATACTGTGAAAAGTTACGATGTTCCGAATTTAGGACCAATAGTTACGTTCGTCCTCATATACTATGAAAAGTGACGTTGATCCGAATTTACTATGAACTTCTACGTTGGTCCCAATTCACGATGAAAAGTGACGTTGGTCCAAATTTACGATGAGATTTTACGTTGGTTCCAATTCACGATGAAAAGTACGTTTGGTCCGAATTTCCGATGAAATGCGTTGGTCCCAATATACTATGAAAAGTTACGTTAGTCCAAATTTCTGATGAACTGCTACGATCGTCCCAATATACTATAAAAACTTACGTTGGTCGGGATTTATGATGAAATGCAACGTTGGTCCAAATACACGATGAAAACTGACGTTGGTCCAAAATTACGATGAAATTCTACGTTGGTCCCAATTCACAATAAAATGCTACGTTGGCATCAATTCACGATTTAAAGTTACGTGGTTACGAATTTTAGATGAAATGCTACGTTGGTCCCAATATACTGTGGAAAGTTTCGATGGTCCGAATTTACGACGAACTGTTACGTTCGTCCCAATATACTATGAAAAATTACGTTGGTCCAAATTTATGATGAAATGCAACGTTGGTCCCAATTCACGATGAAAAGTCACGTTGGTCCAAATTTACGATGAAATTCCACGTTGGTTCCAATTCACGATGAGAAAGACGTTGGTCCGAATTCACGATGAAATTCTACGTTGGTCCCAATTCACAATAAAATGCTACGTTGGCATCAATTCACAATTGAAAGTTACGTGGTTCCGAATTTTCGATGAAATGCTACGCTGGTCCCAATACACTGTGAAAAATTACGATGGTCCGAATTTAGGACCAACAGTTACGTTCGTCCCCATATACTATGAAAAATTACGTTGGTCCCAATACACGATGAAAAGTGACGTTGATCCGAATTTACTATGAACTTATACGTTGGTCCCAATATACTATGAACTTCTACGTTGGTCCCAATATACTATGAAAAGTTACGATAGTCCGAATTTACGATGAAATGCAGCGTTGGTCCCAATTCACGATGAAAAGTGACGTTGGTCCAAATTTACGATGAGATTCTACGTTGGTTCCAATTCACGATGAAAAGTACGTTGGTCCGAATTTCCGATGAAATGCGTTGGTCCCAATATACTATGAAAAGTTACGTTAGTCCGAATTTCCGATGAACTGCCACGATCGTCCCAATATACTATAAAAAATTACGTTGTTCGGAATTTATGATGAAATGCAACGTTGGTCCAAATACACGATGAAAACTGACGTTGGTCCCAATTCACAATAAAATGCTACATTGGCATCAATTCACGATTAAAAGTTACGTGTTTCCGAATTTTCGATGAAATGCTATGTTGGTCCCAATATACTTTGAAAAGTTACGATGGTCCGAATTTACGACGAACTGTTACGTTCGTCCCAATATACCATGAAAAATTACGTTGGTCTGAATTTATGATGAAATGCAACGCTGGTCCCAATTCACGATGAAAAGTGACGTTGGTCCAAGTTTACGATGAAATTCCACGTTGGTTCCAATTCACGATGAAAAATACGTTGGTCCGAATTCACGATGAAATTCTACGTTGGTCCCAATTCACAATAAAATGCTACGTTGGCATCAATTCACGATTGAAAGTTACGTGGTTCCGAATTTTCGATGAAATGCTACGTTGGTCCCAATATAATGTGATAAGTTACGATGGTCCGAATTTACGACGAACTGTTACGTTCGCCCCAACACACTAGGAAAAATTACGCTGGTCCGAATTTATGATGAAATGCAACGTTGGTCCCAATTCACTCTAAGAAGTGACCTTGGTCCGAATTTATGATGAAATTTTACGTTGGTTCCAATTCACGATGAAAAGTTCGTTGGTCCGAATTTACGATGAAATTCTACGTTAGTCCCAATTCACGATGAAATGCTACGTTGACCCAATTCACGATGGGAAGTAACGTGGCTCCGAATTTGCGATGAAATGCTACATTGGTCCCAATATACTATGAAAAGTTACGTTGGTCCGAATTCATGATGAAATGCAAAGTTGGTCCAAATTTACGGTGTAATGCTACGTTGGTCACAATTCACGATAAAAAGTTTCGTTGTTCCGAATTGAATAAATTGTGACCAGCTTAGTTTAGCAACCGATCTCAGCTGAAATATCTCATTCATCGTTATGAAACGGGGTAAACAATTGGTACCAAATTGGACGCCACCAACTTTTACACTATTTAAACTATAAAATATTCTAGACTTCGCCATAATATTCCGCAATGAGAACGGCTCCCAAAAAAATGTGATGAGAATGCTTAATTTAACGTCTTTTTCGGTTTTGCGGCGTAAAAATACTATTTGCATTACACTTTTTTTTAGTTTAATAACGTTAAACAGAAAAGTTTGATTACGAAAAGTTAAACAGAAATGAAATAAATATTTCACCAGTCCATCGCAAAGTCAACTCGAGACTCAGTATTTCCATTAATTATGTATTTAACCCGAAATTAACCTACCTGTATAAACAGACTTGTCTGAATTATAAATTAAATACAACTTATTAATTCCCCTCGAGTAATTAAATTTTTGGACGCTGAGAAAAATTCTGTGACGGGTAATTACGTTGTGAACACTGATAATTTTCATATCAGTTCATCTAACATGAAATTTTGACAAGGGACATGTGAGAAGGCGACGTTAATATCATAGAAGCCGGGTGGGCCCGTTTCATTATTATACACTGTATACGAGGTATATGAGCCATCATCAGAATTTGAACAATTTAAATATATTCGCGAGAAAGCTTTACTTATTTTTTGGCAATTTAATATTACCTGGAATAATTTTATAAAAAAAGAGGAGCTGAAATAGATGACATTAACAATTATTAACAACATTCGCATCATCAGGAGTATAAATAATTACAGAAATTGATATGAAAAAACCAGTAACCAGAATACCTTATTTTTATATACAGGGTGGTCCCTAAGTAAAAGTCCAAACTAAAATGAAAAAGTCAGAGATATGTTTTATTGTCATACAAATTTTACAACAATTTTATGGACGAAGCGATACAATTTAAGATAAATGGAAGATGCTATCAGACGCAACTTGCTTTAATAAAATATTGATAATAAAAAAGCTGAGATGTAAGAAATGTTTTTTCGCAGTGGATTGAAAGATTTTAGATATAAGATCGTAAAAATTTCAAGATAGTGGTTTTGATATTCGTGTCGATATATTTTTAAATTAAAGAAAATAAAATAGAAACATTAAAAAAGAATTAGTTTATTTAAAATAAGAAAATTCGTGAATACACAAGAGTATAGGTAGCTTATATTTGACAAGTATCTATAGTAGATATTGTAGGTTTTTATTTTGAGAAAAAGTATAAGATACGTCTGAGAATTCGATAAAATGCAAATATCTATGTTTTAATATTATTCAAAACAGCTTGTTACTCTTGAAAATCGGTTTTAAAAATTAAGTAAACCAGCTGTATTATTGAAAATATAACACGAATTAAGATTATTAGTTATTAAAAATTAAAACATTTTTACAAAAATCAAGATATTTTTCTGATTCTATTTTGCTAAACTTTTATATGAATAAAATGAACTAATTTTTAAAGACCCTGTTTGTTAATAAACAGAATGGAAGCAGACACATTTTAATTGTCATTTAATATTTCCCATAGGAGCCTCTATACGAGGTAGGAGTATATACAGTTTATCATGACTAACCTCATATATAAGAACAATTTGTCATAGCTAGGAATATATAGGGCCGACTTTTCAGAATTTTGAGTATTTTGGTATAAAAAAAACATTAAAAATATGCAAAAATGGATTATAAGTAAGCAATATATCAATTTTGTATATTAGGAAACAATGGAAGCATACACATACGAATTGTCATTTAATATTTCCTAGAGGAGCCCCAATACGAGGTAGAAATATCTGGTATCTCACGAATAAGAAGTACAAGAAAAAAAGTTAAATGTAATTTTCATATTTAATAAGTTTGAATAATATTTATTCATTAAAGGTCCGGAGTGTGCGTGGCTTGGGCAAGCCGGAGTACCCGTTTTTGGGCGTATTGTCAACCCTCTGGGAAAATTATAAATATTGGTCCTACAGTTCCAGGAGTTGGGAATTTTCTTTAGGAAATTTCCTCTTTTTGAATCTTGTTTCAAATTTGAAAAACCGAACCCCCTTTTTTCAGTTGTTTACTAGACTAACTGATCAAATCCAACGTCAAGTAGGATGGAAATCGGCAGATGAAGCGACTGGTTATGTTGAAGAAAGCCTTAGCAATAAGAAAAATGTTCAAAATATTATTGAAAGTGCCATTCAACCTCATTGACTTCTGGGAATGTTAACAGTATTGATTTAAATACCATTATATCCGATTCCGATTTGAAAGAAATCGACATCTCAAACAATACTAACTGTACTATTAAATAATGTTTTAATAAAGATTTGCATTATTTGTTAATAATATTTCATATGACGCTACAAGTTACTTCTGTTTGATCAATAATCAAAAAATGGTCATTTAGACTTCACGTTCCTCGAGCTGTTGATGTTGCCATGGTAACTTAAAAAAAACGCGCATTTCTGGAAGTTTGATTCAAACACATGACTTAAATCGGTGAAATAAATCCTTTCCATAAAGCACTGGCTTCATTCATGATCAAATAATTATAAAAACATTCAATACAACACTGAAGAAATATATTTTTGAGTTTTTTTTTAAATAATGTTATTGAAAAACAAATATTTAATCCTAGAAATTACTCAAATAGCCCATTTTAATTTTTTTCTGTACAACAATGTACAAATAAGACACCCGCTATATACCCCATAGCGATATCAATTTACACCAAGTAAAAAAATACCGTCTTTGTAAATTCATTTCGCCATATACAAGTGAGGTGGATCGTCCCAGACGAAATGTTGAATGGAACGGCCCTTTTGGGCCGTTGCGAGATTCTCCAACCAACTCATTGTGCAAATCTCTCATGAAATTCGCCGACAAAAACTAATAAGAGATCTTACAAAGGATCCGATTTGAAAGGGTTTGACCCTTTGCCGCGGCAATGTTTGACCCTTTTGTAGGCATTCAACCGAAATCCGATATGTTGCTCTCTCAAGAACTTTTCAATTAATTTCTAAACCGCCGATATACAAAATATAAGTGGCCGTTTACGATTTAAAAAATTCAGTACAGTTCAACGTAAATTAATATGTAAGCTGTTTATTTTCCCGTTCGATAAAAGAAAATGTGTATAGAATTTATTGATTGATTTTATTGCTAGAAGTTGAGAAAAAAACGAGATTTTTTGGAAGTTAATTTTCCAAATCGGTGGATTGGATGTAGATGATTCATAAAGTGGCTTTCACGTTCTTCAGGCATTAATCCTTTAGATTTTTTTCTTTGGGACTAACGTGTTTACGTTAGACGACCAACTTTCTTGCAGTTCTATCCTGTCCTGGAGGAAATATGAAGCTGCGCTGCGCAACAAAATATTGCAGTCAGTTCGTTTCAAGAAAAATTAAATTAAAACTTTTATGGTGAAATATTTTGCTCTTCTACACCATCACATTCCGCTGAATCATATACCATACAAAGTAACTGTACATATCTACTGAATTACTCATCATATTAGTTATTTCATTCGCAACATAATTCATCTGAATCTTAAATTCCCAAAGGGAAATATATTTGCATTATTTCACAGATGTTATCAGAACATTTCTGCATATTCACAAAAGTCAACTTTGTCAATGTCTCAAATCGTGTTCCATCAAAGGATTATTTAAATTGATGCATTATATCCTTTGATAGACAATGACAAGTTTACAAAATTACATCAACATGAGATTACGTTTCGATAATATCTCAATTAAATATGAACCAGTTTATCAACTTGTAATGTGTCACTATAACGTAAATTGTTTATGATGGTTTGTTAGTCCAGTACAATTACTGAATTTGAATTTAAGAAAAAGCAAGAGCTTAATATCGACAGTTTTCAGTATTATTAGGGAAGAAATTGTACAAGAGCTGTGAAAGGATAAAATAATTCAAAATTCATATCAAAACTGTCAGCAACAAGGAAAAAAGCGAGAGAAATGACTGAGAGGATCTGGACAGTCCAAAAATCGAAGCCAAAAAGTAAAGAACAATAAGATCAGTAAGTCGAAGAAAAATAAACTCTCATGGGAAGCTGTGAAATATCAGATGAATATGGAAGTGTCGATACGATTTCAATAAATAATGCTGATGGCATATCTGCCCTCCTTATCCAAACCGCGGTATCTGCAGAGAATTCGAAATGGAGTAAGATCAGTTTTTGTTCAGATGTCTGACCGTTGCAAACTATTCAGAATTTTATTTTGATTCATGCTTTGGACATGTAATTGAGGTCACAGAATTCATATTGACCCATTATATTGGTGAAAAATGTCTTATCTACTCTAGAAATGCTGGATAATGCGTTCTTCTCAAGTATTGAATTTTAGTGAATTTCCTCGTGCTTAGGGAGAATGCCTTACTGCATTTTTGCTAAGTATTCATTGATTCATAATATCTTTCTTATTATGGTGATCGACTAAGTAAAAACCGAAATTAAATAAAAAATGTTTTTTTAACAAACGCTTTTATTATCAGATAAAGTAACATATTATTCATCTTGAAATCAAAAGTAATTTGTGATTTTTATTCTAGTTCACTCTATTTATCAGGGGGCACGAGCATATTTAATCATAATTCTCTTCTATTTTGTGGCAAAACTTGTTCAAGATTTTTCAGTATACTGTCTTGTTTTTCTATGGAAAATCCACAAGGCTGATTCAAATGATCAGGAAGTTTTAAACCATTTTTGTGGGCTTCGCAGTCAAAAAATCGAGGCAGTTGAAGGTTCCATTGTGACGTGAGACGTTTTAAAAAGTAAGTTATAACTTCCACGAGTCGCAGTTACTTGAACAATATTTTTCAAATATGTGCGGTTTAGTTGTTTTAATTTTTTTTGAGAAGAATGATTTTCCCACTTGAAGAAATCACTGTGCTTCACTGTCTGTCAACTTTTCAACTGTTTGTAGATTGTACTGCTTGAACAAAATCTGTGAAGTCATAGGTTTTTCTCTGTTTTTTGAAGATAATTCCACTTGATGGTGGAAACTATTTGCCGACATGGATGTATGGCCGGGTTCAAAGTAATTTATATTAATTCCAGCAGATTTGACAATATAAACTAAGAAGCTGTAAAAACACCAGTTTTTATTTTGGCTGGAACAGTTGTCCAGTCATATGGTCAGAGACTTTGAGTCTCGCTGTCTCTTAAAAAACGCATAGAATGTGCTAACAACATCTTCTTGATTCCTTTCACTGACACCCTCAGGTCAAAGAACCGCAAACGGAGTTGTTTTAGATTTTTTTCTAATCGGCACAAAACTTTCGTTGTACACTGTGAGGCGCTTGGTGAAAATTACTTTTTTAAAAGTATCATGATAATCTTCTCTAAATCGGCTGAAAAGTATCGGCTGTTTTCTTTTCTTTCGGTCATTTTCCTATACAGTTCACGACTTTCTGATGCTAACTCGATATGATTTTTCCAATCAAGGCATGTGGTATGATCGTGGAGATCAAAATACTCACACTCTTCATTTCCAAGTTTCGCAAAAGATATATTTTTTGTCTTTACTTGAACAATATAAACGTTATATGATACTCTCATCGTTGGATTCTTTTCTAGAAAATCTTGGTGTATGAAATTTATCGTTACGTCACTAGGCAAGTATCGGATGAAAGGATTCTATGTGGTCGTCAATCTCGTAATTTGAAGGACGGTTTTCCTCTCTTTTATCTTCCATTGGAGTTATAGATCCTCTTGGTATCTTTGAGAGCACCTCATAAACAAAACGATCGCTGGTAGCAAAAAAAAAACTTTTGCACACATGCTTGATCTCCCCAGTATGGGTTTTCAATGTGTATTTAAAAGTAAACTGTTTAGTTCCAACATCATTATCTTTCAAACGCCGAACGCATTTAGCCGTTCACACGAGTTCAAGACAAATGCTCTTCTTTGGATATAAGACAAATTCCAGAACTGACCTTTTATCTTTTTTCTCCAGAAAATTGCGATATACATTTATTTTTGCAAATATTTTTGCATGGCGGGAGAACATGTTTATTTCTATTAGATTCGTGTCTCTGTTTTTTTCTCTGAGAGGGTTTTACTTGAATTTTTCTTCTCTTGCGTATTTCTCCAGATTTTGTTTATTGAACTTCATTATTTTGAACTTCATGATTTTGAACTGTGTAAATATATCGATGACTCAATGGGTGTATCAACTTCCTAAAGATTTAATCACGAAATATATAAGAAAGAAATATTAATAAACGATCAAGTTTTAAATTAGTCACCTTATCTGAAGATGATTATTTGTCAGAATTTGGTTTATATTCATCTTCTGAAGAGTCTGAAGAGGCATGAAAATCATCGTCAGCAGCTTTCTTAAATTTATAATACTTAATCACATTTTTTTTAATAAATAACTTTTGCAATGTCAGAATATTCTGAAATAATGAATCCATTATCGGAATATTCCTTTCTACCATTACAAAAACTTTGCGAACAGGAAGATTGTGGCAACATAATCTCAACAAGTGGCTGCAATCAAACCAAAGAATGTAATATTTGTATTTTATCAGATTGTCTTTCCGAAATACAATATTGATCTTCTTTCACTGGATACTCACCTCAGGCAACTGAACATTCAGTGGAAGCAGTTCATGATAATCAGTTTGCTGAAACGAACAATTAAATATTGTCTCTTGGTTCGCCTTGGTTGAGATACACGCCATCTTCTGTAATTATTGGCACCACATCAATAATATTTTTGGGTAAACACACCATTTTTCCATCAGTCATGTTATTATCATGATTGTAATTGCATGATAAAACCGTAGAACAATCACAATCATTATTATTATTGAGATATGCACCATTTTCATCGATCAGAGATCAATTTCTGGTAAACAGACCATTTGATCAGTTATGCCGTTATTATTATTGGTCTCATCCGGGATTATCTCATTATTTTCATCAGGTAAACACACCATTTCTTGATCACTGACATTATCATTTGAATGTTTTATTGAAGCAATTTCGCGGCATTTTTACTAAGCCAATAAGGTATATAATCATATTTTGACTACATGTATGTAAATAGTTGATGGTTTGCAAACTGCCTCAGGAAAATGGTCACTGCATTAGGTTCGATATAATGGGAAAAAATAACCTGATAGTAGTCGAGTTTTTCCAGGTGTGCTTGAGAATCGTGTTGATCGCTCCTGGATTAGTAGCTGTTGAATCGATAAAACTGGATTTTTAAACTCTGTTGTTAGTTAATCGTTGTCTGTGATTCCCGTTCTGTTGCTAATTGTCAGAACGGCATCCATCACTCACCTTGGGCCTTGGACTAGATGCGTACAGGATTTTGGGAAAAGAGCAGTTTTCTCCAGTATATACATTCGAGACCTGATAAATACGGGATAAAAATTCTTGTATTGTGTGACGCCAAAAAGTTCTATAAGAGCAAGAAGTAAATTTACGTCGGTCCACAACCTGAAGGGCCATGCATACTTTCAGATAGTTCTCTCGATGCTGTTCTACGGCTTTCCGAACACATTTTTGGATACAGATTTTTGCTGCTATTTGAGAAAATGTTATTCCTCTTTTTTTTTCGCAGTTTTGCCAATAAAACTGGAGTTAGCGCCATTTGAAACCTGAAACTCACCATTGTGACTGTCCGTTGTTTGAAAAAAAGGTGAGCGGTCGTCGGACCGCCGACAGAAGCTTGCTTCTTATGCACAATATAATGACCATTTTTCGTGAATTTTTCACCATTTTTCGAAAAATTTGACCATTTTTGACGAATGTTGACAAATATTGACCGTCTTTGACAATTATTGGCCATTTTTGACAATTTTTCAAAAATTTTAACATATTTGGCAATTATTGACCATTTTTTCAAAATTTTGACAATTTTTGACTATTTTTTCAAATTTCAATAATTATTGACCAATTTTGACAATAATTTATCATTTTAGACAGTTTCTCCAAAATTTTGACCATTTCAGACCATTTTTCTGAATTTTAACAATTATTGACCATTTTTGACAATTTTTGAGCATTTTCGACAGGTTCTGACAATTATTGACCATTTTTGACAATTATTGACCATTTTTCCGAATTTTTGACAATTTTTCAAAATATATGGCAATTATTAACCATTTTTTCAAAATTTTTGACAATTATTGACCATATTTAAATATTTTTGACAATTTTTGACCTTATTTAAAAATCTTTGACAATTATTGACCAGTTTTGACAATAATTGATCATTCTTGACAATTTTTCAAAAATTTTGACCATTTAAGACCATTTTTCCAAATTTTAACAATTATTGACCATTTTTGACAATTTTTCAAAAATTTCAACAATTAATGACAGTTTTTGACGAATTTTGACACTTATTGACCGTCTTTGACAATTATTGACCATTTTTGACAATTTTTCGAAAATTTTAACATATTTGGCAATTATTGACCATTTTCTAAAAATTTTGAGAATGTTTGACAATTTTTCAAACATTCAACAATTATTGATCTTTTGGACCATTTTTGACAATTTTTGACGAATTTTGATTGCTTTTGACAATTATTGACCATTTTTTACAATTTTTCAAAAATTTTGACCATTTTAGACCAGTTTTCCAAATTTTAACAATTATTGACCATTTTTGACAGGTTCTGACCATTATTGACCATTTTTCAAAAATTTTAACAATTTTTAATAATTATTGACCATTTTTACAGTTTTTTATAATTATTGACCATTTTTTCAAAATTTTGACAATTTTTGACCATCTTTGACAATTTTTGAAAATATTTGGAAATTATTGACCATTTTTTCAAAATTTTTACAATTTTTGACCATTTTTCAAAATTTTAACAATTATTGATCTTTTTGGACCATTTTTGACGAATTTTGATTGGTTTTGACAATTATTGACCGTCTTTGACAATTATTGACGATTTTTAACAATTTTTCACACCTATAGGCTTCAATTTAAATTTCATTGGATTAGTAGATTATTCAGAAATCTGGCGACACTGTTGCTTGACGAATCCTTATTCGCTTATCCGTAACATTACACGTTTCACGAGTTCACTAGCCTTTTCAGAAATATGGCAACACTGTTACGTGACGGACTTTTCGTAACGGTTACACGTTTTAGGAGTTCACTAGTCCTATGTCGTGCAATAAGAAGCAAGCTTCAAAAAACACGGTAAGAAGCGAGGAACGAAAACAACAGAGTTTACAAATCCAGCAAAAGTGGATAAAATGATGTAGGAAGGAATGCTTGAGGGTGAATCCAAAAATTGCGGTTACTCCCTTCACAAGAAAAGATTGAAACTGCCAAGTCTTTTCAATATGCAGCTGTGTCTAGTATCTGAGAATTATTCTAGATGCAGAACCATCCTGGAATTGACACCTGCTCCACAAAATGAACAGGTTCCGTGGAGTGTACAGTATATGTATACAACAGGTGATGAGACCTGTAGTTTGGTGACCAAAAACATACCAAATAAAGCTGAACTCAAAACTTCAGAGGCTGTCTATGTAAAAAGGCTGCGATAAATGGAAGCCCGACTCCGGCAATAGAAATCATACTTAATCTTCCTCCTCTGGCTTTGCACTTCAAGTTGGAAGCAAGAATGGCTGCTGGAAGGTATGAAGAAGAGTAGTGACAACATGCTACCCAAAATCAATGACAACCAGTCATACAACATGGTAACTTGCAGTAAGGATGAAGAGTTGGTGCGGTACACCGATAGATCCGGAGCTGACAGAGGAACAGGAGCTGTAGTTCATGGTGTTAAACTCAGGAGCAATGATTACACATCCTTGGGTATCTTGGGTATCTGTAGTCCATGTGAAAATTTATGCTGTTGACACCTATCTGGAAATGCGCCTAGATCAGAATCAGTTGATCCAAACCAAAGTTTTAGGTTTTCATTCATAAAAACATTCCCACTTTTTATAGAGAAAAAATAGAGGAAACCGTATCGAATAGAATATGTGCAAAATTTAGGCTTCTTTCTAGTTTACTTACTCAACACCTAGTATAATTAGACATATTTTACAGAAAATTTTTCTTTATGGACCTCTAGCAGTCAAGATAAAAACTTGAAACTAATTTCCATAGGTTTCTCTTACAATATTCGTTTTCCTTAAGTTATAAATTTGATAGTTTCTGATATACTGCCAAGAGATCGGTTTATTGGTCCACCAGGTACTGTAATAATCAATCAATGAAAGCTTTTGAATGTAAAATAAGGAATTGTTGCATATTCTAATTCCAAAATAAACAATTCTTCCTGTCACGTATTACATCTTGTCGCTTAATCAATTCGTCCCATCCTCAAGCTTCCGTCCATCTCAATAATTTTCCCCATTATTTTAGCCATTCTTTTTTTTTGTCGGCGACCTACAAATCGCCTATCTGCTGGCGAATGGTGACTAATCATATAAACGTATGGATTATCTGAAGCACACAAATTATACGTTAATAGTTGATCAAACAATATTCTTCCTTCAATCGAAATAGATAGACTGACCATGCAAATTAATTTAATCTCGTATATCACCATTAGTGTGAAATTTTGAGGACAAATCGGTTTTCCGCAATCTACTCTTTATAAACGAGAGCCATGCTAACATGAAATTTTCGCTATAATCGTCCATTAGACAAAGATCGTGATAATCTAAACTTTGGGAAGTAGCTTTAAATAATAATCCGTTTCATCGTCGGTACAACTGGACCACTGAATATACATATATATATATATAAATTATATATATATATATATATATATATTGTTAGTCTAGGGAATCATAATTTATATCTAAGTGTTGAGCCAATTTAAAACAAAATCAAGGAAATTGAAAACAATATTACACAGGGTGTACGAATACGTTTTAACTGCTCAATATTTCGAAAATTTTATAAAACAATTTGGTAAGTTTTTGAGGAAATCCAATACAACTCGCCCACATTTAGCCTATGTACCTGGTGTCTGATTGAGAGAGGTAATCTCAGAAACTATTTATCGTACAGTTTAGAGAAAAAAATTCTGTATTATAAACTCGCATACGAGAAACTGCTGGAAATTATTTTCAAGTTTCCTTCTCCACCGCTAGAGGGCGTAGCTCACAATAATATCGCAAACACATAATTTTTCTATTATAAATGTACCGTCAACTGGGGTGTAGTTGGACGAAATTTTGTGTTTTTTGAAAATACTGTTACCAATTTTAGGTCTAAAAATATGAGAAACTTAATGAAGCTGGGTCTACACCTTAATTATGCTTTTGGGCGAAGTTGGGATTGGCCTTTAACTCTTCTAAAACCAACTACGGATGTCCATATAGGGGGAGTTGGACACAAAAAACGTTTTTAAAGTTATAAAAATTGTCCAAATCTTTATTAAAAAACGTTATAAACAAATATTTTATTCTGTACAAAAAAATGTATCTGCCTCTTTAATATTAACAACAAAGTATTTATATAAACCTACAAGATAGAAAATTCTTTGACCACTCATAGCCAGGAACGTTGTTGTTGAAAATTTTGACGGTCTTTCCAGTCCGATCCAAGTAAGACTTCACAATCAGTCTAACATTCCATTTGGCTGCCATCATGATTCCTTTGCTTAATAATGTTTCTTCAGCCGCCGATAAGATAGTTTGACCGCCATATTTTTTGTCACATTTAATTAGTTTCAAATGATTGTAGATGGTAGTCTTAGACTCCATTAATGTGGAGCCCGACGGTTGACGAACTGTGTGGTTTGACTGACCTCGGAATATCCTGCCAAGGATATGTCGATGATATTGTCATAACAGTCAGGGGAAAATTCGAAAATCCCCTTTGTGACATTCTACAAAAGGGTCTGAACTATACAAATAGCTGGTGTAGGCAAGTGGGACTTAACATCAACCCCACCAAAACCATCTTAATAGCCTTCACTGAAAAAAGAAAGCTCAACCTCAAAACCATTAAACTTGATGGGAGCGAGGTTGAATGGAAAGAAGAAGTCAAGTATCTACATATGGTGGTGGAAAGTGTTGCGGAAAGAACAAGATACAGACTAAGTAGAGAGGGAATCATTAAAAAAAAACCACCACCTTACTTCTTAGAAATCAGAAAACCTGGGACATGCCACAAGATGGTATGATGGAAAAATATAACTTTTTAATGAAATTCGTTACGGAATTAAGCAACAAGAAGGAATGGGATCCAAATACCATTACCAGACTTGGAAAGAATTCCATTCAATGGTACAAAGACGGCTCAAAAGCAATAGAATGAACTGGGATAGGAGTGGACGGGCCAGAAACCAAACACTCTGAAAGCTTGGGAAAAACCCCGAGTATTTTTCAAGCGGAAATTCACGCCATAAGAAAGTGTGCCCAGTTCAATATTGATAAAGGATATTGAAGGCAAAGGATTTTCATAATGTCGGATAGTCAAGCAGCCATTAAAGCACTGAGCTCTTGTGTTATCAGTTCCAAAATGGTGTGTTGGGATGTCGTGGCCGGGAACGAGAGGGAAAATGGACGACTTTTTATAATGAAAATAAGTTTCAGTTTCAACTGTGTATTGTTGCCAAATTCCATTTCGGACATTTGGACAGTTTTCGAGATATTTTGTTGTCAAAACGTCGTGGGACAACTTGCATAATTGTTTGTTAACGGTACAATGGAGAAAATAGTATGTGAATGATCATTCTGATTAGGCTACATTAGAAAAAAGGAGAATTGACAAGTCGAATGCTGCCAACTTCAGTCTAGGCACCGCCCCATACCATAATTTAAAATTCTTATTTTAAGGATAATATGAACACCACCTAATTTTATATTCAATTTTTGCATGTTTATTGATAAAATTCCAATTATATGTTCGCTATTTGAAATTTTACAATTTGTTATATATCTTGCTTGGTCTATTATATCTCGGATGAGATCGGACTAGTGAAGCACGATCATTGCCATCAAAATTAATTACTTGCAATCGAATGGCTAGATGTGAAGTCAACAGCTGGCTGGTTTTGGTCCATTCTCTTTGTCTAAGTATGTAAATACAGTTTGTTAAACATTCCCGCTCAAACTTATTCCCGAGATAATGGCTTTCGTTTAGTTAAGTCAATAGAATGGTCTATTTCTAATATAAATTGAAATTTTACGAGTCGATTCTTCTCTATATATATGTTTAATAAGGACCTGTTCCACTACTCAACAGTTGTATTATCTTTGGAATAGAATCTTTTAATTCGAAAAGGTTCATTATTTTTAATTGAAAATAGTATTTTTTGCACGACGGAACTGTTGTCCACTGCTAGTTTCCAGTAGGAGAAACCGGAGTAAGTCAGATTACTCAAATTTTCTTAGTGATTCGAAATAACCTTGGTGATTGGCTTTATCGCTATTAATTGCGGAAATAAGGGGTTTTTCTAATATTTTCATGAACAATATGAATTTTGTTCATAGAAGGTTGGTTCTCGAAACGATGTTATTAACATCATCTGATGCGCATGCGTGACTTGAATAATGTACCAAGTAGGTTCTAAACAAATGTGTGCTGGAACAGTTCTGAAAAGTGATATTAGCTGAATATTTTGATGAAGGAAGAAAAGAAGATCAATCGATCTTCAAACTGTCTTGAAATGCTATTTACACATTCCTTGCGAACTCTACAATGTTCAACAAATTCAGTGTCATTATATTGCTGTATCGTTTTTTCAATATAGTTCTCATTTTCTGGGCGCTATCGATATTGTACTAATTCCTCTCCAAATTCTAGAACTTATTTCTTCGTTGACCCCTCTGTGTCTTAAACTGTTCCATACTGTCTTCCTCGAAATACTGTCAAAAGCGTTTTCTAAATCTATGACATATTACTATCATGATACTTTTCAATCATTTGTCTTATGACAATATATGGTCTTGTACTCCTTCTCCTCTTCTAAATCCGCTTTGTGAGTCTTCTAGCTGATGTTCTATTATTGTTTTTAATTTACAGTCTAACAATTTTTCGTACACCTTAGACACAATGCTTAATAATGTAATACATCTATAATTGTTACAGTGGCAGTATTATTCCTAGTTCCCAATCTTTGGGAATTTGGTGTTCTTTTGAGGCTTTATTGAATAAAATTACTAATACTTCAAAGCCTTTGGGTTCCAAGATGTGAAGCATTTCTGATCTTATTTGGTTATGACCTGCAGCTTTACCTATTTTCAGTATTTTTATTGCTGCTCTTACATCTTCTATTTCAAACTGTACGTAAGTTCGCAGTGCTCTTGTTCTGCTTCTGCCATTTCTGTTCTTCTACTTTATTCGTTTGTTCCACAGTCAGTATTTTTTTGTCTCGGTTAATAATTTACCATCTTTAGATAGAAGAAATGTATATTTCTGTTGTCCTCCTTTCCTGATTGTTTTAAGTATTTTGTAAAAAAGCTTTTGGTTGTCATGTCTGTCTGGTTTCATTTTTTCCCCAAATTTTTCCCAGGATGTTTGTTTTGCTTCCTTAACCATCTCTCTTACCTTTGTTCGTTGTACCTTGTACTATTAATAATAAATTAGTGTTATTGTTTAGCCAAGATTAAAATGCCCCTCAAAAAAATGATATTTAATACCGGCACTGTGAAAGAGACATAAAAAGAACTAAAGTGACCAAAAAAAAGTATTTGGAATTGCCATAAACTAAGTTATTATTTATGCGGTCCACTGTATCGTTAAAATTATTTACAAAATTATTATTCCCGTCACTGGCGCTGTGACTGTGTGTTGTGTTTAGATAAGTAGAGCAGTATTTTATTCAAACTAGTTTTGTTAGTAGCATAACCAAAAATCAAAGTTATTAAAGAGTAAAAGAAGAAGAGTCATTTTATACGAAAACGCATGCGCAAAATTAAAAGTTTTCTTTTTATTTTGGAACCAAGAGAACGAGTAACGATCTCGTTTTGAACAAGTTACTAGTCTTGCGAGAACACCAAAAAATTATGATTTGCTCTGAACTCTGCTGTGCTGGAACGCTTATTTTATACTGCGCAGACTCAATATGTCCATAACAGTTAGGAACTTGCTTCGGGAACAAACCTAGTTTATATTAGTATATTGTTTCAATATCCCGTATCAATATCATCAAACCCCTACTTGAGATACGTCGTTGGAAACCCTGTAAAAAATGCGCTTTCCAACGATATTACTAACAATTATACAATATGTAACAATAAAGCAAATAATTATTAATAGTGAAACCATAATTCGCATTGAAAAACTTGAAATAAGGTACAAAAATAGGATCCCCATTTGAGTGTTAAATGTACTGATTACTGGCATTTTCAACAAAAACTTTCTTTGCTTTGGAGTTTCTGAAGAACAAACTTTGTTTTTCGTTTCTGTAGTAAAATTTTTGGTTTATTTGAGACCTACCAAAACATCATTTTCATAAATGATTGGTTAATCATTTTTTAAGTTTAGTTGTGATTTAACTACATTGGTCATAACGGTTTACAGTATACAGTATACCTAAATGTGTGGAGATGATTTTAATATTTGGCTTCCAGAACGAAAATTATTTACAGATCCTGAAAAACATGTGAGTCACGTGTATATTCGTGATTAAGACGCAAAATTTAGAGAAACGGGTAATGTGGTGAATTAAAAGAGGAATGCACCAAGAATACTTGACAAAACAACTCGAATTGAGTCCTTGAACAATTTGGAATAGATGATCTTACTGTATCATCTCGTAAAGTTTTAATGAATTGGGCGATGACGATCCATACCGACGAATTCAGTTTTGTGAAATTATGACTGAAATAATTAATAAAGAAATTAGACTTTGAAAAAAATATTCCTTTTGGTGATAATTTTAATGGTAATTTCAATAAACTTAACTGTTGTTATTTGAGTGATAAGTCCACATATATTTAGAGAAAATCACACTCATTATCTTGATGGACTAAGTGTTTGAACAGAGATATTAGTAGATATTATTATGATTGTTTATAACAGGAAATTTACACAGTGAAATGTACCTGGATAAGCCGGAGAACATTATAGATTCCCTAATTCTTCATGAATTTCATTATTGGAGAACCAGCAGGACGAAGATGACAATTGTAACATTAATTTCGTTCACTTTACTTTTCTCTATTTAATTAATAATAAATTATTGATAATAAATTATCGCATGGGCGGGGAATAGACAGTCCTTTCTCATATCCAACACCGAGAAATGTTTCGAGGCTGAATGTTTTTACCGTCGACAAGAGTCGAAATCAACGTTTTCACACGGGCCGAACGAGTTCCGTCTGTCGTGAAAATATCCACTGCTATTTGTTATTCCCACTCCGACCTCGTTCTTATCTCTTTTTCTACCAATTATTAATTGAATGTGAATTAGGAATTCACTATTGAAATGTAAATTCCTTTCCTGGTCAAAGCGTCTGAGCTTGACATGAACACGAGACGTAAGTCTGTTCTCTTTAATATGATATCATGTATTTAAACCGTGGCAAAGAGGTTTCATTCTCCTTTCCTGTGAACATGTGCTATTAAAGCAAAATTTCTCTGTATCTTATCATATCTTTAAAAAGTGCATTCATGTGAATGGTAAGTTATTTCGCTTAAATTTGTGTTAACTATTCTTTCTTAGCAGTTTTCCACTTTTCCTATTATGTAGCAGTGTCGTTCCAGTGCCAGGAGTATATATCGATATGATTTTGTTTTTTTTCTTTCATATTTCATTCATATTTTCTTTGAATATATTTCAAACTTTTTTAAAATATATACATATTTAAAATATGTCTGTATTTACCGATATAGAATCAATTATCCGATTTTATTGTTTTTTTATTTGCTTTCTTTTATTATTTCTTTTATCTAAAATACAGGATGTATGAACCACGTTGTTAAATGATTTCTTTAACATTGTAATATCAAATTCATACTTCAGACATCCTGGATTTTGTTAAATGGGGTAAATTTGTTCCTGATACTATTATTGTTCCTTAGCATTTTACCTGGGATAGGAATTTTACCTGAGACAGGAATTTTACCTGGGACACTCTACCTGGGACATGAACGTTACCTGGGACAAGAACGTTACCTGGGACAAGAACTTTACTTGAAACCGGAACTTCACCTGGAACTTCAACAAGGACTCCATCTGTCAAGGACTTTATCTGGAACCAGGACTCTATCACTCCAGGAAAGTAACAACTATATATTTCATCGCTTCTTCAACTCTTCAACATAGAACAACCCAATGAAAACCTAGTCATTTTTTTTCCTGTTTATTGTTTTTTTTAAAGAGGAGTCAATATACAACTTGTAAATTTAATAATGTTGTTCATAAAGTTTATTTTCCCTTCCAATATTCCAGGATTTGTCGCTATAATGCTGCTGTGAGTAACAAATAAACTAGTATTACTCAGGGTGGCGCCCACTTACCTTTCATAATTTTTCTTTTATTAATTTCAGTATCTTGATTAATAATTAACTTCCTTCAATACCCTAATTAAAATAAATTTCAAGTAGGATTACCCAAGAACCGGTAAGACTACTCTCTGAATTTTTACCAGTTTGGTCTAAGAATCTACACCTGAGGTGCTCTCTAATCTGAGTAGCCGTTGCACAATCTAGCTCTAAATGCAAATTTGTTGTACTTCCAGCAAGACGGAGTACCTCCCCATTATACAGTATCAGTTAGGGACTGGTTGGCAATTGTTATTATGTCGAAACCAAAACAGACATAAACATTCGAAGAACGACTCCAAATAGCAACCAATATTTAGTTTCTTCAATTTCATAATTGACAAAGTTATACATGGTTTAAAAATTAATTTTCCTAGCTAGATTCCTTAGTTAAAGTGTAACACCTACACCCATGGAATCGAAGCGACTAAATAAGTAATTGAAGACTCCCATGGCTATTAAAACACGAGTTATTGGAGTTCAAAGTCAAAAGTCCTTATATCAAAAAATAAACATGATTTTCGACCCCAAAAAACGTACCAATCAATGAAAATGAAAATAGTCCAAATTTGTATAATACATATGATAATGACAAGACAATGCTAAGACAGAACAACGTTTGCTGCTTCCTCTAGTGTAGGTACATAAGTATGATATTATGTGTAATTAGTCTGTCCACGAGTACAATTTGTGATGAGAATTATAGTATATATATTGTTATACTCTTCATAAAGTCAATGTGAAGATATTTTGAATCTCATTGGTGGCAAACGCCGCCCAATGGCGTGCATATTTCTTTTATAAATTATTGGATTTCCGCGAAAGATCATCACGAACTATTGTTTCTAATGATATCCCAAATGCCATACCGATTAATTACTAATAAATTGTATTTATAAAACCTACTGGTCCTTCAGCGAATTGTAATAAAAAAAAACCATGCATTTTTCTTCAAGTTTTATGTAATTTATGAAAAAATGCAGTTTGTACATTGACTAAGCATTGGAATATCTTCTAGTATGATAATACATAACAGAGATTAGATATCTACAAATAGCTTACTTTCAGATTTAACCAGTGGACAGTATAATACGACGCCAACGGCTTCTCTGGAACTCAAGTACGCAGATTCTGGAAAGAGTAAGACAAATTTCAATGACAGATGAAACAGTAATTATTGTTTCTTACATTAACGGGAGAGTGGTATAGTAGACATTTCCAGGGAAGTATTGATTTTCACATGTAATATGTACACAAGCGTAGGGATGTGAGATTAATGGAAAAGAATCGATTAAATAAAAATCGATTTTTCTTTATTCTAAATTATTCGATTTGTCAAAAATCGATTTTAATAAAAAATAAATCGATTTCTCCGAAAAAAAGTACATGCTTTTCATATTCCCATAATAAACCTATGAGATTCATTCATTAACAATTTATCAGATTAAAAATCAAATAAAATTATATGAAAATTGTCAAAAATTTTGAAATATGTTTAAAAATGGTCAATTATTGTCAAAAACTGTTAAAAATGGACACTTTTTATCAAAAGCTGTCGAAAATGGTCAAAAATTGTCAATAATGGTCAAAAATTGTCAAAAATAAAAAATAAAAATTGAAATAGGGTCAAAAATTGTCAAAAATGGTAAATAATTGTCAAAATCTATTAAAATTTTTTTTTAAATTGTCAAAAATGGCTAATAATTGTCAAAAACTGTCAAAAATTAACAATTATTGTTAAAAAGTGTCAAAATTTTGAAAAATAGTTGATAACTGTCAAAAATTGCCAGTTTTTGAAAAATTATCCATAATTGTCAACAATTGTCAATATTTATCAAAAATGGTCAAGAAAAATTGTCAAAAACTATCAAAAATGGTTAAAAATTGTCAATTATTGTTAAAAATGGACAATTATTGTCAAAAATGGTTAAAAATTGTCATTATTTTGAAAAAAGGTCAAAAATGATCAAAAATTTGGGAAAATGGTCACAAATTTTGAAAAACAGTCAAATTGGTTTATAATTATCCCAAATAGTCAATAATTGTTAACATTTTGAAAAATGGTCAATAATCGTTAAAATTTTGAAAAATGGTCAAAAGTTGTCAAAATTTTGAGAAATGGTCAATAAATAATACGAGCCGTTTCCGAAAATCAATTTAAACACGTAATTTATAAAATCGATTAATATTACTATAAAAATTGGTAACTGAAAATCGATTATAAGAAAATAATAATCGATTTATATAAAAATCGATTATTTTTTAACATCCCTACACAAGCGTTTTTGCGCTACGCCTGAGAGAGGAAAGTGTAAACCCTGTCTGCTGCTCTGGTCGCTCTGAATCTATCGCTAAGAAAGAGGCAAAATAAAATGCCTTTGAAGCCTCAGAGATATTGACGAATTATAATTTCAAAACAATAAAATGGTGTTAAATAAATGGTTTAAACGATAATTCCTACCTCTGCGGTTTCTATGAGGTTTATACGAGGTTTCTAAGAAGTTGATACGATATCTGTATCTAAAAATTGAATAGTTTCTAAGAGGTTCCTACAAAGCCTGCCTGATGGTTATACGAGGCTTGCCTGAAGTGCATACCTCTTAGTGTTCCTGAGCGTCTCAGAGGATTATGTGAAGCTTGCCTGAACTTACCCGAAGATATTTGCTACTTATCTAGCTTAGCTGAAGATCTATAGAACGCTTACCTGAAGGTTCATCTGACCTGAAAATTACCTACAGGTTACCCACCATCCATAGAGGGACCTCAGCTATAAACAATCACTTCAGATAAGTAGATTAAGAGCAGATAGGGAATTTTTTTTGTATGGCATTTATATTGTTCTCAAGTAATATTTTCTAGTATTAAATCAACACTAACTATAACTAACACTAACTAAAAGCAGTCAAGATGATTTTTGTTCTTTTGTATAACTATTCATCTCACAGATTGTCATTAGACTTAGTAATCCTTGAGAGTGTCTTTTTATTTTTGACTTCAACTACCTACCTGCAGTAACCAAGTAAACTTCAAAATAGCTACTACCTAGAGTCTTTGTAGGTATCTTTGAAGTTTTTGAGAAAACTTTGAGGCGCCCATGGTCTTTACTTACAAGATATTATTAATATTACAATAGCTCTAAATCAAGTTATCCGATTAGACTATTATCTGCTATTTTCTCTAGGTTCATAAGAACCCACGTTCATGAAGTCAACCCTGAGAAGTGAATAAATATATTTTTGGCACCCAACTTTAAGCAATCTTATATGGTCTCATATTTTGGCGCCCAACATCTTTTTTAAGGTCTCACAGACTAGAAACGTTTTTCTATTTTATTAACGTGGGTGAAAAAAAAGCAGAACGTCTCCATGAATGTGGCAACAAATCTTCAATTATATAGTCGAAGGCAACAGTTTCAACGTCAAATAGGATTTCCTCGTCAAATGCGTTGGATGCTGTCTGGATTAAGGCCAAAGTAAATTCTCGCGGCGCTTTTATAGAGAATTGACGATTTATCAGATATTGCACTTTTCATAAAAATTCTAGTATCAATTAAAAATATTGAGCAAACATGGGTGAAGATTCGTTTTTTTAATGAGGCCAAAATTTGTTTTGGTGTTATAGTATGAAAGGATAAGTTCAACATCAACAAAAATATGAAGAAGCGCTCTTCGACTTGTTTGGAATATATTTTAAAAATGTTATCCCCAGAGAGAGGAAATTTATTTATTAGTGAATGGAAACGTATGCACAGGCACATGGAAAGTTCAAATCGTTATAGAGACTTGAGATAAAATATTCATTTTTTGTAAAACCAAATATCATGTCATAAATTAGAGAGGCAATAACATTTTAAATAAAAATACCCAATATGATACCCAAACGACAATTAAAGATGTTATTCATGTTATTTGATTGGGCACATTCCAAAGAATGAATGAAGAGAACAATACCATTCAGGAATTCGTTTCAAATTAAATCGATGTTACATCGCCACCTTAACAAGCTCTTGCTCCATTAGAAATAAATTTTGGATAAGTTGAAATTAACATGAAATTTTGCAGTTTATGATCTTTGAACATCCTCTAATGAGTAATGATTCTACCATCTATGTTAGTAAAAACAACTTAATGTTAACAATAAATATTCACCATTCAAAATTCCTTGTTTTTTTCAATTTAATAAATTCATCAAAGATAAATCACCTTCCAATTTCCAAACTCATTTAATCAATTTTAAACAATCCCATTAAACTTATAATGATGCCGGCACTGACCGGTTACATTGAAACATTGTATGGTATGGGCATTCTCAAGTCTAAATTAGAGCCTATTATTGAATTACGATTCCTTGGTAAGTACTTTCCAAAGTACTCATCACGAATTAACGTAATAACGTTAAAGTGAGTTGCGAGTATTTGGTGTGACGAATGAAAGGTATAATTTTCGGCGAGGGTTTACAACGGCTTTTCGGTTAAATGCTATTTTATATGATGACAAACTAAATCAGCTCGAGAGAAAAAAGGATCGAGTTAGTTTCATATGTAGTTGAATTTAATAATGCCACTACTAAATTGAGGTATATTTTCGACAAAAGGAAAACATTTCATCAAACTCATTCCTTCGATTCCTATTCGATTTAGAGTTCATAAGATTGGTGATGTATTCGAAATCAGAAGAGCGTCCTTACCAATAGGTTTCAGTGAAAACGATAATAATTTCTCGACTTTTATGGTTTGACAAGGTATGTTAAAATGTTTTTCGCCTATCTTACAGGAAAACCAATCTTATGAACACCAAAAATAAGGCGGAAAGTACTGTTTAGCAGACTAAGGGCCGATAATTCTTAACGCCACGATTTCTGAAGTTTTTCACCATCTGGCACTTGAGTACTTTGATGTTTCACGTAGATTTTTCAATTAATCGTCAGTGTTAGATTTTTTGTTATATTTTTCTATTTTTTGATTTATTCGTTAGGCGAAAAACAGTTGTGTGTCACACATGCGGGAAGCGCTTTAGCAGCTCTTGACTATCAACTGCCTGTGCGTAATAGACTCGGGCTGCTAAAGCTTATGTGACACAATATACTATAGCGTCATACCAGAGTTCCTTCTAAAATTTTTTTTTACTGGCAAAAATACTAAAATATAATTTAAGAAAGGCTTTTGGTCGGCCGGAAGAATACTTAAAATTATCTAGTTGGGTGATATCAAAATTGACACTTGGCTAACTTCGTGATCACTTTGGACTTCCCCCAACTGATGATATAAGGAAAATTGGATCTTCGTTAGTGGGAGCATACTATATGGTACACCTGCTGGAACGAATAGTGGGAGCGTCTTATAGACATTGGAAAAACTGTTAAATAAACAATACGGAAAAGCTCGCCTGAACCATAAAGAGCTTTTTATTCGCATTTATGTGAATCTGTAATAAATTGTAACCGTACCCGTCGGTTTTTCGAGACTTGGGAACTAGAGTGGTCCCTCGAGACAGATGCCGGCATGAGACTCTTCTCAAGGGTGGTTCTACTTCATGTTAGTGCTGCACTAGGTATGTCAGAGGTTGTCAGACTATAAGAAGCTTTAGGGCGCCACTACCTTTCAGACGTCGATGAAAGAACAAAATGAGTTTGAACAAAAAGAAAACTAAGGTGAAAAAGGTAGAAACACCTTGTAGAAATTGAATTAATATATTTTTTTACTTACTTTAGCCCGGACACGATCCCCTACAGCTTTTATAGCCAGGTGAATATTAATAAAAAAAAAGTTAAAACATTAATTTTATTCTTGTCAGGAGCTGGACAAAATGATCGGTATGTAGCCTGGACTTTTTATGGTACTTATCTTAAATAAATATCTTCTCCGGGAAGGGTGTGCAGAGGTGTGGATCTGGAGGTATCTTGAAGGTGTCTTTGAGGGTGTCTTAATAATCTCCTAGCAGCTAATGGTATCCTAGTAGTAAACGGTATCTTAGTTGTCCACCGTATACTAGCTGCTGTGCTTACCACAGCAATTTAGATAAGAAAGATATAAAAGCGATAATATTTGGAGGTCTTTCCTCGAAGAAAGTCGATAGCGAAAAGGGGTGTCGCTCGTGGCGTTGAAAAAATGGAAGCGACCGTTGGCAGACGTCAGTTGTCAGGGTTGAAGATTGGGGTAGCTAATGAGACGGCGAGCGGGAATTAGAGAAGGATTTGCGATATAAATTTAAAAGTCGAAACAGGTCGATAGACATGTTACAACATTTACATCCCTTACCAATATTATAGACACAAAAAATTAATTATCTCCTATTATATCGTAAGAAAGCTCGGACTGTACTCACATTTTGGAGGCGCAATGATAAATCCTGCTTCACCAACATAATAACATAACTTAGACGGTCGGATAGTATCAACTAATGCGCTTCCTTCTTCTTGTAGCGCCAATCGGATAATTCACATGTTCTACAAGGCCCAAAGATAGTTCAAATATTTACCACCTCCAAAAATAAATACGTAATATCCAGTGTATCTATGAAATATTCACTAACTGCATTCATAATCGTATGCACTTTTACAATTGATAATAAATCGAGTCCTTAGTTAATCTTGAATATTTGAGAAATCTGAGCCTGAGACTGTTTCAATCGAACTTTCAAAAATGCGCGTCTTTTACAATTATACAATGAAACAACAACTTGATAAACGTGAAGTATAAATGAGAATTTTTTTTTGATCTGACTGAAGTACCTCGTAATAGTAGGAGAGCTGGCATCAATTTCTGGGTGGGTACTTGAGGCGAGCTGAAAACTTGTTCCATACCTCTCCTATTTTACCCCAACTCGAAGCTGCAGACCTGATTTTGAGATTTTATATTTTTGTAATCATTGCTTTCTTAATACGTTAGTCTTTATTAATTCGAACATGGAAAAAATATCCAATTTCTATATAAATTTCGAGTTAGAATACTGTCGCAAAAAAAGTAATTTTTAAAATTTGGATGTGGAGGCAAAAATATGAATCCTATAAAAAAATTTTTAAAACGAAAGTTGTTGAAAAATTAATTTTAGAAAAAAAAATGTCTCCTATGATTTCTTGAAAAAACTAATATTTTTGCAGTAATGACAAATATTTAAGTAATTCATTACATTTAGAATTGTTTTGAAATTGACGAAATAACAAATTTTTTATGATAAAAAAAAAAGGTGAGCGGTCGTCGGACCGCCGACAGAAGCTTGCTTCTTATGCACAATAGAATGACCATTTTTCGAGAATTTTTCAACACTTTTCAAAAAATTTGACAATTTGACGAATTTTGACAATAATTGACCGTCTCTGACAATTATTGACCATTTTTCAAAAATTTTAACATATTTGGCAATTATTGACCATTTTTTTTGAAATTTTGACAATTTTTTCAAATGTTAATAATTATTGACCATTTTTGACAATTATTGACAAATTTTGACAGTTTAGGCCATTATTGATCATTTTTGATAATTTTCCAAAATTTTGACCCTTTTAGAACATTTTTCCAAATTTTAAAAATTATTGACCATTTTTGAGCATTTTTGACAGGTTTTGACAATTATTGACTATTTTTTACCATTTTTCAGAAATTTTAACAATTTTCAATAATTATTGATCATTTTTTCAAAATTTTGACAATTTTTGAAAATTTTTCGAAAAATTTGACGTTTTTTCAACAATTTTTGAAAATATTTGGCAATTATTAACCATTTTTTCAAAATTTTGAAAGTTTTTGACAATTTTTGACGATTTTTCCAAATTTTTGACCATATTTAAAAATTTTTTGACAATTTTTCAAAAATTTTAACAATTATTGACCATTTTTGACCATTTTTGACGAATTTTGACGAATTTTTCAAAAATTTTAACAATTATTGACCATTTTTGACCATTTTTGACCATTTTTGACGAATTTTGACAATTATTGACCGTCTTTGACAATTATTGACCATTTTTGACAATTTTTTAAAAATTTCAACATTTTTGACAATTTTTCAAAAATTTCAACATATTTGGCAATTATTGACAAGTTTTGACCATTTTTCAAAATTTTAACAATTATTGATCCTTTTGGACCATTTTTGACAATTTTTGACAAAGTTTGATTGGTTTTGACAATTATTGACCGTCTTTGACAATTATTGATTATTTTTTGACAATTTTTCAAAAATTTTAAACAGTTTTCAAAATTTTTGACAATTATTGACCAGTTTTTGACAATTTTTAAAAATGATTGGCAATTATTAACCATTTTTTCAAAATTTTGACAGTTTTGACAATTTTTGATCATTTTTCCAAATTTTTGACCATATTTAAAAATTTTGGAAAATTTTTCAAAAATTTTAACATAATTGGCAGTTATTAACCATTTTTTCAAATTTCTGACAATTTTTGACAATTTTTCACACCTATAGGTGTGCGAACTCAGTGCGGCAAGAGAGATTGCGCACAGTCGCTTGAATGAGTTATCGCGTGACGAACGCTTTTTCGTAACATCACACGTTTCACGAGTTCACTAGTCTTCCCACTAGCCATCCTATGTCGTGCAATAAGAAGCAAGCTTCAATTTAAATTTTATTGGATTACTGGATTATTCAGAAATCTGGCAACACTGTTGCGTAACGAACCCTCATTCGCTTTTTCGTAACATTACACGTTTCACGAGTTCACTAGCCTTTTCAGAAATATGGCAACACTGTTGCGTGACGGACTTTTCGTAACGGTTACACGTTTTACGAGTTCACTAACCTTCTCAAAAGTCCTATGTCGTGCAATAAGGAGCAAGCTTCAAAAAAATATGTCCATTTAAAGGTGCCTTTAGACCATAGGATTTTCCATTTGATTTTACACACACACAAATCAACACAATCATTTTTATACAAACCGTCTTCAGCACAAATTCACAAAATTTTCTATTTTTTTACTCCGAAATTTCGACTAGAAACCTCATGGATATTGTAAGTCACGTGACCTCGTCAGAGCCAATATTAACGTTGCAAGCAAGAATGCAGCTTGCCTCAAATACCTATCCAAGAATTGGTGCCAGCTCTCGGACTATAACGTCAAATAAAATATTACTGGCAAATGCAAAACCTTTAGTCAAACATTATTCAACAGTTTTAATTCTATAAATGAAAATTGATAGATTGTACTGTTAGTATTGTTTGAGATATAAACTGTTATATTTTTTAGAATCGGAGGAAATGGTATTTAAACTAATATATTCTCAAAACTCAATGAGTTTGAACTCATTAATAATGGCATTGCCAATAATATTTGGAGCACTCTCCTTATTACCAATGCTCTCATCAAGGTAACCAGTCGCCACAGCTGCCAATTTCCATCCTACTTGTCGTTCCAAGGACCTTTTTATCCACTTATACTTCAATATACCAATACCAGTATATTTTATATCCCTTGTCAAAAATAACTGTTCTTTTGATCCTCTTTTATAGGGCTTTTTCCCGTAAGAAAACTATACGTACCAACTTAAAAAGTGTTTATTCACCTTCGTCGAACTGATCTACCACAGCAGGATATTATTTTTATTTCTTTTTTTGACGCAGGTTGCAATTTTTTTATCACTTGCTTCCATCAGTTATTCGTTATGTGAATGGTGGATTGCAACAAATTATGAAGACGATACATTTTACGAATTAATCACTTACTGTACCGCTCGAGGCGAAGCTCACAGCAGGAAATCTTTATGGTCGCAGCAGGAGATTCTGTTGCATCCTTCAATCTCATACTCGACCGGTTTCCGTGGGTGAAATCTTCCTCTGAGTCGTCACCGGGAGGGAATAAGGGATTCAGGAGTTCTTACACATTTGCGTTAACAAAATAATTATGAGATAAGTTTGTTCAGTTAATGATTAGTTTAGACGAATTTAATCAATTTCAATGCGAATCGAAAGACTTATTACTAGCCTAATAGAAGAAAAAGTGGCTCTTATATTGAAGTTAAAATTGAAATTACTCTCATTAATGGAGATGATTATAAAACATGTGAGGAAGTAGAATAAATCTTGAATGATAGAGAGAGAGAGAAATAGAGAAAGATAGAGGAAGAGGAAGAGGAAGAGGAAGAGGAAGAGGAAGAGGAAGAGGAAGAGGAAGAGGAAGAGGAAGAGGAAGAGGAAGAGGAAGAGGAAGAGGAAGAGGAAGAGGAAGAGGAAGAGGAAGAGGAAGAGGAAGAGGAAGAGGAAGAGGAAGAGGAAGAGGAAGAGGAAGAGGAAGAGGAAGAGGAAGAGGAAGAGGAAGAGGAAGAGGAAGAGGAAGAGGAAGAGGAAGAGGAAGAGGAAGAGGAAGAGGAAGAGGAAGAGGAAGAGGAAGAGGAAGAGGAAGAGGAAGAGGAAGAGGAAGAGGAAGAGGAAGAGGAAGAGGAAGAGGAAGAGGAAGAGGAAGAGGAAGAGGAAGAGGAAGAGGAAGAGGAAGAGGAAGAGGAAGAGGAAGAGGAAGAGGAAGAGGAAGAGGAAGAGGAAGAGGAAGAGGAAGAGGAAGAGGAAGAGGAAGAGGAAGAGGAAGAGGAAGAGGAAGAGGAAGAGGAAGAGGAAGAGGAAGAGGAAGAGGAAGAGGAAGAGGAAGAGGAAGAGGAAGAGGAAGAGGAAGAGGAAGAGGAAGAGGAAGAGGAAGAGGAAGAGGAAGAGGAAGAGGAAGAGGAAGAGGAAGAGGAAGAGGAAGAGGAAGAGGAAGAGGAAGAGGAAGAGGAAGAGGAAGAGGAAGAGGAAGAGGAAGAGGAAGAGGAAGAGGAAGAGGAAGAGGAAGAGGAAGAGGAAGAGGAAGAGGAAGAGGAAGAGGAAGAGGAAGAGGAAGAGGAAGAGGAAGAGGAAGAGGAAGAGGAAGAGGAAGAGGAAGAGGAAGAGGAAGAGGAAGAGGAAGAGGAAGAGGAAGAGGAAGAGGAAGAGGAAGAGGAAGAGGAAGAGGAAGAGGAAGAGGAAGAGGAAGAGGAAGAGGAAGAGGAAGAGGAAGAGGAAGAGGAAGAGGAAGAGGAAGAGGAAGAGGAAGAGGAAGAGGAAGAGGAAGAGGAAGAGGAAGAGGAAGAGGAAGAGGAAGAGGAAGAGGAAGAGGAAGAGGAAGAGGAAGAGGAAGAGGAAGAGGAAGAGGAAGAGGAAGAGGAAGAGGAAGAGGAAGAGGAAGAGGAAGAGGAAGAGGAAGAGGAAGAGGAAGAGGAAGAGGAAGAGGAAGAGGAAGAGGAAGAGGAAGAGGAAGAGGAAGAGGAAGAGGAAGAGGAAGAGGAAGAGGAAGAGGAAGAGGAAGAGGAAGAGGAAGAGGAAGAGGAAGAGGAAGAGGAAGAGGAAGAGGAAGAGGAAGAGGAAGAGGAAGAGGAAGAGGAAGAGGAAGAGGAAGCAAAAGAGACAATGATTTATTCTCAGCGAAAATTTACAATCATTTTCTAGACAAAGCGGTCGACAAGTAAAAATAAAACAAAAATCAATTAACATAAAATGAGAAGGGATAGTTTTACTAAATAGATAAAAAATAATGAGGTACGTCATATCATAACACAATAATATGAAATACAGAAATACATATTAGTTAATAACAATGTAACTCAATAGTCTAAGGTACAATGTAGAATATTACCACTGTGTAATAAGGGTTTTCGTGGAGAATGAAAATTTTCGAACCTATCCATTTATTAACCGAATGTAGAGTTATACAATTTTTTGGCATTGAAAGTGATGGAATCCTTCACTAGGTCAGAGGTTGGAACTGTTGAATAACATTAAACTCATTTTTTTAGGGTAACTGGTCTTCAAGTTAATTGAATTGTGGATGTGCCTTCGAACCAAAAAGTCGGATTGCAAAATAAATGTAGAGCTGAAATGTGTATAAAATTGATATGAATGGAGATACAAAGAATTATAGCAACTATGCAAAAATAAATTGTATTAAGAACAGTTCAGAATATACGATTTTTTAATAAAGTTATACGTTTAACACCTTGCAGAAGAGTAAAACTGGACACCTATGCTTGTCTGTATCTCACTTGTTTGACTGCATCTCTTTGTAGTTGCATTTTAAGAAATCAAAAACAATTTGTTATCGATTGGCTGAGATGAGAACCGACCACGAAGGCGAATGTAAGATATTGGGTTTGTCGGTTATTGGAAACGAAGACGTCGGAGAGTCGAAACCTTGACCTAGACGGAATATTGGAAGGATATGCAATTTTCGGTATATTGAATATACTCGTGAAAGATTAGCATTTTACAGGAAATAGTTATGGAAATTCAAGCGCATACATTCGATTCAATAGAGTTTCAAAGATTATGTTGAAAAATAAGAAAAGGAATCTCGAAAAAATTAATATGCTTGTTCGTGGAACAGCAAGCACTATTTGTTGGGTAGAAATGAAGGCTCTGGGTTTGTTTGGAATGGTGTGAGGTTTTGATTAACTCAGCTGCGGGGTTATCATAATATTCTAGTAAAGTAGAACATAAGTAATCTTTGACGTCTTAAGTGAAGATAACCTTCAGATGATTTGATTTGTAAGCTTTCAAACTCCGAGACAGAGGCGTAGTGAAGTATCTTGGATTGTGTTTGGGGATTTGAGGAGATAATTACAAGCCGTCTTGTAGAGGATGCCTCCGTAGTCTAGATTACATCTAATTAAAACTCAGTATACCCCACTGGTGATTTGCTATTGATTTTATTAGACATATTATGTTTAAGTATTCCTCTTTCAGCTGCAGGATCTGTAATCTCTATCGTAATTTTATGTTAAGTTATTATTGAAAATTCGAAATGGTTTTCCCACTTATTTCATAAAATAGTTCTATAAAGGTTATTTGAAAAAAATGTGTTCACGAATTTATACTCACCCATGTTTTTTCGATGTAAAAATTCAAGGGCAAGCGCAATAAATAGTAGCAAATTAGTTTTAAAAATCGTTCCATAAACACTCCTAATGTATCATTATCTGCTGAGTGGGTTTTCAAATTAAAAGATAGAAAAAAATAAGTCTAATCCGGGCAATATTTAATAAGCATGAAGACTGATTTTGAAAAACTACACCACTATGTTTGCAGACATATATTTTATCTAAAATAAATGTGATATTTCTGCAAAAAATTGAAGATTAGAATGAGAAATTTACCTTTTCAGAATACAATGGAAATTTAGCGCCAAATTCTATAATAGTGATGGTGTCTGTCTATGACATCATGCTTTCGTAAATACTTCAAACACTTGTCAGGTTCCAATTGAAACCCAACATCTGAATCTTATGATTCGAGTTTTACATCGTATCTTAACTACTAATACATGGAAGTCTTAACATTCCAAAATCCAGCTGAATAAAAGTCATTACGACATGATAAAAATACTCCCAGCATCAACAAGTCGATTTTTGGCAAATTTTAAACCATTCACCTTGATAAAAACTTGTTCTTTAACTGACGTTTTTTGTCGTACTTTTGATAATACGAAACTGAGATTCTTAATAGTCCATAACGAGGTTATATCACATAAACAATGCAAATCTATCGAATACAATGTAACTTCCAACAATTAACAGGATGTGAAAGCCAAAATGTCAAAAGATGTTTACAAAAGTGTGACATCACGTGCTTCTTTCTGATCAGTGTTTAAGGTAGTAAAATACATATAAATGCAAATGTAATGTGTGAATAAGTGTTTTTTTTTCAAATTCCAGAGATTCTTAGTGACTATCCTCTTGCGTATTGCCCATATAAAAATATTATTTACGATCCCTTTTCCAAAATTTACTACTATCCCTTAAAAACGCCTTAGAAGAAGGGAACAGTCGTTAATATACATAAAATTCGACCTATTTTTCCGAGTTACGTCAGCAACTAATGCTACATATACTTTTACCCGTAGGATCATAAATATCAAATTTTCCTCATTAAATAATACTTCTCTCCCCAAAAAGAGCCCTTTTACCTTGAGACAAAGTCGGCAACATACGCTTATTTAGATATGAAGTAAAAAGGCTGCAGGTGTTACTAATTTGAAGATAGTGTTAAAATTTCTCAAGCAAAATACACTGAGTGGCTTTTCTTGTACTCGATGGATTAGGGTTATTCAAGCGAAAAACTTTTCAAATGGAATTCAGTGGCGTATCTAAATAGTCCATTTATATTACGTTAAGTGATTCGATTAATCCATGGAAATATTTTTGTGTGTTATGCTTAAAATATACAATTTCTCGCCTAATACTAATATAAATTAAGTTAAAAACACCATAAGCGATAATAATTATGTATATTAACTATTTATGGTATAATATGTGTAGCATGTAAGCTAGGCTTGAAGTATAGAGTTCGATGGTGCTTGTCAACTGTCAACACGGTGAGTTGGCAGTGCAATGTAATGCATGGCAATTGATAAAGATGATCCTAAGTAATCTGTATACATCCTTTAATGTATATCCTCAAATAATAATTAAAAATAAACCACAGATATTACAATATGTATATTAATAATTAAGAAATCTAAAAGTAAATGTACAGAAGACAAAAGTCATGACTACCGGAATAACAAACACAGAAATTGACATAAGGCTACAAAATGAAAAAAGTTCAATATCTTGGTATTAAGATCGACAGAAATGGAACCGAAGATGAAGAATTGAATGAAAGGATCACTAATGCCTCAAAACTCTACCATTCCTTGTCTAGAGCATTCATTGGTAAAAAAGAAATAAGTAGGAAAACGGAAATGACAGTGTTCAAGACAGTATATCGACCAATTCTCACTTATGGAAGTGAAAGCTGGATACTGACGCAGAAATCGAAGAGTAGAATACAAGCAATGGAGATGAGATACTTGCGCAAGGTTAAGGGAATAACACGGAGAGACAGAGTTAGGAATGAGGACGTTAGAAGTGAACTTGGAATTGAATCGATTCTTGACTTGCTAGACAACCAAAAACTTAAATGGTTTGGTCATTTAGTAAGAATGAACAACAGGCCAGTAAAAGATGTTTGGGAAGCGCGAGCAACTACAAAAAGGAAGAGAGGAAGGCCAAAGAAAACTTGGAACCAAGTGGTTGCTGAAATATTGGAAAAAAAGAGGGAAAAGTTGGGAAGAAGCCAAAAAGATGGCAAAAAACAAGAAACAATGGAGCAATTTTATATATGGAAAGGAGAAATAGATTTCCACCCTTACACCTTCGGGTATAAAAAGGGTTTAGATTATGTATGTATGTATGTATATTAATAATTTGCGTAAGAGAAATGCAATTTTGCTATGCTAGAAACCTAAAACGGAGGAAAACTCAACGATTGCAATAATATTTATTGAAAACTCAATGTTTCAGATACTTTGTATCTATACACCCTAGTCCAGGGAAGTAAAGTCAAAAAATTTACCTAACATCAAATTTTCCGTATGGAATATTATATCCCTCATCTAAAACATATCAACCCATTTTCATTCTTCTTTGTAGAAAATCTTATGTACTATAACATGATAAAATATGATAAAACTAGATTGAGAAAAAAATGTTTTAACCCTTAATTTGTTGCAATCGTTTTATTGTTGGAAAATTGATATCAACTTTCGGTTCGAATTATAAGGATAGGACCACACATTTTGAAAAATCCGCGATCATTGAAAGCTCAGAAAACGAAAATAAAAGTTTGCTAGGCACTGACAGAATATGAGGAATTTTAAATTCATGATTGATTCGTTAGGTTATTGAATCCAATCTGCGAGTTGATTCATTTTTCATTTTCGTTGTACCACTGCGTGTGTACAAAAGGAGCAATTATTCCAGCGCGCGCAACGAAACCATAGCGGGAGCGATTAGGAATCATGGAATCTGAACAGATTATAAGAATCTACAGTTTGTACGACTGAGTGGGAGTTCTTTGCAGAGATAATGAGTATAATTGAATAAGAATTTACTTTAAGTGAGTAACGTAAAAAACTGATCATATTGGAGAAAAGGTTAGGTTAGAATTGATATCAGAATATTCAAGATGTTTTATTGTATATTTCACAGTTAATTCTTGAAATATAGTTTTTGTCAACTGAAATGAAGTTTCAATACAATATTAAAATAATAATATACATAGTGCCATACAATTGTATCCTATTTTCTTCTCCAGAGATATCTTCTTCCAATTACAGATTATTTGTATTTTATTCATCCGGATATCGTTATTTGAATGTCCTTATGGAATTTTTCTACGTGTTTGGCGCTAACGACGCACTTATTTTTAGAAACATCTTGTAAATAAAATGTTACATCTTATGCCCTTGTAAATCATCAAAATTCAGTAGCTGACATATTTATTTCATCGATTATTTTGGAGAAAATTTGAGATTAATTTAATAAAAAATGTTCTTCCTGATATTTTTTAATTATTTTGTACTTCACTATTAGCTTTATTTAAGGACCGACAGATATGCCTATATAATGTGGATATTTCCAATAACTGAAAAAAAATAATATCTCAGGAAACATATACTTATTTATTGGTAATTTTCTTTTTAATGGCTCTTTTAGGTTATTGGCTAGCGGTGAGTTATCTGGATTGACTTTATAAGCAGACGATGTGGACTTAATCTACGGAACCTTTATTGGTTGTTTACAATCGTAGTGAGACACATGCCGCTTGCTGATCTGCATAATACATCAAGGCGTCAGCGAGAATGGCTACATAGCGCAATGGAAACTGGCATGGAAGAGCCAGCACCCATAATCATCTAGAACTCGCTTTTTGAGCAGAGTACACACAACATACCAGAAAAATCAATGGCAAACAATCATACAACAACCCGCTAAACTGGGATGGGACGGAAACTTGTGGTCAGGATTGCTGATGGTACCCTGTATTCCAGGGGGAAATTAACGCTATCGACACGTGTCTGCAAATGAACATTGAAAACTGGTATGAAGGTTCTGACAGACAGCCAGCACTGAAGTCTTAAGCATGCCCCAGATCAGATACCCTACCCTACAAAATCTCTCAACCTTGGCCAACCACAATAAAATAACAATTACGTGAGCTCCGAGGTACAAGGTTGAAGTAGGCTGCGGAATAGTAGATACCTTTGCAAGGAAAGGATCTGGAGTTGATCTCACTGGTACCAATCCAGTGTTCGATATATCAAAAACTGCAGGATTTAACTGTACTGCAGCCACGAGCCCAAGCAGGAACACAGCAGACTCCTGTTGGAAAAACCTTCGGAGTCGCTGACTTTTAGTATACTAAACCTGAATAGGGGTCAAATAAGGTAATAGGATTTATTTTAGGATTTATGTCGGGATTACTGCAGCCTATTGGCTCATTGTACTCTATTCCTATATTTTAGTCCACCCTACCAGTACTCCGCGAACCATCGAGTGGGTGATATGGGTCCATAGGATATATGCCATATGTTTCAGGTGGCAAATTTGCCTTTCCGAAAACTGTTTGTGCAGTGCCTCATAGTCAGATAGGATGTGGGTTACGGTCTTGCTTTTCATGCCACAATGTCTGCAGCTGATATCCCCGTTATACAGCTTCATATTATGTAGGTGAATAACCGTATTATTGCTATTTCCCGGCACCAACACTAATCTTACTCTAATGTAATCTGTCAGTTCATTGAGTTTTTTTTTGGCATTCCTCTCACAGTCAGTTTATCACCTTGCAAGAATTTGAAGCCGCAAGGGTAGCCTGGCTGTCAGTTTATATGTTTCTCCTAGAAGCGTCAAGCCTGTATTTGTTCATACTGGCAGATTGTAGGAAACCATATTTCTACGCCAGAAATACTGAGGTATGTTTCCTTCGTGCTCCTCATTACACTATAGACCCCTGCTCCTGCCCCTTTCCTAGTATTTGACCCGTCTGTGTATCAGGTCTCACCTTGGAGATGCGTCAGTTTGCTTATTGGGTCTTGCCTGTTCTTCCTGTAAGGTATCTCCACCTAATATTTGGAGCCGGAGAGAAGTTTAGTTTCCATATAGTCTGTGAAGCCACTTCATATATTATATGAAATGGCTTTTACTTACGATGTCCTTAATGGATATGTGTCCTGATCTAATTGTTTTGTTGCTTTTGTTATTTTGCAGCCTAAGTAACGTCATCCTTGCTTTTCCCATTATCACGAGTTGTAGTCAGGAAAGGTAAAATAAGGCTTCTAGTGTTGCTGTTGGCATGCTTCTCATTAACGCTGCAATACGGAGACAAACAAGTTTTTGCACCTTGCTTAGTCTTATCATTACATTTTTTGGAGCTTGCTTCTTATTGCACGACATAGGACTTTTGGGAAGGCTAGTGAACTCGTGAAACGTGTGATGTTACGAAAAGCGTTCGTCACGCGATAACTCATTCAAGCGACTGTGCGCAATCTCTCTTGCCGCACTGAGCTCGCACACCAATAGGTGTGAAAAATTGTCAAAAATTGTCAAAATTTTGAAAAAATGGTTATTATTTGCTAAATATCTTGAATTTTTTGAAAAATTGTCAAACATTTTTAAATATGGTCAAAAATTGTCAAAAATTTGGAGAAATCGTCAAAAACTGTCAAAATTTTGAAAAAATGGATAATAATTGCTAAATATCTTCAAAAATTGTCAAAAATTGTCAAAAACTGTCAAAAATGGACAATAATTGTCAAACATTTTAAAAAATGTTTAAAATTTTTGAAAGATTGTCAAAAATGGTCAATAATTGTCAAAGACGGTCGATAAATGTCTAAACCAATCAAAATTTGTCAAAAATTGTCAAAAATGGTCCAAAAGGATCAATAATTGTTAAAATTTTGAAAAATGGTCGAAAATTATCAAAATTTTGAAAAAATGGTCAATAATTGCTAAATATGTTAAAATTTTTGAAAAATTGTCAAAAATGGTCAATAATTGTCAAAGACGGTCAATAATTGTCAAAATTCGTCAAAAACTGTCAAAAATGGTCAATAATTGTTGAAATTTTTGAAAAATTGTCAAAATTTTTTAAATATGGTCAAAAATTGTCAAGAATTTTCAAAAATTTGTAAAAATGGTCAATAATTATGAAAAATGGTCAAAATTTTTGAAAAATGGTCAAAAATTGTAAAAATTTGGAAAAATGGTCAATAATTATAAAAAACTGTCAAAAATGGTCAATAATTACTAAAAATTGTCAACATTTTTGAAAAATGTTCAAAATTTTTGAAAAACTGTCGAAACTGGTCAATAATTGGCAGAACCTCTCAAAAATGGTCAATAATTGTTAAAATTTGGAAAAATGGTCTAAAATGGTCAAAATTTTCGCAAAATTGTCAAAAATTATCAATAATTGTCAAAACTGTCAAAATTGATCAATAATTGTCAAAAATGGTCAAAATTTAAAAAAAATGGCCAATAATTGCCAAATATGTTAAAATTTTTGAAAAATGGTCAAAAATGGTCAATAATTGTCAAAGACGATCAATAATTGTAAAAATTCGTCAAAAACTGTCAAAAACTGTCAAAAACTGTCAAAATTTTTAAAAAACGGTGAAAAATTCACGAAAAATAGTCATTCTATTGTGCATGAGGAGCAAGCTTCTGTCCGATGACCGCTCACCTTTTTTGTTCTCCTTATTAAAGATATACACTGTGTTCCTTTGAAAAAGACCCACCCTTATTATTTCAGAAATGCGACATATTAGAAAGAAATGCCGAAACACATCAACTTTTAACTTGAGGGGAACACTTTTTAGCCCTAATTTCATAAGCGTCAGATTCACCCCCTGCCTACTAAAGATACCACATAATTTTTTTCAAATGGCAAACGAAAAGTTGAAAGAGAGCTTTAAACCACGATTATATAACAATGGAAGGATGGTATCAAAGGCAAAACAAAATGATTGAATAGAGGTCTACCAGGCCGTTTAAAAGAGGTATGACTTGATACCTAACGCCATTTGAAAAAATTTAAGGGGTATCTCCAGTAGCGAGAGGATGAATTTGATGTTTTTGACATAAGCGCTATAAAGCGTCCCCCTTAAATTAAAAGTTGATGTGTTTCGGCATTTCTTTCTTATATGTCGCATTTCTGAAATATTAAGGGTAGGTCTTTTTGAAATGAACACAGTGTATATCTTTAATGTGGAGAACAAAAAAAGGTGAGCGGTCGTCGGTCCGCCGACAGAAGCTTGCTTCTTATGCACAATAGAATGACTATTTTTCGTAAATTTTTCACCATTTTTTAAAAATTTTGACAATTTTTGACAATTTCAACAACTATTGACCGTTTTTGAGCATTTTTGACAGGTTCTGACAATTATTGACCATTTTTAACAATTTTCAAAAAATTTCCAATAATTATTGACCATTTTTTCAAAATTTTGACAATTTTTGACCATTTTTAACAATTTTTCGAAAAATTTGTCCATTTTTCAAAAATTTTTACAATTTTTGGCCATTTTTCCAAATTCTTGACAATTTTTGACCATATTTGAAATTTTTTGGCAATTTTTCAAAAATTTTAACAATTATTGACCATTTTGGACAGTTTTTGACGAATTTTGACAATTATTGACCGTCTTTGACAATTATTGACCATTTTTTACAATTTTTCAAAAAATTTAACTTATTTGGCAGTTATTGACCATTTTTTCAAAATTTTGACAATTTTTGACCATTTTTCAAAATTTTAACAACTATTGATCCTTTTGGACCATTTTTGACAATTTTTGACAAAAATTTGATTGGTTTCGGCATTGTACTACATTGTATATCCATTGTATCACGCGCGGCCTTAGCCTCCACGTTTTGCCACAAGTTCGCCTTGCATCATTAATGTGGTCTCTGATCTTATCGCTACTTCTTCCATGTTTGGTCCATGTTAATGTGTAGTCAACAACTTTCTCTTCTCGGTATTCAACACCCATCATCATTGAAATATCCGTACCATCCCTTTAAGTCACTTCTTTTCGGATAAGACATGATATGGTGGGTACCTCTTCCGTACATTTTGTTAATATATTCAGAACTTGTTGCATGCTCTTCCTGACCATGGTATTAAATTTGACTTATGATAGAAATGATCACCAGATCGCTCGCATCTCCCTATACAGTGTGGTGTACCTCTATGAGTTTCCTTATCAGTCCGTCCACTACAAGATTTCTCATAAGACAAGGTAGAACATGAGAACATCTTCTTAAAACCCGGGGGCTGATAATATTCCATCCAATACAGTTGTGAATATCATTCGGTTTTTGAGGATAACTCACCGGTCACTACACCTTAAGGCTATAGGAGGAACCGGTTCAGCCATATAATATTTGTATTGGATCAATGGAGATATAAAATCTAAAGCACCCAAGGGAGGACTTCTCCAAGAAGAATCTAGTTAAAAGAATGTGAGGCCTGATGGGGACAACTAGTCTCTTCACATAAACGGTACAACCAAGAAGATAAAAAGCCGAAAGGGAGAGGTGCGGACGACACTGTAATTATCGATCAATCCATCAATCAGATGCTGAGTGATTCTCTATAAATGCATCTACAGTTCGTTTGAATCCATCATCAAATAAAATTTATTTGCGATTGAAATTCATCGAGAATTTGCTCGGATCGATTATTTTGCCTGCGAGTGTATAACGAATTTCTCATTCATTTGTTCCACTACAATTTGGATTTCTGATACAGATTTTGAATGAAATATTTACATTGAAGCTTTACTATTTCCTGAGGCTTGCCGAAACCATTACGAGCCCTCATCTTCTGTCAACAAGAAAGAGACAATTACAATTTAGGAAAAAAATCTAACATTTTTTTTTCAACTTTCATATCCAGTAATTGATGTCGAACGAAGCGACGCGATGTCGAGAGCGGAGCAAACTCTGTTGAAAATAATTGGGACAGACGCATTCATAAATTGAATTATTCAATGTCAACGTTTTGCAACATATAACGCAATAAATATAAAACAAATTCATTGAATCGAACTAAATAACACGGCTCATTACTGGCGTACATACAATATAATTCAGCGGAGCATACATTGATTATTCGAAACCGCCTCGGCCCGCCGGAACATGCTTGTTCCGACTACCACGCTCAATGACCCATCAAACGCATTAATGAACATGGTATCGTCATGCCTTACTCGATATATGCGTGTAAATCTGAATTGCAGATATATTTAACTATATACACGTTAAAGCATTCGAACGATTCGATGCAGTATCACCCAAGAAAAAATTTAATATGCAAAAGCGGGTGCTTGATACAGTCGAAATTAACCAAAAAACATTGAATGTGGGTGTAGAAAATAATAGGTCCAACATGAGATTTCAATAGGTTAAAAACAAGGAATGTCCGTGTGTAAAAGATAAGAAAAAGGAAGGTGCATAAGAACAAAAAACGCATCAACATAGTTTGCAATTCTATTTTAATCGCTTAGTTTGTTATGAGTATTAGAACGTTAAAGGCAAAATGTCGTCTCAAAGTGATGAGTGTAGAAATGACGGTGATATTACGAAAAAGAGGAAGAAAACCGGTAGAATGGTTATGAAAAAATTACGACTAGAGTCACACGAAGAAGGGCCACCGTGCAATTGCAATAGACTAAAATAGAGAGAAAATAAGTGTTGACATATCTTAACAGTTTGGTTGGATTAATGACACTTGTACTAGTACCTCGTCAAACGAAGAAGACGCAAAATTTCACGATGCTTCTCTCGCCTATAAATTAAGAGTTTAGCGTGATGGTGTTGCAAAAGATTTTAACGTGTGATTTAAAGCATTCAGATCTGTTACCAATTCCTGCCGCAAAATACCAAAATCTAATGACACTGATGAAGTTTTGTAAACATGATGCTCAGGTCTATAAGACTGCCCTACCTTACCAGTAAGACTTATTAGCATGTAATTAAAGGGTAAGCAAACATTTTCCTTATTCTTCTAGATAATATTAACAGTGACATATTTTTAGCCTTCCCTTAAGTTCGTGCAACCACTTTGTTTGGACATTCCCCATGTTTTCAGTTTTTTTTCTGTATTAAGGTTTCTTTTTTATTTTTTTTGTGATTTTTAAAGTTTTGACTAAAATATGTTCAAATACGTGATAGGATGTACTTCTAGTTCAGCAAAGAAAAATATATACTTTATCCTTGATGCTTTGGTTTGTAACTATTTTTTTATTTCAGACTAGCAAGTAGTCTCTTAGATATTGAGGCAAGCGATGAGAACTGGCTGGACGGCGTGGCTGTTGGTCTTCATTGGGTGAAGAGGCTGGAGGACGAGCAGGCGTTGGCGTTGGCTTGGTCCTGCTCGAAATGTGACCAAGCTGCCAATGCCTGGTATCTGCTGATGCCCTTCACCTGGAGAGTCAACTTCATCCGCAAATGCCACTTTCTTTTTGTTAATGCGTGACTTGATCAATTGGTCGATGTGACGCTTGAATAGGAACCCATCGTCCAATTTTACTGAGTAGTGCAGCTGACCAATTTCTTCACGACTGTTCCACCAGTTTTTGTTGTTCCCGTAGTAGCGTGCTAACACTCGGTCTCCCACACTTAAATGTCGTGCTGGTCTGGATGGTGCTGATGGTTGCACTACTTAGGTCGGTTTCAGGGCGATCAAATGTGTGAGGATTTGCCTATGGAGGAACCGTTCTGAATGTGTCTTCCCATTGGCAAGTGGAGTGGCCCTGTAGCGAAAAAGTATTTCTCGAACTTTTCGGTAAATGGTAAGTTTAGAGTCTGAACGTTACGTTTGTAGAAGGATGTCCCGGTGCTATTTGCTTGTGAAAAATCTCAGCTACCTTGCAGAACTCTGTGAAAGCTTCACTCATGAAAATTGATGCATTGTAAGATACGAAGACCTCTGGACACCCGTATCGAGCGAGAATGTTTTTCAGGATTTCAATGGTTGTGAAAGATCTTGAAGCTGCTTTTACAGGTTCGACTTCGGCCCATTTCGATTTTGCGTTGATTACCAATGAAAAATGATGACCTTGGAACGGTCCGGCAAAGTCGATGGGGATCCGTTGCCAGTTTTCAGGTTGATAAGTAATTACTTGATTTCACCAATTTAGTCTTCAATTTGAACAGAGATTGTTGATAAAAACGCCCGAAGTACGATTGAAATGCTTCGAATATTAAATAATTCTTCCTGGTGAGGCACCGTAAAGTGATAACTGATGTTGAAAAGGTTCTTTGGCGCTTGTTAATTTACGTCTTACGCAAATTTTCGATGTTTCACACTCGTTACCAAAACTATACTATACTATACTACCTCGGTCACAATATAACCAATAAAATTTTGTCATTTTGGTCATGAGAAACAATTTCACCCAATCATGTCAACATTACACTTATAATTGTATTCTGTGATCAATCACTATGACATTGAGTTTGACAACTTCATTCAAAATAAATTTCAAAATGTCACGTTTTGGCAATAGGAATGTTCGAAGTATAAAGGCGCCAATCAAAAAAAAAATTTTCGGGCATACAACACCTACAGTCACTAATATAGTTAAGAAGAATTGGCGTTGATACTAAAAGATTGGGCGGTCAATATGAGAAAGAAAGACGGGACCGAATTTAAAACTGGACATCGATTTCTGCGCCCCCCAACGTACACTCTCGGGCCACATAGCTTTCTCCGAAACGGTCAGACAAGAAAATTTGAGACCCCAAAATGGATCGCATAAAAGTATTTTGGCTGCCAAAAAAAAAACGCCCCCTTACCTCGCCCCTTCACCTTCAAAGATCCATCATCCAAGCGGAACGAACTTTTTCATTATTTGAGCTATCGAAATGAAACAAAAACCATTCGATTCGTATAAATCGTCCGAGACTATAGAATCCAAAAAAAGGGGGTCAACCTGGAAAAATATACGAGTATAGTCAAAAATAAGTGAGATCCGAAAATATTTTGAGAGTGTGAAAGGCACAAATAATAAGGTTTGCTGATGGCAGAGCTTCTCTTATGGCATCTCTTTCATTGATATCTTTATCCGTCATTACACATTTCATTTGGTCCCATATAGGATGAGCTGCTTTGGAGGAATTCATCATCCAGTTAATTGATTCCCTATCTTCAGATACCAAAATGCAAACGCCAGCGACTTCAGAACAACCGTTTAGATCCTCAACTACCAATAAATAGACTGGATCGCGAATATTTAAGTTTGAAGGAAGCATCGATTCCCAGAAACTCAGGATATGAATCCATCACTGACGTCATGGATTCTGTTACAAAAGCCCCGTATTTTCTTTTTCATATACTAATCATTGTGCTTTAAATTTATTTTCTAGCTTCTGAAGGGTGGGAATTAACAAATTTCGTTTATTTTTTTTAAATTTGCAGTTATCAAAGTCTTTTAGCAATATTATTTTGTCAGTTTGACTTTCCAACATATTTTTAACCGTCACTCGGTTAGCTTCAAGATCTAATAACTCCGCAATTTTTTCCTTTTGCTCCGTAGTTAATTTTCTACTCCGTGGATAATGTCGAAGAAGATTTTCACTTCTATCGTGATTGTGATTTTTGTTAATTGATTTGATGACAAGATAGTGGCCAGTATCATCCACTCCGACGTTGAAAGCTGCTGGACATTTTTTATGGAACGTGAACGCTTTTCTTGCTCCTTTCGACGTAGACTTTTAATTTTTCCCTCCATGAATACAAGAGTATTGGATGCTGTAATATTTCAGGGACTCTTCAGCATGCCTCTTGATTCCTTTTGTGCGACATCGTTGAATTGTCATAGCATAAAAAAGCGTACTTTTTTTCTCGAAATTTCCCACTTTCTTCCCTAACTTTTCAAAAGAATCAAATTTGTCACCTTCCTTCAATAAATTTTAATCCACGACTTTGTCATTCTCATCAGCAGCTTCATCTGAATTAACAACTTCATTCGCGTCTTCTCCGTTTTGGTCTTCCTCTTTGCCTTCATCGGTTCCATATTCTTATTCGGAATCTGAAGAATATATCATCAGTATTAAAAATAAAAAAAAATTATTTAAGTTAAGAAATAAATATATATTTTTAATTAATTGAATAATTACCCATTTTGTAAGACATTCTATACTAGATAAATAAATTTTAATTGAATTATTTTATTATGAATATTTTATGATAGAATGAGAAATATAAACAAATGAAACTTTTTTAGAAAAATTATTATTTTTAAGAAAATTTGAATACATATACGAATAAATATAATTTATTCGTCCAATACCCGTATAAATAGACACTTCGTATTTTATTATGAATACTTTATGACAGAATGACAGAAATATAAACAAATGAAACTTTTTTAGAAAAATAATTATTTTTAATTAAAATAAAAAAAAATTAATAGCTTACCTCTTCCATTGAAATTTATTTCATTGATTTATTTTAACATAATTTACAATGTCTATTATTAAAATAAAAATTGAGTATTTAAATTATAATTACCTCCTTTTGTTCACCAATCACAATATACATTCCACCATATCACATCATAATTCCATAGGGTGCGTTCCACTAAGAACACAGAACTATACTCACGTTTATTTAGAATAAATTGATTATTAAAAAAAATCTTAGTAATAAATTTAATCATAAAAAAATAATAATATTTGTATGAATATACTCATTCCATCCAATTCATTCTTAATTGAAAAAAATAAAATACCTACTTGATTAGAACTAAATCTCAATCCATTTGACAGAATGTGAGGTTAAGTCATGCAAATACAAAAAGGGCCGTTCGGCAATTAACTCCGAAATGGAGAATGATAGGAGTGGAGCAGAAGCAGATTTCTCGTAGAGTAAAAGGATCATTTGTTACCGAACTCTCAAACTGTCAAACGAGGGACATCTATCAAACGTCAATCTTAGACACTGCGGCTCTCCTTCCATAGTGGATCCTTCTTGATTCATTGCACCTCTTATTTACAGACGGAAGCTTTTGTCGGTACCGTTTGCTTCACTATATCTATTGCTCGCACTTTACTATAATATACTATAATAACCTTTCGAAAGCTATTATTGGTGAACCAATGCTTGTCGAATATCGAAACACTCTATTTAATACGTACTTTCCTTACGCATTTATCTCTTATCCTCGCAATTTCCGTAACTATGTATTTTGTGAAATCCGAAATTTTAAAAAATATGTTTTGCTGTCATCTCAACATGTATATACTCTGGAACAGCAAAGATATTAAATTTTACCCAAGGCTGATAAAATCTGAAAGCCGCGTCATAATTCTCATTATATATACACATAAAACAACATTCTCATTTTCAGAATTATACTAATAAAAAATTCAGGAATATACTTGTTAACGAACGTTAACAAAATGTATTTTTGTTTCCTCATAAAAAGTCTTTCAATGTATCACTATCATTCTCAGCTGACACTGAGTAATAAGATGAGCACAAAAGCAACTCCAAGATTTGGAACGTAACAAATTCGCACTGAAATATGGGAATACATTTTTTTGATGTGTTGGTATATGTACTGGGTGTTTGATTAGGAGAGGTGAGCGAAGAGAAGTATTTTGAGTCTATTTAAATGATTCGTGTAAAATGAGCCGGACAGTAATTTTACACATCAAGTGTTGTCGTATCCATACATTTTGGCTTGACTCTCAGGATACAAGTTCTAATAAAATTGGAAAATCATAACGTCTTTCACCATCTGAATCGAGATTGAAAATAAAAAGTAACATCTGAAATCCCGCACCAAACATTTACCGACCATCGCCCTAGATTAAATTATTCTCGCATCCAGCGAGGATTATGGTCAGACCAGTAATGCAAGTTATACCTGAGGAAAAATTGAGGTTGTAGCCCAAGGATCCTGAGCTGGAGCCAATCATCACTTATCATTCTGTGGAGCCTATTGACGACGAGAGACAACCTCACCAGAATTTGATGACTAGCCAGTATATGCATTACAGGAGCAATGGAAACATCTCCAACGGCGACCTTGGAAGTTATTCTAAGGTTCAGACCTAGTAGAGAGGAAACTATTGGAAAAACACCTCATCACTTTTTAGAAATATGAAATGCTTAAACGTGTAACAAGATGGTATGATGAAAAAACTGTTTAAAGAATTTAAATACGAGATAACAAAAAGGAATGTGATTCAAACACCATTTCCGGATTGGGAAAAATGCCATTTAATGGTAATCAGACGCTCCAAAAACAATAGGGACTAGGATAGGAGTGTACGGGCTAGGAACCAAACGCTCCGAAAGCTTGGGGAAAACCGAAGTATAAGCGGTAATTCACGCCATAACCAGTTCAATATTGATAAAAGATCTAAAAGGCAAAGAGTTATCATATTTTCGGATAGTCAAGCAGCCATTAAAGCACTGAGTTCTTGTGGTATGATATGGGAATGCCTTGGAAAACTCTCCATTAAATAGGCGAGAAAAACATTATCACCTTACTGTGGGTTCCAGGACACTGGCAAAAACACCCTTTTAGGGGCCGGAAAATTTCTTAGGTATTAGCTCCAATGTAATATTGGAAGAAATAGGCAATGTCCAAGAGAAGAGAAGAGAAGAGAAGAGAAGGTCTGGAAATATCCAGTAGGGCTAAGACAGTCAAAGATACTCCTGAGAAGCTACAAATAAATTATAACAAATTAATGCACAAGCCGAAGTAAGACTGCACTCAGAGTTTTGACAGAAAAGGCACTTCAAAAAGCTCAAACGGTGGAGAAAAAAGTATGTAAATTTAGCGGAATGGAAGAGGAAACCTCCATTCACATACTTGCGGAATGCATAGCAATACAGAATCCTAGGGAACAATAAATATGTTTAATCTTATTTTTTGCTGAAATATTCCAAGACAAAGATTTGAGCTTCTGAGCTGAGAACAGACATTTCCAATTTTTTTTCAAATGAAACTAAGTGTTTGTGATTTATTTCACTAATCAATGAAAAAATGATGAAAACTCTAAGATATTGTTAATTATTTCGATATTGATATATCATCGTCAGAATGACAGGAGTTACATTTTATGTGGAACCTACTTGATGTTTAGGCTAGATCAAATGGTAAGTGACCGATCTTGTGATTGACTTAATATACAGTGAGGAAACCACTTATGGAATAAAATTCTTTATGTCATTATTTTAGAAAATTATAAAAAATGCCGAGACCCGTCAACTTTTGAATTGAGGGGGACACTTTTTGGCGCTAATGTCATAAACGTCAGATTCACCCCCTCCCTACTGGAGACACCCCTTACATTTTTTCAAATGGCATTAGGTATCAAGTCATACCTCATTTAAAAGGTCTGGTAAATCTCTATTCAATTATTTTGTTTTGCCTTTGATACGAGCCTTCCATTGTTATTTAATCGTTGTTTAAAATTGGCTCTTTTTCAACTTTTATTGCCTGAATGTTAACGGTGGTCACTTTGACGGCATGATTAAATAGCAGTTTTTCCTTGTTAACAGTTGTCTTTTTACTATTTGTAAATTTTTCATTCTTTAAAGAGTCTTTCTATCATAACAAAATGTGGGAGCATACGAAAAGTATATGAATAGGAAAAAGAAGAAGATATGATTTTACAAATATTAAAGCTTAGGTATTAATAGCCCTATGGGGATATACTGGATATATTTTTCCCATTTAGGTTCAGTATAACAGTGCAATGATATAGGAAACCAAGGAGAACTATATCTGTTGAACTTTACAATTGTTACTTCAGAAGACAATTTATTAATGGAGAGAGATTTATCTGATCATTGACAACTTCATATTGTGCGTCTCTTAAGTATCTTCTTATTTCTAGTTCTTCAAGAAAATCTAGTTGTTGTTTATAATCACAAATATGCAGTACTTCTAGTTCTGTATTAGGTGTTAATGAATGTTTGGTGTCAAGAAGATGTCTTGCATAATGTGATTTATCTGGCTGTTTTAATCTGTATGCTCGTCAGTGTTCATTTACATCTCAAGATTCTATAAAATTATGAATTTTAGATTTATATTCTTCGGATTTTAAAATGACAGTGGCATTTCCCTTGTCAGATTTTGTTTTTGTGAGATTATAATCTTCTACTTTTTGTTTAATTGAATTTAAAGCTGAAATATAATTTTTTGTTTGACGTTTAAACTTCATATTTGACAATTTCGCAATTTGTAACTTTTCATAGAGAAAACTATTTGACTGAGATTTTGAAGCTATTTATGACACTGTAGCTAAAATTGATTTAATACTATTCGTGTATTTTGGTGGTATGCTGTATTTCAAGCCTTTATTTGAAAATTCTATCTCACTATCTGTGAAGTTAGTGTCTGAAAGGTTTTTGAATCGTGGTGCAAAGTGTATTGGAGTGTAAGCACTTACAGTTTTATGATGTTCAGTGTATTGAATGTTATGTTTTATGTATTCCAGTTGTTGTAGTTTTCGTTCTTGTTTCTTATATTTTTTGTGCTCATAATGCTGACCCTTTCTCTGATTTTGTCATCTAAACAGAAAAATTCTACTGGATGAAGTTTGAATGTGAGTTCAGAATGTACAATTTTAAGTATATGTCTAAGGAGTCTCTTATTTTAAACCATTTTTTACTCTCTTCTTTAAGCCAGACTCGTTGAGCACATTTCACGGCTTTTTGGACTTGAGATGTTTTCGTATGGCATTTTATGTTTACATAATTTGGTATAACTTCTTTTTTAAGGCATTCTTGGTTAAACCAGATGTTTTGAGATGCTGTTTAGTAGTAGACATTTCCAAGCCTACTAGAATATATTAGATGAATAAATTTATCATTATTTCAAATTATTTGAAACTTACGCAGGCACCTTTGCATATTTCTTTTTCTCAATTTCTTTGGCTAAAAGAAAATGTATGGGTGACATTCACTGAGACCTAAAAGATCCATTGTTTTTCCTTTCTTCTACTTAGTTTCTAAGGAAAGTCTACGCGACCCATTTCCTCATGGAAAACTTGTCAACCGCTAGGACCACACCAACTGGTTACCTTTAAATACAGATTCAGTTTTAAGTACGGAAAGCCTCAATTATCTCGGAAAAGATTTAGATAGATTTTGTGATATGGCCGATATTATGGTAGTATTTACATTGTTGTCAATGACCCCACAGGAAATAGTCTGTCTTAATGATTCATGTCGATGATCGCGGGGGCCATTCGATAAAACCACACCTTCTGGGAAACACATTAATTAGGTATTGTCTCACCACACGATCATAGTGAAGTGGAGCACCATCTTGCTGCAGCCAAATATTGTCGTTTGGGATATTGTTATTGGCCGAAAGTTTCGAATCTGAAAATACTTACTTGGATTTGGAAATAACTCAGCCAACTCAGGTATAATACTATTTTCCAGTAAATTTAAATACGCCGGACCATTTAAGTTTCCCTCAATGAAAACGGGACCAATAATTTTATCGCCTATTATTCCAGCCCATACATTCAGTTTTTGTGGATATTAGGTGTGGGATTCACGCATCCAACGAGGATTGTGACGTGACCAGTATATACAATTATGCCTATTTTAAAAGATAGAGAATAAGGTGGTATGTCAAACTTCAGTAAGACTGATTCAGGTTTACATTTCTGTTATTTTCGTTCAGTTTTTGGTAGGCATCTTGAACAGGAAACTGTTGATGTTAGCATTACTAATTACGGTCCCTTGTCGTGAAATAAGCGATCTATAAACTATTTCTAGCAGCTTTTTCTTGAAGATTTAGTTATAACTATTATTTCCGGGGGTAGTACCTACGGTAAGTACCTTCTGAGATACAACGGTTGACCTCCCTTGATCAAACACCTGGTACAAAAAAGCATTTGATAAATTTCAAATGTATTTATTCATCAGCTTAGGATCGTTAATTCAAAAATTTCTTTACTAGACGTCAAACAAATTACGTAAATAATGATGGATAGTGTTATAATTATTGCCATTTCAGACAATCTAAAAATGTGATAATATTGTCCCTCCTGGGTAAGTAGCTAATAACCGTCTTTTCAGTTTCTTCAATTGAAATTTTTAATGTATGCCATTATATATTCGGGTACCTTCATATTTCGTCTAAACGTCGGCTTTCAAATAGCCTACATTTATCAAGAATTATCATCAGTTATGATAATTAGCCGCAAACGGAGTCATATTTAATTGAAAGCTTCCAATGCGCTCTATTATTAGTAGAAGATAACAAGTATACTTTCCCTTTTATAGGCCAGTAAAGTAATTCAGTTGTGAATGAAGGGATGAAAGAACCAGGTAAATTGTAGAACAATGGAAATGAAAGTTTTAAGACATGAAGGTTGATAATTTGTTTATGAGCTATAACTGTCGATTTTATTTCACTTGTTACGAGGGTAGTTCTGAGAGATAATACTTTAGTTTTCTTACAGTTTAAACCAATCCCATTCAAATTCGATCAGGAGTTAATAGTAACCATATTTCTTGATATATTAGAGTGTAGAGTTACCATATCTGAACTATTCTATGTATTGTTATGATTTTCTGTGGGTGAGGTTTTTATTTTTAATTTTTTTTAATTTTATGTTATTATTATCAGTTTGTTCACCTTTTTAATTTTAAGAGACCCCTTGTATACTTATTTTATTCTTTAATTTGTATATCCGGCTAGCTATTGAAAAAGGGTTTCGACTCTTCATCTCAGTTTGCGGTTCCCTAAAATGAATTTTATGATGAAGAATAATTTAATTGATTATTTTTTTCAATTTAAATATGATGAATGTTTGAATTTATGATAAGTACATGAAAAAGAATTTTAATTGAAATTTTAACCTTTATTAAATTTTTTTATATTCCACTGCAACTAAATACTCTCCTCTTTATTCCTTTTTTTTGTATTGTAATTAATAAATTTATTCTAGTAGATTCTAGTTTAAATTCCTAATAATTACTTGTCGCATTCCCTCGTAACACAAACAAGAATCGGAGGAATCGCTTTAGATTTGTGTCATGCGCATAACCACTGTAACTGATTCTACTGTACTAAAATGGCTGGCAACGTTATGAACAAGTGTCTCTTGAAAAGGAATATTATTGAATTGTTTTGGATTATTTATTTCAATAAGGTAAGCTTCCTTTTTAATTTATAACTACTAATATCAACAATCTTAACTAAATATCATATAAGAAAAACGCAATTGGTAAATAAATGTTATGAAATCTGAAATATTTATTTAGGTTATTTCTTTTTAGGAACAACGTGTGAAAGAATATTCACTCCTCTGCTGTGTGGGATATAACATCAAATCTGCATGCTGATGTCATATACACTATTATAGAAAGTAAATTAAACTTTCTCAGGAACAAATTGTGTCTGGTTTCCTTCGAATACCTGGGATGCTCTCCAGTCGAGTATAAATATGTAAAATTAAGCTTACCGCTTTCTGGTTGATAATAAATGGATGTTATATCTTACAAGGTTAGTACTTCTCAACTTTTCCACTTCTCTGGTTTGATTTTTCAGGCTTTTTAATTTTCAATTTTTATCTTCACCATCAAAATTCTTGTACTTCCTCCTTCCTCGTTACAAAATCAACAACATTCAATTTTTTTCTTGTTTATTTTTCACCAGACGACTTTCGGTTCTAATAAATGGTTTTAGAGTTATTTTCATTGATTTCTTTTGATGTTAAAGGTACTTTCACATGTTTTAATACCATGTCCTCTATGAACTACACTTTTTTTTAATCGGTTGATACTATTCGCGATTATTCACTGTTACTTCACAAAATTTTGAATTAATGACATAAATCTGTTTGGACTAAAACATTTTCACACAATGTACAAATAATGTGTCAATTCTAACATCTTTTATTGAGGTTTATAAAGATAATTTTTTGTTTTTATTATTTGAAATTATTTCATTTTTAATGTTATTTGATTCTTTTTTAAATAATTTCAATATAGGGTTTCAAACTTATTAGTGTTGAGATATTATGTTACTAACTAATTATAATTGTTTTATTGAACCAAATTTTCTTTAATTACAGGTTATTCATCTACAATTGGACCTACCAATTTTTAAGTCATCACAGTATTTATGTATACTTTGGTGATATTCAATGATACCTAGAAGATCTATTGTGCCTATTTTTTCTACTTAGTCCCTGAGGAGTATCAGAAGCCTTTGGGCCTATTTGCTGAAGGAGTTTCAGGATATCCGCAGGCTTCAGCTTGGGTCACTCTTCCATCCAGTAGCCTTCCAGGTGTCCTGACCTAGGATTCTGTATTGCTATGTAATCCGCAAGTATGGGACTGGTGATTTCTTCTTCCGTTCCACAGAATTCAGATTCTTCTTGCTCCACTAGTTTAATTTTTTGAGGTGCCCAATCAAGCGGCAGTGTCCTGTTAGGACACCTATCAAAACTGTGCAGTCATAATCCGGCTTAAGCATTCGTTGTTGATCTTGATGGGTTGTAGTTTTCCAGGAGTATCTTTGATTGTCTTAGCTGTACTAGATTTTTCCAAGGGTTCAGATCTCTTCTTTCGGTGTTGCATATTTCTTCCAATATTACAATGGAGCTGATACCGCAAACGGGTTCCGTCCCCCAAAAAAGTGTTTCAGTCCCTCTCTTTGCTAGTTCATCTGCTATTTCATTTCCTTCTATTCCAGTGTTTCCTAGAACCCACAGTAAAGTGACGATGTTGTTTTTGCCTAGTTCATTGAGTTTTCCTAGGCATTCCCATACAAGAACTCAGTGCTTTAATAGCTGCTTGACTTTCTGATATGGACTTGAAACGGAACCCTGCGGTACCCCAAAATTTATTGGTAGATTTTCAGATGTACCAGTTATTTTTTACACATAAGATTTGAACCATTTCAACAAAATAACCCGGAAATTTCATGATTAGCACAGTCGAAGGCATTCGCTAAATCACAAGAAACTGAAAGACGTTTGTGAGTTGACTGTAGTGGAAAACTTTCATTTCCGAACCTTCGTCTAAATAGAAGACTTATTTCCATGATTCTTCTATGTGTAACGTTAATTTCGTTCACTTTACTTCCCTCGATTGAATTAATAAATTATCGTATGGGCGGCGAATAGCCAGTCCTTTCTCTTACCCAACACCGAGAAATGTTTCAAGGCTGAATATATTTACTGTCGACGAGAGTCGAAATCAACGTTTCCATGCGCGCTGATCGAGGTCCGTCTGTCTGGAAGATAGTCACGTCTATATTGAAATTCCCACTTCGATCTCGTGTCTCTTCTTCTACCAATTATAAATCAAATATGAATCAAGAATTCACTACTGAAAGGTAAATTCCTTTCCTGGTCAAAGCGTATGAGCGTGACACGAACATGAGACGTAAGTCGGTGGTCGTTCACATGATTTCGTGTATTTAAACAAGTGGCAAAGGGGTTTCCTTCTTTTTCCGGCGAACATGTGCTATTGAAGCCTTTCTGGCTTATCTTATCTTAGAAGTGCATTCATTTGAGTGCACTTTACCTGGGTTACTTTAACTGGGACACTTTACCTGGAGGAGCACTTTACCTGGGATACTTTATCCGGGATACTTTACCTGGGACACTTTACCTGGAGCACTTTACCTGGGATACTTTACCTGGGACCCTTTACCTGAGACACTTTACCTGGAATACTTTACCTGGAATACTTTATCCGGGACTTCAAGTTTTCCGACAACTTCTCTACAAGTGTATCTACAACAACAAGAAGAACAGGGAAGTACAATAGTTCCTGCTCTCCAACACAACATATGTCGTCATCCAATAATAACTAGTCAATTTTTTTTATTTTTTTTTATTTCATATATTTTTTGAAAATATACAACTTGTAAATTTAATAACGTTGTTCATATAGTTTTTTTCCCTTCCAATCTTCCAGGATTTGTCGCTATAATGCAGATGTGAATAACAAATAAACTAGTATTATTCAGAGTGGCGCCCACTTACCTTTCCTAATTTTCATAATTTATATTTATTTCACCTTAAATAAATTTCAAGTAGAATTACCCGAGAACCGGTAAGACTACTCTCTGAATTTATACTAGTTTGGTCTCAGAATCTACACCTGAGGTGCTCTCTAAACTGAGTAGCCAGTACAAATTGGCGCCCAACCTTGTTGGAGGCGTTACAAAGTGGCATTACCTTATCGTTACGTAACATATGCTTCATACAAAATTTCATTTCTTTCAATGTCAATTTTTATTAACTTTGCACAGTTTTCTTCAGGACTTAATACAACCTCTGGTGAATAAAACCTAATAAATTTTTACTTTTAGTATCAGTTGTTCGAGCCAGACTGACAAAATATCCGATATCACCCAATCCAGCACCTTTGTGTCCTGCACCAGCTTGTACACAAGTTAGTTCTCAGAATCTGCCCTAGTTTAGGCTGTGGTTCCTGTGACCCTCTTTTTGCAAGTTCGTCAGCGTTTTCATTGCCCCCGATACCCTGACTACTTGGTTCCAATGTCAGCTTGATATCATTCAGTTCTACTTACGTCTGGTTATTCCGTACTAGACAAAGCATCACTTTCTGACTCGAGATGGTTTCATCTGACATTAAATGGATCTGCTTGTCCAAAAACAGTTCTTCTGTTGTGCTTCCGGTCCACTTTGGTTTTTGATTTTCAACTAATTTTGTATAAAGTCAACTTAGGACAAAAATAAGAGTTATACCCCAAAACCCTTAATCTGTTTTTTTTATATATTTATATGATCGATCGGACAAAGATTTTGCATTTAACGACTTAAAATTTGCTAGCAAAAGTAACTATATTTTGGTAACATTTTTCCCTCCGTTTTTTTCATAACATTCCAATAGTCTTCATTTTGTTTTTGAAGATTCTCCATTGAGAGTGGCCAGTGAAAATCTTAGAGCAGCTAGTGAAAATTTTCGCTCAGCTTTGGTTAAAATTCAAAAGAGAGAATGTGTATTTCAAGTTTTCCTGTTTGATTTCGTTACATCTTTAATGCAATCTTGTTAAAACCATTCTTGTGGTCTCGTCCAGCAAATATTAATTCTTATTTTATTCATTAAATGTCCAACTGCAAAGACAAGACAAAATATTGTTGAAATTAAGAATGCGGTCAAGTGTAATACAAGAATTACACTTCTGGAAGGCAAGCATTTCGCTAATTTTACTCATTTCAAATTGGATACTCAAAGTGGAACAGTTAAACTAGAAATAAAATCCATTTTCTAGATTAAAAAGAGAATGAGTTAACGGCGCTTGTAATATAATTTTCATTTTGGGGTTCAACCCTAATGAAAAACAGCTGGAATTATGCCCATAAAAGTACTAATGAATATAAAAGAATTACAAGAATTGAAAAAAAATTTGTAGAATACATGCATATATTGAAGCTACAGTAGAAACGGTGGAGCTTTTCCATCACGTGATCCAATCTACAATTTATGCAACACATATTTTCTACATTCTATCTTCTTCTATCATTATAAATCAAACATAACAACGAACGATCGATTGTCTTCGTCACAAGACCAACTACAAGACATTCGTAAAAGGCCGACCTTTGGAATATCAGTCATTCCTATTGAGTTGACAGAAGTTTTGTTTCAATTCATATGAATATTGTTGCTGACGTAACAGTCACGTGATGGGAAAGCTTCATCGTTTCTAAGGTACATGCCTAGAGTTTGACAATCAATAATGTTTTGAAGTTTAAGACTGCAAAAATGGTTATCACATTTTTTTGGTCCATTCACAGTAGATTATATGAAAAGATTGATTGTAAATAAACAAATCTTTGTCATAATTCTGATAGTATTATAGGAATATCTACGAATGGGGTCTAGTGAAGAGCGCGTTCCAGCCGTTCCGTCGTCTCATCTACACCATCGCAGAATCTGCATGTTCCACTTTCCACTTTGCCCATCTTATAGAGATGATATTTGAGTGAGCAGTTTCCAGTGAGAATTTTGCCTTTGTCCTTGAGTATTTTTCTAGTTCCACTAAGTTCCTTTTCCAATTTTCTGACTTTTGGACACGATGTGGTTTTTTGGGATACCACAAAATGCTTCAGGTTCGATAAAAGGAGTACAAGCTTCTTCTTTCACGACACCATCAGCAACCTCATTTCCGACAATTCCTCTATACCCTGGCACCCATATCCAGTTGGTTATGGGATTGTTTGCAGTTCTAGACTGTTTCATACTTATATGGCTATCAGATGCAATGGATATTAGTTACAATAATCGAAGTTTTTAAAAATATCGACTATTTCAGCACCTCTGTCCTAGATTACATGATCTGACTTGAAACTATAAAACTTCTATATGAAAAAGGCTGTAGGATAAATGGCGAGTTTTAATCAGACACCCGGTACATTAAGATACACTCTTATTTAGTCTTAAAATATCCTGGACGTTAGCATGTGAAATTATATGTATGTACTTAACGAGATATTGAGCTTTGTCAATGAATCATGAGGCCACCTTGCTTGCGTCCGTCATAAAGTAGCAACCTCTTAAAATTACTGTTTGCATAACTAAGCACTAAATTTCTTAAGTAAAATAAATGAATTACAATTCATCAAAGTTAATGACTCTGTCTGAGTACGGGAATACAGGCACCCACTGGCGCAAAATAAAAATAGAATGAGCGCGGTTAAGGTTAACGGAGCAGAAATTCACATTATCTCAGTGGAAACTGAAGTGTATAGCTAATAATTATAATTTCTATTTCATCCGGTACGTCTGTAGTTTTTGTATTGTTTGTGGTTTTCTTAAGGCGTCCTACTTCGTTTTTGAAAAGACCAAATCTCTATTAATTGTCCTGATCCATTCTAGCCATGTCCAATGAGATCTTTTGAGATACAGTGGGTCAAACATGAAGAAAAATGAGTTTTGGAAATCCTAGAAAAATATACAATGATCCTTCTTTTAGAAGACTTTTAGTGGGATTTCAATTCTTTTTACTATACAGGGTATTTTTTTCATTAGTCATTTTTGAGATTGAGGTGTTAAACCGATCACGACTTTTGATATTTTATTAAACTATTGTTTTATTATTATAGGAAATGAATCAAGCGCAGGTAAGTGTACTGAATTTCTAAATTTCACGAAACATGTTAATCAATTTTTCGTATTTTAGGATGTTATCAAGATTGTCAATAATTCCCAGTGGTATTCTATCGGTGGTGAACAATAGGTTTCTGGCAAAGATATATTGTGGACAGGTAAAAATATGTTCTCTGCGGTTGAAGTACGTTGGGTAAGTCCATTTTTTTGTACTGTGTTTCCATTTTATATGAGTTCCATTCTTCTTTCCACTTCTCGTATAGTGTTAATTTTATATTTTTAGTTACCTCTTCAAGAGGAATTGGTATATCTTCTACAGTTCCAGAGGCTGCCGATTTTGCTCTATCGTCTGCTGCTTCATTGCCTTCAATTCCAACGTGACTCGGGATCCATATGAAATTAACATCTTTGCCTGTTGCACTAATATGAGAAATAAGCTCCAGTATTTGTTTCTCCAGGATATTCTCAGTAAATGGATTTTTGAAAGCAGTGAGTGAGCTCAGAGAATCTGTACATATGAGCCACTTTTGCTTTTGGTTCATTGATATGTGAAGTAGTGATATATTACGAACAATAATTCAACTAACATAATTTTTAAAAACATAACAATACCATAAGGTAAGAGCTTTTCAGAAAAAAATAAAACAATTGGCAATTCAAACTAGCTTCAAATCTACGAATACTTCAAGATCTATCCTGACAAAAACTAAACCAAGCAATTATCTTGAAAACATTGCAAATATCCTGTGAAAGTGGCAAATTTTATTTAGGTGGAACATCTATACCTAAATGAACACAAAAGTACCTACGTTGAAGATGGAGAGTTTTCTAAATTAAGTATTTGCTAATATGCTTGAGAAGAAGGGGTTGATGGATTCAGTGAACATAATATTAAAAATACTACATTACGGCGAAATTTAGCTTAATTTGGTTACAACTATTACAGGGAAATATTCAAAATAAATTACCTTTGTTATGAGGATATTACCTACAATAAGTTTTTATCCAGATTTTCTTATGATTTGTCGAATTTCATTCAATTCAATTTATAATTTTTTCAGCTAAGCAAGTAATTTTAATTATTTTTTATTGATATATAAATAGTAGGTATTATTTGCCCGGTCCTGCGTCCTACAACGGCATGTACTCTGTGGCCCGTCTCTATCAATCACTCAGTATTAGCAAACTCAATGCATAGGCAATTATAGTGTGACAGCAAACTGATCACTTATTTGCTCACAGATACTCTTCTAATTTACCTGTCAATTGCAGGATTGCGATTGACGACGTGCCCTTATAAAATATTAAAAGAAATTTGTCTTTTTTCCCTGCATCAGGCGCCGTATCGGATATTAAAAAAAGTCAGGATGGGGATTTTTTTTTATTGAAGAAACTGGCTAAGCAGCACGTTTTTCGAAAAATTGGAAATGGCAAATTAACGAAGTTATTGTACAAATAAAGCTCTTACTTAATATAATGGTTTTGCATTTGATTTATTTTATCGTTGTGTGATAAATATAAGAAAAGACGCAACCTCGTAAACGATTTTGTGCCGCTCAATGATGTCGGCGGAGAGATGTCGCCGCGCGTATTTTCTAAATTTTCTCTAGGAAAAGGAATTTAGTAGAACTAGAGTTGAGAACTGCGAACGGAATTTCTAGCTCTGGACTCTCTCGAGTGTATTATGGATGATTTCATTAACCATGTGTGTAGTTAATCTAGGCAATAAACGATTTAGTTGTGTGTTGTGAAACTGTAATTATTTTTAAATATGACCCCTAAAAGCCATATTTATGTGTTTTATCACGATTGTGAACAAAACTCAAAAAAAGATGAACATTCAAGTTTTTTTGAATTTCCTATTAAAAATGAAAATATCCTAAATGGGTGGAACAAAATTGGGGTAATAGAACTATTTGGAATTCAGTGCGAATTAGCAAATTAGTGTGAAAAACATTAGTTCTGACTTTATTATTGAAAACGAAAGTTTTAAGGAAAAATGCTGTACCAAAAAGTTATTGTGAAGGTATGTTTTTATAATTTTAAGTGTTTTATTCGAATATAGTACATTTTTTTAAATTTTTTATTCCGATATTTAACGTCGGTGTTTCCCCAGTGGTCACCCATCCAAGTACTAACCGCACTCGACTCTACTTCAGAGTCTCTCTCTCTCTCTTCATAGATATAATTATTTTATAATAATTATTATTATTTTTAATACTTTTATAAAATAGGTACCATACGCCATTGGTACGTTTATGACATATATCGGCCATGTTTCCTCGCCCCTTGCCGCCGCCGCGTAGCTTCAGATAGACTTGCCAAAATATACGTAATAATTTTTATATGATCATTATTTTCTACTAAGATCAAAAATTATTATACTTGCATGCTCTATTGCTTGGTCAGAGGACAAAAAAAGACATCATGATGCTCTAGAATAGAGTACACGCATATTTCATATTTTGCTTAGATATTAATTTGTAATAGTAAAGTTGATATAAAAAATAACTAATAATAGGAAATAAACCAGTTTCCCTTGGAAATTATTTCCAAATTTTAAAATAAAATTCGAATTTTAATGCACTTTCCGACCACCACCCGAGGATTTCCGAACGCTACCGATGATACGTGTGATGTCATACCATTTGTTTACTTTTGTCAATATGGCCGGTATTGCATTAGGTTCTGTGTAGTTTTGTGTTTATATTGTATTTTAATTAACTATTAATTGCTTCATCGACGTAAAAATATCATTTATATGTTTGTTTGAGACCATTACGTGTTTGTGTGTGCTTTTTTTTTATTTCTAAAAGTCAACGTAAAGTGGAAAGTGGACATAAATATTCGATATTTCCGAGGATATTTTGAAACTTTTCGAAGAAAATATTTTATTTACTAGTTCAGTGTTCAGTGACGATTCTTTCATATTTTGTGAGTAAAGATATGGCTAGCGAAGCTTTTGTAAAAGCACAAACTGATAACTTGCCCAAAGTAGACTCATTTATGCTGCTTGAATTTATGAAGTCAAACAGCTGCTTTATTGCAGAGGAAAATAAGAGGAGTTAAAGGATTATCGTAAGTACGATTTAAACTATTTATTATATATAATATATACCAACCATATTTCGATGCCATGTTGGCCTGAGTTGGTAAGAAAATAATGTTTTTATGGTTGATTCCTAGACATATAGGTACATAACCTTAAACTATTTAAGAAGAAAAATTACCAACATAGAAGTCGGTACTTACATTAAAATGGTCTTCACAAACAAAAGCAGCAGTATTTATCGAAATATCGTCTTTGTTTCGACGCATAGCTTGCAACCACAATGCCCTTCTCTTAAGTGCATTTTTGCTTGAGCCACCAGGTAAAGTAACAAATATTTTGTCTGGAGTTTTAATAGACGTTGATTTACACCCTGGAACAATGAAATACTTGGAATACAAAGGTTTTTTTTCGGATTTATCCATTTTTAAAGCTTTCAGAAACAAATTAGGTCACAAAAACTCAGAGCGTGATACACGAACAAGAACGTAAACAAATGAAGTGACGTCAACGGATGGGGCAGCCATCTTTATGACGTAAAGCGCGTTTTGGCGGACATTCAAATTTTATGATTTTTGAAGTCGTTTTAAAAGTAAAGTTTATATTTTTTTGAAAAAATAGGCATGCAAGGTGTTAGGAGACCTGATAAAGCGTCAATTCCCACCAATAGCAAAATTTATGCTTGTACCCTATTCCCATTTAGAATAATTGTATTTCGCTTTTTCAAACTCTTTATTTTTTTAATGCATTTGCGAGTAAAATGTAAGATTGTTTTTGTTTTGAAGGCGGTACATTGATGATAAAAAGAATTTCCAGCTAGTTTCCGTTAAACAAAACTATTTTATTACCTATACGATTTTTATGAAGTAAAATTACTGCTTCTTCTTCAAAACAATTCAATACACCGTTCGCTACAATAAATTGGCTTTAAAACTCTTAAATTAGAATGCAGAAATGCTTTTTCCCAATTAAACAGGTATCAAAAATTATTATTAGTGTGATTTAACGGCAAGTGTCTCCGTTTATCAGTCTCGGCGTAAAAAGTCATAACTATATAATATATTCTCTTGGAATTCCGAGAGATATCCGTACAAAAACATATTGCACTGCGACTTTTACACAGATTGTGTTTTTAATTAGGTGACAGAGCCAGATCGGATCACATATGAATGTTTAGCACGTTTCTCATCGCTCTTATTGTTTTAAAAGAGACTTTTTGCTAGCCTCAATTGGAATCGGAATGGTTCTTTTGCATCGTCTGCCTTTATTAAGTGCACATTGCATTTTAAAAATGTATCCTTTTTTGTCCTATATGGAACGGAATTGAACGGGAATTAGCGATGGTTTCTCAACGTGCTTATCAGCGGCGTGCACACAGAAAATTGTTATAAATTAAAAACACTGCTTCAGTAAAAATTACAGCTATGAATAAAATAGTGAACAAAAGGAGAAAAGAAGATTGTGAAAGTAATGAAAATAAATCTACCGTTCATCTAGCTACTTTTTTGCACTGTTAAACGTGACAAATACACGTTAAAGATGTTAGGGGGGCTTGACAACTACTCATAACACCTAAAGATTCCATGTATTAAAGGTTGAAATAATACCACAGAGTGCGTTGTAATTCGGCAGGCTAAGCCATTGTTATTGTTAACTTTAATCACAAATATTTGTAATTTGTAGCTGATTATCAGTAACTTATGTTTTTTTTTTCGGGTCGAGATGGGATACTCATGTTCGAATGGGTCCAGGACCCAAACAGTGTTGGACTCATCCCCAAGGGGATGCCTACCAACCAAACCCACCTCAAACTCACCGTTACCCCCGCCTCGGAATAACTTCCCTAGCATACTTCGAGATGGGCGGTGGTCCCTCGCACACTCTCCGCTCACACTCTCCGCTCACACCGTCGTCTTCTCCCTACCATCACTCCTACCTCTTATGCCATATCGAGTCCTTTTCTCCTACGCCACTCACATCCATCCATTCCTCCTCCCCCCTTAACATTATCTCCACCATGTTCTCCCAGTACTCCGCCTTCCCTAGTTTCATCTCCAATTTCTTCAGCACTTTGCTCGTTCCTCCAGCATCTACACACATGCCCCACATCATCCTCCACTTCACACCTCCCGCACACTCCAGTCTCTCTTTTCCCAATCTTGTGAAGGTACCCTACTCTCGAACCATGTCCAGTGAACACCTGTATCAAAAAGTAGTTCACCTCCCTGAATTTCCAGTCTATCCAATATCCCCTATTCCCAATCGCTCCTTTTAGCGCGCCCTCATACTCCTCCCACCTTCTCTCGATTTCCTTCTCCATCAGTAACACAAATAAATGACTATTCAAAGTAAACTTTAATTGCAAAGTAGGCAATTGTCCATACCTATGTGAGTGGAAAAGTGACATCAGTAAAGTGTCTACTTTGCGCACACTTATGTCAAAATAATTCAATACTATAATCAACCACAGTGGCTTTTTACCTTTCTGTCAGAACTAATTTGTTTTATGTTTCATGAATTGACAGCTTAGGAGTGTCCCAAAATGAATGAAAATCCATTATCATCTGTCACTGATATGGAAAGTATACCGCGGTATATTGCAGAAGAAGCTAGAAGAGCCACATTTCACCCGAAATTCCAAAAATGGAATCGGTAAAAAGGAACTATCAGCAGTGTATACATGCAAACGAATGGTCTTCCCTATTATTTTCAACTATGTCTTGGTAAAAGTGATCCAGGAATCGTTGGAACGAAAAATGCTGCTCAATTCATCGAGCTAGGTTGACCTTGCAATTTTAACACGAGCACAAAAACGAATGGAGCTACTGGAAGGTATTGCTGTAAAAGTAGATCTATAAATCTCAGATTGTATTGCCAGTTCAAAATACTATAAAACAAAGTACAAAGCTTGAAAGAGAAGATATGTTATGACAGTTCTGTCGGTTAACTGCTACTTCAAATAGCGGTTGCCTATACCTGCAGTCGACCGGGGGTAGAAACTCAAACCAGACTACATAAAACCCAAAATTCTAAACTAAAGAATATAAAACCGGCTCTGAGTATACTTAACACACACACTTACATTGTCAAATTTTGAAAATGAGTAGTTCATAAACTGTTTTCAATTGTCCAAACAGGCTCCAAATACTTGAGATCATGAGTACAATTTGTGGGCTGCAGGTTTTCTTCTAGTGGTTCGAAAGATGGATATATGTAAGTTACTGATAAAGAACAGTGATGAGCAAAGCAAGACCAAGACCGGCTAGTCTTGGTCTTGCTCTTGCAGCGTGGTTTTGGTCTTGGTCTTGCATAGTCCGGTCTTGGACTTGATGCAAGAGTCTTGCAGGTCTTGCATTTTATAATATAATTGATCCTACAGAGTATAAGTATACAAAACCATCTCATAAAAGCAGTTTGAAATATATCAAAATCTAAGAACGAGAATATACAGGGTGGGGCAATCTTCTGACATCGGAGGATTACATCGTTGTGGTACGAGATAAAACTTTAAGGTTTTGTGTGAGCCAATACAGTTACTGAGGGCACATTTTGAAAATACTTTCGATTCTACGGGGTGTTCCAAAACCACGTAGCAGCACAAACTTACATTTTTTTAAATGAAACGTACTATATTTTGTTCAAGAATCGAAAAGATCTCACCGAGAAGTGTAGAAGTCTAAAGTATAAAAAGATAAAGAAACGCACTTTAGAACAAGTATATCCTTCAGATAAAAATAAAAATAATCAATTTAAAAGCTTAACATACTTTGGAACACCATCCTTAAAAATCAAATCATTTTTAGAATCTTTAAATATGAATATTTGCTTTAAAACCGACTACAATCTATCTAAATTCATTAAAAATAACAAATCTAAATCCTCAAAATTAAACAAATCAGGTGTTTATAAATTAAAATGTGGTAACGACAACTGTGACAAAATTTATATCGGTAGAACTTTTAGGAACTTTAAAACTAGAATTTCAGAACACAAACGCAGCTATGACAATAACAAATTAGATTCCAACTAGGGTGTTCCAAAACCACGTAGCAGCAAACTTACATTTTTTTAAATGAAACGTACTATATTTTGTTCAAGAATCGAAAAGATCTCACCGAGAGCGTTACAAAAATATAGCATTCTAATATATTATATGGGTGTTTTAAAAAGATATGGCCAATTATTGGCAAAAAGACCTCCTCTTTAACACTTTGTTAAACAGTAAATCAAAGTAAATCAACAGGTCTGTGTATTCAATTGTCATTCACATATCATTGGCTGTGCTCAGTATTAATTACTTTTTTTATCTGTGGCTTCTTTAATACAGGGTGAAACAAAACGCAAATCAAGCAATATCTCAAAAATTTTAAATGAATCACCCTATAAGTCTTTTTACAATTTGTTAGTACAATTAATAATCTTTCAAACGATATAGTACATTTAGAGTATAAGTTAATGGAAAACCGTAAATATTTTATGATAATGGTCAAAAACAAGTATTTTACGTACACAAATTAAATGGTATTAAATTTTTGCATGCAACGTCTTGTAAATTTCAACATTTCTGAGGCATAAATTTTAATTGCAATTTTGGATGCATCTACAATATCTAATCACTGAAATAAAATGTTTGTTAATACCGTAGGTACCTGGAATTACCAAAATTTTTATGTTTATGCATGTTTCACTTTCAAGAATTGTTATTATAGGCTTGTTTGAGAAAGGGCGGAACATAATCAAGCCATATTTTTGATTATATCAAGTGGGCTACTGTCAAAATAGTATCTACTAATAAATGTCAAAGAAATATTGCTGTATTCTTCGTTTGGTTTTGTTAGGTTTAAATAATAAATAACTATAATGAATTTTCCGCAGGACGACATGATCAATATGATTTACGTGTTAGGAGAATGTTAAAAAAAGTGTTTACTCGCTTCAAGAGTATATCGTGAAAGATATCCCAATCGAAGACATCCAAATGAAAAAGCTTTCTTAAGACTTAAGGAGAGATTCGACACATCAGGTAATGTTTCCTGTCAACCTCATGCTCTTCCAAAACGTGTTTTCAATGAGGACAACGAATTTTTAGTAATGACAAATTTGGTTGATAATTCTAATACAAGTCAACGATGAAATAAAACAAATTAATTTGTTTAAATCTTCATTATTTATTTTGAACTAACGTTCAAATTAAAATTAGTGACGCGTTTCGCTACACAGAAGCTTTTTCAAACTAGTGAAGCTACAATGAAAAACTTTTAATTTATATAGTGCCTTAATACGGAATTCTAAGATATTGACAAAAGTATTAAAAATGGGGATAAGTACAAAAAGTGCCTAAATACGGAATTCTAAGATATTGACAAAAGTATTATAATATATTTAAATAGGGATAAGTACAAAAAGTGTCTAAATACGGAATTCTAAGAAAGTTACAAAGGTATTGAAAAAGAGTACCTGGGAAATTTATCAACAACTATCACATTTTCTAGGTAAAAAGGTTTAATAAGGGAGAATGATTGATATCTATTTGGTCGTTAAGCAGATTACCTGAATATTTGTTTTTGTTAATCTCGAGGGCTTCTAAAAGATTTAATTTAAATGATTTGGGTTCTACATGCAAAATTTCAAAATTTGAGTCGAAAGTGTGTTGGTTTGTTAATAGATGATTTAAATAGTTGGAATCTAATTTGTTATTGTCATAGCTGCGTTTGTGTTCTGAAATTCTAGTTTTAAAGTTCCTAAAAGTTCTACCTATATAAATTTTGTCACAGTTGTCGTTACCACATTTTAATTTATAAACACCTGATTTGTTTAATTTTGAGGATTTAGATTTGTTATTTTTAATGAATTTAGATAGATTATAGTCGGTTTTAAAGCAAATATTCATATTTAAAGATTCTAAAAATGATTTGATTTTTAAGGATGGTGTTCCAAAGTATGTTAAGCTTTTAAATTGATTATTTTTATTTTTATCTGAAGGATATACTTGTTCTAAAGTGCGTTTCTTTATCTTTTTATACTTTAGACTTCTACACTTCTCGGTGAGATCTTTTCGATTCTTGAACAAAATATAGTACGTTTCATTTAAAAAAATGTAAGTTTGTGCTGCTACGTGGTTTTGGAACACCCCGTAGAATCGAAAGTATTTTCAAAATGTGCCCTCAGTAACTGTATTGGCTCACACAAAACCTTAAAGTTTTATCTCGTACCACAACGATGTAATCCTCCGATGTCAGAAGATTGCCCCACCCTGTATATTATTATCTGCACCAATGGCGTCCGAACGGGATGTGGAATGTGTATTTTTGGAATGGTAGGTAGGTTGCATTTTTTGCAAGACCAAGACCAGTTTCGCTCATCACTAGTGAAGAATCTAGTATGGAATTTGGAGGTATCAGTATTACCTCGTGAAGCCCAAATTTTGTTATTTATGGAATTAATTATAGGTTTTGGGCTAACTTTGGCAAATATTTTCAAAGAATCTGCAGCTATCAATTATCCATTTTGAGGACCCCTTATTTAGATTCGAGCACGCTGTGAGGGGGACTTGAGGGGGACACTTTTTGGCGCTAATGTCATAAACCTCAGATTCACCCCCACCCTACTGGAGACACCCCTTACATTTTTTCAAATGGCAATAGGTATCAAGTCATACCTCATTTAAAAGGTTTGGTAAATCTTTATTCAATCATATTGTTTTGCCTTTGATACCAGCTCTTTTTCAACTTTTCCTATGCCCCCGTATTGTGTTATGACAAAAAGACTCTTTAAAGAATAAAAAATTCACAAATAGTAAAAAGACAACTGTTAACAAGAAAAAACTGCTATTTAATCATGTGTGCAAAGTGACCACCGTTAACATTTAGGCAATAGAAGTTGAAAAAGAGCCAATTTTAATCAACGATTAAAGAACAATGGAAGGCTCGTATCAAAGGCAAAACAAAATGATCGAATAGAGATTTACCAGACCTTTTAAATGAGGTATGACTTGATACCTAATGCCATTTGAAAAAATGTGAGGGGTGTCTCCAGTAGGGAGGGGTGAATCTGACGTTTATGACATTAGCGCCAAAAAGTCTCCCCCTCAAGTTAAAAGGGGACGTGTTTCTGCATTTCTTTCTAATATGTCCCATTTTTGAAATATTAAGGGTGTGTCCTTTTCAAATGAACACAGTGTATATCAGTTATTCGAATGAACTTGAATAGTGAACGTATTTTGTGAAACCTTTTGAGAATATAAAATACCGAAAGTATCACTTAAAATTTTGTTTGTTTTTGATCCGCTACTGTTCTAGATCAGTTTAAATATATGACGGTGTGGTCGCAAAAAAAAGTATCCTTTCGTAATTACATTTAAGAGATGTTGCTTTTCCAAATCGCGAACGATTAACGACTTTTTCTCTTGATGGTGATGATATTTCTTGCGCGTGGTATTGAAGAACATTTGGAGAATGGCGATACAACACCAACAACGACGAACAAAAGGACATAAAACTCATGCTGTGCACTCATTTTCTTTACTTGGGGAAACTAAAAAAATCGAGGTCAGTGCATGTAAAGAATTTCCGTTGAATTTATTTATTTTTGTTACAGCTGCGACAAACAATACACAGAACGTCATCTCCCATAAAAATTTTGATGGATTTACAAAGAATTTTGTTAGGGATAAAAATTTCATATCAAGCTGTAAACTATTAAATTATATAACTGACAAATAATAATGCTTGTTAGGACTCGTTATGGTGGAATTCACATTCAGATGGCAGTACACGGGTATAGGATAACAGTGTTGCCAATTCTACTGCCACTGTGTTTTGCTATTTTTGTAAAAGAAACAGATGTGAATATCGACGAGGTATTGTTGTATATTTATTTCAAGCCTCAATTGTCAAATATGCACTCGCCCATTCTTGTTTGTTAATGTCACACGTATAGTACAGGGATAATTTCTTCCTCAAATCAATAAACGAAGTTTATAGTGTTTTGTTTTGTTCAAATAGAATTATATTATTAAAAAAGTACACGTTTGCTAACTATTAGGTGATGCTCGATTGAGTACGTCTCTGTTTTTCACGCGAAAGAAGCTTTTCACAATTCCCATCATTTAATACAAATTGGATGAAATATTTGCGATGTACACAGAAAATTATAAAACACTTAGTCCATTACAGTATACTTATTGCCAGTTCCTTCATCTTCTAAGGCATCGACAATTAAATTCAAATTAATCGTCTTATTTCAAGTTCATATCTAGAAATACATAAACATATATTTTGCTAAGATTTATGCGTTGCTAAGGTTAAGTAATTTCATAAACCGTTTTAAAATAAGATATATGCTGTTCATATCAATCTATCAGTAATTACGAGTATCTATCTATGAAGTTGATGTATCGAAGTATAGTCCTGTTGGCAGTCATACAACTTGTTGGTATGTGAAATATTTTTTCGCTTACCTTACCGAAGAACCAATCCTATGAACACCAAAAATAGGGGGGAAAGTATTGTTTACCATCCCAAGGGCAGAAAGTTTTTAACGCCACGATTTTTTAAGTTTTTCTCCATCGGTCACTTGAGTACTTCGACTTTTCACGTAGATTTTTTAAGGCTATTCGTTTGTGATGCCTTTTGGCCCAATATAATAATAAATATTTAAAATAAGAATTAAATTCCGTTGATCTTATTTCAACAAAACGTTCGAACATTTCATTATCATATAAATATAAATTAAGAAGGTTATTGAATAGAAAGTCAAGTTCAAGCGTGAAGTAAGGCAAAACAGTAATATATTTATTGGTTTTATTTGAACTTAATTGGAGATATAAATGTACATTCAATATTTATTATAGAAGTTGATTTAGAATAAGTCATCAAGAACATTCTATATAGTCGAATGGTCAGAGATCAGTAATCTTTAACAATTAAATATAAGTATGCTATACGGCTAGGTACTTATGTATATCATTAGCAGTAGTAAGTAGTGTAATGTATTATAGTTAATAAATCAAACATATCCCAGTGCTAGAAGTAGTTGTTCCATTCCCTTGAGATGATCCTTCAGAGGCCCTCTCCACACCCCTAGTCTACCAACGTATCCATTGGACACGCATCCATTACATGGCGATCCTGCCATGCCTTTCATCCATTACACGCTCCACAAATGACCTTGGAATTTCAGATTTCGGGGGTAGCTGTCAAGATCAATCCTCGTCAGTGGGTAATTTATGATGGAATTTATGAGCATGTTGTAAACCATTTGACCCGAAACATCTTTTAATTTTAACCGTTTTAGATAGAGTAGGTAGATAGAATATTTGTTTTCATGGTAGTACCATTTTTCACTGGAAAAGCGATTGTTTGTTGATTCAAAGTGAAGTTTACTGTCATTTTATAACAATTTTTTTGAAAAATCTAACATAGCGGTAAGGCAGGTACAACTAAACAGCTCAAGTACAAATGAAAGAATGGTTCACTGGAACAAACCGAAACCCGAAGGGATCTACTTAAAGATTAAGACATTTATGCATTGAAGGTATTATATGTTGAAACTTTCTTCTCAATCATTTTTTATGTGATTATTCAATATATTATCGATGAAATAGAAAATAGAATTTTTTTTCATATCCATGAAATACATTCAGTGGATACCCATTAGATATCTTACATGGACTGGATATTCAGTGGATATTGGGCTATCCATTGGATGTGAGCTGTGAGCTGTCTGGGTAGTCCTTATGTATGATACAATATTTTGATACTATTCACTTAACTTCAAAATAAATAAATAATTATTTATAAAATAACGAAACAAAATTTCAATTTGCGAATCGCGCAACTGAACAGCTTAAGTGCAAATGAAAAAAGGGCTCACTAAAACAAACCGAAGGGATATTCTCTATAAAATTTCCTAGAAAACGTGATATTTTGGAAAACCCGGTAAGAAACAATTTTCGATTCTCCCGAATTTCGCGGTCACTTCTTTAGTTTGGCAAGTCTATCTGAAGCTACGGGGCATCGGTAAGGGGGGAGGAAACATGGCCGATATCTGTCATAAACGTACCAATGGCGTACGGTACCTATTTTATAAAAGTATTAAAAATAATAATAAATAATAATTATATATAGAAACTGATTTATGCTTTGCTTTAAAGGTAAGGTATTTTTCAAAACACGGTATTTGTTAAAAAACAAATAATGTTAAAAATCGTACTTGAATTCAATATGGATACGAAATAGTAAGATACCAAGTAAAACTGAAAATACGAACGAAAATATTGACATTATAAACGCCACTGGATAATCAATGTCAATCAATTGTCGAATCGAGAGGGAAGAACACACGTACGCGTTTGCCAAAAGGAAGTCAGGTGGTTACCTAGCAACGAAGGTTCGATAAATATTCACCAATTGAGTTAGTAGGAGGGCGTGGTAATCATGATTTTCGCACGACGTTGCCGGCTTGAAGGAAATCCATAACATATTTGGAAAAGTGTTCATCTTTTAATATTCAGAAATTGAAAAAATAATGTTATTAGACAAAATCCAATGAAACAAGCACATTAAAGAACTAACGTTTAATCATTATTGACATATTGTTAATACTAAAAAGTCAATTTTCCAATTATTATCACTACATACTTAGCACTTTAGGTTTTTCATAGTTAAACGTGGCAATATCGAATGTTTTCGACCGCATTCCTTTCACAGCTTCAGTTATGTTTGCCATACTATACTTTGTCCCCTACTGTCTTACAAATTGTCACGTGTCTTAGCATATTATTATTGTCAAATTCTGGATATTTATTTTACCCGTTGGCTCATGATTTACCCCTTGCTTTCCAAAAAAAAGAAAACCAACATTATTTCTGACAGTGGGGGACTATTTTTTATATTTATTCATTCAACTATATATAGGTTGTAAAACGACGTTTTGTCATTCACTTATATTGAAAATTATTCAAATGACTATAAAATTTGGCAGCATGCAAAACTATTTTAAATTTCGAAAATCAAGTTTTTCCTTATTGAGTTATATTGAAAAAAATATATAAGGAGTAACTTTGGTTCAGTACTTTTTCTGTTAAATCTTCAAATGAAGTGGTGGTTGTAAAACATTCATTCCGAAGATCTACAATATCTCGGGAATACCCTATTGTAAAAAAAGTTTCGTTAACAAGAGGTGCTAGAGCTAGAAATTAAACTATTGGACCCGTCAAAACATGTTTTCCAACAAAGCTTTTGGCGTAGATTAAAGTTTCGCAAACAGTTTTTCACAAGACCCCTCCCCCAATTCCAAGATTTGGGTTATATTGTTGAGAAAATATAAGAAGGCTTTGGAAATGAAAGCTTGTATACTAATTGAAACGGCTTTTCAACAGGACATCAACGACAACATTATTTGGAGACTCCATAGAGGTATCGATGATGAAGCGATGCCCAAAGGGAAGAGTCCTATCTCCTTTGCTGTGGGACCTTGTCATAGACGAAATCCTGGAGGAATTGAACAGGAAGGGGATACACACCCAGTGGTATGCAGATGATCTGACAATACTTGTACTGGGGAAATACCCTAACGTTATATCGGAGCTGGGGAAATGGTGGAGATTTTATGTAGGAGGGAATACATAAGGTTGAACCCTGCAAAATCTGCGCTCATTCCGTTCACTAGAAAAAGGGAGCTTGATAGACTAGAACTGCAAAGCCTCTTCAACGTGCAGATGTGTCTTAGCTAGGAGGTCAAGTATCTGGGCATAATTATGGTCGCAAAGCTAACCTGAAACTCACTCCTACATGAAAAAGCAAATAAAGGAACAATGGCCCTAATGGCTGCCAAACGGGCGACAGGAAACACATGGGGAGTAAATCAACGGATAGTTCACTGGTTGTACAAAACTGTGGTGAGACCCATGGTTACCTATGGAGCCCTAGTTTCGTGGCCAAAAACAGATCAGAGGAAAGCCGAACTGGAGCTATTAAAACTTCAGAGGCTTGTCTGTCTGTGCATAACTGTGCGATGAGAAGCAGCCCGACTGCGGCATTGGAAGCCATTCTCAATCTTCCGCCTCTTGCTCTGCATGTTAAGGAGGAAGCGAGAATGGCTGCACACAGGCTGGAATGCAATGGGAATTGGCACGAAGGAACCAACTCCCCTAGTCATTCAAGAATCACAAATGTTATCACAAACTAGCTAGCTTCTTGAAATGAAAAGTGATAACATGTTGGCCACAATTAACGACATCCAACCTTACCATATCCAGCTAAACTGGGATAGATTGGAAGCAAACAGTCAGGAAGGAACGTTGGTATGGTACACGGAAGGATCCAAGACTGAAAAAGGAACAGGAGCTGAAGTCCATGGTTCCAGACCCAGGTGCAATGTTTGCAGTTTGCATCTGTTTTCCAGGCAGAAATCTACGCTATCGACACGTGTTTGCAAATGAAAATCGAAAGGGGGTATAGAGGCCAAAAGTTCCTCATACTCTCAGATAGTCAGGCATCACTGAAATCTTTAGCATGTCTCCAGATCAGATCCAGACTGGTCTGGGACTACCTTCAAAAACTTTACGCCCTGGCAAACCACAATAGAGTAACCCTTAAGTGGGTCCCAGGGCACAAGGGTATTGTAGGCAATGAAAAGGCAGACACCCCAGCAAATCTAGGGTATGAAACTGCATTCACTGGACCTGAACCAGTATTTGGAATATCAAAATCTGCTGCAGGTAGTTGTACATCTTGGTGGATTTACACTAAACATCAGACGTACTGGAGACACGTGCCAAAACAGGAACACAGCAAACTTCTGGTCAAAAAACCCTCGGAGTCTCTGACTAACGAAATACTGAACCTCAGCAGGGTCCAGATAAGGAAAGTGACGAGATTACTCACTGGTCACTGTACCCTGAGGAAGCACAAGCATACAATTGGCATATATAGGGAGGAACCTATCTGTCGATTGTGCATGGAAGAGGGGGAAACAACCTTTCACATCATCTTCGAATGCGAAGCACTGTTTCATTGGAGATATAGACTCCTAGGACTAGAGTATCCAAAGAAGGATTTCTCCAAGAAGGACCTAGTGAAAAGACTGTTGAGCCTGAAGGGCTACTGGTCTCTTCACATGATCGGTATAACCAAGAGCACCTGAGATGCCGAGGTCTCTAGAACTCTGACTAACTCGTTTCAAAATACCTTTCACTAATGAAATGATAAGTGAGGTGATTTTCGAGATACAAGCCGTTTACCTCGCCTATTTGACTATCCAGTACCTGCTGCTATAATAATTTATCCAAAAATGTAATATTATACCAGTTCTCCCCATTAAAAAAAGATTTTAGGTTCCCTTCATCGGAAATAAGGAGAAACGGAAGTAATTATATAATAAATATTAGCATCAGTTTCGACTGATCATGTGCCAAATTTCATACTTTGTTATCTGACCAGTTTTCGAGATATTAGACAGTTGAAACTTCGTGTATAACACGAAAGACGTTGAGTTATTTGAGCTTTCCAATGAATCACCTTGTATGATAAATTAAATCCAAGTTATTCTCTCGAATATATATATTCAGTAAAAACATGTTAAAAATAAACTTCAAGTAGTAACTTTCATTATTCTAATCTTATTTTGCTGATTATGGTTATTTGGCCATTTCAATCAACGTTATTTCATGCATCAAGCCCACCACCATCGACGAAACTAACTGCGGAGGCGGCGGTATTTTCAACTTGTTGAGTGATTACTTCTAATTTGTCTAAAGAAAGTACTGCCGTATAATTACGGATTCTTGTTAGAGGCAAACTCATAAAAAACAAATTTATTTGTTGCTGTCAAGGTATACAGAAGTTTGTGATGGAATGTTATTGAACAAGTAATATGTTTTTGTTGTTTTATATTTTCCTATGAATGAGTCGTTTAGCGTTTCAGAGTTTTTAAACATTTTGTGAAAATTGAAAAACTGGAATATATAAAATTGAAAGGGCGAAATCTTCATGATTTCAAACACTTGGGGGGAAAACACCCTAAAAGGTATATATTTTTGAGATGATTTTTCCAAGCCATATTAAAGTGCCACAGCTTTAATAATAAGTTCAAAATAACTTAACCAATACAAGCTGAGGAAAACTGGTATACGAACGGCTCAAAGGCAGAAGTAGGTGTAGGTTCCAGAATTGTAGAGCTAGAATAAATAATAGGTACTCCAATAAGCCTATCTAAGGACGTCACAACTTTCTAAGCGGCAATTCACCACAGCGTTGAAGAAATTAAAAGACAAAAAAGGATGCCATTTTCACATACAGCTAAGCTGCACCTAGATTCCATAGAAGTCAACTCTAAGCTAGTATGTGATTGCATAGGAGACCATTGCAAGGTCATGGTAGCCTGGATACCAGGGCTAGAGGGTCATAAGGGCAACGAATTGGCGGATGAAATGGACAGACAAGGCTTATCAATGCCATTCATTGGACCGGAACCCTTTTGCGGCTTCGCAAAGTCGACTATAAATATTGCTACAAGGAAGTGGATGGAACAGAAATATCTAGAATGGTGGATAAACTCACCAGGACCTAGACAGGCGAAACAGTTTACTAGAGGAGATTCATCAACATTTACGGCAGACCTTTTAAGCAAAGACAGGAAAACTGTCAAAGCCGTGATAGGTATGTTAACAGGGCACTGTAAGCTTGACAGGCACGCAAAGCTAATGGGGTTGAGAAATAGCTAGATTCCATCACCTAAAGGAGGAAACTGCATAGCACATCCTATGCCAGTGCGACTGCCTGGCAAATATGCGGTTTCTTATACTAGGCAATGAGAAGCCACAGGCAAGAAATTACATGAGAGGTTCAGTCTCGAGGCTGATTGGCCAATCAAGTGAAGAATTGCAGACAAAAGAATTGAACACGAAATACAGAATCAAGAATATCGTACCCCCATGGTAGCACGCCACTGTCTTTTAAGAATTTGACAAAATTAATACTGTAAAAACTTTGTGGATCGTTTGGATTTTTGAGGTGATTTTGTACAAACCATTTCTTAACTAGTGAAAAGGGTAAACTCCGGTTAACACGTGGTGCAAACGTATAATGACAGTTTTAGGTGAAACTCTGTTAAATTGCCATTAAACGTAACGGTGTAAATGGGCATCAATCAGCTGGTGAAGTGTTTCGCAAATATGATGAGAAACTTTTAAGAAAATTCCACATCTGTCATTTTTAACCAATCAAAACTTGTTTTTTGACAGATCACCATGGCAACGTATGAATTTTAGTGAAAATTTTTTCCTCGTGGGTAGCCAACAGCGAATTATACTAGCAATTTTTTGACGTTTATAATGTCAGTATATTTTTTTGATAGTCCGGTTTTTATTTGCAAAAAATAAATTTTCTACCACTTGTAGTTACTCAAAACTTATAAAAAATTAAAGAATATTCTATGTTGAGACTTGAGATGGTACTCGTGCAGCTACAACGAGTAGAAATTTAAAGGTCTAAATTGCTGCCAAAACTGTGACGCGCTGTAAATCTGTTCATGCAGCGTTCCGAAAAACGATTGATGATGATGATGATTGAATAATTTTCTACCACTTGTAGTAAGCCCAAGTAACTATAAAATGAGAAAATATAATATTTTAGGTCCTAAAATGGCACTTTTGAGCTACTAAAATCAGTAGAAAGTTTGTGACGTTGTTGGAAATCGAAAAATAAATTTTAATTATTTCACACACAATTTGGTGTGGAATTTTCTTGCCGAATACCACACGAGGTCAAATTAAATCCAGAAATTTTTTCTCGTTAATGAATATTTTTAGAAAATTATTACCATTATTATTATCACTAGTGAATAGGTATTTTTTAAGAAATTTTGTTTTCTGTATAAGACGTTAACTAGACGGATTTCAACTACTGTAACAAATATACATGTTGTGTAATAAATCCCCTAGATAGATACCTAACCATTACGACACGAGAGCATACATGGTAAATGCTTAAACCACCCAATTTTCTCGTTGTGTACATTACAAATCCATCTAAAGCAGCGGCAACGTGAGCAATTGGACACTGCAACCCGAAATCTTGATTGAATCAAATACGGAACTGCCGCAACTGCAATTACCAGAGTATATATATTATAATTAGAATTGCTTTGATGCTTTCGATTCAGTAAATATTTGTTAAAATTAATTTAGCTATTTACAAAATAATGTATTTATCGTATTTTATTTAAAAATCGATACTTACATTAAATTAACATAGGGTAAGTCCGGCAGAGATGCTTTACATACATTAGTCACGTTTATAGCAAAAAAAGTGAATATCTGTTGTTAACGGTAAGGTATATAGATACATGTTTCTAGTGCTTTGAAAATTTCAGGGCGTAATAATCAGACTACAAATATGCCATGATTTGTTATGCTTATTTGAAAATCGATTATTTGAGGTTATATTCAACCACGTGTTGCAAGCGGTTAACTAAAATACAATCGTGCTGGAAAATATGACATCTTCACCTTATAAACGGTAGAAATGCCTAAACATATTCGGTAGAAATGCCAATATTACTTTAACAGATATGCCTTCCTTTTACAAAAGAAAATCTGCCACTCCGTCAGTAGCTAAACGAAAGTTGGCGAGGTGTCGAGCATGTACAATATTCCCGTTAGAACCTTGAAAAAAATGATGCAAGTAAAGGCAGAATGGGTCCTGCGAGAACGCTTGGTGACGAAGCCGAGAAAAAGATGCTAGCTAATATACAGAAGCTTCAGAGTTTCGGTGTTTCTCCTACTTTGGATGATGTAAGAGAAATGGCATTTGGATTAGCTGAAAGATTACAAATACAGCGCAAATTTAATGAACAAAAAAAAAAGCGGGGTATGATTGGCTAAAGTCATTCTTAAAGAGAAATCCGGAACAGTCAACAAGAAAAGCAGAGGGATTATCAATAAGTAGAATGTTGAGAATGACAAAGGAGGCAGTGAAGAATTATTTTAATTTATTGCATCGAAGGAAATATGAAAATGACCGAGTGCAGTTTTTCAAAGACAACACGCTGGAATGCGAAATTATCCGGTTATTTTGATGCACAAGTGTAATCGGAGAAATATTTCCTGAATAAACTGTCAACTTGTCATAAATAACAATCATATATCATGAAAGACACGTGAGAATATAATGAAAATATCTATTCAAGATTGAACTAAATCAAAATTTGCAGGAACTGCAGTGGAATACACACTTATAATACGTATTCTGGTTAGATAATGCAGCTATTGGTGCATTAACGGCTGAAGAGGATTTTTGCCTGTTGTACGTTATTGCCAAGCATTTTTTTACTATTTTCTCATGGTGATCTTCATCCATTTGAAGATATGGCATTATTGATTTTGAATTTGAATGGCCCGTGATTTATAAGCTGTTGCTTTGCGAGATTGGAGACGACCGTAGCTCGTAACGAATGGTTAGTAAACTTGATATTCTCTGCTTTGGCTTGTAGAACAGTCCATTTGCTTTCTGTATTTCGTCCAGCAGGAATATCTTTATACCATTTTCTGTTCAACTTCCAAGCTAAACTAACAGTGAGAAAGAGTCGTTTTTTTTATTTCAGCCCGCTTTCCCAGGAATTTTTTGTACATTCAAATTGGACACAAATCAGGATTGATTTTATTTTTCATTAGCCATTTCAATGAAGCGCATGGTTTTTCCCCTCCTTGCGTCGTCTGAGTAAACACAGGATCGTAAATAATCCTTCCTGTTTTTCCACCTCCGTTATTTTCTTCTTCTTTAGAGTACGAAATTAAGCACTTGTAGTCTTCTTCGCCACGCCAAGCTTATTTAGAAGCAAAAACAAAAAATACCTTCTTCTGCACACCATCTGCGGTGTTTTCATCACAACACGAACCGTATTTTGGAATTCATCGTACTTCAGAAAAGCTGTACTTTCCTTCCTCTTCTCTGGATTTGTTTGTGGTTGTTTTCTCATGGCATTATTCGCATCTCTGGCTGCTTTGAACTCAATATTAGTAAAATAGTTAGTTCCATCAGTAATTTAGTGGTTCAGTTCCAAATCGTTTTAACAGTAAATTCTTTGTTCTCGCCATTCTGCTTACGCATATTGAATGCCCAGTCCGTTAATATTTTTTCCAGAACATCAATTTGTGTTATTATATCCAAAGTATGGTTTTTCACAGCACAGAAGCTCATAAACTGATGCCATTCGTATTTTCTGTTCAGTTTGGTGTTGTTTGGTTCGTTTTCCAACACATTTTCTTTAAGAAGCCCGACCGAGACGAGACATTTTTAATAAATAATATTTTTTCTCCACGATCATCACAGAATTTGCCAATTCTGAAATCAAATTTGATTACAGAATGCTTGAATTCTCTCTTAATATTGAAGAAATATTCTGTCATCGTAGTGGCAAAACTTGATTAAGTGTCAAAATTATTGCTGTCACTTAACCGTAACCTAACCACACAATTGTTGAAAATTTCTCCAATTCTTCATTTCGAGAACTGTACAAATATAACAATTAATACAAAGTAGAATGTTTCTTGAATTATTGAGTGTTTACCTAATATAATTGGGATTGAGTTCGGTAATATAAATTATCTTTTGTTCATTTCCATTTAAAAATATATATTTAAAATCTTTGATCGTGGAGAAAGTATAGTCTGCTACTCGGCTAGAATGAAAATTCGTGATGCTCGTGGTTCCTCACGCTCGCCTTCAGCTCGCGCTCGGAACTTTCCACTCGCATCGAAATTTCATTCTAACCTTTTATTAGCAGTTTTAATTTATTGAATTCGTGGTGAAGTCGAATGTCTATAATATTTCTCCAAAGTATCGATACCGCGTCATATCGTGATGCCTTTTGGCCCAATATAATAATATATATTTAAGAGAATCACTATGTATATGGGATGTTAACGACTTCATTTCTCGTTTGAAAATGATGATAACTGCTTATTAAAATATTCATAATCACTGGAAGTTCTGAGAGCTGTTAATACTGATCAAATTATAACAATATTGAAAAATAACTTCCAAAAAAGGCTAAATATACCTATAATATAAAGGAAGTAGATATAGATGCTTTAATACGATCAAAACTAAAAAGTTTTATCGCAAAATCGTATAGGCTCGTTAGCTCAGTGGTAAGAGCACCAGACTGATATTATTTCATATTGGAGGTCGCAGGTTCGAATCCTGCATGAGCCAATATTTCTTTTTAAATCTGCCAAAAAAAAACCAATTGATTTTATTCATCCCCTAGTTTAATAGATGTTTGTGTTTTAAGATTGAAGAAAGGTGTTATAGTTAATATACAGATACATTCAAACAAAAACGGAACATAGGGATTTAATGTATTGTCCGATCTAAATAGTCCACCAACAAAACATTTCTATAAGTTCACTTCAATGATTATCAAGTATTGATCTGGACAGCTGGACTCAGAACCAATGTTAGAAACCCCAACCCTTCTCCTTCCAAAATTTATTAGTTATGTGCGAGGTGTGCGAACTGCGATTTAGTATTGAATAATTATTTGATGGGGGTAGTAAACGTCGCTACATATTGAAACAATATGCTTACGTTTTATGTTGTTAAAATCGAAAATTAATTGTTAAATTATCTTTAACAATTAATGTTTCGAGTTAAGATAATATGTTTTGATTTCTTTTGGCAATAACGGCTTTCAAAATGAAAATAAATTCGTAAATAAAACAAAATAGGATTCCTTTAATTGAAACACGACTGTTTGTTTACTGACTGTCTAACGCTAATTAAGGACCGCCCACAGTTGAGAATACGGAGTGGTGGGAATTGTATGATATGTTATAGGTGTCCAAATAAACGATTGTAATAATCGTGTTCTTAATCTGTTGAAGCTGGATGTTGGTCGACTAGTACAAAAGCAGTTCTGATACAATGCTTAAAATCCCTATGTTCCGTTTGTGTTTGAATGTATCTGTATAGAGGAAGTTCGATGAATGCCTTACAAATTGAAGTTATCCAAAATGCCTTAAATCGGTTTACTAATATAAAACCTTTAAAGTCTTTGATTCTTAAGATACACGGTATCAAAATTGGAAAATAAAAATATTTTTTACAGTAAATAAAAAAATGGAAAATTAATAAAGACGACTGGATGTTTCATCTATCCTTTAATTTTTCTAGATCCTTAAATTACGACATGCTTCACTAAGGCTGGGAATTTTAGGAGCTTGTTGATTGTCACTCACTTCTTCAATATCACTATTCGCCACGAAGTCCTCAACACAGTTAGAAATGGAAAAATCGGAATCTTCAGTGGTTAGTTGTTCATCTATAGAAGAATATCCGTTGAAATCCAAACCGATTTCAGTTGGTATTAAAGTGGAAACAATAAGCAACAAGCTTGAGAAAGTTGTTATAAAATTTTTGAGCATTTATCAATGTTCGAGGGTTATTCGAATAGAAATTTTTTTGCTAATTATAGAAAAAAAAACAGAGTATATTTGCTTCTATAATTTCATTAATATTATCGTCAGTATTGTGACAGAATCGTGACATTTTGAAATATTAAATATTTTGAAACGTCAAAATCGAAATAAATCAAAATGGACCTCAAAATTATGGATTTTTCAACATCGGTTTCTGCGAAAAATATTGATGTTGCGAAAAAAATCATGGGACCCATTTTTGTAGATAATGACCTGATCTTCATTTTTCCTTTATATAAAAATTCTCTAATTACCATATTTTAGGAGATATTGGGGAAAAACCAATTTTTGGAACTTTGGGGCCGGGAATACCCCCCAAAATGGCGATGAGGTGTGAGAAATTTCTGGATGTTTAATTACTAGTCAAACCCTAGCCTTCACGGAACATTCATGGACCGGCAGGATTTTTGTAGGTACACTTTGCCTACTTTTCATCCTTCATTTACTGAACTATATAATACTATAATCAGAATGTTATCACAAAAAATATTCTTCCATTCACAATCGGTTTTATCATATCTACTGTGAATGGACCTTGAGAATTCAACAATTTTTGGCATTCTTAAACTTCAAAATATTTTCATTGTCCATTGCTTTGGAAGTAGCAGATATGGATGAATTTAAAAAAAATACATATATAACTGTTATTGATAACTGCTGCTGGAACGCTAACGAAACGCTGAAATAAAAAAAGATTGTACTTTACTTTCAATAATCGAATACAAAATGCTTGTAAAATAAGGATGTATATGAGTAAAACGAGCAAAATGTATTTTGTTAACTCACCATAGATAAAGCACTGAAAACCATCAGATCCTTTTAACTTTGTTTGGCGGCAAAATTAATTAAATAAAATGCTGCTACTAGATTTGAACACGGTGTAATTTGAGTTTGGCGTGGAATTGTCTCAAACATTTCACGTAGGCTCAATTTTATAACCTCAAACACCGTTTAATTAAACTCTAATTTAGTTAAAAGTTGTTTTAATCTCGTTTTATCGGGTTTTGATTTTACCGTCGCAAAATCGAATTAAATTGGCTTAAAGATAAACCAGACAACAATCTGACAACACCGTTAATCTCCGAGTTGATGTTTCAGATGCGCATCCTTGTAATAAAATTATAGATGTGACGTTATTTCTAAATTGTCATCAAATAGCCGTACAGCTAGATAATTTTATATTTCATAATTTTCATCATAAAATAATTAACAAATTAATTATTGTTTCAACCCTTACTAAGTGGAATCTTCTCATAATTTTTGAAATGAAACCAGTAATTAACAAATTCCCCAACAGAAATGTATGATTTGCATCATCAGGAGTAGAAATCATGAAAACTGATATAAATAAACTAACTCAGTTATCCCTTTTGTACAAGTAGCATATGATATGTCATATTGATGCGAGGTTACCAACTCAAAGCCCTCAAGGCCCTGTCTCTCGACTATGAATTTTGGCGAATGCGCTCTTCTAGAACGTTCTCGAAAAGACGCTTTGCTTACGCACAGGACGGGCGTGGAAGAATTTTCCAGAATCGATCAAGACTATATATACGCGGGTTTTTGAGTGAGTTGAGAATTAGTGAAACGAAGACAAAGAGTTAGTTCACACACAGTGTAAAGAAGTTCCTAGTAATCGGACAGTGAATGAAATAGTGAAGATAAATAGTGTAATATTCAAGAGGTAAAAATAAATTAGAACTATTACAACGAGTGTAAATAACAAATTTTCGCATTTTCTTACAGTTTCTGCCAAAATTTCAGAAGTAGCAGTATTCAGTGGTCGTTGCCAGCTATTCAACAGCTTCGTCACTGTACTGTAACAGTCACCACCAATGTGGTTACAGTAATATGTTTTGCATACTCCCCAAATATATTCTCTGGGATTAAATTGGAAATAATAAAGAGGAAGTTATGGCCATAACTGAGTATATTTTCATCTACTACGTACAATTTTTCTCGTTCACTCCTTTTAGCTAACGATAATACTTCCGGTTTGAAGCAAAGCTGTGGAAATATATTTTCCTCCGTTAACCATTATTGTATTTTATTAACGGATCAGGTGTTACTTATTCAAAATTTCCGAATGGTACGGAGCATTATCCAACACAATAATAGTTGGGTCATGTAAAACTGGTGAAAGTTTCTGCTTTAACCATTTTATAAACATCTCCGTATTCTTAGTATCGTGATCATTTAATAATGTAATAATTTTGATTTTGACGAAAATAAGAGATCCACTCCATCAACAAACAAATTTATACTCATCACCATTATTGGTCCTTATTTTTTTGAAGAAAATCTTACAGGGGAACGTTATCTGCAATTTCTGCGAACAGAAGTTATACCAGTCCTTACTAATATCTTTCCAAACGCCAACAATCCTAACTTACCAGATGATAGTATCTGGCTACAACAAGATGGTGCACCCCTGCACTACGCAGGTCATGTTTATGTAGATAAACCGCAAAATCTACAGGATTTGCTAGACAAAGTTAATAGAATTTCTCCGGAAGTTATTCGTAATGTCCAAGAAGAATTTTGCATTTTGCATTTTGCATTTTGCATTTTGAGCAATTAATTCAGTTGAAAATTATTTTGCAATAATAATTTAATATTGCAACTCGTTTATTGTAAAATTATTCTCGGAATTTTAGCAGTTCAAACACAAAATCTTCCAAATCACAATCTGTACTTTACCGATGTACTACAATAGTACCTCCACGCTACTTAACAAGAAATCGATTGGTAATTATTTAGGAAATTGTTTGTAAAGTTTTCAGTATCAAAAATTTCAAAAAATGCGAAGTATCATCCTTACAAAAGTACGTCTTATCCAGGAGTTGGCTGAAGATTACCGAACTGAACTCTGAGTTCGGATAGGGCAATTTTTTAATTCGAACGTTAACCGATGAAACACGATATTGGTCTGACGAAAATCTAAATTGGAAGCAAGAATTCCATACGCGAAAAACACAAAAATCAACGTATGGGCTGGTATTGTGAGGAATACAATTATTGGTGTGAGGATGGGCACACGTTGGGCGCCATATGTTTTATACCACACATCCAGGATCTAAATGTTACAACGTTGGGTGCCAATTGTTTTAAGCCTCTTATTGATTCGAAAAATGTTTTATAGACAAATTCCCTCGAAATGGGAGGAGAACTTTTCAATATTATATTTTTATTTATAATAAAGGTTTATTAACTCTTGTCTCAGGATCTTGGATTCCCTTGCCCAGCGCCACCTATTTTGAAAAAAATTCTTTTTACGTTCACTATCTTATTTATCATTAATTTAAGAAATTATGAAACTTTTCTGAACACAAATACACATTTTTTATTGATCAATAAAAATTATAATAATTCTCAAGCACACATATATTATTGTTATTTTTGAATAATAATTATCACTATAAAATATTAGAAAATTTTATACAACTTCATTACTGAGTTCAAAATTTTATTATGTAATCATAGATAATGACTAACTAACATCATTTATTGATTAAATCTATATCCAATTAAAAATTACTTTATGATGCCAAATATCAATCAAAAAATCTACGGTTAGGTATATGTGAATATACTGTTATTTTTTTAACTTTATTTTAACAATTTTGAAAGTGATTTTAAATGAAATCAGTCGTTATGCAAGACATGAATATTATATTTTTAAAAAGCGGTTCAAAATGGATACCTTTTATGGTTAATTTTCGTAAGTTTCAATATCTCCATAAGTATTTATGTATTATTAACTTGTAGAAAGAATTTTTTAACTGTGATTTCAAATATAGGACATATCTACGAATTATTTTACCTTAAAGTTTATAAATGATGAGCTATTATTCCTTTTATTTTCTTGTTCCAGGTTTAAATATTTTGCGATTTGATTTTATATTCTAAATATTTTCTTAAAAATGGTTAGAATAAATACCTCTCGGCCTTTATTGTTACAATTGTTTTTTGGTGTATTCTCACGAACGTAAATTAAGTTTCAATTTATAAATTTTCAAAGATTATCTTCTACTGACAAAGATTGTCACTTTGACAATGGATAAACTTCTTTGGTTATGTAAATTTCTCTTTTATTGTAAATTATTTTTTTTTAAATAAAAGATCAAGTCTTATCTTACCATACACCTTACATTTTTCTGATTATCACGACGAAGTTTATTTTTAATAATTTCTTGTAATTTATTTAAAAATCGTGTAGAAAATATTAACGTCTTCAAGCTGTCGGCTCAATTTTCTACTATTGACAGCTTTTTTATAAAAAATGTCAAATAAATGTGTTCAAATTATAATAAGTCAGGAATAATTTTTCAATTTTCATCCATCCACGTTGAAAAAACTGGTGCTAACGTATTTGATTTAAGGTAAAATAATAATATAAAAATTGTGGCCAGCAGCTTGGTTAACTTAAATATAGCACCTTGTATCTCATAATTTATTTTTAATAAAAGGCTGACAGTTGCAGACGTTCATGTTGAAAATAAGGCAATCGTGTAATGTATTACATTCTAATTAATCATTCAGTTGCATTAGGCGTTAAAAAAAACAAATACCTGCAGAATTATAGCAATTTTCTAAATAAAATATGACAAATTCACCGCACCTTCACGTAAACTGAATAAAAAAAACACATGTTAAGGATAATTAACACTATAACATGAAACTGGAAATTCTAGTTTAAAATATTTGCTACACATGCAATCAAATTCAGAGCAGATGAAAATAACCAATTACCGAAGAAATTAACATGAAATTAATTTAAAAAAAAACATGTCTTGATAATAATTAACCGATTCTTTCTCTATTTCATATTTTATAATAAGCTTTTTCAGAACGATCTGATTTTCTGTTATTTTTATTTCGAAGTCCAATAGCCGGATGACGACGCCAATACGACTAATAACTACGGAGAATTGGAAAAGGAAAAAATTCGATTCTAAAATTACCCATCGCTGTCCAGCTAGCATTAAAACCAATAGGAATCTACTAAACGGAGATAAAAACATTGTGTTTCTGCCGTTAAGCATCAAGTGAAGCGGCGAAATTTAAGAGAACTTTGACTTCTTTCTGAATATCGTCATCATCATCACCGTGACAAAAGTCGTCGAAGTAGAACGACCGAACTATAATAGTTTGGAGGATTGCGTGAAAATATTTATTTAAGATTGAAAATTCATTTAAATTTCATGAGTTCCTTAACTTTATTTGGATAAAAAGATTCATTTATCTTGAAATCTTCATAACACTCAATACTTCGATGTAACTAGGGGTTTTTATGTAAGTTCCCAAATTTGATAAAGGCTTTCGTTTCTCCAAAGAAAAAAATTCCAGTTAATAACCTAGACAGACCAGGACTAATACTTCATAACTAACCAACTCAATAATAACCAAATAAAATTTTCTGGGATTCCTTTCGACAAAAAATTAATAGGAAGGCTACAAGGAATAATAAAAACGTGCCCAACGGTGGCCATGGTAGTGGTTCTTATATTCAGGCCAGTACATCTGCTGGTGAAAAGTGCTGCAGAAAGAACAACATACAGGCAGTAAAGAGAAAAAACAACTTCCTCGCTTTTCAAAAATCAGAAATCCTGGAACCTGCCTGGTATGATGAAATAGTATATCTTTTTGAAGGAATTGGATATGGAATTCAGTGACAAGCCAACACCATTGCCAGACTTTTGAAGAATGCCATTTTATTATATGCAGATGGCACGAAAGCAATAGAACGGGCCAGAAACCAAACACTTCAAAAGCTTGGAAAAAACCCTGATGCGGAAATTCGCGCCATAGGAGAGTGTTCCCAGTTCAATATTGATAAAAATTGCTTAAATGCAAGATTATCATAATGTCGGATAGCCAAGCAGCCATTAAAGCATTTATTTATTGCGTTATTAGTTCTAAAATGATGTGGGAATGACTAGAAAATCTCAATAAACTAGGCGAGATCAACATCGTCATTTAAATTGTGGGTTCCAGGACACACTGGGATAGAAAATGAATGAAATAGCAGAATAGCAAATAAATTACCAAGGCGAGGAGCAGAAACACCCTTTTGGGATCCGGAACCTTATTGCGGCATCAGCTTCAACGTATTATTGAAAAAAGGCCGAAAAGAAGAAAATATTTGACCACTATAAAGATCTAGTAGAGCTAAGCCATTCAGAAATACTCATGTGAAACTGAAACCAGGTAAGAACAAATGAATGCCTTAGCCGAAGTAAGACTGCACCAATGATTTTGGCAGGTGTCCTAATAGGCCGCCTGAATGGGCACCTAAAAAAGCTCAAACTAGTGGAGGAGGAAGAGTGTATAATATGGGGAATAGAAGAAACCTCCATTCAGAAATGCATAGCAAGCAATACAGAATCCTAGGGTACAGCACCACTTTATACTGGGTATAAAAGGGACACTTAAACTGAAGCCTGCGCATATTCTAAAATTCTATCGTAGAATAGGTAAAAAGGAACCTTTAATCTCTGAAACTTTCCCAAGGAACTAAGTAGAAGGACGGGGGCACAATAGATCTTTGAGGTCTCAGTGAATGTCAACCAGTTTACAACCATACTTAGGAACATAGAACTTAAAAAGAGATTGCAATGGAAAACCTTTTCTTTGCTTTGTTTTGAAGGTATTAATCTACAAATAATGGGAATGGGACAGAAAAATCCCATCAAACATCTATAGAACACTATAATAAGGTTAAATCAGCATATTCATCAGTGAACCAATTTTTATTAATAACATCTAACACACAATACGGCACTACGTCAGAACCAGTAATTGGTATCCCAAAAACTGTAATACGGGAGTTTATATCTTCCAAAAAAACATCAGATATATTGGAGCAGCGTGCCTAAGTAGGAACACAGCAAACTCCTGGTCAAAAAGTCCTCGATCTCGTCGACCCACGAAATATTGAACCTTAATAGCGGTCAAATGTAGAAAGTGTCAGAACTATTCATCCATTTGTCGGTTATGCATGGAAGAGGAAGAGAAAACCTCACACAAACATACTGTTAAGCCTGATAATGGCAACTAGACTATCCACATAAATAGTTCGGCCAAAAGCACAAAATGCCCATAGTCTGAGGTGCCGCAAGGTTGCAGCAAGGTCAAAAATGGTAATAAGCGTTTTGATTCTTGGAAAATTGTGTTTATAGTGACTCGGTGAATTGTACAAACCTCTACATTTCAATTTCTTTCAACTTCCATTAGTTATGTTATTATACTGATAATCTGAAATATTTGTAATATAGCTTGGTCTAGTATGAATATAATCAAATTTACTTAGTTATTTGGTATATATGTATCTTGAAATTACTTGTTCATTATGTCAAATCGTTGCCCTATTTTTCCTTTAGTTCTTAATATTTAATTCTATGGTCTAGTAATTGAAGACCGCGTTTCTAACACTTTTGATTAGGTTTTCCGGTAATGTAGGCAAAACATTTATTTTGACAACTGGAATTCTCTTCGTTATTGATGTTATTTGGGTTATTATATTTTTTGTTTCGCTTTTGATAATCCTGGCTCCATATTCTCATAATTATCTTCACAAACAAAACACAAACACAAGAAAGTGAAGTAAATCAATCTAGCCATGAAAACAAAACTGTTAGCTACAGATTGCTTCGATGAAATTTTGGCAAATACTGCCAACATAATTCCAAGCTAGGTGACGTCACTCTTTTCAAGGTCGAATGAGTGATCAAATTACTTTAATATATTCAATATTATCAACAAACTCTGTAACCTTTATATTCGAAATAAAGCTGTACAAGGTGATGAAGTAACAGTAAGTTGTGATGTTAATTGGCAGTTTATATTATGAGGTAGTGACTAAACCCACCAAGAGTTCTCCCAGGTCGATTCATCTGTCCATTTTGAAAACATTTCAGTAATTACACAACACACAACCATCAAATTTTATTCCAATTTGTACTTCAACTTAAAAGCGTGTTTACACGTGTTTTTTTATAAATTCTGGTGTGAGTAGGATAGCCACTTGCTCCAGTGAATGGAACTGCTTTCTATTCACTGGACTGAAATAATAACTGAAACATCTATCTACTCGCAGCAATAGTAAGTTGAACGTAAGATCTCTCGTTAAATTTGTGTACTCTCAATACACATAGATCCAAGAGTTTTACATCACCTAGTTTGAATGCCTCGAAAAATTAATCTAACAACAAAATAAATCTGTATGCTTATTTTTTTGTATGTTTTTCGTTTGTTTAATTTGATTGGTTTATGTTAATTCAATTGAGTTCGCGTTCAAAACCAGTTATATCCACTTACATAAATTTTCCAGGAATTGAAAAAAACTCTTCATATTTTGTACTTGAGGAAAAGTAAGATTATATAAAGGCAATTTTTTTTTAACTAATTTGACAAAAATAATAATTCATTTGTTTTTATGAAAAAAATTTAAGAGTTTTGAGATATTAGCCAAACAACTATGAATATAACTGGTTTTGAACACAAATGAGACAGTTTATTTAAAAATTATTTCTTATTAATTGAAAAAGTTACAAGTAAAATTCAAAATAACTCACTTTTTTAGCTTGTTTCTTTGAAAATTCATACATAAATACACACAAGATAGCTGTTATTACTTGGTTCTCGCCAAACAAACTAAAACGCTGTTGAATTGTTAGAACTTGCTTGTGGATATATCTGCTTTTGATGCAATACTCAACTTTAGCTACTGATTTAAATACTTTATACACTGTTTCGATCCAAAATGAGCATGAGAGTCGATAGAACTGAGAAAGGTCATTGGGAAACCGTCAAAATATGATTTTGTGGAAAAAGTGGATATAACCGGTTTTGATTGCGAACTCCTCAATTTCACAGTTTAGGAGTTGGGGTAGAGCCATAAAGTACGATTTGCTTAAACATCCATCTCATTCACTAGATTTGGCTTCTAGCGACTACTATCTTCTCAGAATCGTGAAACGATTCTCACATTTTCAAAAATAATACGTATTTGTTTTTTATTCGAAAACACAGACTTTTCTACCAACCTTAAGATGGCGATAACTCAAACTTCATCTGCAAAACAAATTTTTGAATTTTGTTCTGAAAAAATAATTTTTTCTCGTTTACGAATACCATTTTCGCCTGATGAAAATGAATGTCCCAAGCGACCGTACTATAAGTGTATTTGCGTCCACCTTTCCGTCCGGTCTACGTTCTCTCATAAATACAAAAACTGGAAACCTCCCAAGCGCATAAATACGCTACCTGAGAGAATCTGATGCACTGAAATCGTCTTAGATACTGGGTGGGCATACTAACACTACCCTCGCTCATCAATCATCATTAATTTTTAATCTTTCTATATATTCAAATCCATTTGTCTATTTTAAAATTATTATTTACATCAGATTACTGTGCTCGTTTTTAAACTAACAGAAGTTGAGTAATACTTGAGGAGTAGTGGGTTTCCTTTAATGTTGCAGATCATTTGGTGTCACGTAGATAATGATTGACCTCACCACTTACTTACATCAAATACTGTACAGAATGTTTGAAACTAATCTGCTTTGTATATTCCGAGATCTGGATGCAAAAAAGTTATCCTATTGATAAACAGCAAAAAACATACTTGGCATCTACTGTCAGAATAACCTATCCACTTATGCCTTCTTGTGTAGACCCGATAACCTTCAAGAAGCGGAACAAAAGTTATAACAGTTTTATTAAGTCAGCTTTCCCACTTAACCCTACCAGTTATTCCACAAGATAGAGAAAAAAGTACTGGTGCAAAATTACGTAGAATGATCTAATGATTACGACTATTTAAATTTTGTGGTACTAGAACGGTACGTTTACAATAGAAAAATGATGTTTTTGTGTTATTATTGTGAACTAGCCCTTTAGCTGTGGAGTATAAAACTTGAAAATAATTTGCAGCAGTTTCTCGTATGCGAGTTTGTGATACACATTTTTTTTCTCTAAGCTGTACGATAAATTATTTCTGAGATACAGCAGGTTACCTCTCTTAATCAGACACACGGTACATTATTGATCTCATATTCTTAGATGAAGTACGAGTTCCTCTAGTAGTTCATGGTTTGTGATGTTCAGTTTCACGTGAGCGGAATGAATTTCTTTCATAGTAAATTGGAAATGGAGTAAATAAATTAATTTCCGTCCAATCTGGAACATGAATAATTCAAAAGCAGGTGAATTTTCTTTGCAGCAGTCGACATTAGCAAATAACACTTTTACCTCTTGATCCGTTCGCACATTATCCAAACGGTATAGACAAAGACTCAGACACGGAATCGAGTTTAAGTTTTAGGGAGAAAGTGGCTTCCTTGAAATATCTGCTCATTTCATTTGCATAACAGTCTCACATGATAAACGGAGATCGTTTGTCAGAGTTAAAGCATTTTGTGCATGAGCCGACCCTATTATTTTTCCTGATTGGTTCACTTTCTGTGACAAAATGATTTAAGACGTGCTTGAAATGTAGCGCTATTTTTCATAAGAAGATTTTTTGTGTATCAAATTGTAATAGGAAGAAATGATAGCACAGGAGCTTGAGAATGGAAAGAGGGGCAATAGGCGTGAGCGGAGGGCTAATTACTGGTGAAATGAGGAAATAGAGGAGCTGTGGAGGGAGTGTAAGAAAGAACGAAGATGGAAGCTGAAGGATAGAGGGAAAAGGGGGATACAAAGAGAAGAAGAAGGAACTGGAGCATAGGGTGGAGAGGGAAAAAAGAGAGGGAAAAAAGTGGGAAGAGTTAGGGGAAACTGGAAAACAAACCATGGGGAAAGGCATATAAGATAGCGGTGAAGAGGATGGGTGGAAATAGGAACGAGGTTCTAGAGGAAGTTGGGAAGAAGGAGATTATAGGCATATTGTTCACTGGAGGAGAAGGAGGAGTTGGAGGCAGGATTCGAGAAGTCCAGGATACTAGGAGGGTAGGGAAAATGAGGGGAATAAGGCCGGTAGAGAAGTAGAAAGTAGAGAATGGGGGGAGGATCATTAAAGTAAGAAAAGCCCCAGGGATATATGGCTTGAGGGGTGGTATGATGAAGAGGTTGTTGGATGACAATGGGGAGTACTTCTGCGAGCTATTCAACAGGGTGCTAAGGGAGGAAGAGTTTCCTGAAGGATAAAAGGTGGCCAGGGTGATACTGCTGAATAAGTCGGGTAGAGAGGGGAAGCGGGCTGGGGACTACAGGTCCATCAGTCTGCTGTGTGGTATGGGTAAATTGATGGAGGGGATAATAAAGGATAGGATTGAGGAGGAAGTTGGTAGGAATGGGGGTTTTAGGGTAAACCAGCACGGGTTTACGAAGGGGAAATCTTGCATCTCGGCACTGGGCAGGGTGATAGGCTTGGCGGAAAGAGTTAGGAAGGGCAAATGGAGGAACAAGAAATTGGCCCTACTCGTGTTGTTCGACGTCAGGAACGCGTTCAACAGTGTCAGCAAACGAGCATTGTTGAGTGCGTTCCTGAGGTTTGGAGTGGGGGAGGGTTTAGTTAACCTGGTGGAGGACTACATGACGGGTCGTGTGATAGTAGACACTAGAGGGAGGAAGTATGAGACGGAGGCTGGAGTGCCCCAGGGCTCGGTACTTGGACCGACGCTATGGAAGTGTGTGTTTGATGAGGTTTGTGGTATATTATGTGAAGAGGGATGTGAGATCACGGTGTATGAGGACGATGTGTGTCTGGTATGTACGGCAAAGGGAGAGGCGGAGATATAAAAAAAGGCGGAGAGAATGTGTAGGAAGATTGTGAAGAAGATAGAGCGGTGCGGACTAGAGGTGGCGGAAGATAAGACGAGGGAAGTGGAGGTGATGGTGGAGGTGATGGTGGAGGAAAGGAGAATTCGTATGGAGGAGTCTGTGAAATACCTGGGGGTGTGGTTGGATAGTCAATTATCCTTCAAAACACACATGTTGAAGGCGGCAGATCAGGGGAAAGTGAGGGCAGCATGGCTGGGGAGATTGATGTGTAATGTGGGACCGGGAGAGTGGAAGAGGAGGATAATTGGTAGGACGGAAGAGCAGAGTATGCTGTACGGTGCGAAGGTGTGGCGTGAATGAACAGTAGTGAATGCGAGGGTTAGGCCACTCCTGCGGGTGCAGAGAGGGATATTGCTGAGGGTGGTGCAGGGGTACAGGACAGTGGGTGGTCTGGCAGCAGCGGTGCTGGCAAGGACCTACCCATTGGACGTGATGGCTAGAGCCAGAAATAAACGCTGGAGGGGTGCGAACAGAAAGGAAGTAAAGGAATGGATGGAGGAGGCAATTAAGAGAAGGTGGGAAGAGTATGAGGGCGCGCTAAAAGGAGCGATTGGGAATAGGAGAGATTGGATGGACCGGAAATTTGGGAGGTGAACTACTTCTTGACACAGGTGTTTACTGGATATGGGTCGAGAGTATGGTACCTCCACAAGATTGGAAAAAGAGAGACTGGAGTGTGCGAGAGGTGTGAAGTGGAGGATGATGTGGGGCATGCGTTTAGATGCTGGAGGAACAAGGAAGTGCTGAAGAAGTTGGAGAAGAAACTAGGGGAGGCGGTGTATTGGGAGAACATGGTATAGATAATGTTGAGGGTGGGGAGGAATGGTTGGAGGTAAGTGGCGTAGTAGAGAGCATGGTAAGGGGAAGAGAACGACTCGATATGGCATGAGAGGTAGGAGTTTAAGCTAGGGAGATGGCGACGGTGTGAGCGGAGAGTGTGCGGGGGACAGCCGCCCGTCTCGAAGTATGCTAGGGTAGTGATTACGAGGCGGGGATAACGGCGAGTTTGAGGTGGGTTTGGTTGGTAGGCATCCCCCTGGGCATGAGTCCAACACTGTTTGGGTCCTGGACCCATTCGAACATTAGTTTACCATTTCGGCCCGAAAAAAAAGATTGAGAATACCTAACAAATAACAGAACGAACATCTTCTTTAGGGGTAATAATCTGTCAGTGTAAATATAGTGAATTTGAATAAAAAAAAATGAAGGGAGTTCATCGAATAGTGAAGATAAATTTAGTAGCACACTACCCAATATTATACAGTTAGCAGCGAACACTACCGAGAACCTATTACCAGAAAAATCAAGAGGAATATATGAGTATCAGCAATTTATAGACTGGCGTACAACAAATAACCTGAAAACGTACTCTTGGCTTATTTTAGAGAAATCGCGAAGAAATTTGAACTATTCTCAATATGGGCAATATAGATGTGATAACTTTGAAAAATAATGTTAGTATTGAAAATTACCCGAAATGGCGAGCTTATTTTATAAAGGTAATCAGAAGGTTTTAAGAACAAAAAATCAAAAATTTTAGACCCTGATCAAATAAAACTTTATTTAAATGAAGCTCCTGATGTACGCAGTACTTGTTAATAAAGGTATGTTATTTAAGATTATAACGTAAATGTACCGACTTATAATACCTACTTTTATTTTAAGGTTATTGAAATTGTTGGAATATGTGGATCTTGTAAGGAAAAATAGTTAAAAGATCTCAAAATTAGTGACATTGATAATTTAAGTACCATGTTATTGGTTAAAATACTTGATACGAAAACCAAAGTATGTAGATCTTCAGTAATTTCCGGAAATTTCTAGAAAATCTGCAAACAATATACGAAGAGATTCGACAATAAATTAGCGATCTGCAAATTAATCAATTTTTCCTTAACTATCAAAGAGGTAAATGTATGAAGCAAGTGGTGGGATTAAACAAAATAGGCGGTGTTCCTAAGCAAATAGCCGAATATTTAAAGTTACCAGATCGCAAAATGTACACAGGTCACTGGATGGAGATCTTTAATAACAGCCGAAGGATATGTCGATGAGTCATTACATAATAAGAGTCAACAGCCAATAGAATTATGAATTCAATTGAAAGTAATTTACAGACCTTTACATACACAGAAAATACCAATGTCCAAAAAAAACACACCGTACAGCTTACGCCATCCCACCATTCACCGCGTATTATTGAACAATCGCCAAGCTCTTACTAGAAACTTATTTTCCTGGAAGTTACCCAAATAGATGAGTGAATCCTCTCGAATTCTCCCAACAGTTTTTCGGAAGAAAGCACTGCAATGGCCAGGCCCATTTGTAGTAACAGAAGGTTAAAATGGACTCCTTCGCACCCCTCAAGGAACAGTAGCCGTTGGGATTTTCCCAGCACTGCTCCAGCAAGGACAGAACGAAATTCTACATTTGGGAATAAGTGATATTCAATGGCCATGAGTAAATCAATCCTTAAATGCTCAATTTATAATCCCATTTGAAAGTTACAGGTATGTCTCATGGCTCACTCACACTTGGTATATCAACTGGTAAAGGGATTTAAAAAGTTTTTAATTAGTTAGGGGATCTCAACCAATCTTCTTCGATTTAAAAAATTATATTACGATACTTGTAAATTACATTATTACCGGTTAAAATGCATCATTCAGTCGATAGTTTGGTAACTATATGCAAAACGATGGCTACTTGAACCCGGTGTTTATATAAATTCCAAGAGCTTGTCATCGGTCATCTGTTTGTCTACGTGACCCGAATTTGAACAACCTGATTTTAATTTAATCGAATTTGGTGCACACAGTTCGCTACTGATCCGTTTCGAAGGAATACAATATTGATTGATCGTATGATAGGTAAATTTATATGTTAAGTTATGATAATTGGATGTATATAGGGTGTTTCATTGAGAATTGTCCATATAGTGAATGGAGAAACATTAGAACAAGATATGAATATTTAACCTAAGATTCAATATTCCTCAGGACCGATTAAAAAAAATTACACTAGAAGCTGGAGAAAATAACTCTACTCTAAATCTACCGGAGCGTAGAGATCCGATCCCTATGACTACATCTTTGTAACTCTCTTCTTTCTTACAATTTAAAAACTAAACACAGAGACAAAAACATCTGCTAAACACTTGTTCTGAATTTCTGAACATTCTTTCCTACACATGATATATTTGCATATATTCTCATGTCCAAAATATCATAAGTGGTGTCTGGACAATTTCGAAAGTAGGAGGTGGAGCGATCGTTAAGTAACCCTGTTGACACACATATTACTGATACAATACAGGGTGCGTCAAATCATTTTTATAATTTTATTTCATGAAATGCAATAGGTGGATTGGACGGCCAGGACTAGCTCTCTGGAGACCAACATCACCAGAGTTCAATAAATTCGATTTTTTCCTCTGGGATCAGGTGTACAAAGTACCTGTCACTACACCAGACGATATAGGAGATAAGAGAGGCTTTTATAAGTTGAGCAAATGCTTAGGGATTTGAGTCGATCTTTCAAGCCTGCATCGATGTAGAAGGTGGTCACTTTGATCATCCTTTTAAACTTTATTATTGATTTTTTTATAAACTTTAGTATATTTGTAAGTTAATTGATTTGAATAAACTTTGTATTGTTGAATATTTTTAATAATAAAATTGGAATATTATAACAAGTATTCAGTTTGAGTATAGGAAATACTCTTAAGTATAGTAAAGTAACTTTCATTTACCGATATAAAATACAGGGTGGTGAATTATGATACTAGACGATCATCAGAGACGTATTGCTGTAGAAGATTAATTTTAAATTGTGCGACTAATTTTAAAATATGTGCCTTTAGGCGGTAAAATTTTTATTTAAATATCTTTGAGGATTCACAAGATATTGGACTTTACCGCATTGATAAAACACCCTGTATTTAATAACGTGAATATCTACAGCCAACTCCGTTGAACTTGTAATTCGAAATTTTTACTTAGAAGGCAGCGGAATCTTCAACAAAATAAGTGACGTTTTGTAAGCAATTTAGAATTTCAATCACTCAAACTGATTATCCGTGATATTATCAATAATATGCGGATATCTAATTGATTTCCCACAAGGATACCACAAGCAAAACACACTATTTACCTTACCAATAACCAATATTTGGAAGGTTGTGAATATTGACAATGATAACTGTGAAATGAAGATACGTAGAGTTGACGAGGAATAGAGATTTGATAAATCGATTACAAGACAAATTAGGAAGGCTTTTCCAGAAGAACATTAGAACGGTAACAAGCTTCGTAGCGATTCAATAAACATACTAATGAAAATTGATCGATTTTGTCTTTTATCAGGCACAAAATGTATGCATCATTTGACGTTATTTGTCATAATAGTGAGAAGTGTAGGTTCTAACTAATCCCAATTTGTTGGATAACTTCCAATGTTGCTTGTCACTGTCTCTCCCAACTTCTAGATTAATGATTTTCGTGAGATATAAAAAGAGGTCGTTCTTATCGTCACCTTTGTGACAGGTTAAGGTGGATACAATAGTTTTCCAATAAATCTGTCAGTAACCACGATGCAAATAAGCAATTTTTTCCGTAGTTTGGATATTTGAATAGCATTCCAAATTATTTTTGTTTTATATTTGACCATCTTAGAATCTTGGGAGAGTAAAAGAAATATTTTTGGATCAGAATTCACGCGAAATTGGATATTTCTAATAACAGATATTTTCCCTCAGTTTCCATTTGACTGGAAAACCTGAATCCCCCTCGCTTTGAAGCCTTGAACTTGTTATCATTTTGAAGGAAAATTGGTTATAACTTTGAAAATACCCTGTATAACAGATCACAACCTCGTATTTTTGTAATGGGGAAGTTAAGAAAACTTAATTTTGATCTGTTACCGAGGTATTGAACATTCTGTAACATTGCAGCTAATTTTGAAATATGAAGCTTAGATATGCCTATAATTTTTATAATTAATTTTTTTGGTATCTTTTAACAATAGAAAATTTACATTTTTTGTTTTCCTCGTGTAACTCTGAAAATAACACAAATTTCGGACATGTTTTGGTACCACGCGATCCTTCAAATCGTTCAAGTTAGTTGGTATGTTAACATAAACGCGGGTTTTCAGGTAGCCCTAGAGAAAAAAATCAAGTGGTGTCAAGTCGGGGGATCTTGCCGGCCACTCAATTGCACCTCTTCGACCAATCCACCTCTGATACCGATAACCATACCTTCAAATGGTTTTTCTCCAAATCCGCCCACACATTAATTTTTTGTGCACCAATCTCTTCAAACCAGTGCGGTTGACAATTTGACCAGTACCGGCAATTATGTTTGTTAACAGAACTGTTTTGACAATTTTGACAATAATTGCCCATTTTTAACAGTGTTTGACAATTTTTGACCATTTTTGATAGTTTTTGACAATTATTGACAATTTTTGACAATTTTTTAAAATTTCAGACAGTTTTCCAAAGTTTTTAAAAATTTTTCAAAAATTTTGACCATTATTCAAAGTTATTGACCATTTTTAACCATTTTTGACAGTTTTTGACAATAATTGTCCATTTTTGACAGTTTTTAACAATAATTGACAATTTTTAACCATTTTTGATAGTTTTTGACCATTTTTCAAAATTATTGACCACTTTTGATAATTATTGACAATTGTTGACAATTATGGACCATTTTTCTAAATTTTTGACCATTTTTGACAATCATTGACCATATTTCTAAATTTTTGACAATTTTTGACAATTATCAACTATTTTTCAAAATTTTGACAATTTTTAACAATAATTGTCAATTTTTGACAGTTTTTGACCATTTCTGATAGTTTTTGAAAATTATCAACCATTTTAGAGAATTTTTCAAATTTTCTGACAGTTTTCCAAAGTTTTTGACAATTTTTAAAAATTTTTGACCATTATCATCCATTTTTGATAGTTTTTGGCAATTATCGACCATTTTTCAGAATTTTAACAATTTTTGACAATTATTGACCAATTTTGACAATAATTGCCCATTTTTGACAGTGTTTGACAATTTTTGACCATTTTTGATAGTTTTTGACAATTATTGACAATTTTTGACAATTATTGACCATTTTTTACAATTTTTGAAAATTTTTGACCATTTTTCCAAAATAATTCAAAAAAATTTTAAAATTGACCATTTTTGAAAATGTTAGACCATTTTTGACAATTATATACCATTTTTAACAGTTTTTGACAATAATTGACAATTATTGACCATATTTCAAAATTATTGACAATTTTCATATAATTTTATTTAATTTTTAATCTGATAAGTTGTTTATTATTCACCAATTGAGTTAATTTGGAGGGCGTGTTTTGATTAAATAAGCGAGCGAAAAAGATTCCTTTTTTGCGCTAGAGCGTAAAGTAACAATCCTCGTCATTTGTCGACTTTATGATTTCATTTGAATATAGTAATTAGTCATTTTACGCGCGATTTTAGAAAACCTATTTTTCATAGTTCTTTTAATTATTTTTCTGAAAAATATTAATTCTTCACTTCTCGAACATTCACAATTTTGATAATATTTCAGTGAACGTAAAAAAATAACCAACCAAGTCACGCACAAAAGTTCGAAGCGAAGTACGAAAATCCAGGAAGAATGTTTGCACTTTGGCTTTTTAATATCCCAACAGAAAATGTTTTTTAATTATTAAAATCCCATTATTCCGTAATTTATTCTTGAGAGATTTTCGTTAGTCTGTTCGTCGGAATTTTTATTCATTAAATCTGTTGATTGAGCCTACATTATTCAGCAAGGTTAGTTATCCAGCTTTGCTTCCTGGATTTAAGTAAAAAAAGACAATTGTGAAAAGGGAATTGGCGTTTGCTTTTCATAAGAATGAAAATTTGAAGTATTGAGTTTTTTTCACTATATCTATTATTGATCACTACAAATCGTATTCAATATACATTACATTTCTCAATAAGTCCCCGGTCTGTCACACACATAAAGTCTCAGTCTTCAGTCTCTGAAGAAGATAACTTGGTTATCGAAACGCGCGTAAGATAGTGTAAAGTGTTAGTGTTGGTGTAGTGGTAGTGTAAACAGTGTTCAGTGTCAAGTATCGCCAACGGTTCCAGAATTCCCAACTTAATCAGTTTCATGTTCTTTTTGGTATACAAAAATTACTAGATTGGGCCGAGTCTAAAAACATTAATATTCAAGGGAGACTTATGAAGTACTAAATATGGGAAATTATAAAAACTAAAACTACGTCCACACCAAAAAATTAAATAGGAACATTATGTTTATATTGCTTGTCCCTGGAACTTGTTTCTGAATGTTGCTAAAAGTTTATTTAAGTTCCTTATTGTTCACGGTTGCAGCAACAAAAGTTTTTTTTAATTTATATTATATATTATTTTTTTTTGTTATTGTAAAATAATTACAATTGCAGCAGCAGCTGCTGCTGCCTATAAATCTTCGTCGTATCGCATTGTTTAGAATCCACAGTGCACTGGTGCAGACACAAAGTTTCCTGTTGCAGCAACACAACGAAACATCCACAAGAATGAGTTATTTTGATGTGGACAGAATGTTTAAGGAACTTTTGCTGTTGTTTCTGTTTCCATAAACAGGTTGCGACAACCAGCAACAAAATGCTCCTCTATGTTTCTTTGGTGTGGACATGGCTTGAGGTGCCAAAAATTTTGGCATCACTACATGGAAGATTGCGACAAGCTAATTTTGAAACACTGTGAAATTTGAAAGTTTGTAGACGCTTCCGATATCGATCCTCGTCTAGGCTAGAAAATATTAGGGAAGTATCGCTTTCGCTCACATCCAGTCTCTGAGCATTGGTGAACCAAATGGTGAACGTGCCCAATGGCTGTTGTCTATAAAGTATATACTCCAAGTATTTGAGCTTTCAAAGTCATAAATTTGACAAACACTGACAGTTTGAAACGGAAATAATAAAACACGTACGTTTTGTAACTATATTTACGGCTCTGTAGCAGAATAGCGCTAGGTTAAAATAGTGTCAGTCAAAATAGCGCTGCACAAAAATGACGCAGAACAAAAACAGCGGCAGATAAAATAGCTTATTTCCTACCCCTTCTCGAAAGTATCTCAAAGAATTTGTATCCCACATGAAGTTTTCCAAAAAGGGGAAGGGAATAAGTATTTTGTCTGTCGATGTTTTTGTCCTGCTCTATTTTTGTGCGGCGCTATTTTGACTGACGCTATTCAGCTACAGAGCCATATTTACAGTATGATCAGATAGTAGGACTAGCCCTATTTCCCCGACTATACTGCATATCGAATGATACAATTAAAGTGTGTGAAAAGAAAAACAATTTTCTTTTATTATGAATATCTCCAAGTATAAGCGCCGTGAACATAATTCTAAAGTATTGATTCGTTTAAAGAATGTAATAAAACTTCGCTCGAGAACCAAATTAATGCAGGTATACCTGCAGAATGAAATAAGGTTTGATAGAAAAAAATTATGACACTGGCAACTTGTTTAGTCAAAACTCTCGGCAACAATGAGTGTAGGTCGAAATTATTATGCTATCAGTACATAAGTTAAAAAAGTCACTCGATACAGGGACTTGCTTAATTACACGCTAATTATATTCATAAATTGAATGAATCTAATTTATTCTCAGTTGCATGGGCGTATCCGATGAAGGAAACGTGATTATTATTTAGTTTTTTTTTTAATCAAACGCGCCTCAGGGTCTTTGATGTGGTTTAATTGATAGCAGCGAAGAAAAATGTTTTGAATATATTTAAAGTTAAGAAGATGTATATATACGATGTATGTATATACGTAAGTAAGTAAATTGGGGTGACATTCACTTAGACCTAAAAGATCTATTGTGCCCCCTTACTTCTACTTACTTCTTGAGGTAAGTCTCAGAGACTAGTAACTCCTATTTCCCGGAGGAATTTCAGGATATCTGCAGGCTTTAACTTAGTTAAATGTCCCTCTTCTATCCAGTAATCTTCTTGGTTTTGTGCCCTAGGATGTTCATATCCACTATTTGTAAATTTAATTTCTATCTGTTTTTCTTCTCTTTCTGTAGCTTACTGTTCGTTAAAGAAAAAAAATTTATTATGCCCAACGTACAGTAAGCTACAGGTCGTTGGTTTACCTACGATTTTCACAGAAAAGTGTTCATACTTTTTAAAGGACTCCGTATAACGTAGCAAAACCTCATATCAAAAGCTTCAAAAAAAATGTGAGCAATCAGAATTCAGTAGAATATACAGGGGTTCCCATTTGAAAAATCATATGTTTGGTTTGTAACGGAGTGATTCAACACTCTGTATAGTTCCAGATAATTTCAAAATATGCACCTTAAAGACATTTACTAATTTTCTCGATAATATTCTTTGATATCTCTCAAAATAACCCATTTACCGAGCTTTGTCGTAAAATTAGTACACCCTGTGTATTCTCAGGGGATAAAAAACACATCAACAGTACTAATTTCGTTAAATTTGAAGAGACCATAACCAACAAAAAATATAAAATTTGAATTTCTATCCCCAGAGAAGATAAGCAATAAAATGTGTATCCCTCTATCAGCCTGTATCTCACAAACTAAGCTTAGAACAAAATTGTATCTAGGTATTTTGAATATTTCTTAGCGATCTACCATTTCGATTTACGTTATTTACTCACGGAGCACCCTGTAGAATATAATAATATTTATTTTGTTGCGATAATTATAACGATCCACCCATGCTTTTTTGATCTGTTTTCGATGCGCATACAAAATTTATAGTGTCCAATTAAAGATTCCCGAAAGAGTTTTATTACTCGTCTCTATAAATTATGTTTGGTAAGGGAGGGAAGCGACAGCGGTAAGAATATTACTCGAGGGAAGGAGTGATAGTATAATCTATGGAGGTTGTTGCTTGATGTTCATTGGAAATAATTGAAATATTTTAAATTTTAATTAAGAGAACGGAAAGTGGCTGGAAGAAAGATTAATAGGTTTATATTGGATTTTATGAGAGTTATTTTAGAACGCTTTAGTTTCGAGTACCTATCGCTCTCTGAAACAATTAACGTTCTAACAGATATTACTGTTTATGTTTCATTATCTAAAAATGGAGACGTTTATAAAAATAGGATGATTGTTTTGTTTCTCTAAATTATGAACCGTTTAAATTTATCAAAATGGTCTTTGGATCTTTTATAAAATAAACAACCATCACTCCTTAAGTTCGTAGGATGACATATAGATGGCGTTATCATTGACATATTATTTTTGGTAATATATATATATAATCATATCCACATGTACCACATAGTGGTGTATGGTGAAGTACATTAATGTACTTTATACATTGTAAACAATTTTAGTCCATTTCTTTTTATTTCTTGCTGTTCTTTTGGCTTCGCCCCAGGTGATTCCTCTAGCCTCTAATATATTTCCAATACATTTATCCCACGATGCTTTAGGTCTACCTCTTTCTTTGTTTTTACCTATTTTTGCCTCCCAAACTTTCTTAACAGGTCTTGAATCATCAATCCTCTGTAAATGACCCCACCAACTCAATTGCCTTTGTTCAATGAACTCCATAGGTGACATTATTTCAAGATCTTTTCGAATTTCCACATTAGTCATCTTATCCATCTTCGTCACACCTCTCACTCGCCTCAAATATTTCATCTCTGCAGCTTTCAATGCACTTTTTTGTTTATTTGTAAGTGTCCATGTTTCACAGCCGTACGTCAATATGGGTCTATAAATTGCTTTGTAAACATTTAGTTTTGTCTTCCTTGAGACTTCTTTTTTATTGATAAAACTACGATTCATACTGTAGTATGTTTTTAAAGCATTATTAATTCTTCTGTTGATTTCTACATCTTCATTTCCTGTGTCTTCGATTTCGGTTCCAAGATATTTGAATGGATTAACTACTTTAATTTTCTGACCTTCAATTTCTATGTTCACTGTTTGTTGTTTCACTGCCATAACAGCAGACTTTTCCAAATTCATTTTCATTCCGTGTTCTTCTAGAGTTTTGTTCCAGATGTCAAAATTTTTCTGTAGATCTTGAGGGTGCTCAGCCATCAGGACTACATCATCTGCATACACTCCCTCAGATATTCTAACGGCTAGCAAATCTTTATATCCCACACATATTTTTTTAGATTTATTTGTGCATATATTTATTATATCATCCACAAATATATTGAAGAGCAAAGGACTCAATCCACCTCCTTGTCTTACTCCCTCTGTAGTTATAAAAACCTCCGACCTTAAGTTTTTACTAATTACATAGTTGACATTATGTTTATACAAACTCTTGATTGCATTTCTCAGTTCTGAGTCAATTGCCCTTTTTTCCAAGCTTTCCCATATTTTCTCCCTTGGAACTTTTTCAAACGCTTTTTCGATGTCGATAAATCCAAATATAACTTTTGAGTCCTGACGAATAGCTTTATCTATTACTTGTTTAATGGTGAATATATGATCTTGCACACTTCTGCCCTTACGAAATCCACTTTGAGCTTCGTTTAGTGTATTTTCTACTTTGGGTCGTAGTCTGTTATCCAGGATTTTTTCATAAACTTTCATCGATGCACACATTAAACTTATTCCTCTATAATTGTTACATTGCTTGCTATCTCCTGATTTAAAAATAGGTAATACCAACTTTTAATCGGAAGTTCTTTATTATTTTATGACCATTCATATACGAGTTACACTGATTTTAGTGAGTATACTTCTGTAATTTGAATCACAATATAATAGTATATTATTCAACAAGCATAAAATGAATGAGGCTATTATTCACCAAGGTGCGTTAAAGTCACGAGTAAAATAAACACCTAAGTGAATATTAGCCATTATATACAAGTAGAATACTATATTTTGTCCTCCACTATTAATCACCTGTTTATAAATGATTTTTTTCCTCTTTTCTTCAAATTAGGAAAGGATTATAGGCCTTTATATATAATTTTTTCAACTTTTCTGGCAATAAATTTAAGGATACTATTTATTCTGCTCCAATTATTTTTGGCGGGGTAACATTCATTTCAGTACCGTCAACTTTGGCCCAATTTTTGCGTTTTTTTTCATAAATTGCGTTAAATCACACAGATATACCAAACTGTCATCCAATTTTCTGGTGTTATCGAATTCTGCTAACTTCAGAGAACAAATGGACTGAAAATTAAAGCTCAGAACGTTTTTATTTATTTTTTTATGAATTTTTAAAAATTTGGGTCAATCTTACCCTCAATTGGGGTAACATTGTCTCAAATTCAAAAATGTCATAAAAATCAAGCCTAATATTATTTTGGGACAATGTTACCCCATTCATAATCATGGTATAGTAAAGCAAAATCTGTACAATAAGATTAGGAAAGAAATAATTGAAACTAAACATTTTACACATGTTTTTAAATATTTTTCGATGGAACATTTCTCCTCTGTGAAAAATTAACAGAAATATTATGAAAATAAGTGAAAATCGATTAGGTATAAAATACATCAAGTTCAGGAACAATGAACTGATTGCGTTTAGACGTCATTTTTGGTGGTTTGATTTTATAACACACATTTTCCCAGTCGTAAGAAAAACTGTCCTTATTTTTGGGCTAACGCCAGATCTTGAGCTTTTTCTCCCTACAATCCACTGTAGGCCCACTACTAGAGAAACTTAGCATCCTCCCAGGGTACATCTGTCCACTGTAATTTACAACAACAAAGTTGTCAACGGCATATTTGGACGGGTCGATAGAGCCTGCAGGATTGAGGGTGCGGATCTTGAATGACCTCTTCAAGGTCTGAAATGGTTTCACTAAGTCCGTCTGATTTCAGAGAAACTTCCACGTTATCTTCGTCCTCTGATGAGCCAGAGAAGGCCTTCTTTTTACTTTGTTTCTTTGACTTTGACTCAATATAAAAAATCCTGTTAGATATTAAAACGCAAGCATGTGGTTCTGATGGTGTCAACATCACATTACTTCAGCTAACATGTCCATTTATTATTCCATACATAACACATATCTGCTATTTTTGTTTAAGCACATCAGTTTTTCCTCATGTTTGGAAACAAGGCCTTGTGTTACCAATTCCTAAAGTTAATTCTCCCGAATGCCCTATCTACGCCCTATCACGGTTTTGCCAACATTATCCAAAATCCTGGAAAGAATTATAGACAAACAAATTCGTTGCCATCTATAATATACACAGTTGCGGCACTGCTTTATTAATTATGACAGACGACATATTCAGAGAATGTGACAAGGGTAGAATCGGAGTGTTAATATTACTTGACTATAGTAAGGCTTTCGATATGATAAACCATCAATTACTACTAGCTGTTCTAAATTACATAGGTGTTAGTCCCAAAACTGTTGATTTTAAAAAAAATTATTTAAGCGAAAGGAGTCAAAAGGTTATGCCATCAGGTAATCACTCAGACGTTGGATATATAAATCGTGGAGTTGCCCAGGCTCTATTTTAGGGCCTTTGTTGTAAGTAATTTTACATCGGTTCTGAAAAATTGCACTTTTCATATGTACGCTGATGATACTCAATTATAGTACTTTCTTGACCCCCTCATTAATTGCAGAATCAGAAAAATATATTAATGGGGATATTAATGCTTTGGTGGAGCTTTCTTCAAAACACGATCTATTGATAAATCCGTACAAATCGGTGGTTCTACATTTTGGAAGGAGGTCTGAGGTAGATTTTAATTGTAATATTTTAGATGAATAATACCGAAATAACGTCTACAGCTTACGCAAAAAACTTTATTTAGATGGCAAACTCAAATTCGATCACCATATATCTCATATCCTTCAAAAGTTATATGCCAAACTCAAATTATTATTTTTAAATAGACAGGTTTTGAATAGTCAACTGAAAAAGAACTGTTCACAATGTGAACATTCGACGGAAACATTTTATTAATATTCCCAAGCATCGGACAGCTCAATTTGAAAATTATTTCACTTATCAGAACTCAAAATATTATAACCTTCTACCGGACGAATTAAAAGAATTGCCAATCTCAGTATTCAAAAAAGAGTAACCAAACTTATTTTTGATGACCAATGTACAAATCTATCCTAAAACCATAACTTGGCAGCCTTATAACGTAGGACCTATTCCATTTTTTGGTATGGTTAGTTTCTCCTGTTAAAATTGTACAGGCTAAAAACGAGCCTAGTCATGTTAAATGATCAAAAGAAAAAAAATGTACTGGAATAGAAGGGGCTAAGTCAGAGCGCTACAGGTAAAGAAGGGGCTAAGTCAGCTGCGAAGCCAACTGCACTAGCGCTGTGTATGTTGTTTACTTCATTCAGTGTATTATTGTTTTGTGAAAATTTTAAGTGTTTAAAAGCTATTTTAAGATGGAAAGTGGTAGTGATGATCATGGGGAAGTAATAGAAGAGCGAAATGTTGTAAGTAATACGAGAAAGCGGAAGAAGTTTGGTCGCTTGGCAGATGTGAGCAAGCTAAAATGTTTTTAAATTGTCCCTGCAAAAAGTAGAGAAAAAATTATCAAGGATTTCAACCTTTTGTCTTTTGATGAACTTAGATGAAGAACACCTTCTAAAAGAGGTTCAAGTATGTCGCAAAGCATTTTTGTCTGTACATGGAATAGGCAAGAAGAAATTGGAAATTCTTCAAAAAGGGTTAAAATTAACTGGAATGGCTCCCAAGGACAAAGGGGGAAAGCATTCTTCTGCTCACAAAAGATTGAGCAAACGCAGTAAATGAGCACATACGTTCATTTAAAGGAAGAAAAAGTCATTACAACCTATCTGAGTCGAGTAAAATTTACTTACCGGGAGAGCTAAATATAAAAAAGATGTATGATTTATATACTGACGAGTATGAAGATTTGCCTGTACAAACAAACAAAATTCTCGACTGAACACAACATATCTGTCATGATATTACCCTTTTGATCAGATTCATGACTGTGAGTTATGTTACAAAGTTGTCAATAATTTATGTCAGTTGTATTCTGTAGAATAAAGCCTTATTTTAAAGGTAATCCTTCGTAATTTACTACAATTTATTCTACAGAATTCCATGAAATGGATAAGCTACTTCGCCCCGATCGTTTAGATATATATGTTACACTTGGAAACGCAGGTCAACTTTGGAATCATTGGTACAGATTGTTCGTGAACTTTCTGGAAGCGGCAAATGCGAAGGGCAATAAGAAGAAGCTGAATCTACTAATAAACTACGTGAGTCCAGTCATTTTTAAGTCCATTAGTGAGAGTACAACATCTGAAGATGCCATGAATATCCTTGAAAGCCTCTACGTAAAGCCCAAAATGTAATATTTTCTCGACATTCTCTCTCATCAAAAAGACAGTGAGTGAGTCAATTGACCAATATTTACAAATGTTGAAGCAAATGAGCAAATTCTGCAACTTTGAAGCTGTTACAGCCAAACAGAATAGAGATGATTTCATTCGAAACTCGTTTATCAGTGGTTTAAATTCACTACAAATTAGACAGCGGCTTCTAGAGCACTCTTCTTTGAGCTTAACTCAAGCGTTTGATACTACGAGAGAGTTAGAAATAGCCAAGCAACATGCTGAATCATATTCATCAACTTTTGATTCAAGTGTTGCCGTTTTACAAAACGCAGAACCGTCACAAGATTCTGAAAATTCATCAACCAGTTAGTTATCGGTTGCTGCATCTTTTCAGAAATGTTCCTTTTGTGGCACCTGCACGAACACTGTACTGCTAAAAATGCAATTTGCAATTCCTGCAATAAAAAAGGTCATTTTTCAACTGTGTGTAGATCAAGTAACACCAGAAGAACTCAGAAAACATCTGCTGCTATTCTGTCTACGATTTCTGCTGTTTCTCCTAGTTGTTTATCCAAATCTATTATTCAAATTAAAATAAACAACATAATCACAGATGCACTAGTCGATACAGGGAGTTCTGATAGCTATATTTCAAGTAAAATTGTTGCCACCAGAAATATTTTTGTCATTCCATCAAGAATTAATGTTAAAATGGCTTCAACATCTCTCACGTCGCAAGTTTTTGGATATCGTATTGATTTATGGAATTATATGGCAAACATCCCGTTGGCTTTAAAATCTCAAAATTTGAAAATCAACCAGTGGGAGCAGGTTTTAGTAGCTCTCTTAGTTCTCTTTTATGCACTGCTATCAACTCGACCCCACATGAACGCATGTTTAACTATGTGAGGTGCTCAAATTATGGAACATCGATTCCTACATGTCAACCTGCACCAGGATCAGTGCTATTAAAGAGATTCGTCCGTTTGAATGAATACGAACCTTTAGTTGATGAAGTCCAACTCCTAGAAGCCAACTCGGAATACGCCCATATCCGACTGGAAAATGAAGAAGAAAAAACAGTTTCCACTCGGCATTTAGCTCATCAAGGAGACACATCATTAATTTATTGCGATGAAAATTCTGTCAATCAGAATCAAGACCAAAGCATTCAAGAAAATCGAGACCATCTCATTCAAGACCAACACAATCAAGACGCAGTACTGAATATCGATAGGCCAGTTAAGACACGAAGGCGTCCTCAATATTCAAAAGACTTCCTCGTGAAATAAGAAGGCGGGAAGAATGTCATGATATTACCCTTTTGATCAGATTCATGACATTGTCAGTTATGTTTCGATTTCCAAGAAAATCTTCACGTTCCAAACAATGCTACTAATGACGCGTATTACAGACGTCAATTATCTGTATACAATTTCAATGTTCATGAATTGGCTACCGGTACAAGTGAATTTTACACATACCCTGAAATCATTGTTAGCAAAGAAAGCGATGATGTATGCTCATGGATATATAATTTTCTGGATATGAATGTTCGGCGCCGATATGTGTTTTGTGACTCCTGTGGGTGACAGAATGAGAATTATAGTTTTTAGGTTCCTTCACAGTTTAGTCCATACTGAGAAAAGGTTTGAAGAAATAAAAGTATGTTTTCCGATTCGAGGTCATTCCTATATGGAAACCGACGAGAATATAGGAATAATGAAACAAAAAACCAAAGTTGAACTCCCTAGCCATTGGGCAGATGTTTTTCGCGAGGCATGAGTCAAACCTGAACCCTTAGATGTAATCGAAGTCGATCAAACTATGTTTCGTCAATGGACTTCCCACCTAAGCAAAAATTATGTGAGAAAGTGCCCTATCAGGGAATTGAAGGTTGTTGAATCTCATCCTCGGTTTATTTAACACCGAGATATATACAATGGCCAGTTTAATTCTGCTGTGGTTACTAACCGGCGTGTAAACAGGAGACGGAATCTAACAAATAACAAATTTTAGCTTTCTGAACTATTTAATGTACGAAGATAAGTTAGTCTGCTGAATTTTTAAAGTGAAAAATATTGGCACTTGAGTATTAGCCGGAGCTTTAAATTTATCATGATTATTTTTTGTAACCTGATCTAGCCCAACCTGACCTATTAGTCCTAACCTAACCGCCATAGCGCGTTGTATTACTTGGTGCTTAGGCTAATACACAAGTAACCAGATATGCAGATTGTAATATTATCAACGTATTTTAAAACATTAATGATTTCAATACAATAAAAGTGAGCTATCATAATTCTGCCACACAAAAAAAACTCAAAAATAAACCACACATTCATAGTGGAACTAACAACATTTTTTATTATGTCTGTTACCAATATCAAAGGCAAAGTTTGAATCTGTCAGGCACCTTTCAAAGTTTTGTGAGGACAATGAGTCTTCGAACTTAAAAATGGCTCTCCTGAAAAATTTGTAAAATCTGACTTAGCCCCTTTTTCCCCTGTACCCTTCAATTATTATAAAATCAAATACAAACCAAAACAGCGATATACATTATAATTTATTAAGGACGCTACCTTGAGTAATTGGTGTGCCAAGTCAATTTGGTTAGTGCAGTTCAATATGTCTTTTAAGTTGGATTTGAGCTTAACTGAAATTGTCTGGTGCCGTACAGTTGACATTCGATGACATGCATCACTATAGGTGGAGATTGACTGTTCAGACTTGTAGGTCTATTACTAAATGCCATTATGTGGGTCAGTTTTGTGTGGCCGATTCGCAGTGTTCTGACGATAACCATTTCTTGTCTTGACAGGCCGGAGAAGGTTGGTTGTCCAAGTATGGGCATTTTATGTTGGTTTTACCATTTTTGACTTGCTTTCCTTTTGATCTGCAAATTTGAATAATCGTTGTTGGAGTAGTGAATGAAGTGGATTCTGCTTATTGTCCATACTTTTCGTATTAGTTCATTTGGAGTCTAGTATTTGTTGTAATTGCAGAGGGGAGTATTGAGCCGTGGGAGATGTTTTATCCATTGAGGAGTAGATCGAAGAGGAAAGGGTGGTTGTTTGGTTAGGTTAATATGATTTTTATTTGATCAAACGTTATTATGACGGGTTTTATTATTGGGCGAGAAGTAGTGTTGTGAAGACTATCTGTGTTTGGAATAAGTGGATTCAACGGGTTGGATGGAATAGTAGCTACAAAGGAGAGACGGTGTTGACGTCTTATCTAAAGGGGCGGTACATTGGCTATCTAGCGAAAGGCACCCAGTCGTATGGCTGTGTTATGTACAGAGTTTAATGTATTCTAGATGCGAACATGTGGATGAAGCTGTCGTAATTGATTTTGGAGCGACTAACTTTGGAAGGAACGTTTTCATCCCTATTGAGAGTGGGGAAGTGAAATATGGGGAGATACTTGAAAATTTTCTGCTCAAGTCTTGACTTAGAGAGGAATGAGGACGAACTAAAGGATTCGGCCAAAACCAACTTTTGTGACAAAAACTCATAAAGAGATAATTGACATAACCTTAGCGTCTACTTGATCTTGGCTAACTTACTGGTATGTGTCTGAGGAACCGTTGCTCTCGGATTATCGGTACATTAGTCTGGAAATATCGTCCAAAATGGAGAAACCTCCAGTGTAGTACCGTGATCCGAGAAGCACGAACTGGGAAAAATACAGGTATGACATCGAACACATCCTAGGGAATGTCAAAAAAAAAAGAAAAAACACTGACTGGCCTCCGAAAAACTTCACGGGACCATCGAACTCTCTTATCGCAACAACTGCTCTGAGGTAACCCGTTCTTCCAGGAATAAATGAACCTGGTGGAGCAAGCAGCTTACCAAACTAAAATAATGAACTCGCAAACTGTTCAACAGTGCGAAAAGGTCAGGAGAGTGGGAAGAATATAACTCCACTCTGACTGCTTACAATGAACAGTTCAGAAAGGCAAAAAGGTGGAATCAACAAAATTCACTTCTCCTCTTGCCACACAATATACTATTAAAAATGTGTTTAAGCCCATACATCTTGTTCATAATAAGATGAATTAAAAATTATATTCAATACCTATATAATTTTCATAGTTTTTTTTTTCTAAACTGACTTTTCTATAATTGCCTCCTCCGTAATTTTTATGATACCCATAAGCGCTATAAAAATCAACGATGTGGTATCTCATACTTGACTAATAATTTAAAAACAAGCAAGAATAGTTACAAAAAAGAAATGGTAAGTGTAATTAATTTTATTGTGCAGGTTTCAAATGGGAATCGAGGGGCTGATAGCAATGTCATACTGAGTTTGAACATAAGAAAACTTATTTTAAAATGTTTAATACCCAGTTTTACACTTCACTTTGTTTTCTAGGTAAAACATCATGTTTTTAATGGTACTTTACGCACTTAAGAATGTCATTTTACTAGATACGGAATAAAAGTAAGCTGAAGTACAATAATAAAACGTTTTTATATTTCAATTTTTATGTTGTCGTTGTTAGAAGGTTTAAGTCGAAATGTTTCTTTACAACTGTTCGAAAATATGTTTCCCTCTGCTCAATTATAATCTATTTTTTTCTAATGAAAACATTCCAAGGTAGCTTCTATATTGAAACGTTGAATATACAGTGTGGCAACTCCAAATGAACTATATTATAATGGTTTGTTGTTTTTGTTTATATTTATGGAGTGATGTTATTTATGTAATTTGATTTGTTATAAATGTTTGTTTTTGTGGCGTGGTTCGATTTTAATGTCAGAATAGGATTATATATTTTTGCCACGTCTCCTCAGACAGAGATTCGACTACTTACCTCAAGGTCGTGTTTCAGGGTTATTGTTATTATAGAGAGTATTATATAGTAAGAAATAAAATAGTTATGTACTCTGATTTTCATTTAATAATCAATTACCAACAAAACAATATGGAAGTCAACAAAAATATTGATTATTACAAACAACAATATAATATTTTGTCATGTCAATAACAATAGAACTGTGAAATACTCTTACCACCAATATTCGCACCACTCCGAATATGATTACGAAACGCGGCTTCCGCTCCGTCTAAACAGCTGTTCTTCAATTCTCCTCACAGAAATGTGGGGACCTAAACTAATAAATCATTAATACGATTTACATTCAGTACTATGCGAATATCAGTAAAATTTGATATCAAATTTTTGTGTAAGTATGCAATTACTATACTATATAATACAACCTATAAATAAACTCTTATCTATGCAGTTTAAATCTATGCATTTAAATTTGAAGCAAAATTTAACCTCAAAAAAATTATGTTATATTAAGGTCCACAATTAATGTTTGTGAATTAATTTCAGCCTTCTGAATACTGGAATCTCGTTCAGATTTATCAGCAAGATTAATATATCTCATACAAATAATTGAGATAAATGAAAAATTTATAAATTGGATATCTCACCAACTCCGTAGACTTTGAGTTATGATTTTTCTGTGTGGTCAATTATCCACAACTCGTCAGCAACACTTCACGATCTAGAAGAATAGTTCCCCAATTGTAGGAACTCTCGTAACTGCTAGTTGGTACTTTGCTCACCACTTTTTCCTGATTTTCTACCAAAAAAAAAATAATTAAACAAATAAATGTTCAAAATTGTTCCCATTGTTTTGTTGACAATACTATATTTTAAACGCATATAAAGGTCCGACAAATGTCGCTTTAGTAATACCACCATAGGCTGATTCATTCTCAGTCGTAAGACATCAATTGAGGTAGGTTGAAATTTATCAATAACCGACTTGAGATAATCACAAAAAAATCAGATGGAAGTGAGTCTAGTGACCTCTCTTCCAATCCATTTATTTGTATAATAATGGGCCAGCCAGTCCCTAACAGCAACTGTATAATGAGGAGGTGATCCGTCTAGCTGGAAGTGGAACACATTTTCATATAGATTGTCATCGTCGTCCTCTTGGTTTTCTAGTTCATGAACAATTGAGAGCTCAAGAGTATTTTCCAGAATATCGAGGTACTATTCACCGTTCAAATTTCTTTGTATATACAAGGGACCAAAGACAGAATCTCCCAATGTTCCTTCAAGAACATTCAGTTTCTGGGTGTGGTTTACTCTAAATAGATGTAGATTTGCATCACTCCAATAAAAACAGTTTTGTTCACTTATACTACCGTGAAAAAAGTACACCCTTCACTAGACTGATTAGAAAAAATGATTATGTTGAAAAATTTTTGCTCTAGTAGATATCCAATGAAATCAGTTAATTTAAGGTCATTTGATTGAACACAACCAATCAGAACAACATTACACTGAAAACAGACCATGGACCAGACCAATGTTGTTCTGATTGGTTGTGTTTAATCAAATGACCTCAAATTAACTGATTTGATTGGATTCACTCTATTAGGTACGTTGCCATGGATACATTTTGATTTATTTCGATTTTGACGTTTCAAATATTTAATATTTCAAAATGTCTCGATTTTGTCATAATACTGACGAGAACATTAATGAAATTATAGAAGCAAATAAACTATGTATTTTTTTCTATAATTAGCAAAATGAATTTCTATTCGAATAACATTGATAAATGCTCAAAAATTTTATAACATCTTTCTCAAGCTTGTTGCTTATTGGCAGCAAACCGCCTGCGGTGTCGGTTTTCATAAAACTGGCTATAAAATGAGACGGGTTTTGAAAAACTTGAATTTTATTTCATTTTATGGGGTTTCAGAACAAGCAAAACTTTTTATCGAGAATGAAATTTTTCACTAAAACTAATATTTAAACATTTTTTACCTATAGGATACCCCATATCCGTGGACACGCTGTAGACTAGACTACCTCTTAATATTAATATTAAGATCTTAAACTTTCACAGTATTTTTTTTTGTCATTTCCAACAATATTTTCGATATAATTAAGAATTCATATTTTTTTTGGAGCAGTTCACTATTCTTCAATATTTTTGAAAAGCTAATTTCTTTTTCTCTCAAATTACTTCCAAAATTTTAGGTCAATTTTAACTCCATATGCTCAACTAATTGCTGTTATTCCTTATGTTTCTCTTCCTCCCACTGTTGTACTGTTGTTTTCGCTATTTTTTTTCTTCATCTCGAGCAAATTCTAATCTGCTGCAATTATGCTTAGCTAATTCTTGTTCTCCCTCATGTTTTTCCCCTCCTCCTGATGTTTTTGTTGATCTTCATCCCCTTAACCAGTATCTGATCTGCTCTACAGGTTCACAGTCGATTCATTTTAGAGATGGTTTTTCGTGCAATTGTCCAAACCATGACAACAAGAATATAAATTTGAACACTATCCCAAGTTTCCAACAACTTCAACTTAAGAAAAGAAAAGGCATCTTTAATTAAATTACTGCTAGCTATAGAATATTTCACTAATCTGAGTATCTTCTTCCAAAAACCCTCAAACTTTCCCATACGAATGAAAGAAAACTTGGATCCATGCCACATACAACAGCAATCGACATTATATAAATACAAACTTTTAAAGACAAACAAAATTTGTTCACGTATAAGGCACTTGGTAGGAAAAGGTAGTCTGTTTCTTTGGCGTAGCTGGATATATGTCAACTATACTATTTAAACAGTCTAAATGGTTAAACAACAATTTCTTGCTGAAAATAGTGAAAAAGAATTGGAAACAAAGGACTTTTCTTCACTATGACTCAAATAATTATAATAATTGACACCGAACACAAGTTTAACCTCGGTTTCTAGTGAATATAATTCGTTTATCGAAGCGCAGGTAAGATAGAGTAAAGTGTTGGTGTAGTGGTAGTTTAACTTGTGTTCGGTGTCGAATATCGCCGACGGTTCCAGAATTCCCAACTTGAATGGAATTGATAGTTCAACCATCATTTAGCGAATATTGTGTATAATAAACATACGTCTTTACTTACTATTTTTCAAAATGAATGGAATAAAAATCAACTGTTATAAACAGTCTTGCCAGCCAATTATTTTTAACCGCCCACTCTTTGAAGAACTAGCCTTATTTTTGTAGATTCATGAATATTTATAGTATTTTCGATATAATATTTTATTTTTAATTGCTTGTTTTTCTTTTTTATCAATTGGGCACGAAGCGGTTGAATTCTGTGCTTGAAATACATAAAATATCAGTTTGAGAGGTACTTCATTTGAACCTGATTTTAATTTCCCTTCGTTATTTAAATAAAAAAAAAACTAGATAGATAGTTAGTTAATATGATTATTTTTTGACGTTTCTCGGAACCAATAGAAATTTTCAATTTCAGTAATTCATATAGGTTCTAGCCAATCAAAACATGATTATAGTGGGAAAAATCTTCTTATATTATTCCAGCGAGAATTGACATTTTCCAAGTATGTCATCGTGACGAATTTCTGTAACCGGACAACTTTCACACTAAATTCAAATATAACCTCAAACCGAATAATACAACACGATAAAATTCATAACAATTGTTTTTTTACACTTTTGAATTATTATGGCATCCAACTAATACACACTAGTACACAAATTTACCAAAACCAATTAATTTTTGTTCTCGATTTATATTTAAATCAGTAAAAAATGCTATTTCCATCCATCTTTCTGAAGGTTGTCCGTGATCAGCAGACAACATGGCGCGGGATAACGTCACTTGTAAACGCTCTATTATGAATGTACATTGTTTTTATTGAATGACAACCACATGACAACGTATTTTCTTGATCTGACGCGTCTGTCATAAATTTTCAAGAAATTCTTAAAATGAATCCCAAACGTTTTAGTGAATGATCAGTCGATGGAATAAGTAATATAATCATCGAAAGTGCAAAGTGCAAAGGTGCTAAATACACCAAGCGTAAGTAAAAAAATCTTGGTCATGATGAAACTCTACGACGACACCGTCTGGCTTTCAGAAGAGACTCTATCACATTGCTTCATATGAACTGGCATGGCGTAGTGGAGAAGGTTCTCAATGTTTAGTTAAATATAATTATTTTGGAAGCGTATTTATCACATCTTTTGGTCTCCTGTGTGGGATGGGCATCCAATCTTCATCATAGTCAAGTTTACAGTTGATTTCTCCGCTTGGAAGGTATTGTAGGCTTCGAATCTCAGTGACAGTGGGGTCTCCTGCTTTTTTTTCCTGTGCGAAGTGAAGGTAGGTTACTTGGGATAGCTTCATAGTTTAAAAAAAGTCGTAATCTACTACTTTCACATTATACGGTTGTTTTGGCCTAGCTAGTCTCATTCTGGCCACATAATCCGAAGGGGAATTTATAGGGGGTTTGAACAGATGCTCTTAGACAGAATGAACATTATCAGCCTGAATCATAGTGTGCCCCTTCTCCAAAAAGGCTCCTCAAAAGTTAATTGCTTCTTTATGCTCAGGTCACTTAAAGAACTGGTCAGAATTTTGTTTCTGTTTTGATATATGCACGTCAGAAATTAGCACAACTTCTTGAAAGTTGGCAGGAATGTTACGAATATAGTCTATAATACAAGATGTAAATTCATTTGCAGTCACTCCTCCCTCCATTCCATACATATAGATAGACATCTTGATTCGTCTTATTAATTTCATAGATGGTAAAATTATGGACTTGTAATTTTTGTTTATAATACATAGAAGAGGCAAGGGTCTTTGGGCACAATAACACACTTTGCAGATCCATAGTTACGATCAATTTTGTGTCTGATGCACCCTCTTCTTCTGCTCTCTTTGCAACTCTTGCCCTATTGTTTTTGGCCACATGGTTTATGTATGTCTAAATTAGTATCTTTATTACCAGTTTTAAAAGAAGAGAAAATGTCACACTCATCCTTTCTTGGCTTATGTATTGCAATGTTATGGACTTGCAACACTTCGACAAATAGCTTTCGACCTATTGGAGTTTTATTTTCTACTTTGCACCATTCTAAGAACACATTGAACATGTGCAAAAATTAATGAAAGTTTGACTTTGTTTAAGAAGCTCTGCAGTAGTGGCTTGGTACCTTAAGGAGGAGATCTAGCCACTGTTGCACAATCTCTGTTTTTGCATGGTTTTTCATTTGAATGTTTCTCTCTTTTTCTTCCCTACATAACACTCTTTTCCTACCTTTTTTCTTTGGAACCACGTCGTCTTCTTCATCTTCATCATCTTCTTGAATTTCTAAATTGTTTCGTGTTGCATCCGTTCTTTTAACCTTTTAACCTCTTTTAAAAGTGTCCTCCCCCAAAATAAACGTACTGAGCAAGAATCTTCTACACACTCTAACTTTTTCTCCATTATCTTTTGCAAGATAAATGTCATACCCTTCACATTTTTTTGGTTGTTTTGGAGGATCGACTTTTCTTCGACTACTCACACCCCTTGCTGCAACCAAACCGGTGATAAATGCTTTCTTCTCATTCCATGATAGCAACTTTTTCTAAAAATATTCAAATAGTTTTTGTTTTTCATCCGAAATTGCTCCGCACAGAAATGTCTTTCCACTTTTTTTCGGAACTAATGTGGAATGGGAGCAGCCTCGTTCCATTAATCTTCGACCTGGTGAAACCTCTTAGGATAAATAATAAGGCTCATAAAATTGTTTTCAATGCAAACTCTCTTAAGCATCCATTATTAAAATTATTCCATCTCATCCAGGACTGGCCTATTCTGGTACGCTGTTCGCATGTCTACAGGATGTTCATCAGATATGGAATAAACGAAATATGGTTCTTATGCTGTTACCAGACATAGAGATATAACGAATACTTGTATATTTTATGGTATTTTCTTACCGTGTTTCACCAGCATATTTTCCTACGAATTCATCAACGGATAACTTTACAATTAATTACCTACTAGAAAGTCGCGGAATTACTTTTCGTCAACTTCTTACATGTTTTTCTATTTGGATTGTTAGTTATTATATGTAGTCACGTGAGGTAGGGATTTTAACTGGTTAGATAACAGTTTTTTTTCTCTACATAGTCAATTAGTCGTAAATTGTGGGTTTAAACTTTTTTTAGAACACTGTCTTATTTAATATTACGGAGTCATGTAATTTAAATTTTTTGTGTCACATACTTTTGCGATAAATGTACGAAGAATAAGTTAATAATAATAAAAAAATCACTCCTCACAATCTGCTAACCCTTGTCTCTTATTATAGATGGTGGAATAATTATTCCCTATTGAGCATTAACATTTAAAACATATACAGAGTGAAATTGGAACTCCTCAATTATCTCGAAAGCGGTATAATAATATTTTTATTACACAACACTCAATCTCTAAAAAAAATATTTGATTTTAGATTAAGTGAGGGTTGATAATTTCACCCCCTTATAATGTTAGAGGAATGTTGAAAAAATGCCGGTGTTTAGTCATTGCGAGTACACGGAAAATACAAAATTTCAAGTTTCCATTTTTACTTAACTTTGAGAAATGAGATAAAAACTCAATTTTACTCAGCACTTTTTAGGGGTGAGCTGTCGACACAGGCCGGCCGTTCACCTGTAAGTGAATTAATTAGTACCTTTAGTATAATTGTTGATATTATCTTACAAACTATGTCGGTGAAGTAATTCCTTTGTAATTTTTGAATACTTGTTGATCACTCTTTTGATGGATTGTAATTATTTGACCAATATTCTATTTTTCCGGTATTTGTTCATCTTCCCTTACTATTTGATATGATTTTCAGCTCGGCTCCTCTATATTTTATGAATTAATTACATCACTACCTGACGCTTTTCCATTTTCACATTTACTGATTGTATCTTTCAACTCTCCTATTATTGGCTAAGTAATTACCTCATCATCATTAACTTTTCTATTTTCTCATTATCTTCTGTTTCTGTTAATGGATTTTTAATTTTCTTCATATTTCACTTCGTCTTATATTTTTCTTCCTTTTTTATCGTTCACTCTTGGTACTTTTGTAGCCTCCTTTTTCTTTTTCACCAATGGAATTTTCCATGAGCGTATTCTCGACTACTTTTAATATCCTTAGTTTTTCGTACTCCACTCTATCTGCTGGATTGTTAGTTTTCAGTTCTTTACATTTCTCAAACCATTTCTTTTCCGTTGTAACTCCCACGAAACCTATTTTCTCCTTTGCTATACATCTTCCAATTAATTTCCATCCCGAATGTATTTTTGTAACTGTTGGCATTTCTCTTATTTGTTCCCCTATACTTTTTCTGGCGGTCTATTCTTAAACAGTAACATTTTTTGTCGCATGCGAGATTGTACTTTTGTCGATCAAAAATTGTAATTGCTTATTCTGGAATGTCGCATTCGAAAATCTTTGATAGATAAATTGTAGAGTGGTCTTAAGCAGTCGACACTTTATGTCATTTGCAGCTTATGCGAGATAAAACATTTCACATATTCCTATTCATCAATTTGATAGTAGTTCGACTTTATCGAGAGAAGATAATGGCAGGTTAACCTGGCTTTCTGATGGCGATTGAAAATTTTGTGAACAAAGAATAATCAACGATCTCGAGAAAGACAAGGCATATATAAAGATGTCTTTAGGCTTTTATTCGATAAAAAATTAGTGAGAATATCCAGATTAACTAAAGAATTAGCTAGAGAGGTAATAAATATCTCAGAACCATTTGTGGAGTAGGGACATCGGTCTTCTGTCGAAAGAGGCTCATTCTCTTTTTCTGCCATCAAATTTATTAAGGTTTGTTTCTGGGATTGAGTACAATAACTTCTTTGGTTTTCATCTGCCATAATAAATCAACTACGAATAAAATCTGCCAACAGAGTACAGAGTAATTTGTGACTACCAAGCTGCAAACAGACATAGAGAAGAAACATAGACTACTTATTGGAATAGAAGTGAAGTAAATTATCATGTGCTCATGCTATTCTAAAAAAATTGTCTCGTACGAGTTTGATGTTAAAACCAATAGACATGTCGAATTCGACATAATTCAGAATAGACATTCCAGAATAGACCCCCTGTACTGACTGTTGATTTATTTCTGTTGTAGTTTATTACTTTAGATACAATTTGTTTTCTCGTGTCCTTTTTATTTTTGAAGTAGTGTAACTGTGACCAAGTAGTGGTCGGAATCAGTACATACTCATCTGAACGTTCTTAAATCCTTTATTGAAGTATGATTAATTTGTGTGAATGTCTTAATATCAGCTTGTTCCACGTGAAATTCTGAGATTTTGCTCTACTAATAGCTGACTACGTACCTGCTATATTCTTTTACATAATACAAAACTCCATTGGACGCGTTTCAGTTTATGGATGAGCGAATCTAATGAACAAGGCAAGTCCATCTAAGTTCAATTATGTGTTACGTAGTTACATACAAATTTTTATGTTCGACTTCTGAAATTGTCACATTCTTTTCTTGCAAACAAGGTATTGTATATTTTTCTGAGAATTCAATACTTTTGAAATAAAGCGGCAGCAGCGCTTGCGTTACAAACGTCTTCAACAGCGAGTGCTGGGAATTCGGGCATTTCTATACAGCGTTATATATCAAGAGTTTATTGTTTGATTGATTGGTTCAGCACCATCAGTCAGAGGCTTAGAGACCTCGACACCTCAGCCTTTAGGCTTTTTGTGCTCTTGGTTATACCGTTTATATGAAGAGACCAGTAGCCCTTATCAGGCTCAACAGGATTTCCACAAGGACCTTCTTGGGGAAATCTTCCCTTGGATACTCTAGTCCTAGGAGTCTATATATCCAATGAGACAGTGCTTCACATTAAAAGATAATGTGAGAGGCTGTTTCCTCCTCTTAAATGCACAACCGATAGATAGGTTTCTCCCCATATATGCCAATTGTATGCATGTGCTTCCTTAGGGTAAAGTGACCGGTTAGTAATCCCGTCACTTTCCTTATCTGGCCCCTGCTGAGGATCAATATTTCGTTAGTCACCGACTCCGAGGGTTTTTTGACCAGGAGTTTCCTGTGTCTCCAGTACGTCTGATGTTCAGTTTGAATCCACGAGATGTACAATAACGTGCAGCAGTTTTTGATATTCTAAATACTGGTTCAGGACTAGTGAATACAGTTTTAGACCCTAGCTTTGCTAGGGTGTCTGCTTTTTCATTGCCTATAATGCTTTTGTGCACCGGGACCCCCTTGAGAGTTACTCTATTATGGTTTGCCAGGGTTAAAAGCTTTTTTAGGCAGTACCAGACCAGTCTAGATCTGATCTGGGAGCATGCTAAAGATTTCAGTGCTGCCTGATTATCTGAGAGTATAAGGATCTTTTGGTCTCTATACCCCCTTTCGATGTTCATCTCCAAACAGGTGTCGATAACGTAGATTCATGATTGGAATGCAGATGCAAACTTCCCCAAACGATGCGTGGACATTGCACCTGGGTCTAGCACCATGGACTTCAGCTCCTGTTCCTGTCAGTTTTAGATCCGTCTGTGTACCACACCAACGTTCCTTCCTGACTGCATACTTCCAACCCATCCCAGTTTAGCTGGATATGGTATGGTTGGTTGTCGTTAATTGTGGCCAACATGTTGGTACTTCTCATTTCAAGAAGCTAATTTGTGATAAAATCTGTGATTCTGGAATAACTATGGGTGTTCCTTCCTTCGTGCATATTGCATTCCAGCCTATATGCAGCCATTCTTGCTTCCGCCTTAACATGCAGAGCCAGAGGCGGAAGATTGAGATTGCCTTCCTTTACCGCAGTCGGACTGCTTCCCATCGCACCCGTTATGCACAGACAGGCAAGTTCTCTGAAGTTTTGATAGCTTCAGTTCTGCTTTCCTCTGATTCAGCCACCAAACTAAGGCTCCAGAGGTAACCAAGGGTCTCACCACAGATGTGTACTTCCAGTCAACGATCCGTGAATTTAGTCCCCAAGTGTGTCCTATCGCCCGTTTGGCAGCCATTCCCCCCTTATTGGTTTTGTGATGTAGGTGTGAATTCCAGGTTAGTTTTTCATCCAGAATTATGCCCAGATACATCTGGGCTGATACGTCTCTTAAGCTTCCTTTATCTAGTGAAGGGAATGAGCGCATTTTTTGCATGGTTTACCCTTAGGCCGTCCTACACCATATCTCCACCATTTCCAAAACTTGTTGCATCAGCTCCGATATAACATTTCACATACAAGTATTGTCAGGGTTTATTGTTTAGTCCATTATATCTTTGAAAACTGACCATTTCCAAAATGCACTATTAAAAACAAGCTTAATACTTTTCTCTTTAAATATTATCCTACGCTTATGTAGAGGTTTAACAACAAAAAAAAGGCAGCCGTTGCATCGGTTTAATTATAACCCTAGCTCATCACATTACCGGATCTTTATCGTCGGACGTTCTTCCCCGGCGTACCGTGAATGTGTGATATACGACATCAATTAAAACAAAATTATCCTTAGTAGTTTATTAGCACGTTGGTCAGTGTCTACGGTCATGAGTAACTAGCCAAAGCAGGTCCACAAGGGCCACCGTATCTGTCCATACCATCGACAGTTATGTTTATTACAACACTCGGTGAGCGCAGAACAACCTAGATTGAGATCTAGAAGCTGCATCTCTCTTGTCCGCCCCTTTTATTATTATGACGTACTAATCATTTTTATCGCGTCAAGAATTTTCCTCCTCTTTATTATATTATGATATTTATTTAGGTACATACTTTTTTTATTTATTTCAGTTGTGTCGGTAAATTTTATGAACTGGTGAGATACCAGCGACAAACGTTCAAATAATGCTTGACTGCCCTAAAATAATTATCGTTTATCTACCAATAGAGTAACGCACAATATTATTGTTATAGTCACTGATAATAGTTATTTATGCAACAAGTGCATCAAGTGGTACTTTTTTTCACGATTGGAATTTGCTTGCGGCTCAAGCGTCAATTCCATGAGTGAAAAAAGACACTTTATGCACTTGTTAAATACAATATGTTTTCTACGTGCATGCAAAAACCAAAAAATGTGTTATTTAGGTTGCTCTAAATGGACTAAAAATGGAGTCGATTTGAATGTTTATCTTTTTCATGGTGACAAAACGCTAAGTAAAATATTCAAAATTAGTGTTAAAAAAACTACTTTATCTCAATGTAATGTCACTTTTTCAAATTGTTCAACGAATAAATATTTTATGTACGAAAATCGATTAAAAAAACGTCACTTTTATTAATGATTAAAAAAAAATTCATCATGAGCTAAAGATCGACTTTTTTTAACGTACTATTTTTTTACTATCATACAGGGTAAATAACCTTTGGGTCATGGCGTCTTTAAATGAAACAAGCCATTTCTTACCGATTTTACTACCCTGTTATATTATTGAGTATTCTTCAGGGTTTGTTCTGAATACAAGTTATTTGTCGGTTGCAGATTTCCTTTGCTGAAGTGATTCCAAAAATGTATCACAAATTGATTGAAATTGGTACAGAGTGGACAAAATTGCAAAAGTGGTTTGATATTTCAATATTGTATCTATCCACTTCCATGAAAGAGTAATCCTAACCGCTCGAGTAAGCGGAGTAAGTTTGGAAATTTTTTGTGCAATTTGTTTTTATTTGACGTTAAAAACTGTCATAAATATCCAATTAGAATTTCGTATTGTTAATCTAATTTATCATACCGTATTTAAAAAACTGTTTTGTTGTTTGTATGTAAGTATGTACTGGGTGTCTGATTAAGAGAGGTAGCTCGCTGTATCTCAGAAACAATGTATCAAACAGTTTGAAGAAAAATTTTTGTATTAAAAACAAACTCGCATACGAGAAACTGCTGGAAATTATTTTCAAGTTTTCCACTCCACCGCTAGAGGACGTAGTTCATAATAATAAGACAAAAACATAATTTTTCTTCAATAAATGTACCGTTATAGTACCACAAAATTTAAATATTCGTAATAATTAGATCATTTCACGTAAGTTTTCTACAGTACTTTTTCTTCTATCTTGTAAAATAACTGGTAGGGGTGAGTGGGAAAGCTGACTCAATTAAACTGTTATAACTTTTGTTCCGCTCTATGGATTTTGACAAACTTACGAAATGTCTTACACAAGAGATATCCCTTGCGACAGCATTTTTGCAGAAGAGCATTTAAAAATTTGGCTAAACGTTTAAAACATACCAGATCTGTTCAACCTGAAAGAAATTCTACACGACGGTGAAGAAACAATACAGAAATAGATGAAATAAATGTTCGAGGATACATTGCTGCAGATCCACAAACTAGCTTACGAGTTAGGAATTTTTAGGTATTGTGTTCACTCTATTTCATAAAGAAACCGTTTTCATCCGTATCGTGTATCTCTTCATCAAGGATTAAAGCTACAGATTACGATAAAAGACTGGATCATTGAAATTGGCTATATTGGATATTATACTGAATGAAAATCCAAATTTCTTATCAAATATAATGTGGTCCGATGAAGCTACATTCCCAAGTAATGGATCTGTAAATAGACATTACACATACTATTGGTCTGATCATAATCCACACTGGATGCAAAATGGATGTTAAAATTCCTTTAAATGAATGCGAGATAATTAAAATTTTATTGATGATTGGTGTTGGCGATAGGGTGCGGATTCAACAAAAGGTATGTACATTATTTCATGAATTGCACTCAGATGGTGATCATATATCTCAATCTACAATAAGCAGAATAGAAAGAAAATACAGAAAATTGGTTGTTGTTAGGGGTGTACCGAAGTAAGATAGACCTACACTTAGTGCAACTATTCGTCGTCGACAGTTGACGATCCATACTGTACAATGGGTCCATTATCTAGGGATTTAGATATGGGAAAGTATAAAATACCAACTCTATATGCCTTATTAATGAGTTAGCTGAAGATGACTGTGATCGCCGAACTTAATTCAGATGAAAATCCAAAGTTGATCCATGAGATCCATACGTAAAGACCACAAAAAATGAACCATATGGCTGGTATCATAAGAAAAACAATTATTATTGGTCCATATTTGTGTGATGAGAATTTAACAGAAGAATTGTATCTGGATTTTCTGAAAAATACATTATTTCCTGATTCGATCCAGCTTTTCCTTGATGTCCAAACTGCCAACACCTCATATCGCAGAATATAGTATCATCGGATGAAGGGAAACAATAGAATGACCTGCTACATCACCTGATCATACTCCATTAGGATTCTTTTTATAGGGTTATTTGAACTCTTAAGTCTTACAGACCTGAGTATATAGGTTACCCAAAGACCCGAATCAGTCAGGAAATGCAGAACAAAACACCCGCTATGCTACAAAATGTTGAGGACGAATTTATTACCTAGTCAATGGAGAACAATTTGAACATTTACTGTAATTTTTTTTCGGTTGAGCTAGGTAAAGTGTACGTTTATGTATTAGTTATTTCGTATATATTAAATTGTCAGTAGAATGAATACCATTATAACGCCTTACAAAGTTTTGAAAAATTCTTTTCAAAAAAGAATGACCGTTCCACCAAGAAGGAACAACTACTCCTCGGATTATATGTCTCCAGTCCAGGATTATGCTCTCAGAACTCTTGAACGGGTGACATCTACCTTGTACTGATAAAACACAAATACACCGAAACCAGTCTACAAGTGATGTTGTCACTTCTAATCACAAACCAGAATGGTTGGTTATATCTTGCAGATATACCAGCCCCGTTTAGCTTAGAAGTGTAAATGAATAGAGAGTTTTTAGGCCCTTTATTTTGTCACGTAAGTATGGTTACCGTTATTCTGAGCATGCACAGTAGGAAAACTTGTAGTCCTTAACTTTAATAACGGACTTCGTTATTTACGGAGAATACCGTAAAACGGTTGTTATGCTTATGGTTGTATTTCCAATTACAACGTTGCCAAAATTAGTATATTTTGGTACGCGTAATTGTTAAAAACCTAATTAATTTCTTCAATATAAAGGAAACTACGAGTTTTTTATGTTAGGAATTTTAGAAGACAATACTTTATGGAAGAATTTTTTTTTGTCAACAAAGCTGCTGCATATTTTCTCTGAGAAAATCTGACAACGTCAAGAATCTATTGCTTCAAACCAGAGAAACTAACCTTAATTTTTTGATTATTTCTCGCTTCTGATTAGGCGTTTTAAAAATATTGTAAAATTTAGCGATATTTACCAAGATTTTGTTTGTTTTTTAATCTGGTTGTAAATTTATAAAAGGAAATGTCTGGTAAGTATAGAAATTTATTTTCGTCTGTATATTTAGTATGACATCACTAGTATTTGGTGGCGTCTTGCAAATATTCATGTTAATTTTTATTATAGAGGCAGCAAGTTGTTCTTTCATTAGAGCCAGTAATGTTAACCTCCCAGTAAAAAGAAGGATAAGGTTTAGGGAGGAGGATGACATTGCTTTGTTGCGTGAAGTGGCGGGACAAAATCTATTTGCTAACCCGGAGGTGTGGAACTATTAAACAGCATCTTTCGCTTTTAACAGGAAAGGATTTTTTAATTAAAACATTGAAAGATCACCTAGACAAGTAGGGATGAATGGGCCAATCATTCAGTGGCGAATTTAAAAATTGCATCTGATATGGATACAAGTGCTACTAACGTAGAAGATAACATTACAAACTCAGTAAATAGTACAGAAGAGACTAATTTATTAGTTGATCATGAATATTGTAGTAAGTATTTGTAACATGTTTCTCTTTTTAAGTAAACTATTATTATTGGAGTTTGTTTTAGACATTATTGCCAGGAAAGAATATGTGTTCCAAGTAACTCTACATTCTTAAATTCAAGTTTAGGTGAAAAAGAAAATGTATAGTTGAACCACAAATTATCAGATAATCCACAGTTTCAAGCGAGTAAACCTAGTCTAATTTTATATGGATATATTTTGTTGAGAAAAGTTTCTTGTAGCACCTGTTCGATCGAGAAAAAGAAAACTGAATGTTCATATTTAGAACAGTATGATAAAAGTCAGGTAGAGTTAAAAACAAAAGACCAGATTTTAGAGGAAGGAAATAAGGATAGTTTTAGAAGAAAAAAAGTTATTTGCCAAAAAAAGTTTGAACTAGAGGAATTTAATAGGAGGAAAAATTTGCAAATATTAGAAAACCGTTTGTTCATGATGTAGATAGAACAAGAGACAAGAAAAAAATATTGAAATTCCTATATCACACATGAAAAAATAAAAATGTATGTTTTTAGATGTACAGGTTCTCCAAATAAGAAGGGTTGCCAAACAAATCTCAGGAAGTACATAAGAACATAATTGAAAAGCTTAATTTTTTGCTATTTTTTGTGAAAAAATCTATCTGTATAATAGTACCTTAGATATAACCCAACATCTTTTCTTATTTGAAAACCATATACTGAACTTTTTTGTCTATTTAAATATTTCATTTTCAATGTAATTAGAATGAAATGAAAGTCTAATGATATATGCAGTTTTTTTATTTGACTTAATGAAAATTTAGTTTAATAAATATTGTTCCACGAGTGGACGTTGTATATTAAAAAACTGTGCAGTCTCACTAACATATTATGCATGTATGACTGTCTTGCATGAAGGAATGCATGAATATCTTGCAAAATAAGTTTTTGGTTTTTTTAAATCCAAAAATGCAAATTCTGCTATTATTTTCAGAAAACCCCACTAAACAGCTTGCCTTACTCGACTCATAGTTAAATTAAAATTCTGCTCTGTCTCACTTAGGGCCCTTCCTGGATATGGACACAACAGTAACTCTCTTATACCATATGCTTGGTCACCAAAAATAACGTAATGGCCATCTTCAAACTTAGTGTCTTCCTCCAACTGCTCATAAATTCCACTATGACCAAAAATAAATGCATCATGGCGTCTTCCTGGATATACACCAAGAAGACTTACTATTGTGCCATCAGGTCTCACTAATGATTGGTGTTTTCCACAATGAAAACGCTTATGGCCTGAATAATATTCCTCTTACTCTTCAGTAGGTCTAGAGATTGCTCGAGCTGTTCCATCTATGAGTGCCCAGCAATTCTCAATAGCAGCTCCTTTGGCAGATATAGCCTAAAATACATATTAACCTATGATTTGATATTACATATTTTTTTATATACAGAAAAACATTACTTGTGCATAACGATCCAATTGTTCTCTATTTATCCATGGTAGTCTTCCGATATTTTCCAATAAATGGCCATAGCTTTCATAAATATAATTTGCCATGAAATAACTTATCTCTGACAAAGCAGCTGGAGAACTTTTAAAAATATTTTCCAAATCACCTAGTCTATCAGGATATGCTAATCTTCTAAGTAATATGCAGAGTCCTTCAACACCTAGAAATAACTTCTTTTGCTAGAGAAGGTGGATTTTTTAACAAGCACCCCTTACCTGAAGATACACAATGTCCAGATCTTGTCCTAATGTTATTTGGGATTCTCAGGGCCCTTGCCAGTCTTAAGATGTCTTCTCTTTGAAACCGAAAATACGGTTTCACAAATTTATCCTCGATTTCGTTTAAATCGAATTCTGGAACTTGAGTTACTTCAAATACTTCAAATAACTCTTCTGATTGAATTATTATTCAATATGTTAGGACCCCTTCTGAAAATGGCATTCTCTAAAGCTTCTTCCATTTATAAAATAGTGATCTACTATTTATATAAAAAACGAAGATAAAACGCAAATGTGGGGTTATATTTCCAAATATAATCTTTGATTTCCAACTTATCAAGCGTCAACTGTCGTTATATTTGATCTGTGACTGTCAAACTGAATACATTATTGTTAGATGGTTTAAAATCCCTTCTTTTCTTGTTCAATGTAATCGTTATTGTTAATAAAGTTAACAATAACTACCCCTAAAATCGCCGTTATATTTGAAGGCTTCAAAACTCTTGAATGTCTGTCGGGGCATACAGTCCGAGAAGTAGTTGTTCCTTCTTGGTTGAATCTTGGTTGAGCAGTCATTGTTTCTTGAAAAGTATGTTTCAATATATAATAGTATTTATACTAGTATTAACTCTACTATCTTCGATTTATTGGTAACGCACTTTACTAAAATATGACAATTTCACAGGAAACTGTAATAAAATAAATAAATTGTCAGTGTTTCATTCAAATGAACTGACATGAATACTCAAAAGCTATTTACCCTGTATGATGGATCATTCTTTAAGATAGTAGTGACTTAGAAGCAAAAATCAATCAGTTTCGGGATTTTATTAACTTATTTAACATTCCGACTTCCGTTGTTGAGTAATTATCAAGTCTAGAAAGGATATGGGCCAAAACGATTTTGTATTCTTAATCTGCATTCTACGCTTTTTTTCTCGAGCTCTGCTGACAAAGGCTTCGATAATACTGCAGTAGAATGGAGTATTGTATTTTTTCTCGAGCTTTGTCATAATACCAAGTCCAGCACCTTTGTCCCCTGATACAGTTCTTAGCTGGGAGTTTGCTTTATAGTTCCACGTCACCTTGCAGTTGACCAAATAATGATTGACCAAGTTTCTGGCAACTACTTGATCTAATCACTCATCCATTTTTTACCCGCGCACATCACTGTTGTTTGCAATTCACCAAGTGAACCACGATTCCGAGGTGATGGATACAATTTCCTCCACGCCCTCATAACCTAATCTAACTGATTCCTCGCTCCAAAATTCCTGTCCTAATAAAATCAAATTGACTTATTGCAAGAAATGAGTATTTTGCGGTGCACCTATTGATATTTCCATTTATTATTCAATAATTCGAGAAACACTGCTTAGTATAGATCATTCTACTCATACACATAGGAAGCACGTGAAACTAGGTGGGAAGAGAGTATGTGAGAAATTTTAAATTGTTACATTGTTATACCGCCGTGCAACACTGAATTAGTAAATCACCTGCATACTAAAATATCTTTATTTCACGACTACACGTATGCACGTATTCGGAGGTTGGAAATCTAAGTACACTTTAAAAAAATTATAAAACCGTTAGTATTTATCTTCAAATAAACGTACTAGTGAAAAAACCAAATGAAAATTCATTTATTGATTTCACAACTAATGATAATAGTAATTTTCTTGTGTCAACAGTTCTAAGATGGTATGGGAGTGGCTGGTGAAAGTTAATGAGCCAGGTAAAAAGGATAGTTCATCAGGTTACAGCACACGCTAGAGCAGGAAGAAACGAAATAGCAGATGAAGAGAGGGGTTGAAATTTAAAACCTTCTAGCAGAATCAGCACCAATATAATATTGGATGAAGATTGGACCATTAGAAAAATCTAGTCTAAGACAATCAAATATACTCCTGGGAAACTACAACCAAGTGTGATCGAAAGAATGTATTGGTCATAGGAGGACTGCATCTCAGCAAGCTTAAACAACTCTGGAAAAAAAACCTCAATTTACATACTATGGAATCCCAGGTCAAACACCTGAAACACAACACCAGGGGACTACTGGATAGAAGAGAAAGTCTTGCATGAACTGAAGCCTGTGATGTACAAAATTATTTCAAGTAATAGGACAAAAGGAACTACTAGTCTATAAAACTGTCTTCGGGAATTAGGTAGAAGAATTAATCTTTTACTCATGGTTCACTCCAAAATACAATTCCTAAATCAACAGTCATTATCTGTTGATTTCTTATTCTCCAAAAATGTCCAGTTTTCACACGAACGTGTGAGATTCCTGGTATTTGGTATTAGTGAATGTTTTGCGCTTTGCATAAATCGACTTGTCTGGTTGTAATAATGTAATATCTATGAGCTGGTAAGTGTAAGATATACCTAACTCCGTTTTTTAATATCTTCTGTATGTTCATGGTTATTTTTGAGAAAAACAAAAATGTGATTTATTTTCCCAAAAATAACAACAATAATTAATTCGTTTCGTAATCTTGACATTTAGACTCCAGCTTAGCTTTGGTGCTATTATCAAGAGAAAGGAAAAGGTTAAGGAAGATAGAGTTCACTACGATTTCGTGTTCTTCATCAAGTTATCTATAAAAAATGGTCAGATTGAGACTAGCGGATAGAGTACGACTAGTGACGTGGGCAAATTGTGGTTACGGAATTGTAATGAAACCTATAATTTCTAATATCTTCTTATTTCTTGATAATATGTCACCAAAGCTGAAGACGAAAAAAAATAGTGTATTACACTACAAGGGCAGAAAGTTTGAGATTCCTGCACTGTGCCATGATGCCCGATTATCCTCACATTGACAAAACTGATGCAGCCACTAAAATTTATGTATATTGATAAAATCATTTGGTCTTATTATCTCGATTATGCTTACAATTACTATTGTTAACATTAGTTCCGGATTGGCTGGTTGAATTGACCTTTCTTCAACCCTCCAGAGGTGGCTCCAAGTCTGAGATACCCGACGCATCTATAATTATCCGCCAATCGCCAACGGTCAAACTCAAATCGCCGTTTGCCTAGGTACCTTCATATTTCATATCTCTCCGTCAGGTTATGAATGTGTATGTGTCGTTTCACGGGATATATTAGACAAAAAGTCTGACAGACTGGGCGCCACCTCTGATGATACTTTTTTTGTAAGTGATAGTGATTGGCGTTTCTCATCAATTCAGTGAGTTATTTCCTATCATCAATGATAATCAGTTGTTTTTCATTGTTCTATTTTCTAGAAATCAGTTATGGAAGAGAACAAAACAGATTACAGCTTATGTGGGAAGGAATCGAATCTGCTGATGATACCGATGATGCGGTTGATGAACTTGCTACAGAAGATGACGTTCTGGAAGAAAGAGATACATATAGTGAGTCAGAACAAGATTGTGATAATAACGAAGAACCTGAAATTGATGAACCTCCTGCTAAAATCCCATGCTTTATTGGAAAGGATAAAGATTGTTCAACAAAAAGAACCAGACAAGAAAAGATAATTGTGCGCCTTCCTGGAGTAAAAAATTATGCAAAAAATGCTATGTCAGTGCTAGAATGTTGGTCATTATTTTTCACTGATGACATGTTATAGAACATAATGGATAGTACGAATGTCTACATCTCTAGAATGCCCCTAATTACAAGAGGGTCTGACTAACTAGAATGACTAATTTGATTGAAATGAAAGCGTTACTTGGATTACTGTATCTAGGTGGTACTCTCAAAAGCAGTCGACTCAATACAAAAGAGATGTGGGATAGAAAAGGTACTGGAATTGAAAGATTCTGGGTAACTATGTCCAAGCAACGATTCCGATTTCTACTCAACTCTTTACAATCCACCAGAAACGAAAGAGAAGAACAAATTGGCACCAAGGCATATACGGTAGGTGCAAATACAACCATAGATAATAAACTTGAAGCTTTCAGAGGTCGGTGTGCATTCAAGCAGTACATACCGAGTAAGCCGAATAAAGATGGGGTAAAGATATTCGCCCTGGTGGATGCTGCTACAACATATCTGGAACGAATAGAAACATAACTTGTGATAACTGGTTCATATGTTCCGAAAAAATATAAAAACGTAATTTCGATATCCAGTTTACACCAAAATGATAAAATAGATGGAAATACTGCTGAAAAATCTAAGCCGGATATAATAACATATTACAATCATACCAAGGGAGGAGTTGATAATCTCGATAAGTTATGCGCAACCTATAACGAGGCGCGAAACACCAGAAGGTGGCCTATGGTCGTGTTTAATTCCATGTTGAATATTGCAGGTGTTAACTCGCAACTGATTCACGCTTCTAATGATAAAAACTTTTCTATCATCGGAAGATTGTACCTCGGGGAGCTGGAAATAAATCTGACTAATGTACATATACAACGTCCTTCACTGGAGTCTAATGTACCAAGATAAGTACGAGAACGCAGGCAGAAATATTGTGTTGATGAAAATTATGCACCACAACCACCACCAACCAACCAAGTTATTCCAGAAGCAAGAAAGAGGTGTTTTTTTTTGCACAAAAGACTCAAAAACCAGATTTTACTGTGAAAAGTGTAAAACATTTGTATATCTCTCTCACCTCAAAGCTTGGTGCCAACCTTGCCTCGAATCAATGGAAAACCAGTGAATAAGTGAATTTAATTATATTTTCATCGATTTCGTTTTATAGAGTTTTTGAAAATTCCCAATATTTTTTGTGGGAGTGAAATTATTCAATATGAGTATAATGCATGAGTTTATTTTTTGTATCAAACTCAATGTATATTTTGAGTGAAACGTTCCGTTTTCATAATAAAAAGCATATTTTGAATCATATCTAATCTTTATTCATTAGTCAAAATATTTGGGAATTTTTTCTTTCAAAAAGTCCGCGAGACCCGGCGCCACTTCTCGTGTCATCAAGTAGGGCACCACCTCCGTAGGGTTAGGTTCGTATATTTTCCGGAGCTTTTGTTTGCTGGTGTCGACTGTATTAAGGGCATAAAACATGCAAATAATCACCTATAGTCATTCAATTTAATTCCAATCCAGTTAGAGTACTCTAACCTGTTTGTTTCCAATACCTATATCTTTTTTGGAATAGTTCCTTGATACGAAGAATTTGAAAGGTTTTTAAAGTGTACAGAATATAATATGTGTAAGAATTTTTAAGGCTGCACTCTGGTAGAATGTTAAATTAGTAAATCTGCTGCATACTAAAATATGTGTATTCAATAACTATACCTGGAGGCGGGTGCAGTGCCGCTGCCGTGAAATTAACGGTGCTGCGATCCTTGGAGAGAGATCCGTTAATAATGGAATTGCCGTTACTGTTCTCCTTTCATAATCCATTCATGAACTTAACCACACAAGACCGCTGCATTAACTGCATTCTGTTTTACCGGTCATATTGGCATATTTCTGCATTTGGCCGACTACCAAGAGCAAATGTATATTTCAGAAAGCAAATTTCCTAGGTCAGTATTTAACTAACCAAAATTGCGAGATTAAAGAGCCACAAAATATTTATTATGTGATAGGGACTTTTTTATTACGCAAGACGTATAAGTGGAAATACTTCCAACTAATGATTTCATGGTACTGACCTAATTCTAAGGCAGTCTGCATCGTAGTTGATCTGGTTACAAGAAAATTTTGATGATGTTGAAAATAGTGTCGGAAAGGATCTCTGATCACTTGTTAATTTTGTAGAATTACCGAATATACAAAAATGAAAATTACAAAACAAAAACAGGATAAAACAGGATTACTTCGAATTCAAACATAATCATCGAATATACTTGAAGCGAGTCGCTTGAAATGATATAAAAGAGTTACAGGAAAAATGGTTGCTAGACTGGCACTGCGTAATTCATTCTTACCAAAATAATGGAAAGTAAGGGGAGGGGAGATAATTGCTTCCCTTCTCTTGCTTTTAATTTTTGGTACTGTCACATTTGCTTATCGCTTCGTGGCAGACATTTTCGGGAGACATCGACAAAAGGAATATTGGATACTAACCATTCTTAAAAAATGGACGGCGTATTACTGGTCATAGTAGAAAATAATAAATGAAGAGATGGGACAAAGATGGTCAAATGGAAAAGAAATGCACTGTCAAGCGACGAGCTTTAAGCGATTTTTTTCCCAAGGGAATCGGGCACCGTTCGGTTCCTGCGAAAGGAAAGAAAAGATGGGAAGAAAGATTTCATTTAGTTCTGAAATTTTGTACCTGCTGCAGAGTTTTCGAAGTTGCACGATTTGGTTCATAGGTACTGTTGCTGGTCTCTGTTCTGATATAATAAGTTGAGAGGATAGAGCAATCCCACATCACATAGGCACCATTAGGCAACATCTACCTGGGAGTCCCTCTCAGTACGTCAACCAGTCTACAGAGTGAGTTTTAAGTATGGAACGCCTCAATTATCTCGGAAAGGGATAGCACAATTTCTAGAGATTTTGGTGTGCAAGGATCTTGTGATATGGCCGATATTATGGTGGTATTTACATTGTTGTCAGATCTTTCTTTTTTCCGGAATAATAATGAACTTTGTTATTTAAAATTGACCAAAACTCGCCGAACACGATTTTCAAATGTATGATAAAGTCGAGCAATCAAAGATGTGCTCTACCGTCTCATCTTCCTGTTCACAGCCTCAACATAAAGATGTGTCTGATAGAATGTTTGTTTAGTTGACAATGTCCGGTCACTGTTGTTGTTTGATAACGTTGGAATAATAAAATAAAATGGATATGTTGTGGCTTAGTTTACCAAAAATAAAAGATAATTGTGGTTGATCATTGGCCTATTCAACTGCGACTTTTTCAGCTCTATTATGGTCCTCTTAATCTAGACTGCATTCTTCAGTCCGACTCTTTTTAAGTAGCCAATCAGCCTTGAGACGGAACCTTCCATTTAGTTTATTGCCGGTGGTTTCTCATCACCTAGTACACAAAACCGCACATTCGTCAGGCAGTCGCATTAGCATAGTATATATACTGCAGCTTCCTTCTCTGGGTGACTAGAATTTGTTGCACATGGTATCGTCTGTCAACCCCATTAGCGTTGCGTGCTTACAGAGCCCAGCTGTGAAACTTGCTACGGCTTTGGCAGCTTTCCTATCTTTGCTTATCAGGTCTGTCGTGAACTTTGACGAATTTACTACAATGAATTCTTTGGTCAGTGAGAATTTCCATCATTCCAAAGATTTCTGTGCTACCCACTATTTTTTTGGCCACGATTATTGTCTATTTTGGGACGTCGCAATGAATGGCATGGATGACTCTTGTCTTGTCATTAAATCCGCCTTTTCGTCTGCACTATCGTGACCTTTCAATGGTCTCCGAGTACGCTTAAGGCCCGTACGCAATTCCATACCAGCTCAGAATTGACCTATATGGAGTGCCTTCAGAGCAGCTTGGTTGTCTGTTTAACGACTCCAAGATGTTGAATTGAACCACTGAATTCAAATTCGTTCAAAGACTAAAAACACAATGATAAATCGAGCTAAAAATTCAAAAGTTCCATCACCGATTATCCAGACACATCCTGTATATTGTTAATGCGCTGCATTTTTATAGTTTTTTTTTAAACGAAATGGTAGTTTAAAATTCACCAGAGACATGATGTATTTCCTAAATAAAGCGGGTGTGCCACAAGTCCAAACATGGTCCTAATGAATTTTGTGAGGTGCCATTAATCACCGTTAATTATAATGTTAATTAAAGAAATGCAAACAAAATACGAGAAAAATAAAACACGTTCGCTACCTGACGCGCCGTTCATATAGATACCTAAAAACGGAATTTATAAAAAAAAAACTGCTGGCTCATCAACCGATCTACCTATAATAACGATGAAAATTTATTGATAAACTATTTTATTCCATGTTTTTGAACGATGCCATTATTGGTTGCATGTTACCATTATTGGTCTCTGTGTTTTATAATGCAATAAAAATTGGACGTAAACGAATTAAATTTCATTGCAGCTTGGTGGTTTGGTCGATAATAGAGTGTATTATGACACTATTGCATAATCAGGCCTTTAGAGCATGAGCAATGAGATTACGTTGCGTTTAGTATGAATGCATCACCACTGATATATTTTACAGAGAATATGAGAAAATATTGTGATGAATGGAGCGAGAAGATATACTTAGAAGTTGAGTAGATGAGGCTTTTACTTGATGAAGATCCATACTAAATGTATATTTAGAATCTTTAAACATGAATATTTGCTTTGAAACCGATTACAATTTATCTAAATTCATTAAAAATAACAAATCTAAATCCTGAAAATTAAACAAATCAGGTGTTTATAAATTAAAATGTGGTAACGATAACTGTGACAAAATTTATATAGGTAGAACTTTTAGGAACTTTAAAACTAGAATTTCAGAACGCAAACGCAGCTATGACAACAACAAATTAGATTCCAACTATTCAAATCATCTACTAACAAACCAACACACTTTCGACTCAAACTTTGAAATTTTGCATGTAGAACCCAAATCCTTTAAATTAAATCTTTTAGAAGCCCTCGAGATTAACAAAAACAAATATTCAGGTAATCTGCTTAACGACCAAATAGATATAAATCATTCTCCCTTATTAAACCTTTTTACCTAGAAGATGTGATGGTTGTGAATAAATTTCTAGGTAGACTTTTTCAATACTTTTGTTAATACTTCGTAGAATTCCGTATTTAGGCACTTTTTGTACTTTATTCCCATTTAAAAATATTATAATACTTTTGTCAATATCTTAGAATTTCGTATTGAGGCACTAAATAAATTAAAAGTTTTTCATTGTATCTTCACTAGTTTGAAAAAGCTACTGTGTGCGAAACGCGTCACTAATTTAAATTGAACGTCAGTTCAAAATAAAATAAAGATTTAAACAAATTAAATTTTTTTATTTCATCATATACTTAGAAGTTATAAATCCTCGTCACTTTCATGTATTCATTTAAAAATGCAAAGTGTATGAAGAAATAGAATAATATCAGGAAGTTGAAAAGTCTTTGGCGTTTATAGGAAAAGATTTGGTTTTCCAGTTAGAATGTGAACGAAATATTTTCATTTTTGTTGATATTATGGAGTCTCTAGATGTAATTTTTATTAAAAACTGAAAAAATCAGTAGTTCACTGTAGTGTTAGCTATGGGATAGAAGTAACAAAAACATTAAATGGATCAATTTGATCTTTTAGGAACATAAAAGTAACACATGTAAGAATTCTTTTTTTTCAGTATATGTATCAAACTTAATAATTTTAAAATGTGAAAGCATAATATTGTAATATTAAAATCTGTAAAATAAGAATAAAATATAAGGGTTTATGGCTTCAAGTGCTCTTAGCTACGGTTAAAATAGAAACATGTGTTAAGATGGAATCATTTAACGGAGGCAGTTGTAAACAACCTTTGTTTTGTTTTCTCTTAATTGTCGTTCAAAACCGTTTTTTAGTTCAGTCTTAATTTAATTCTCACTCCGAAAAGATCGGTTTTTCAAATATAGTTATATGCAAGTTTAAAGATGAACTCTGTTTGTTCGTGTGAGTATGTTCTGGTCGATTTTAGTACTTCGAATCATGTTGGAAATAAGGTGAGTTTTCTCACAGAGCTATTCAATTTCACCTGTTTGGTTATATTTCTATTTTATGTTCCGTTTATTTTATTAATGATTAAAGAAATCTCAATAACGTTAAATAATTAATGCTTAATTATGTAATTCTCTAACTCATGTTTTGCGCTATTGCGGAGTGCTCGAGCCACTTAGCAAGTATTGTGAATTTTAAGACTGGCGGAGTGCTTGAGCCATACAAACAGTTGATTCACGAAATCTGTATCACTGAAGTGGAGTGCTTGAGTCCCTTTGTTATTGTTCTAAATCCTTTATGAGGGAGTGTTTTCAAATACTTAGCACCTTTTAGCTCTTGTGGGTGACAGACACAGTGCATTCTTGTATAAATTAAATTGTTTAGTATATTTTAGCACTTGTGGGTGACAGACACAGTACGTTCTTGTTTAAACTAAATTGCAATATAAATAATTAAATTATTTTATCCTTTAATTCAGTACTTCAACTGATTAAATAAATAAATACAAACTGAAGGGAATTTGAATGCTCAGGTTGATATTTTATTTTCAGGTATGTCACGGTCTCACGTCACGCACCTCAGGCACAACAATAGTTTAATTTATAAGTTGTTTTAATATTTTTAAATAAAATAAGTAATTATAGTAAGTACGATCATACATTATTTTAGAATTTATTTATATTGGTAAATCGGTTGTTGTTTATTTTAAATCCCCATAAAATCAAAGCTATCTGTGACGCCTTTGTTTTGTTTACATTTTTTTTAACATAAAAGTGATTAAAGCATACAAAATAAGATTAGGCTCTCACACAGAATTATTATACAAGCTCCCCGAGCCTGAACATTCCACGACTTTCCCAAGCTGTCCGCTGCTTAGGTCGTTGAAGTGCGAATAAAGGCTGAAGGGTTGCGGTCAGTAGAAGCCACTCAAGTGCGAATTTTAGTGAGTCTAGCTAACTATAGCCTCATAATACCGAGCTATCAAACGGCAAATTGAACCAGGAAAAAATTCGACCATGAGCGTGGATATCTATAATTTGTAATTATGCACACACTTATTACTTATCACTTCGACCAATAACAATAATAATTTTAAATTACTTATTATTACAATACATATTTTCAACATGAAAAGTGCAATTTCGATAAATTGTTTGAGAATTACCGCATTCAGTCTGAGACACCGAAACGGTATTTGAAGCTATAGAGGCTCACTCGTTTCCTCTAATCTTATTTATAATTTCCTCATGACGTACCGACTGCATATTTAAATATGGTCTAAGTGATTTTGCGTTGCTATGTCCACTTATCTTCAGCAATTGTTGTTCCGGAATATCTGTATTAGCTAAATGTGTTATAGCTGTTGATCGGTACGAGTGGTTTGTAACTTTTTTAACTGAAGTATCAATTCCTACTTTGGCAGCTGTTTCTTTAGTCCATTTGGAAATAGTATTAACCCTTAAGTGCCATGGCCGGGTCATATTTGACCCTACACTAGGGATGTTAAAGAATACCTAATCGATTTTTATATAAATCGATTATTATTTTCTCCCAATCGATTTTTATAGTAATATTAATCGATTTTTAGTAAATGGATTTTATAAATTACGTGTTTAAATCGATTTTCGGAAACGGCTCGTATTAATTGACTATTATTCAAAATTTTGACAACTTTTAACGATTATTGACCGTTTCTCGAAATTTTGACAATTATTGACCATTTTTCAAAATTTCAACAATTATTTACCATTTTTCAAAATTTTAACAATTATTGACCATTTTTCAAAATTTTAACAATTATTGACTGTATTTCAAAATTAGTGACCATCTTTCCAAGATTTTGATAATTTTTGACCATTTTCCAAAATGATGACAATTTTTAAAATAATTGACAGTTCTTAACCATTTTTGATAGTTTTTGACCATTTATGACAATTTTTTAAAATTTTAGACAATTTTTCAAGATTATCGACCATTTTTGATAATTATTGTCAATTGTTGACAATTATGGACCATTTTTCCTAATTTTTGACCATTTTTGACAATTATTGACCATATTTCAAAATTTTTGACAATTTTCGAAAACTTTAACAATTTTTGACAATTATCGAATATTTTTTAAAATTTTTAACAATAATTGTAGTTAGTTTTTGACAATTATTGGCCATTTTTGACAATTTTTCAAGATGTTTGACCATTTTTCAAAATTATTGACCAATTTTGACAATAATTGTCCATTTTTGGCAGTTTTTGGCTATTTTTGATAGTTTTTGACAATTTTTGATAGATTTTGACAATTTTTGATAGTTTTTGACAATTATTGACCATTTTTGACAATTTTTTAACTTTTTTTTAAAAAATTTTAAAGTTTATGAAAATTAACGACCATTTTGGACAATTTCTAAAGTTTTTGACAATTATCGACCATTTTTGACAATTATTGACCGTTTTTCAGGAATTTTTTAAAATTTTTGACAGTTTTTGACAATTGTTGACAATTATGGACCATTTTTCCAAATTTTTGACCATTTTTGACAATTATTGACCATATTTCAAAATTTTTGACAATTTTCATAAACTTTAAGAATTTTTGACAATTATCGACTATTTTTCAAAATTTTGACAATTTTTAACAATAATTGTCCATTTTTGACAGTTTTTGATAGTTTTTGACAATTATTGGCCATTTTTGACAATTTTTCAAAATATTTGACCATTTTTCAAAATTATTGACCAATTTTGACAAAATTGTCAATAATTGTCAAAAATTTCAAATATGGTCAATAATTGTTAAAAATTTTCAAAATTTTGAAAAAATTGTTAATAATTGCAAAATATGTTAAAATTTTTGAAAAATTGTCAAAAACTTTTAAATATGGTCAGAAATTATCAAAAATTTGGAAAAATGATCAAAAACTGTCAAAATTTTGAAAAAATGGTTAATAATTGCCAAATATTTTCAAAAATTGTCGAAAATTGTCAAAAATGGTCAATAATTGTCAAAATTTTTGAAAAATAGTGAAAAATTCACGAAAAATGGTCATTCTTTTGTGCATAAGAAGCAAGCTTCGCTCACCTTTTTTAATTTATACAGTGCATTATTACATACAATTTTTCATTATACCTTCACTAATTTGATAAATCTACTGTGTTAGCGAAAAGCGTCACAAATTTTAAATTGAACGTAAGATCAAATTATAATAGAGATTTAAGCAAATTAAATAGTTTTATTTCATCGTTTAGTGAGTTTTGATTTTCATCAAGTGAAAGGCTCATCTATTCAACTTTTGAAGTTAAAATAAATAATCGATTTGTATTTCCCCTAAATTAATTTGTTTCGTGAAATTTAGTTATTGTTCCCCTTTTTTAAGGACTCTCTTCCAACATACCAGACACTTCCTAATAAAAATCTTTATTATACCTTCAGCACCACACCATCTGCCATATGGTAACCCAACACCAGACGAAGATCGTTATGTGACCCGATTTTTCGATTAACCCTGAAATTATATTTTACTACGGAGTCACAATCGGTGCAAAATTATCTTTGAAACAGTATTAAATTACTCTTTTATTAATGTAGGTATCGATTATGGTGGATTTTTGCCGGCAGTGGTGAATCTCAGATATATCAGTGACAGTTGTTGGGTGGGTCGGGGATCTTTTGGTTTCGTGACGATTTGTGAAGCAATTTCAATTTGTTTATGAGGAATCATATATCTAGGTGCAAGGATACGTGTTCGATATAAAAAAATTATTGTTATAACAAAAGGTATACGTTTTCGGAAGGTTTTTAATAAGAAACAACAAAGATGGAGAAATACGATTCATTTCCTTGGAAAAGTTAAAGGAGTTTCATAGAATAAGCATAAAATTCAATTTTTTTCATATAAAACTCTGTTATCTCTCATGCAATGGAAATACTACAATAACAAAATAGCATAAAAACGATTCAACGGTTCGAGAAAGGAATATTAAGAACAATACCGGGACCAAATATTACACAAGATGGAGAGGTACGACTAAAAGAAATAGAGAATTACAGATTTTTACGAATAAATCAACCCAATACAGAAAGAGCCCCGCGGAGCACGTAATATCAATATAATATTTGCCCCAACCAAAAATCGTTCATCGTTCGCTGTATTTATTTGAAAAAATAGATATAGAGGAGAATCTTGGAGAAGAAATTGAGAATGGATGTTTCAATGAGTGGACCTAGAGGCCTAGAAATACCGAAGACCGAGAAAATTATGGAAAGATGCTATGGAGGTAAGTACAAAGGCAATGCACATGAAGGAGTGAACATTCACTTGTAAAGACAGGATAGAGTGGAAAAATATATCAAGACTACCCAGGACGTACAACAAATTGTGAAACAAGAAAAGAAGGAGAAACGATCCACCTCGAATGATGAATCTGATTGCTTTGGCATAAGCTACTATCCGACACGATTTAACGGCTTGATGTTGATGATAAAGATGATATCGCTTTTAATTTCCTGGATAAATTACAAAACAGTATAATACATACCCAGGTGGGAAGCGTCTCGGAACAGAAAAGGAGTTTTACACTGGGATTTGAACACTATTTTATTCACAACGGTAATTAATTTACTATATGTAGGAAACGTTAAAATTTTGTATCAATTATATTATCCAGTTCACAAGTAGCCAAATCCAGCTGACAGTTACAAATTATTGTTTGTCACTTCAGCTCAGGAGACAGGGTTTTGAACCTCTCGAGTTTAGAGAATGTGCAGCAAGGGCTGAGCAAAGCTATTACCCATGAAAAGTGAAGCATTATACTATAAGGCGTACCAAAATGTCAATTGCAATAATCAACTCACCATTGATATTGCAGTCGTGGGACAACCTCCCTAGGATCATATGTAACTGTATTTCAGACGGAAATTTACGGAAGCCATTCTGGTATGGATGGAAGTGAAAAGATAGACTCCCTTACAAGGCAGGCTGCGGCAGGTGATTTTATCGGTCCAGAACCGATAACTGGCATGTCATTATGTTTTACAAGACAAACATTGATTAACTGGAGTGCAAGAAGAGTGTTAGACTTCTGGCATTATTCATCAGGATGGGTTCATTCAAAGATCTTTGTACATCTTTCGAAGAATGTCTTCAAACAAATATTATACTATAACAGGAATGACCTACTTTGTCTAGCGGGAATTCTAACAGACCACTGTCGTCTTAATCATCATGTGGTAAGATTTGGACTGTCGGAAGATCCGACATGTCTTTGTCTCGAAGATGATAAAAAAGAAGAGTATATACTTTGTAACTGCTCCGCCGCGTCTTGAATTAGGTATTTGATGTTTGGCAGCAGTGGTTGCTTTAGGGTTGGGCGGCCTGGGCGACCGTCCGAGGCACGGAGGTATACAGGGCGTTGCAAGCGCCAGCATCACTTCACCACTTCAATTTAATATCTATCTCTATCGATGTAAGAAAAAAAAAATTCGGTGTCATAACGTTTATTTCTTAGGAATTTTACATCAAGCATTTTATTTTTTCACTATTCGCATTTCTGACTTACTAAAGTAGGAAGAAAGAGACGAGCGACAAGCGAGAAATGGCAACTCGTATTTTAGGCTATTTTCTTCGGTTTCTACATACTCGTAAACCAAACTGAAAAAAAATTCTATCCATCCATACATCCTCACAAACTTTCACGTTCATGAGTAAAATATATAAGAACGTCAAATAGATGACTTGCCGGGGCGTCAAATACATGACTCGCCTAGGGGGGTCCACTTTGAAAAACCATCGATGTTTTTTTCGATTCGATAAATCGAAACTGAACATCGATGTCTTTCGATGTATCGGATGAAAACATCGATGTTTTGTAAACATCGGGTACTTTTTCTATAGTTCATATAACAACGAATCACGAACTCTAACGCTATTGGTCAGATCAATTGGTGGGAAAGTTGACAGATACATAAATCAGGAATTCGTGAAATTTAAAATCTGGGAGGCGGGAAGCTTGACTCCATTTCAAGATTTTCCGATATTCGAGACGAATTTAGGTTAATTTGATACTTTTTGACAGTTTGCATATTAGATTTTAGGTTATGATACACTCATTTTAATTAATTTAGTAGTTTTCCGTATACATAATCTTTGGTTTATATTAGAATAATTTAAAATTAATAATTTTGGTTTTTCAAAAACACAAACAGAATAAATAAACTCCACAGTCTCAACCTTCAACCTAACCTGAAAAATTTAAATACCCCCAAAACGTCTACGAATTTCATTTTTCTATAAAATGGTAACTTTTTACGACTCGTTATTCGTTATTCGTGTTTGGTTGCTATATGAACTTTCCTTAACTGGTTATCATCGATTCGATGTTTTATGAAAAAGCATCGATACATCGAGTATATCGATGGCTTTTCAAAACATCGGATGGATTCGATGTATCGCATTGTCAACATCGATGTATATCGAATATCCCTAGACTCGCCTGGGGCGCCTAGATGTTTAAGGCGGGCCCTGTTTGGTAGGATCATTCTCTTGCCTTTTGACCTAAAATATCATTCACCAAATAAACGAATCGATTTTTGAAGGAGCTTAAATCCTTTAGCGAAATATGAATAGGTGTATGTAACAATAGACTCTGGCGAGACGCAGTGGAAGGCCTAATAGTTCCACTCATCACAGTCCGAACCTAACCAAACCTATTATGTTATTTATTTTCATCTTAGTCTATTATTTACTATGTGTACTCACGGAAAAGAAGATCCAATTCCTTGCTATAACACGAATGTGTTTCGGAGCAATAAAATTATGATTATTTTCTCAAAGCTTAAGATGTCATCTTATTTTGTATAGGCAACCTTCACTTAAAATAATGTTTTGCACACAATTTTTTATTGTTAAATTTATGTGATAAACTTATTCCTAATTTTACTCCGAAAGCATCGTATTCACAAAAAAAAATAATGGATATTTTTTTTGTGGGATTTCTTCCCTTTTCGATATACTAATGATAAAATAATTTGGTTAATTTTTGCAAGATATTGATAAAAAAAGACAACTTAACCCTTTCACAGTATATATTTTGAAATCCTACCTTCTCTCTTATCTGGGATTAAAATTATTCAAATTTGTCTTGGAAACTCCATATTCCAGAAATAGATCGATGCTTTTGTCAGCAATAGGCCGTGGAGTTAATCCACCATGACCGTTGAAAAAAATTCGTGAGCGGTCGTCGGACCGCCGATAGAAGCTTGCTTCTTCTGCACAATAGAATGCATGGTTGGGAAAACCATCAATAAAAATACGCGCAATAGAATGCAAGAACATAATTATCTTCACATCTAAAAGGAATGTGCAACAAAACCATTTCTCGTCGATAGTCATTGAAATTATTGGCCATATCGTAATTGCGATATCTTATGACCTTTTTTCAAATTTTAACAATCATTGACCATTTTTGACAATCATTGATAATTTTGACAATTATTGATCATCTTTGACAATTTTTCAAAAATGTTGACCATTTCAGACCATTTTTCCGAATTTTAACAATTATTGACCATTTTTGACAGGTTTTAACAATAATTGATCATTTTTGACAATTTTTCAAAAATTTTGACCATTTTTCGAAAATTTTGACGATTTTCAACAATTATTGACCATTTTTGACTGTTTTTTATGGCTATTGACCATTTTTTCAAAAATTTTGACAGTTTTTGACCATTTTTCCAGAATTTTGACATTATTGACCATTTTTTCATAATTTTTCACAATTTTTTCTAATTTTAACGATTATTGGTCATTTTTGACAATTATTGATAATTTTGACAGTTTTGACAATTATTGATCATTTTTGACAATTTTTCAAAAATGTTGACCATTCTAGACCATTTTTCCAAATTTTAATAATTATTGACAGGTTCTGACAATAATTGACCATTTTTGACAATTTTTCAGAAATTTTGACCATTTTTCAAAAATTTTGACAATATTCAACAATTATTGACCATTTTTGGCAGTTTTTTATAATTATTGACCATTTTTTCAAAATTTCGACAGCGGCACGCCTTTCTCTCTCTCTCTCTGCACTGAACGTACACTATGGCCTGCGTCTCTCTCTCTTTCCAATGAGTCATCGCGTGACGAACGCTTTTTCGTAACATCACACGTTTCACGAGTTCACTAGCCTTCCCAAAAGTCCTATGTCGTGCAATAAGAAGCAAGCTTCAAAAATGTTAATAAATTCAATATCTATACTTGACACCACATTTATTATGCTGACCAACAAGTTACGAATAGCTGTTTTTATATTTACATGGGATTTTTTTATTACTTCGATATTTTTCTCTAATACTTATCTTAAAAACAAAATAAGCAATTAACTACACCGTTTTTATTGACACATATGGTGTCCGAAACATTTGTTAAGAACAAATTTTCCCATTTAATAAAATTGTATTCGGCATATAAACAAAAATTTATTGCTCTGGCATATATGTGTAGATTGTAGATATAGAAGACATTTATAGCTAAAGGTTGTGTCAACCTTTGAATATTTAACAGATAATAACTTTTTCAATTAAGGTAGGTAGTACGTAAATATTAGATGTTCAGTTCAAGATCGTAGTTTCAAATATGGTAAATAGTTTACGAAATTTTTGTAATATTTTTTTTATCGAAAAGGTACAACAAAAATATGACATTGCAACATATAATTTTCCCGACGACCACAGATTATTGCACATTCCACAAAAATGAATAGATTTTTTGGTTTCATAGTTAATTGGATATACAGTTTGTAAAAGCCAAACGGAATAAATTCATTATTTCGGTTAGGGGAGAGGGGGGTAAAATGATCCCTCGATTTGTAAGTTCGCCTTACATGCAAAATTAATGTAATGTCGGCAACAGTGCACTTTGTGCTATTCGTTTTTAACTAATGTAAAGTATGTAACGAAATTTATATTTACCAAAATATATTTCATGTTACTTTGGGGTAAGACGATCCTCCAGAAGCGGAGCAAAATGATCCCGATTTGAGGAGGGGATCGTTTTACCCCTCAGTTTTTGAAAAAATATTTTAAATCATTATTTTTATTTCTTAATTCGTTTTTCCTCCTTACTTACAGAATGCCACGAACATATAAGCGAATAACCAAAAGACAATATTGGGATGCTGAGCATATGAAAATGCCATAGAATAAGTTAATCGAGGAATGCCTGTGAGAACTGCCGCGGAAATCTTCAAGGTACCAAGAATGTCACTCAAGCAGCGTGTAACTGACAAAAATAAGGTAGCAAAGCTCAATAAAAAGTCACTTGGAAGCTGCCACCCTGTATTGTCGCCTGGACAAGAGCACGAACTAGTGAAGCATATCCTTGATTTTGAAAGTAGAATGTATGGATTGCGACAATTGGCGTATCAACTTGCTGAAAAAAACAAACCCCCCCACAAATTTTCCCATGTTTAAAAAGCTACTGGTAAACATTGGCTGAGCGGTTTTAGAAGAAGACATCCAGAGATTACCCTGAGGTGCCCTGAAGCAAACTCAGCTGCTTGAGCAAGGGCCTTCAACAAACCGGTTATGACAAAGTTCTTTAAATCGTTGAAAGAGATTTACACAAAAAATAATTATGCCCCTCACCGAATTTTCAATGTAGACGAGACTTCGATTTCTACTGTTCCTGGGCAAAATTCTAGAATATTGGCATAAAAAGGTTCCAAACAAGTGGCAAGGGTAACATAAGCGGCGCGTGGAATTTCTACAACAGGAGTAGTTTGTGTGTCAGGGGCAGGAAGTTTTGTCCCTCTTATGCTTATTTTCAGTAGAAAGCAAATGAAGGCAGAACTGACAGATTGAGCTCCCCCGGGCTCCAATTTGCGTGCAATCAAGGGGTTGGATGCGTACAGAAGTTTTTAAGCAGAGGTTCGCTCATTTCGTATATTTTGTGAAGCCAAGTATTGATGAGCCTGTGTTACTTATATTAGATGGTCATTTATCGCACTCAAGAAATCTCGAAGTTATTTCAAGGACCAGAGAAAACTTTGTGACCATCTTGTGTTTACCTCCCCATTGCACACACAAGCAGCTTTTGGACGCTGCTGTTATGGGTCCACTTGGTCTTTATTTAGACCAAGCATTAGAAACATTGTTGAACCAACATCCTGGTAGAACTGTGACAGTTTTTCAAGTAAGCCAAATATTTTTCGAAGGCTACTTAAAGGCTTGTACCTATACCAACAAATGTAGTAAATGGGTTTAGGAAAACTGGAATATTTCCATTTGATCCAGAGGTTTCTTCAGATATTGACTTTTTAGCAGCCGAAGTAATCGACCAATTACGCAGTGACCTTGATGAAGCTGAAGATATGGTTCCAGGATCCAGCTCATGTAACGTATAGAATTTATCGACATACGTAACCAATAAAGCAGAAAATTATTCTAGCGAACAAACGATCAGTACAAGAATCCTGAGCCTGGGCCCAGCTCAAAACGAGATGAACAAATAAATTCATATATTTCCGTTACACCACCAGAATGTCAACCGTTTCCTGAAATTCAAGACAAGAGAAACACAATAAAGAGGAAGTCTTGTGGAGGTGCAGTTCTAACCAGTACGCCATACAAAAGTGCTCTTGAAGAGGATATCAACAGAAACAAACAACAAACAAAAGAAAAGACAATTGGAAATAAAAATGGAAGTGATAAAACAGGAGAAAACAAAAAAACTGAAAGATATAAAAGAAAGTCTCATCGGATTCGGAAGACAACCAGAAAAATGGAACATTTCTCTACTGCTGTGAGGAATACGGTGCATCAATTGACGGATGGATTCAATGCAAAAAGTGTTTTGAATGAGCTCACGAATTGTGCGCGGGAGTTGATGAAGACGAAGATGGATTCATTTGTGAATATTGCTCCGATGTTCCCTTAGCAGTAATCAGAGTCCAGAAAGTATCATTTTTAAGTTGTTAATTCAAGTTGCTTAGTTGTTTTTCAGAAAAGTGATGTTTTATTAAAATAAAATGAATTTTTTTTTTCAATTTTCAATTTCTTAGGGGGATCATTTTACCCCCAACATGCGGGTAAAATGATCCCTTTGCTCTTTATTTTTATTATTTCCATTTTTAATAAGACACTAAAGATTTTTTTAATAAAAAGGGGTGTATTGTTAATAGATATGGTTTATCCTCACAGAGTCTTTTCCCATTTGAAGTTGTTTTAGGGGGATCATTTTACCCCCCTCTCCCCTACTGTACATATTTATAAGAAATCTCGAAACACGTCAAATTTAAATTATAAATTGACATTCTTCAACGTGAAAATGCAACCTCTACCTTCAACCCCCTTCGAATGACAGGTACAACCCCCAATTTTTTAAATGGGAAGTATAGGCTTGTGATATATCGTTTGAAAGGTCTCTTCATTCTCTATTCAAAAATGTTATCGTTTTCAAGTTTATTGCAACAATTAAGATATAATAAAATAAAATCATGTGGTTACCGAAATTCGCTATAATATTGGGTGGTGATCCGTCCTGATGAAACCAAATATTATTTGACAACTGTCTATTCACTTCCAAATCACTTCTGTTTCAAGAGCTCTAAATACCTCTCTCCGCTCAAGGCTTCTTGTAAGAAGAAAGGTCCCACGATTTTCTTGTTGCAAATACCGGCCCAAACGTAAAATTTTTAGGAACGCAGTTTTTGTCACTACCGAACGTGATATCTGTCGATTCGGATGAATATCGTTAAAAATATGACAAACCTGTTGATGCGGCCTTCTTCTATACCCATATCCAATCATAATCAATATTTATCTTTCACTTAATTTGGCCAACAACAGGTAGTCGTTAATCCGATAACAATAGCACAGTATTGTACTCGTTTCTTCGAAAAGCAAAACAATTATGCCTGATAGTATGATTATTTTACAACTGAAATGTTTGGCTGGTAAAATAATATTTGAGACTAATTTTTTAATTTATTTAATTATTCTATTATTTATTTGTGCTTCGGAAGATATATTCCCGAATTTTGATTTTTCAAATTAAAAGTATTTTCCACGATAAAAGGTTGACCAATATAAAAAAATGTTCTTCACTTATTTTGACAACTACTGTCTCTGCTACAATGATTTTCATGGACTATTAGGTATCATTAGCATTTTCCTTTTTTTAGATAGTTTTTTGTTAATGTCTCGGAATTGAAATAAAAAATGTCGGACCTTATATTTTTGTGTTCGTAATGAAATGCTTTATTTAAAACTGAAATAATCCACAAGGTGGTTAATTACAAATTCGACACTACTTTCGGTTAAACCGGAAGTTCTGAATTGTTTAAAAAAATGAGAAACAAATTTATTGTAATACCTACCTGCCAAATTTAATTTCGACATCTCTATTCTAGAGATATTTAGATAGCTTCACACCTCTGCCATCACTGTATACATTTGATAAATTCGTCGATAATAAACATTTGAAAGCAATACAAAGGAACGTAAAATTTATTTCAAGCCCCTATATAACTTTTCCTATAATTACGAATACTTTTCGTGCATCCATATGGTATATAATTTATGCTTAATCATCTTTTATACTTTTTGTCGTCATATCGGGTCGCGAACGCATTATCGAACAAAGTGTGCTGTAGTTTTCAAAGGTACGGTCTAAAGTATCTCGTTTCGTCCTCTTTCCCTACTTTGATTCTCTGTTTTCATCTCTATCTTTCCATGTTCTAAAGTTACGCCCTTTATTCATATTCCTTTCGTACGACAACATTTACATACAAAAAAGTCCACACCCCCTTTTCGCTATTTAACATGTGGGTGGTTTATTTTTATTTATTTTATCCCTTTTTTGAATTCGATGCGGCGCATTGATTGAATCAATTTAAATATCAATTGTTTGTTTGATTTGTATTAATGTACATACAGGGAGGCAGGAAAATAAATATTACAACTTTTTGTGGCTTCAAAATAATATATTACCTGAAAAATAGTCAACCATTTCAATCTTCCGTAACTAGACATAATCAACATAATCTTACCTGCACTCCTTTCACCATAGACATCTTCCCAAGCAGTCATTAGAAGAAGATAACCATTCACTGGAAACTCCAATCGACCTGAAAATAAATAAAAACTGCTGTAATAAATAAATAAATTTTAAGAAGAATAAAGATCTCCCCACTTGTTCACCGGAATGCTAATCCCACTTCAACATTTTCAAGACGAATAGGTATAGTGTAACCAAAGTCAGTGTAACGACAATAAAATAAAGCAATGTTGTCAGATATATTTTCTAGAATTGTTAGGCTCGCTATACAAATGTTCTCTTTACTTCATTAAACTGTTAGTTCGTGAAGTTCTTAGAAAGTTTGGGAATATTTAAGCAATTATACATAATATTAATTTATTAGTTAGCATTAAAATAAGTCGCTTAAAATTGCTGGACAAAGAAAAATAATTCAAAGAACTTTATGAATGTTACTATATATATAAGGAAATTTTGAATAGCTGGCAACGTAGCAACCTTGCAATGAAAAGCTGATACATCCAGTCCAGTATTTGGCATAATATAACGAAGTAACCGGACAGTTTTAACTCGGCCAACTGGGACATAAAAAACATCATGATTTTACCGAACATCTGGCCAGACCACCATTTCTTATGGAAATGTCGAAAAGTGTTTCTTCTGTATGAGAGGGCTTTCTGTGAGGATAATAACTTAAATCATCAAACTAAACTGAACCAGAGAAAAACTTGGAAACCTTTGTGGGTGAAGTTGGAAGAAAATTTCGACTTCTTCAAATTTACTGCTTCAAGTGTTCAAATTTTCCACCTGGCTGTTCTGAATATAAAACAAATCTGTCAAACAGATTTCTACTCCTAGTCGTCAATTGATCTGGCGTAATGTTCGCACACAACTGGATTATTTATGTCCATAATTCATCTGAAGATTTGGCCCTGTCAACATCGTGCCCGTAAATGTCTTCTTCCAGAAAATCCCAAAAATGAGAATCATTTAGTGCTAATTGACGGTTTCTCTTGCGTTGCGAGATGAACAGCCGTCCTGTTGAAACCAAACCTCCTGAAAGTTAACAGGAAGTCGTCAAACTGCCGGAATTATCTCATCCAGCGAATATTTGCGACCATTCGGGTTACTATAATATATGGTTACCTAAAATCCTGGTCGAAACATTCAAAGTACGCATAGCCATCAATCGGCATACAATCAACTGTATCTTTCCGTTGGCATCGGTGTGCTTGCATGCGTTTGAAGTCTCATGGTGGGTTGTAAAGTTTTCTGATCTGTATATTTTGAAACGTGTGCAATGTTAACAATAAACAGAATAGTATCGGAAGGCATAGAAAGGCTCGCTTATTTATTCAAACCACGACCTCCGAATTAACTCAATTGGTGAATATTTACCAATTTATCAGATTGAAAATCAAATAAAATTATATGAAAATTGTCAAAAATTTTGAAATATGGTCCAAAATGGTCAATAATTGTCAAAAACTGTTAAAAATTGACAATTTTTGTCAAAAACTGTCAATAATTGTCAAAAATTGTTAAAATTTTGAAAAATGGTCGATAATTGTCAAAAATTTTCAAAAATTGTCAATAATGGTCAAGAATGGTCAATAATTGTCAAAAACTGTTAAAAATTGTAACAATTTTGAAAAATCGTCTATAATTGTCAAAAATTTCAAATTTTTTTTGAAAAATGGTCAATAGTTGGCGATTGTCGATTGTCGATAATTGTCAAAAACTTAAAAAAAAATTTGAAAAATGGTCAAAAATTTTCAAAAATGGTCAATTATTGTTAAAAACTATCAAAAATTGTCAAAAACTGTCAAAAATGGACAATTACTGTCCATGGTTAATAATTGTTAAAATTTTGAAAAATGGTCGATAATTGTCAATATCTCTCAAAAATGGTCAATAATTTTGAAAAAGGGTCAAAAATCTAGAAAAATTGTTAAAATTTTTGAAAAATTGTTAAAAATGGCAAATAATTGTCAAAAACTATCAAAAATGGACAATTATTGTTAAAAATTGTGAAAATTTCGAAAAATTGTTGATGATTGTCAAAAATTCTTAAAGTTTTTGAAATATGGTCAAAAATTTGGAAAAATAGTCCATAATTGTCAACAATTGTCAATAATTATTAAAAATAGTTAATAATTTTGAAAAATGGTCTGAAACTTTGGAAAATTGTCAAAAATGTTCAAAAACTATCAAAAATGGTTAAAAATTGTCAATTATTTTTTAAAACTGTCAAAAATGGACAATTATTGTCAAAAATGGACAATTATTATCAAAATTGGTCAATAATTGTCAAAAATTGTTAACATTTTGAAAAATGGTCGCTATTTGTCAAAAACTATCAAAAATGGTCAATAATTTTGAAAAATGGTCAAAAATTTTGAAAAATTATTAAATTTTTGAAAAATTGTCAAAAATGGCCAATATTGTTAAAAACTGTTAAAAATGGACAATTATTGTCAAAAATGGTTAAAAATTGTCATGATTTTGAAAAATGGTCACTAATTTTGATGAGCAGTCAAAATTGTCAATCATTGTCAAAAATGGTTAATAATTGTTAAAATTTTGAAAAATGGTCAATAATTGTTAAAATTTTGAAAAATGGTCAATAATTGTCAAAATTTTGAGAAATGGTGAGTAATCGTCAAAAGTTGTCAAAATTTTGAAAAATAGTCAATAAATAATACGAGCCTTTTCCGAAAATCGATTTAAACACGTGATTCATAAAATCGATTTACTAAAAATCGATTAATATTATTATAAAAATCGATAACTAAAAATCGATTATAAATGAATAATAATCGATTTAAATAAAAATCGATTACTATTTGATTTTATTACTGAAAAGTGTTGATACTGTAACTGCAAGAAATCTATTTTTAGCAATGAGCAATATTTATAATAATATTTAATTCTTTGTTATACTTATTGGTATATTACCTGAATTGTGGATTCATAAAAAATAATCACTTAACAAATATTTGTTTATCCTAATGGGAGATTACAAAGTTAGGATCTTATATTTCCGGACGAACTTTACTTAAATATTTTAAAATGAGATATTAACGCTTACAATAAATTACTAAATAAAATGAAAATTAAAAATCCCCAAAAGATAAAAACAAAAGATTATTCACTAAGCTAATTAGTTAAGATTCTTCGATGTCTTCAAAATTTAAAATTCTGCTTAAACTACCAACTTCAGCATGACTGTCTTCATAAAAATCAAAATCAGAGTCACCATCTTCACTGTCGATGATAAACTCATCTATGACTTGATCTAGTAGAGGTTCCTCTTCCATGAATTCCTTTTAAAATTTTTGTGCATGGTCACACCTTGATTTCCACATTCCCACTGAAAAATTCCTTAAGAATTCGTCGCAATAGCCAGCAACTTTGTTGAAATTGAAACCTACCTCCTTTTCAGCAACATAGTGTTTCATTGCACTCCAGACTAATTTGATAGGATTTCATTAGGGGTGATATAATGAGTTCCTGTCGTGTAGCTTCTTCCTTCATAAACTTTAATAGATTGGACACTAGTTCACGGCATTGACCACTTGAAGGTTTAAAGGCTAAAATCACACCTTCTATAAACTAAATACTGTTAATAATTACCGTAACTAGAAACTACTATAATACTACTGCACCACAGGAATTACTGCGATATTAACCGTTTGCGGTCAAAACAGAGACTGGGGTCCTCCATTTCAGCGAGCCTCGAGCGATCGGATGTTCTACCGCGCATCTCATGAGTCCAAAGTCCAAGTGCCAACTTACACTGGGCGAGTAATAACCAATATCTCACAAGGAAAGTTTTGCTAAATTTTTTAAAGTGAGCAAAAAAAGTTTACTTCACATATCCCATTCCTAGTAAACTATCATACCTACTATCAGAATTTTATTTCTTCATTCACAATCAGTGTCAATGATAGATTCTACTGTGGATCTTAAGGAATTCATCAACTTATCCCTATCTGACAGTGTCAGATGGGAACTAGTTTTTTTTAATTCAACTATTTTTGATAATGTTGCCATAAATGTAAAGAAAACATATTGTGGTATTATTTCTCAAGAAAAAATTACAAATAAAATACGTATAACAAAATAAACACAAAAATGTCACATTTTTTGAATTTTCGCATGTTTAGGGACAGGATAAAACATATCGGGTCTCCTAGTGGTATTCTCATTGTTTAAGTTGCTGTTGAACTGAAAATTTTCTACAAAAAGAGAAAAAAAGCTATTTCCAGCAGTACTTATATATTTTATTAAACAATAACGATGTGAACACCTATTTAAAAATATTAAAAAACACATTCGTTATTGAACGGACTTAATTAACAAAAATGCTGTTCACAAATAGGGGTTTATTAATTATTTATAAAGATAGACTTATTTATGTCGCTAGTCAGTATGGCGTTGTAGGTGGGATTTTTTATTTTTGATTTATGAGCCATCGCATTCGTAATGCATCGATTGTATCCATTTAAATGTCAATTGGTTCTTTGTCACTGCCATCAGACAACAAGGGTTATCTCGCATTATTTTACATATTTAGTTGTAACAGATGTAGCATTTATTGAAATTAACGACGTAATGAATGCAGAAATGTACTTCAATAAGTTTTCATTATATTCTTAGCAATATTAATAAATAGATTTATCGCTTGATATAATTGATCTCAAAGATCAATTCTAATTTATACTCGGTGGTCCCTGAGTAATGGACAAAACTGAAATGGAAGATGCTCGGCCTAACAATATCACGATCTGACGCAGCTTGTTGATAATCACAAAGATAGAGGGTTGCAAAGTTGAAATAGAAAAATGTTTTTCACAATAAATTGAAAGATTTTGTATATAAGAACTTAAAATGTTTGATCTATTATAGACTCCTTTTTCTTCACTGAAAACAATCGATACACATGAAAAATGCGTGAAAAATAACGGATTAGGGCAATAGTTATTTCAGTTCTAAATTGGGCGTATCGTCTCCTCCACATGTTGGATTTTTTTTTAATATTTTTTAATTCCATATCCCTCAATCTAATTTGTTGTGTAGTATGTTCCTTCAACAAACTAATATTTTCTTCAGGTGCAGTTCTATAATTGCACAGTTCAAATCGTAAAAATTTATGATTTTCTTCAATTTTCTTTTGTATTTTCTCCTTTTCCTGTTCCAAATTCATTTCCATACACCTTCTGTTCCTTTCACATTCTTCTTTGATTTTTATTTTTAATGCTTCTTGTGCTTGTTTACATTTGCTTCCATCTGCTTTACCTCTACAGCTATTTGTTTCCGAATGTGTCCAATTTCTTCCGTTAATTCTTCTTTCATTTCATTTTGACCCTTCTCTATCTCTCCTTCCATATTCTCTTGACCTTTCTTCATCTCCTCCTTCTAAATCCTCCCTAAATCTTTTCTCTACAGTTAATCCACTTTTCCAGAAAAAAAAACGTACTGTATTTTACAAGAGCTCCACGTTGGGCGCCAATTTTTATATGTGATGTTTTTTTTTAAATTTATTAATTGTTTATGTTATATGCATTAAAAATGTTCTATTTATTATTATTATTATTATTTTATTTTCATGGGCGCCAGTACCATCAGTAGATACAAATAATATGTAATGTAATACCATCAATATCAAAACTAAATATATTTATGCTTACGAATACTTATATATGTTTGTTGATGAACATATCCAATATTATAAAAGTATTACATAAGAAGTAATAGCTGACTTTATTATTTCGTTAATAACCCACATTTGATTATATGAGGGGCACCACACCCGCGTGACTGAAAACGCACCGTGACGCATAAGTACGATTGACTCCGCCATCTTGTTTGTTCATCATATAGTGACGTTCAGCTGACGAATCCAGAGACAACCCTAAGACGCCCAAGTGCATGCAAAATTTTAGTTCGCAATACTTCACTGGTCCATTTTGTTGCAAGGTGCAGGTAGGTGGCGCGCATGTTGATACAGGGATAAGGATGGTTCCTAGATCACGGAACCGTTTAAAAAAGAGAGCCGACTACGGAGCGGCTTAAAAAAGAGTTCGTACCACAGAGTTGTTTTGAAAAATAATAAGACAAATCAACACAAAAAATTGTTTATTGATAGATATAGCGACAAATATGAAAGTGCGTAAACATATTGCCGTTATATTAACCATCATCAGACCTGTAAGGGTGTTAATACGATAGATCTTAAAAAAGAGCTTGAACATACTTACAAATTATGGTGCCCATTAATGATATTTGGAACCCGAAGGAACCAGATACAGAAAACTTGAATGAGTTTTGTTGAAATTAGAATAAAACCAGAAAAAACAAAGATTAGGAGAAGGATCAGTTTCATTATTAATTTAGTTTTTCTTTTTGGAAATAATTTCTACCGCATTTTAGAAATTGACAACCTTCAACTTACAAGTTATGGTATTACATATTAAATCCAAGTAATGGTTATTATTAATACAAATACACAAGTTTCCTTTCATGCTTTTTCATAGGTAGGTTATCAGAAATAAATTTAGTCTGTTAACATACCTTCAATGTAAGATGCTAAGACATGCTCTTTATTTTTACTGTTCTTTAAAGTTTCATTTACCAGCACTTGAGGATTTTTTAAAAATACCGAAACAATTTTTACTTTTTATAATGGGATGGAAAATAATGCACTTTCTCAATCTCATCTTAACTATATCCACAAAGCAAACAAAATTTTCGTGACATCCTAACTTCTATGCACATCAAACTGGTCGGAATTCTAATAAAGTCAAATAACTCCAACAAAACAATAAAGTAACAAATAATGAGAAAAATAAAAAAAAATAATTAAAATTCTGATCATATACAGCAACACAAACATAAATCAAATATGACGAAACAGCAAATGTCACATGTCAGCGAATACACGAAATACACGGAATGAGAATGGCCAGAACAGCCAATGGAATTCCAGCGCTACTACCGCCACCTGCTTCTACCTTGTGTGCTTTTAAACAAAGTCGTATTTATGCAGTTCCAAAGTATCAGACAAGGAATTATTCTCAAGATCTCACCGAACTAATTTTCTTATGCACAGTCTCAGGGTTGTCTCTGACGAGTCTAGAAATGGTGCAATTCTGAGGTTCACAGAGAAACCAATTCTAGGTAAAACAACATTTATTGACTATTGGGTATAATTTGAAGTAAGAATTTTGAATGTATTGAACTAGGTGTGTTGTATTCTGAATTCTAACATATAATTTGCTATATCACTGTTCAAATACAGTTTGTACCTATCTACTAGGCTACAATATGAATAAGCTCAGCTTCAACATTTGTTGATTGATTGTCATTAACCTAATATTATCGAAAAGCATTGTCCATAATTTATTGAAGGTTCAGAAATATTATATAATAATTGGTTTTCAAACCACTTAAAAATATGTTCTTCATTTATTTTCCCATGATAATCACTCAACTGAGATTTATATGAAAATATACTTTCTGCTCCATCAATACAACCATCTTCATTCTCAGCATGAAATACAAAATATCTAGAATAAAAACAACTTTGAATACTAAAATTTTACATACATTATTGTAACATACCTTTTGACGTGAACAGCCTACAGCATCATTTTGGAAAATTCAGGATTCATTGATAAAAACAGATTTATACAGCGGTATAAATGGGAAAAAAGTACGTCAAAATTCCGTTAATTTACAATAAATTCCATATTTATGAGAAAGTCAAAGAATTCTAATAGAATACCTTGACAACAGTTACCATAGTAACGTTGTAACAAGTTGGCGTCCGACGGGCGTTCGTGGCGTCTCTATTTATCTGACTGTCATCATGTGTGAAAATGTGTTTCATATTGATAAAAAATTGTTACTATCAAAATCGAAAAAACTTTATGAGCAGCAGAACGAGGCATTTCAGAAAAGGTGCCGGGTAAAAAATGTAGATTAACCTACGGAAAATGCCTTGTTAGTTTACTTCGATGAAAAATCAAAAGTTGTTCGTTCTTCAACCCTCTGGGCACATTACTCAATGTTGAAATCGGTCATTAATATCAGAGAAAATATCGACATAAGCAAATATCCGAAGTTATTAGCTTTTTTGAAGAGAAAAAAACGAAGGGTTTGAACCGAAGAAATCGAAAATTCTCACGTTTGAGCAAGTGAACCAGTTTTTAGAAGAGGCCCCGGATGACACATACTTAATTATGAAAGTAGGTAATTGTGAAAATTATATCCATAAGATTTTAAGGAAACGATTTTTTTGTAGGTTGCTCTAATCATGGGCGTTGCGGGAGCTTGCCGAGGAAAAGAGCTGGTGGATTTAGAAGTGAACGACGTTAGCGATATGGGAGATTTCTTCCTGATAACGGTCAGAAACACCAAAAATAAAGTTAATAGAAATTTTGTGATTAAAAATGCAGAAAACAATAGGATAAATGCTGTCCCAATAATCCGAAAGTATGTGGCTTTACGAAAAATTGGGACATTAACAGAGAATGTACAAAGCGTCCAGTGGGGAAAAACATGCTTGGTATATTTCCACGGAAAATAGCAGCTTTTTTTAAAATAAGAAAATGCGACATCATATACTGGACATTGTTATATGTTGAATCTTCCATTAAAAATAAACAAAACATATCAGATAAAATATTTGGTCAAGTTGTCGATTTATCTTCTATGGATAATATGAGGCCGTCTTCTGCATTATCTTCTCCTGTTTCTGCAGCTTCATCGGAACCAACACCAGTTATTTACTGTGAAAACGACCTATCCGTTATGAATGAAGTATCTTTATCCGCTGCATTAACCCAACAAAAAATTAGTGAATATGGAAAATTGTAATAATGTAACATTAATGTTCATTACCATTTTAAGTGATTATTTTTCAATATAATACATCTTTAAATTATTTATTAGCAATTTTATTCTTCCGGGAATTTCGTCAATATTTAATCCCAGAGGGACTGAATATAACACTTCAGTAACTGTCAAAATGAAGTACCAAAAGATTATTAAATTTCAACGTGCATTTTAGACAGTTGTTAGAATGCGTCTGTGCGTACGCTGACGTCACATGGCATTAAAGATCACTTTTCTCACTTATAAATTAACGAATATTTCCAATTTTCGCGCTAATATGCTTCGTAAGTGCAAGTCTATGAACATTTATCATTTGAAAATAATATAAAAATCATGGAAAGATGCAACGTAGTTAGGATAGAATATAATTTCCATGATATTTACAATATTTTACTCTTGGTAATAATTTATCAATAATCAATTATTATTGATATTAAAAATTTTCGGATACCGAATAAAACGATTTTTTTCCTTCAGGATAATGAAAACTCCATTTCATTTTGTATTCCATAAAAAGAATCATTTAACTTTAACAGAATAAACTAAGTTTAAAAAAGGATTTTTACTGAAGTGAAGAAAATTATTTCACAGTTTCATATCATCTTTTAGCAAAACTTTTAATCACCATCATAACCTCCGAATACTCCAGCTAATGTTGGATAATCTATATATAATTCAATGATACGGCAATTAAAAGTTACATTTAATTAAGGATGCATGTAGTTTGGATGAATATTTAATTGATTCCACAGTAGTTAGGTGAAAACTTGGAATATATTTGATATACAAATATTTAATGAGAATCAAATATTATTGAAGTGGAACTTCTCAGGCGACGATTCGATAATCGATAAGTGGACGAGAAGGGAGAGTAAAATTTACGTTACTTTTAACAACGCCAGAGAGAAGAAAGATATGACGTAGAAGTAGAGTATGTAGACTACGTAAGAAAGTAACCCATAAGTCCATTGAAAATATCCAGAAACAATCCGATTTTTGATTTTTGATTTACTATTTTTTAAATGTATAATTTATTGTACAGGGGGAATAACATTTGAACTGTGATGTCAGCTCAAGCTTTTTTTTAAGTGAAACTTTCATTACATCTCCTGGCAGAGTAGGAATGAAGTGAAAGGCCAATACGACGGCGCCCATGGCTCGCATTAGCTGACCGTGTATTATTTATATTCTCACTCATTCGTGCAAGTACTCCGCGGTATTTGTGTATTTTATTAACACGTTTTCATTAGCTCGCTTTCTTGTATGTCGGAAAGGGACTTTGTACATAATTTTAAACTTATTTTCCGATGGGTTAGAGACATATTTCAAAATTGGATGACAATACAAAAAAAATCATTGTGTGGTTTTATGAAACCACGATGCAAGTGAAACTTTTTTGTCGGATTGTAGGCAATTAACTGAAAGTGTTCAGTACATTATTCTATTAAGGGTAATAAAATCGCGTTTTCAATCTTAACTTAATAATTGGAAAATGGGAAATCAATAGTAGACAAGATAGCCAACCATAAATTTTAATTTCAATCTGAGTGTCAGAATAAGAAATACATAATAAATCATTCAGATGATAGACGCATGTTGAAAACTGAGAACAATATTTATTTAAATAATTGAAACATTTTGAACTTCAATTATTCTATCAATAGCTTTATCTTAGCCTTGAGTCTCACAGTCTATAAATGTTTTTAATATTTTATGTTGACTAGAGTAAGTAAACAATGTCCTACATTTTATTTTTTCAATTTATCTAGAAAAACATGCATCGATCGTAGTACCATATCTCGTTGTTGGTATATTTCTATCATTTTTCATTCCAAGATTAAATACTTCTCTCAAGTATTCAGTAAGTGGAGCAGATTCCTCTTTTGTCGACTATTGACTTTCCATTATCATTCCCATTCTCCAATCATCAAGTTAAAAATTTTCCAGTTAATTGCCTATAATCCGAAAAAAGCTTCACTTGCATCGTGGTTCCAGAAAGCCATACAATGATTTTTTTCCTTCCTTTTTTCAATTTGCAGACTTCCTTCCTTGCTGAGCTGATTCCAAAAATGCATAACAAGATTATTCAAATTAATACATTGTATATCTATCCACTTTCATAAGTGAACCGAACTGAACAGAAAAGGTTTAAAAGTATTTCTCGCCATTTGTCTTTAATTTGACGTTAAGAATTGTCATACACATAAAAATACAATTCCTTATTGTTAAAGTTTACTCATAATAGCGACAGAGTGATAAATCTTCGTGACCCTTGCAAAACCAAAACCAATACAGGATGTATCCAAGTAATACTAAAATATTATCATAAACATTAATTTCTTTGCATATTTTTGTATCGGGCAGGTAGTTTCACCCTGCATCAGGAAGAGTTTAGGGTTTTTGAAGCTTGCTTCTTATTGCACGACATAGGACTTTTGAGAAGGCTAGTGAACTCGTAAAACGTGTAACCGTTACGAAAAGTCCGTCACGCAACAGTGTTGCCATATTTCTGAAAAGGCTAGTGAACTCGTGAAACGTGTAATGTTACGAAAAAGGGTTCGTCACGCGATAACTCATTCAAGCGACTGTGCGCAATCTCTCTTGCCGCACTGAGCTCGTACACCCATAGGTGTGAAAAATTGTCAAGAATTGACAAAATTTTGAACAAATGGTTAATAATTGCCAAATATGTTAAAATTTTTGGAAAAATTGTCAAAAATTTTTAAATATTGTCCAAAATTGTCAAAAATTTTGAAAAATGATCCAAAATTGTCGAAAACGGTTAAAATTTTGAAAAAATGGATAATAATTGCCAAATATTTTCAAAAATTGTCAATAACTATCAAAAATGATCAATAATTGTCAAAAATTTTGAAAAATGGTCAACATTTTTGAAAAATTGTTAAAAATGGTCAATAAATGTCGAAGACGGTCAGTAATTGTCAAAACCAATCAAAATTCGTCAAAAATTGTCAAAAATGATCAATAATTGTTGAAATTTTGAAAAATGGTTAAAAATTGCCAAAATTTTGAAAAAATGGTCAATAATTGCCAAATATATTAAAATTTTTGAAAAATTGTCAATAATTGTCAAAGACGGTCAATAATTGTCAAAATTCGTCAAAAACTGTCAAAAATGGTCAATAATTGTTGAAATTTTTGAAAAATTGTAAAAAAAATTTAAATATGGTCAAAAATTGTCAAGAATTTGGAAAAATCGTCAAAATTACGAAAAAATGGTTAATCATTGCCAAATATTTTCAAAAATTGTCAAAAATTTGTAAAAATGGTCTTTCTATTGTGCATAAGAAGCAAGCTTCTGTCGGCGGTACGACGACCGCTCACCTTTTTTTTTTCTATTGTCAAAAGATTGAAAATCAAGTTATCACGGTAGTCGGTGACGTGAGCTGAGAATGAAGTAAATGTCTTGAACGTATTGAATAAATCTGAATTGTACACATTTTAAATCGGAACGATTTATACCCCTCCTTAACACGGATGAGGCCTCTCAGTCCATACCAAAATGAAACAACGCTGTAGAATTTATTTATTTTTTTTATAAACAAAGCTGATATCTGATATCTCTTGTATCTTTCATACTCATAGTGAAGTATTTTTGTGCAAAATTTGTTGAAAAAAGCTTGATAGGTTTTTGAATTATATTCGTGTTTGTCCTCATAGGCCTAAATGTGTAATTCATTTATATCACCATTATGAACGCCCTCTATGTGAAAGTAGTCGATACTCGAGACTCTGTAAAAAGGTTCTCCGATTGTGGGCTGTGTTTTTTCCCATTTGTATTCAGTTTGTGATAGGAAGTGGATGTTCAGCATTTATATACTTTGAATTGAATGTAGATAATTTTTATTTCGAAGATAATGCATGGGAATTAATAAGTTCAGTTTGATGTTTTATTATTACACATAACTAAGTGGCAACATTATTTTAGTTTTGTGTATGATAGATGCCTATGAAAGAGAGATTCAGCGCCTCAACGATCTATATAAGTCTAGCCCGACTGATGACGAATATATCGCTGATTCCGATAGATCGTTGGGCGATTCAGATCAAGAGCAAATAAACGATTCTACTTCTGATAGTGAAGAAGAGGCAGCTCCATGACGACATGGAATTCTTGAAGACATGACAGACGTATGCATTATTACGGTAAAGACAGCACAAAGTGGGCAAAATAGGTTCCGCCCCGTAATATCCGTACCAGAAGAGAAAATATTATTACCCACATACCTAGTACCCTAAGAGAAGCCAAGAATGCAGTAACTCCAATTGACTCTTGGAACATTCTTTTTGATGACATCTTAGTACAATATACAAATTTGTATATACGTAAAACTGCAACCAGCTACAAAGACAAACACGATACTATGCCAACATCTAAAGTAGAAATGAAAGCATTTTTGGGCTTATTGTATCTAGCTGGTCTAGACCATGGTGGTAGGAAGAATCTCCGGGAGTTTTGGGAAGAGGATGGTATGCACAGTGAAATTTTATTGCGACCAGGTCTCAAAGAAGATTTAAATTCCTCTTAAGAGTTATAAGGCTTGACAATACGGATACAAGAGAGAACAGAAGGGCAACTGACGAAATTGCAGCTGTACGTGAAAAGTTCAAAATGTTTACAGGAAAACGTTAGCAGTATTATGAGTAGGTATGTGACACTGGACGAAATGCTTTTAGCATTTCGCGGAAGATGTGCATTCCGCATATACATTCCACAAAAGCCAAGCAAGTATGGCATTAAAGTATTTTCTCTGGTTGAGGCCAAAACATTTTATACTTCACGTATGAAAATATGTGCTGGTACAGAACCACCTGGTCCGTTTTAGATAGACAATTCAACACAAGCCGTGACTCTGAGAATGTGTGAATGTATATCGGGAACAGGGAGAAATATTACGCTGGATCGTTGGTTTACCAGTTACAATTTAGTTAGGACTCTTTTGACTGAACACAGACTTACAGCTGTACTTTAAAACATAATAAGAGGGAGCTTCCACCTATAATTACAAATATAGATGACAGGCAAACGTTTTTCTCGGTTTTTGCTGTTGGAGAACATATGACGGTTTTATCTCACATTCCTGGTTTCTTCATTACATAGAGATGATAATATAGATCATAATGCTGGAGACAGGCAGAAACCGGAAATTATTACGTTTTATACCGGTTCACAGAGCGGCGTTGATGTAGTGGACAGAATGATGACATCCTATAATGTAGCAAGGGCAACCAAACGACCACTAGTAATTTTTTATGCAATGCTCAACATTGCCGGTATTAACGCGTTTGTTATAACTAACTAAAAATGCTTAAAATTCGTAAAGAGGGGTTTTTTGGGCCGGAAAATCGACTGGCACAATCAGTTTTTTGATAAAATCATTATTGCGCCTTCAAATAGAGTCATGAAATTTTCGAAAATCCACTTTTCAAATCGATAGGGTGGACAATTTTACATATTTTAGTGAATTTTGAGTCGATATTGCCAAGGATTAAGGGAGTTAGAAGAAAGCAATTTGTTTCGCAAAATATTTCCATACCTACCCCCTTTGTTCTAAATTTTCGACAAAAATTTTTAAAAAATGCTAAAAATTCGTAAAGAGGGGTTTTTTGGACCGGAACATCGACTGGCAAATCTTGACAATTTTTTTTAAGTCTTAAACTTCAAAATATTTTCGTAAGTTCCAAATTGTCAATCTTTTTAAAGGCGTGAGTTAGGGAAAAAATTAGTTAAATATAATAGTTCTTGATCACGATGTTTGTTGAAACTCTATTTTTAAAGTTTCGGTAGCGGTCCAGCTGCCGTTATCAAGAATAATGAATAATAATAAATTTTCGAATAATCGAAAATTGATTATTTTCGATTAATCGATTATTTTCGATTAATCGATTATTTTCGATTAATCGATTATTTTAGAGTAATCGATTATTTTAGATTAATCGATTATTTTCGATTAATCGATTATTTTAGATTAATCGATTTTTTTCGATTAATCGATTTTTTTCGATTAATCGATTTTTTTTGATTATTCGATTATTTTCGATTAATCAATTAATCGATTAACATCGATTAATTGATTAATCGAAAATAATCGATTATGTTTTTTGATAATCGCCCAGCCCTAATTTTGAGTCCATATTTCCAAGGATTATGGGAGTTAGAAGAAATCAATTTGTATCGCAAAATATTTCAATAGCTACCCCCTTTGTTCTAAATTTTCGACAAAAAAATTATAAAAAATGCTAAAAATTCGTAAAGAGGGGTTTTTTTTGGCCAAAAAATCGACTGGCACAATCAGTTTTGTGATAAAATCATTATTTCGCCTTCAAATAGAGTCATGAAATTTTCGAAAATCCACTTTTCAAAACAAAAAATACTCATAACTCGACAAATAGGAAAGATAGAACGTTCTAGTCTTGACCAATCGATAGAGGGGACAATTTTACATATTTTAGTGAATTTTGAGTCTATATTTCCAAGGATTATGGGAGTTAGAAAAAATCAATTAGTATCCCAAAATATTTCCATAGCTACCCCCTTTGTTCTAAATTTTCGACAAAAAAATTATAAAAAATGCTAAAAATTCGTAAAGAGGGGTTTTTTGGCCAAAAAATCGACTGGCACAATCAGTTTTGTGATAAAATCATCATTTCGCCTTCAAATAGAGTCATGAAATTTTCGAAAATCCACTTTTCAAAACAAAAAATACTCATAACTCGACAAATAGGAAAGATAGAACGTTCTAGTTTTCACCAATCGATAGAGGGGACAATTTTACATATTTTAGTGAATTTTGAGTCTATATTTCCAAGGATTATGGGAGTTAGAAAAAATCAATTTGTATCGCAAAATATTTCCATAGCTACCCCCTTTGTTCTAAATTTTCGACAAAAAAATTTTAAAAAATGCTAAAAATTCGTAGAGGAGTTTTTTTGGCCAAAAAATCGACTGGCACAATCAGTTTTGTGATAAAATCATTATTTCGCCTTCGAATAGAGTCATGAAATTTTCGAAAATCCACTTTTCAAAACAAAAAATACTTATAACTCGACTAATAGGAAAGATAGAACGTTCTAAACTTCACCAATCGATAGATTGGACAATTTTACATATTTGAGTGAATTTTGAGTCGATATTGCCAAGGATTAAGGGAGTTAGAAAAAAGCAATTTGTTTCTCAAAATATTTCCATAGCTACCCCCTTTGTTCTAAATTTTCGACAAAAAAATTTTAAAAAATGCTAAAAATGTGTAAAGAGGGGTTTTTTTGGCCAAAAAATCGACTGGCACAATCAGTTTTGTGATAAAATCATTATTTCGCCTTCAAATAGAGTCATGAAATTTTCGAAAATCCACTTTTTAAAACAAAAAATACTCATAACTCGACCAATAGGAAAGATAGAACGTTCTAGTTTTCACCAATCGATAGAGTGGACAATTTTACATATTTGAGTGAATTTTGAGTCAATATTGCCAAGGATTAAGGGAGCTAGAAAAAAGCAATTTGTTTCTCAAAATATTTCCATAGCTACCCCCTTTGTTCTAAATTTTTGACAAAAAAATTATAAAAAATGCTAAAAATTCGTAAAGAGGGGTTTTTTTGGCCAAAATATCGACTGGCACAATCAGTTTTGTGATAAAATCATTATTTCGCCTTCAAATAGAGTCATGAAATTTTCGAAAATCCACTTTTCGAAACAAAAATTACTCATAACTCGACAAATAGGAAAGATAGAACGTTCTAGTCTTCACCAATCGATAGAGGGGACAATTTTCCATATTTTAGTGAATTTTAAGTCCCTATTTCCAAGGATTGTGGAAGTTAGAAAAAATCAATTTGTATCGCAAAATATTTCCATAGCTACCCCCTTTGTTCTAAATTTTTGACAAAAAAATTATAAAAAATGCTAAAAATTCGTAAGGAGGGGTTTTTTTGGCCAAAAAATCGACTGGCACAATCAGTTTTGTGATAAAATCATTATTTCGCCTTCAAATAGAGTCATGAAATTTTCGAAAATCCACTTTTCAAAACAAAAATTACTCATAACTCGACTAATAGGAAAGATAGTACGTTCTAGTCTTCACCAATCGATAGAGGGGACAATTTTACATATTTGAGTGAATTTTGAGTCGATATTGCCAAGGATTAAGGGAGTTAGAAAAAAGCAATTTGATTCGCAAAATATTTCCATACCTACCCCTTTGTTCTAAATTTTCGACAAAAAAATTATAAAAAATGCTAAAAATTCGTAACGAGGGGTTTTTTTGGCCAAAAAATTGACTGGCACAATCAGTTTTGTGATAAAATCATTATTTCGCCTTCAAATAGAGTCATGAAATTTTCGAAAATCCACTTTTCAAAACAAAAAATCCTCATAACTCGACTAATAGGAAAGATAGAACGTTCTAGTCTTCACCAATCGATAGAGGGGACAATTTTACATATTTTAGTGTATTTTGAGTCGATATTGCCAGGGATTAAGGGAGTTAGAAAAAAGCAATTTGATTCGCAAAATATTTCCATACCTACCCCTTTGTTCTAAATTTTCGACAAAAAAATTATAAAAAATGCTAAAAATTCGTAACGAGGGGTTTTTTTGGCCAAAAAATTGACTGGCACAATCAGTTTTGTGATAAAATCATTATTTCGCCTTCAAATAGAGTCATGAAATTTTCGAAAATCCACTTTTCAAAACAAAAAATCCTCATAACTCGACTAATAGGAAAGATAGAACGTTCTAGTCTTCACCAATCGATAGAGGGGACAATTTTACATATTTTAGTGTATTTTGAGTCGATATTGCCAAGGATTAAGGGAGTTAGAAAAAAGCAATTTGATTCGCAAAATATTTCCATACCTACCCCTTTGTTCTAAATTTTCGACAAAAAAATTATAAAAAATGCTAAAAATCCGTAAAAAGGGGTTTTTTTGGCCAAAAAATCGACTGGCACAATCAGTTTTGTGATAAAATCATTATTTCGCCTTCAAATAGAGTCATGAAATTTTCGAAAATCCACTTTTCAAAACAAAAATTACTCATAACTCGACTAATAGGAAAGATAGAACGTTCTAGTCTTCACCAATCGTTAGAGAGGACAATTTTACATATTTTAGTGGATTTTGAGTTTATATTTCCAAGGATTATGGGAGTTAGAAAAAATCAATTTGTATCGCAAAATATTTCCCCTTTGTTCTAAATTTTCGACAAAAAAATTATGAAAAATGCTAAAAATTCGTAAAAAGGGGTTTTTTTGGCCAAAAAATCGACTGGCACAATCAGTTTTGTGATAAAATCATTATTTCGCCTTCAAATAGAGTCATGAAATTTTCGAAAATCCACTTTTCAAAACAAAAATTACTCATAACTCGACTAATAGGAAAGATAGAACGTTCTAGTCTTCACCAATCGATAGAGGGGACAATTTTACATATTTTAGTGAATTTTGAGTTTATATTTCCAAGGATTATGGGAGTTAGAAAAAATCAATTTGTATCGCAAAATATTTCCCCTTTGTTCTAAATTTTCGACAAAAAAATTACGAAAAATGCTAAAAATTCGTAACGAGGGGTTTTTTTGGTCAAAAAATCGACTGAAACAATCAGTTTTGTGATAAAATCATTATTTCGCCTTCAAATAGAGTCATGAAATTTTCGAAAATCCACTTTTCAAAACAAAAATTACTCATAACTCGACTAATAGGAAAGATAGAACGTTCTAGTCTTCACCAATCGATAGAGTGGACAATTTTACATTTAGTGGATTTTGAGTCGATACTGCCAAGGAATAAGGGAGTTAGAAAAAAGCAATTTGATTCGCAAAATATTTCCATACCTACCCCTTTGTTCTAAATTTTCGACAAAAAAATCATAAAAAATGCTAAAAATTCGTAAAAAGGGGTTTTTTTGGCCAAAAAATCGACTGGCACAATCAGTTTTGTGATAAAATCATTATTTCGCCTTCAAATAGAGTCATGAAATTTTCGAAAATCCACTTTTCAAAACAAAAAATACTCATAACTCGACAAATAGGAAAGATAGAACGTTCTAGTCTTCACCAATCGATAGAGTGGACAATTTTACATATTTTAGTGAATTTCGAGTCCATATCTCCAAGGATTATGGGAGTTAGAAAAAATCAATTTGATTCGCAAAATATTTCCATACCTACCGCTTTGTTCTAAATTTTCGACAAAAAAATTATAAAAAATGCTAAAAATTCGTAAAAAGGGGGCTTTTTGGCCAAAAAATCAACTGGCACAATCAGTTTTTTGATAAAATCATTATTTCGCCTCCAAATAAAGTCATGAAATTTTCGAAAATCCACTTTCCAAAACAAAAAATACTCATAACTCGACTAATAGGAGAGATAGAACGTTCTAGTCTTCACCAATCGATAGAGGGGAAAATTTTACATATTTTAGTGAATTTTGAGTCGATATTGCCGAGGATTAAGGGAGTTAGAAAAAAGCAATTTGATTCGCAAAATATTTCCATACCTACCCCTTTTTTCTAAATTTTCGACAAAAAAAAATAAAAAATGCTGAAAATTCGTAAAGAGGGGTTTTTTGGGCCGAAAAATCAACTGGCACAATCAGTTTTTTGATAAAATCATTATTTCGCCTCCAAATAAAGTCATGAAATTTTCGAAAATCCACTTTTCAAAACAAAAAATCCTCATAACTCGACTAATAGGAAAGATAGAACGTTCTAGTCTTCACCAATCGATAGAGGGGACAATTTTACATATTTTAGTGAATTTTGAGTCGATATTGCCGAGGATTAAGGGAGTTAGAAAAAAGCAATTTGATTCGCAAAATATTTCCATACCTACCCCTTTGTTCTAAATTTTCGACAAAAAAATCATAAAAAATGCTAAAAATTCGTAAAAAGGGGTTTTTTTGGCCAAAAAATCGACTGGCACAATCAGTTTTGTGATAAAATCATTATTTCGCCTTCAAATAGAGTCATGAAATTTTCGAAAATCCACTTTTCAAAACAAAAAATACTCATAACTCGACAAATAGGGAAGATAGAACGTTCTAGTCTTCACCAATCGATAGAGTGGACAATTTTACATATTTTAGTGAATTTCGAGTCCATATCTCCAAGGATTATGGGAGTTAGAAAAAATCAATTTGATTCGCAAAATATTTCCATACCTACCGCTTTGTTCTAAATTTTCGACAAAAAAATTATAAAAAATGCTAAAAAGTCGTAAGGAGGGGTTTTTTTGGCCAAAACATCGACTGGCACAATCAGTTTTGTGATAAAATCATTATTTCGCCTTCAAATAGAGTCATGAAATTTTCGAAAATCCACTTTTCAAAACAAAAATTACTCATAACTCGACTAATAGGAAAGAGAGTACGTTCTAGTCTTCACCAATCGATAGAGGGGAAAATTTTACATATTTTAGTGAATTTTGAGTCCATATTTCCAAGGATTATGGGAGTTAGAAAAAATCAATTTGTATCGCAAAATATTTCCCCTTTGTTCTAAATTTTCGACAAAAAAATTATAAAAAATGCTAAAAATTTGTAACGAGGGGTTTTTTTGGCCAAAAAATCGACTGGAACAATCAGTTTTGTGATAAAATCATTATTTCGCCTTCAAATAGAGTCATGAAATTTTCGAAAATCCACTTTCCAAAAAAAAAATACTCATAACTCGACTAATAGGAAAGATAGAACGTTCTAGTCTTCACCAATCGATAGAGGGGACAATTTTACATATTATAGTGAGTTTTGAGTCGATATTGCCAAGGATTAAGGGAGTTAGAAAAAAGCAATTTGATTCGCAAAATATTTCCATACCTACCCCTTTGTTCTAAATTTTCGACAAAAAAATTATAAAAAATGCTAAAAATTCGTAAGGAGGGGTTTTTTTTGGCCAAAAAATCGACTGGCACAATCAGTTTTGTGATAAAATCATTATTTCGCCTTCAAATAGAGTCATGAAATTTTCGAAAATCCACTTTTCAAAACAAAAATTACTCATAACTCGACTAATAGGAAAGATAGTACGTTCCAGTCTTCACCAATCGATAGAGGGGAAAATATTACATATTTTAGTGAATTTTGAGTCCATATTTCCAAGGATTATGGAAGTTAGAAAAAATCAATTTGTATCGCAAAATATTTCCCCTTTGTTCTAAATTTTCGACAAAAAAATTATAAAAAATGCTAAAAATTTGTAACGAGGGGTTTTTTTGGCCAAAAAATCGACTGGAACAATCAGTTTTGTGATAAAATCATTATTTCGCCTTCAAATAGAGTCATGAAATTTTCGAAAATCCACTTTTCAAAACAAAAAATCCTCATAACTCGACTAATAGGAAAGATATAACGTTCTAGTCTTCACCAATCGATAGAGTGGACAATTTTACATATTTTAGTGGATTTTGAGTCGATACTGCCAAGGAATAAGGGAGTTAGAAAAAAGCAATTTGATTCGCAAAATATTTCCATACCTACCCCTTTGTTCTAAATTTTCGACAAAAAAATTATAAAAAATGCTAAAAATTCGTAAAAGGGGTTTTTTTGGCCAAAAAATCGACTGGCACAATCAGTTTTGTGATAAAATCATTATTTCGCCTTCAAATAGAGTCATGAAATTTTCGAAAATCCACTTTTCAAAACAAAAAATACTCATAACTCGACAAATAGGAAAGATAGAACGTTCTAGTCTTCACCAATCGATAGAGTGGACAATTTTACATATTTTAGTGAATTTCGAGTCCATATTTCCAAGGATCATGGGAGTTAGAAAAAATCAATTTGATTCGCAAAATATTTCCATACCCCTTTGTTCTGAATTTTCGACAAAAAAATTATAAAAAATGCTAAAAATTCGTAAGGAGGGGTTTTTCTGGCCAAAAAATCGACTGGCACAATCAGTTTTGTGATAAAATCATTATTTCGCCTTCAAATAGAGTCATGAAATTTTCGAAAATCCACTTTTCAAAACAAAAATTACTCATAACTCGACTAATAGGAAAGATAGTACGTTCTAGTCTTCACCAATCGATAGAGGGGAAAATTTTACATATTTAAGTGAATTTTGAGTCCATATTTCCAAGGATTATGGGAGTTAGAAAAAATCAATTTGTATCGCAAAATATTTCCCCTTTGTTCTAAATTTTCGACAAAAAAATTATAAAAAATGCTAAAAATTTGTAACGAGGGGTTTTTTTGGCAAAAAAATCGACTGGCACAATCAGTTTTGTGATAAAATCATTATTTCGCCTTCAAATAGAGTCATGAAATTTTCGAAAATCCACTTTCCAAAACAAAAATTACTCATAACTCGACTAATAGGAAAGATAGTACGTTCTAGTCTTCACCAATCGATAGAGGGGACAATTTTACATATTTGAGTGAATTTTGAGTCGATATTGCCAAGGATTAAGGGAGTTAGAAAAAAGCAATTTGATTCGCAAAATATTTCCATACCTACCCCTTTGTTCTAAATTTTCGACCAAAAAATTATAAAAAATGCTAAAAATTCGTAACGAGGGGTTTTTTTGGCCAAAAAATCGACTGGCATAATCAGTTTTGTGATAAAATCATTATTTCGCCTTCAAATAGAGTCATGAAATTTTCGAAAATCCACTTTTCAAAACAAAAATCCTCATAACTCGACAAATAGGGAAGATAGAACGTTCTAGTCTTCACCAATCGATAGAGTGGACAATTTTACATATTTTAGTGAATTTCGAGTCCATATCTCCAAGGATTATGGGAGTTAGAAAAAATCAATTTGATTCGCAAAATATTTCCATACCTACCGCTTTGTTCTAAATTTTCGACAAAAAAATTATAAAAAATGCTAAAAAGTCGTAAGGAGGGGTTTTTTTGGCCAAAAAATCGACTGGCACAATCAGTTTTGTGATAAAATCATTATTTCGCCTTCAAATAGAGTCATGAAATTTTCGAAAATCCACTTTTCAAAACAAAAATTACTCATAACTCGACTAATAGGAAAGAGAGTACGTTCTAGTCTTCACCAATCGATAGAGGGGAAAATTTTACATATTTTAGTGAATTTTGAGTCCATATTTCCAAGGATTATGGGAGTTAGAAAAAATCAATTTGTATCGCAAAATATTTCCCCTTTGTTCTAAATTTTCGACAAAAAAATTATAAAAAATGCTAAAAATTTGTAACGAGGGGTTTTTTTGGCCAAAAAATCGACTGGAACAATCAGTTTTGTGATAAAATCATTATTTCGCCTTCAAATAGAGTCATGAAATTTTCGAAAATCCACTTTCCAAAACAAAAAATACTCATAACTCGACTAATAGGAAAGATAGAACGTTCTAGTCTTCACCAATCGATAGAGGGGACAATTTTACATATTATAGTGAGTTTTGAGTCGATATTGCCAAGGATTAAGGGAGTTAGAAAAAAGCAATTTGATTCGCAAAATATTTCCATACCTACCCCTTTGTTCTAAATTTTCGACAAAAAAATTATAAAAAATGCTAAAAATTCGTAAGGAGGGGTTTTTTTTGGCCAAAAAATCGACTGGCACAATCAGTTTTGTGATAAAATCATTATTTCGCCTTCAAATAGAGTCATGAAATTTTCGAAAATCCACTTTTCAAAACAAAAATTACTCATAACTCGACTAATAGGAAAGATAGTACGTTCTAGTCTTCACCAATCGATAGAGGGGAAAATATTACATATTTTAGTGAATTTTGAGTCCATATTTCCAAGGATTATGGAAGTTAGAAAAAATCAATTTGTATCGCAAAATATTTCCCCTTTGTTCTAAATTTTCGACAAAAAAATTATAAAAAATGCTAAAAATTTGTAACGAGGGGTTTTTTTGGCCAAAAAATCGACTGGAACAATCAGTTTTGTGATAAAATCATTATTTCGCCTTCAAATAGAGTCATGAAATTTTCGAAAATCCACTTTTCAAAACAAAAAATCCTCATAACTCGACTAATAGGAAAGATATAACGTTCTAGTCTTCACCAATCGATAGAGTGGACAATTTTACATATTTTAGTGGATTTTGAGTCGATACTGCCAAGGAATAAGGGAGTTAGAAAAAAGCAATTTGATTCGCAAAATATTTCCATACCTACCCCTTTGTTCTAAATTTTCGACAAAAAAATTATAAAAAATGCTAAAAATTCGTAAAAGGGGTTTTTTTGGCCAAAAAATCGACTGGCACAATCAGTTTTGTGATAAAATCATTATTTCGCCTTCAAATAGAGTCATGAAATTTTCGAAAATCCACTTTTCAAAACAAAAAATACTCATAACTCGACAAATAGGAAAGATAGAACGTTCTAGTCTTCACCAATCGATAGAGTGGACAATTTTACATATTTTAGTGAATTTCGAGTCCATATTTCCAAGGATCATGGGAGTTAGAAAAAATCAATTTGATTCGCAAAATATTTCCATACCCCTTTGTTCTGAATTTTCGACAAAAAAATTATAAAAAATGCTGAAAATTCGTAAGGAGGGGTTTTTCTGGCCAAAAAATCGACTGGCACAATCAGTTTTGTGATAAAATCATTATTTCGCCTTCAAATAGAGTCATGAAATTTTCGAAAATCCACTTTTCAAAACAAAAATTACTCATAACTCGACTAATAGGAAAGATAGTACGTTCTAGTCTTCACCAATCGATAGAGGGGAAAATTTTACATATTTAAGTGAATTTTGAGTCCATATTTCCAAGGATTATGGGAGTTAGAAAAAATCAATTTGTATCGCAAAATATTTCCCCTTTGTTCTAAATTTTCGACAAAAAAATTATAAAAAATGCTAAAAATTTGTAACGAGGGGTTTTTTTGGCAAAAAAATCGACTGGCACAATCAGTTTTGTGATAAAATCATTATTTCGCCTTCAAATAGAGTCATGAAATTTTCGAAAATCCACTTTCCAAAACAAAAATTACTCATAACTCGACTAATAGGAAAGATAGTACGTTCTAGTCTTCACCAATCGATAGAGGGGACAATTTTACATATTTGAGTGAATTTTGAGTCGATATTGCCAAGGATTAAGGGAGTTAGAAAAAAGCAATTTGATTCGCAAAATATTTCCATACCTACCCCTTTGTTCTAAATTTTCGACCAAAAAATTATAAAAAATGCTAAAAATTCGTAACGAGGGGTTTTTTTGGCCAAAAAATCGACTGGCATAATCAGTTTTGTGATAAAATCATTATTTCGCCTTCAAATAGAGTCATGAAATTTTCGAAAATCCACTTTTCAAAACAAAAATCCTCATAACTCGACTAATAGGGAAGATAGAACGTTCTAGTCTTCACCAATCGATAGAGGGGACAATTTTACATATTTTAGTGAATTTTGAGTCGATATTGCCAAGGATTAAGGGAGTTAGAAAAAAGCAATTTGATTCGCAAAATATTTCCATACCTACCCCTTTGTTCTAAATTTTCGACAAAAAAATTATAAAAAATGCTAAAAATTCGTAACGAGGGGTTTTTTTGGCCAAAAAATTGACTGGCACAATCAGTTTTGTGATAAAATCATTATTTCGCCTTCAAATAGAGTCATGAAATTTTCGAAAATCCACTTTTCAAAACAAAAAATACTCATAACTCGACAAATAGGAAAGATAGAACGTTCTAGTCTTCACCAATCGATAGAGAGGACTATTTTACATATTTTAGTGAATTTTGAGTCGATATTGCCAAGGATTAAGGGAGTTAGAAAAAAGCAATTTGATTCGCAAAATATTTCCATACCTACCCCTTTGTTCTAAATTTTCGACAAAAAAATTATAAAAAATGCTAAAAATTTGTAAGGAGGGGTTTTTTGGCCAAAAAAAAGACTGGCACAATCAGTTTTGTGATAAAATCATTATTTCGCCTTCAAATAAAGTCATGAAATTTTCGAAAATCCACTTTTCAAAACAAAAGTTACTCATAACTCGACTAATAGGAAAGATAGTACGTTCTAGGCTTCACCAATCGATAGAGGGGACAATTTTACATATTTTAGTGAATTTTGAGTCTATATTTCCAAGGATTATGGGAGTTAGAAAAAATCAATTTGTATTGCAAAACATTTCCATAGCTACCCCCTTTGTTCTAAATTTTTGACAAAAAAATTATAAAAAATGCTAGAAATTTGTAAAGAGGGTTTTTTTTGGCCAAAATATCAACTGGCACAATCAGTTTTGTGATAAAATCATTATTTCGCCTTCAAATAGAATCATGAAATTTTCGAAAATCCACTTTCCAAAAAAAAATTACTCATAACTCGACTAATAGGAAAGATAAAACGTTCTAGTCTTCACCAATCGATAGAGGGGACAATTTTACATATTTTAGTGAATTTTGAGTCTATATTTCCAAGGATTATGGGAGTTAGAAAAAATCAATTTGTATCGCAAAATATTTCCCCTTTGATCTAAATTTTCGACAAAAAAATTATAAAAAATGCTAAAAATTTGTAACGAGGGGTTTTTTTGGCCAAAAAATCGACTGGCACAATCAGTTTTGTGATAAAATCATTATTTCGCCTTCAAATAGAGTCATGAAATTTTCGAAAATCCACTTTTCAAAACAAAAAATCCTCATAACTCGACTAATGGGAAAGATAGAACGTTCTAGTCTTCACCAATCGATAGAGCGGACAATTTTACATATTTTAGTGAGCTTTGAGTCGATATTGCCAAGGATTAAGGGAGTTAGAAAAAAGCAATTTGATTCGCAAAATATTTCCATACCTACCCCTTTGTTCTAAATTTTCGACAAAAAAATTATAAAAAATGCTAAAAATTCGTAAAAAGGGGTTTTTTGGCCAAAAAATCGACTGGCACAATCAGTTTTGTGATAAAATCATTATTTCGCCTTCAAATAGAGTCATGAAATTTTCGAAAATCCACTTTTCAAAACAAAAAATACTCAACTAATAGGAAAGATAGAACGTTCTAGTCTTCACCAATCGATAGAGGGGACAATTTTACATATTTTAGTGAATTTTGAGTTGATATTGCCAAGGAATAAGGGAGTTAGAAAAAAGCAATTTGATTCGCAAAATATTTCCATACCAACCCCTTTGTTCTAAATTTTCGACAAAAAAATTATAAAAAATGCTAAAAATTCGTAAAAAGGGGTTTTTTTGGCCAAAAAATCCTCTGGCACAATCAGTTTTGTGATAAAATCATTATTTCGCCTTCAAATAGAATCATGAAATTTTCGAAATCCACTTTCCAAAACAAAAATTACTCATAACTCGACTAATAGGAAAGATAGAACGTTCTAGTCTTCACCAATCGATAGAGGGGACAATTTTACATATATTAGTGAGCTTTGAGTCCATATTTCCAAGGATTATGGGAGTTGGAAAAAATCAATTTGTATCGCAAAATATTTCCATAGCTACCCCCTTTGTTCTAAATTTTCGACAAAAAAATTGTAAAAAATGCTAAAAATTCGTAAAGAGGGGTTTTTTTGGCCAAAATATCGACTGGCACAATCTGTTTTGTGATAAAATCATTATTTCGCCTTCAAATAGAGTCATGAAATTTTCGAAAATCCACTTTTCAAAACAAAAAATACTCATAACTCGACAAATAGGAAAGATATAACGTTCTTGTCTTCACCAATCGATAGAGGGGACAATTTTACATATTTTAGTGAATTTTGAGTCTATATTTCCAAGGATTATGGGAGTTAGAACAAATCAATTTGTATCGCAAAATATTTCCCCTTTGATCTAAATTTTCGACAAAAAAATTATAAAAAATGCTAAAAATTCGTAACGAGGGGTTTTTTTTGGCCAAAAAATCGACTGCACAATCAGTTTTGTGATAAAATCATTATTTCGCCTTCAAATAGAGTCATGAAATTTTCGAAAATCCACTTTCCAAAAAAAAATTACTCATAACTCGACTAATAGGAAAGATAGAACGTTCTAGTCTTCACCAATCGATAGAGGGGACAATTTTACATATTTTAGTGAATTTTGAGTCTATATTTCCAAGGATTATGGGAGTTAGAAAAAATCAATTTGTATCGCAAAATATTTCCCCTTTGATCTAAATTTTCGACAAAAAAATTATAAAAAATGCTAAAAATTCGTAACGAGGGTTTTTTTTGGCCAAAATATCAACTGGCACAATCAGTTTTGTGATAAAATCATTATTTCGCCTTCAAATAGAATCATGAAATTTTCGAAAATCCACTTTCCAAAACAAAAATTACTCATAACTCGACTAATAGGAAAGATAGAACGTTCTAGTCTTCACCAATCGATAGAGGGGACAATTTTACATATTTAAGTGAATTTTGAGTCTATATTTCCAAGGATTATGGGAGTTAGAAAAAATCAATTTGTATCGCAAAATATTTCCCCTTTGTTCTAAATTTTCGACAAAAAAATATAAAAAATGCTAAAAATTCGTAACGAGGGGTTTTTTTGGCCAAAAAATCGACTGGAACAATCAGTTTTGTGATAAAATCATTATTTCGCCTTCAAATAGAGTCATGAAATTTTCGAAAATCCACTTTTCAAACCAAAAAAGCCTCATAACTCGACTAATAGGAAAGATAGAACGTTCTAGTCTTCACCAATCGATAGAGGGGACAATTTTACATATTTTAGTGAATTTTGAGTTGATATTGCCAAGGAATAAGGGAGTTAGAAAAAAGCAATTTGATTCGCAAAATATTTCCATACCAACCCCTTTGTTCTAAATTTTCGACAAAAAAATTATAAAAAATGCTAAAAATTCGTAAAAAGGGGTTTTTTTGGCCAAAAAATCCTCTGGCACAATCAGTTTTGTGATAAAATCATTATTTCGCCTTCAAATAGAATCATGAAATTTTCGAAAATCCACTTTCCAAAAAAAAATTACTCATAACTCGACTAATAGGAAAGATAGAACGTTCTAGTCTTCACCAATCGATAGAGGGGACAATTTTACATATATTAGTGAGCTTTGAGTCCATATTTCCAAGGATTATGGGAGTTGGAAAAAATCAATTTGTATCGCAAAATATTTCCATAGCTACCCCCTTTGTTCTAAATTTTCGACAAAAAAATTATAAAAAATGCTAAAAATTCGTAAAGAGGGGTTTTTTTGGCCAAAATATCGACTGGCACAATCTGTTTTGTGATAAAATCATTATTTCGCCTTCAAATAGAGTCATGAAATTTTCGAAAATCCACTTTCCAAAACAAAAATTACTCATAACTCGACTAATAGGAAAGATAGAACGTTCTAGTCTTCACCAATCGATAGAGGGGACAATTTTACATATTTTAGTGAATTTTGAGTCTATATTTCCAAGGATTATGGGAGTTAGAAAAAATCAATTTGTATCGCAAAATATTTCCCCTTTGATCTAAATTTTCGACAAAAAAATTATAAAAAATGCTAAAAATTCGTAACGAGGGTTTTTTTTGGCCAAAATATCAACTGGCACAATCAGTTTTGTGATAAAATCATTATTTCGCCTTCAAATAGAATCATGAAATTTTCGAAAATCCACTTTCCAAAACAAAAATTACTCATAACTCGACTAATAGGAAAGATAGAACGTTCTAGTCTTCACCAATCGATAGAGGGGACAATTTTACATATATTAGTGAGCTTTGAGTCCATATTTCCAAGGATTATGGGAGTTGGAAAAAATCAATTTGTATCGCAAAATATTTCCATAGCTACCCCCTTTGTTCTAAATTTTCGACAAAAAAATTATAAAAAATGCTAAAAATCCGTAAAGAGGGGTTTTTTTGGCCAAAATATCGACTGGCACAATCTGTTTTGTGATAAAATCATTATTTCGCCTTCAAATAGAGTCATGAAATTTTCGAAAATCCACTTTTCAAAACAAAAAATACTCATAACTCGACAAATAGCAAAGATATAACGTTCTAGTCTTCACCAATCGATAGAGGGGACAATTTTACATATTTTAGTGAATTTTGAGTCTATATTTCCAAGGATTATGGGAGTTAGAACAAATCAATTTGTATCGCAAAATATTTCCCCTTTGATCTAAATTTTCGACAAAAAAATTATAAGAAATGCTAAAAATTCGTAACGAGGGGTTTTTTTGGCCAAAAAATCGACTGGCACAATCAGTTTTGTGATAAAATCATTATTTCGCCTTCAAATAGAGTCATGAAATTTTCGAAAATCCACTTTTCAAAACAAAAAATCCTCATAACTCGACTAATGGGAAAGATAGAACGTTCTAGTCTTCACCAATCGATAGAGGGGACAATTTTACATATATTAGTGAGCTTTGAGTCCATATTTCCAAGGATTATGGGAGTTGGAAAAAATCAATTTGTATCGCAAAATATTTCCATAGCTACCCCCTTTGTTCTAAATTTTCGACAAAAAAATTATAAAAAATGCTAAAAATCCGTAAAGAGGGGTTTTTTTGGCCAAAATATCGACTGGCACAATCTGTTTTGTGATAAAATCATTATTTCGCCTTCAAATAGAGTCATGAAATTTTCGAAAATCCACTTTTCAAAACAAAAAATACTCATAACTCGACAAATAGCAAAGATATAACGTTCTAGTCTTCACCAATCGATAGAGGGGACAATTTTACATATTTTAGTGAATTTTGAGTCTATATTTCCAAGGATTATGGGAGTTAGAACAAATCAATTTGTATCGCAAAATATTTCCCCTTTGATCTAAATTTTCGACAAAAAAATTATAAGAAATGCTAAAAATTCGTAACGAGGGGTTTTTTTGGCCAAAAAATCGACTGGCACAATCAGTTTTGTGATAAAATCATTATTTCGCCTTCAAATAGAGTCATGAAATTTTCGAAAATCCACTTTCCAAAACAAAAAATACTCATAACTCGACAAATAGGAAAGATGGAACGTTCTAGTCTTCACCAATCGATAGAGGGGACAATTTCACATATTTTGAAGAATTTTGAGTCCATATTTCCAAGGATTATGGGAGTTAGAAAAAATCAATTTGTATCGCAAAACATTTCCATAGCTACCCCCTTTGTTCTAAATTTTTGACAAAAAAATTATAAAAAATGCTAAAAATTTGTAAAGAGGGTTTTTTTTGGCCAAAATATCAACTGGCACAATCAGTTTTGTGATAAAATCATTATTTCGCCTTCAAATAGAATCATGAAATTTTCGAAAATCCACTTTCCAAAACAAAAATTACTCATAACTCGACAAATAGGGAAGATAGTACGTTCTAGTCTTCACCAATCGATAGAGGGGAAAATTTTACATATTTTAGTGAATTTTGAGTCCATATTTCCAAGGATTATGGGAGTTAGAAAAAATCAATTTGTATCGCAAAATATTTCCCCTTTGTTCTAAATTTTCGACAAAAAAATTATAAAAAATGCTAAAAATTCGTAACGAGGGTTTTTTTTGGCCAAAATATCAACTGGCACAATCAGTTTTGTGATAAAATCATTATTTCGCCTTCAAATAGAATCATGAAATTTTCGAAAATCCACTTTCCAAAACAAAAATTACTCATAACTCGACTAATAGGAAAGATAGAACGTTCTAGTCTTCACCAATCGATAGAGGGGACAATTTTACATATATTAGTGAGCTTTGAGTCCATATTTCCAAGGATTATGGGAGTTGGAAAAAATCAATTTGTATCGCAAAATATTTCCATAGCTACCCCCTTTGTTCTAAATTTTCGACAAAAAAATTATAAAAAATGCTAAAAATCCGTAAAGAGGGGTTTTTTTGGCCAAAATATCGACTGGCACAATCTGTTTTGTGATAAAATCATTATTTCGCCTTCAAATAGAGTCATGAAATTTTCGAAAATCCACTTTTCAAAACAAAAAATACTCATAACTCGACAAATAGCAAAGATATAACGTTCTAGTCTTCACCAATCGATAGAGGGGACAATTTTACATATTTTAGTGAATTTTGAGTCTATATTTCCAAGGATTATGGGAGTTAGAACAAATCAATTTGTATCGCAAAATATTTCCCCTTTGATCTAAATTTTCGACAAAAAAATTATAAGAAATGCTAAAAATTCGTAACGAGGGGTTTTTTTGGCCAAAAAATCGACTGGCACAATCAGTTTTGTGATAAAATCATTATTTCGCCTTCAAATAGAGTCATGAAATTTTCGAAAATCCACTTTCCAAAACAAAAAATACTCATAACTCGACAAATAGGAAAGATGGAACGTTCTAGTCTTCACCAATCGATAGAGGGGACAATTTCACATATTTTGAAGAATTTTGAGTCCATATTTCCAAGGATTATGGGAGTTAGAAAAAATCAATTTGTATCGCAAAACATTTCCATAGCTACCCCCTTTGTTCTAAATTTTTGACAAAAAAATTATAAAAAATGCTAAAAATTTGTAAAGAGGGTTTTTTTTGGCCAAAATATCAACTGGCACAATCAGTTTTGTGATAAAATCATTATTTCGCCTTCAAATAGAATCATGAAATTTTCGAAAATCCACTTTCCAAAACAAAAATTACTCATAACTCGACAAATAGGGAAGATAGTACGTTCTAGTCTTCACCAATCGATAGAGGGGAAAATTTTACATATTTTAGTGAATTTTGAGTCCATATTTCCAAGGATTATGGGAGTTAGAAAAAATCAATTTGTATCGCAAAATATTTCCCCTTTGTTCTAAATTTTCGACAAAAAAATTATAAAAAATGCTAAAAATTTGTAACGAGGGGTTTTTTTGGCCAAAAAATCGACTGGAACAATCAGTTTTGTGATAAAATCATTATTTCGCCTTCAAATAGAGTCATGAAATTTTCGAAAATCCACTTTTCAAAACAAAAAATCCTCATAACTCGACTAATAGGAAAGATAGAACGTTCTAGTCTTCACCATTCGATAGAGGGGACAATTTTACATATTTGAGTGAATTTTGAGTCTATATTTTCAAGGATTATGGGAGTTAGAAAAAATCAATTTGTATCGCAAAATATTTCCCCTTTGTTCTAAATTTTCGACAAAAAAATATAAAAAATGCTAAAAATTCGTAACGAAGGGTTTTTTTGGCCAAAAAATCGACTGGAACAATCAGTTTTGTGATAAAATCATTATTTCGCCTTCAAATAGAGTCATGAAATTTTCGAAAATCCACTTTTCAAAACAAAAAATCCTCATAACTCGACTAATAGGAAAGATAGAACGTTCTAGTCTTCACCAATCGATAGAGGGGACAATTTTACATATTTTAGTGAATTTTGAGTTGATATTGCCAAGGAATAAGGGAGTTAGAAAAAAGCAATTTGATTCGCAAAATATTTCCATACCAACCCCTTTGTTCTAAATTTTCGACAAAAAAATTATAAAAAATGCTAAAAATTCGTAAAAAGGGGTTTTTTTGGCCAAAAAATCCTCTGGCACAATCAGTTTTGTGATAAAATCATTATTTCGCCTTCAAATAGAATCATGAAATTTTCGAAAATCCACTTTCCAAAACAAAAATTACTCATAACTTGACTAATAGGAAAGATAGAACGTTCTAGTCTTCACCAATCGATAGAGGGGACAATTTTACATATTTTAGTGAATTTTGAGTCTATATTTCCAAGGATTATGGGAGTTAGAAAAAATCAATTTGTATCGCAAAATATTTCCATAGCTACCCCCTTTGTTCTAAATTTTTGACAAAAAAATTATAAAAAATGCTAAAAATTTGTAAAGAGGGTTTTTTTTGGCCAAAATATCAACTGGCACAATCAGTTTTGTGATAAAATCATTATTTCGCCTTCAAATAGAATCATGAAATTTTCGAAAATCCACTTTCCAAAACAAAAATTACTCATAACTTGACTAATAGGGAAGATAGAACGTTCTAGTCTTCACCAATCGATAGAGGGGACAATTTTACATATTTTAGTGAATTTTGAGTCTATATTTCCAAGGATTATGGGAGTTAGAAAAAATCAATTTGTATCGCAAAATATTTCCCCTTTGATCTAAATTTTCGACAAAAAAATTATAAAAAATGCTAAAAATTTGTAACGAGGGGTTTTTTTGGCCAAAAAATCGACTGGAACAATCAGTTTTGTGATAAAATCATTATTTCGCCTTCAAATAGAGTCATGAAATTTTCGAAAATCCACTTTTCAAAACAAAAAATCCTCATAACTCGACTAATAGGAAAGATATAACGTTCTAGTCTTCACCAATCGATAGAGTGGACAATTTTACATATTTTAGTGGATTTTGAGTCGATACTGCCAAGGAATAAGGGAGTTAGAAAAAAGCAATTTGATTCGCAAAATATTTCCATACCTACCCCTTTGTTCTAAATTTTCGACAAAAAAATTATAAAAAATGCTAAAAATTCGTAAAAGGGGTTTTTTTGGCCAAAAAATCGACTGGCACAATCAGTTTTGTGATAAAATCATTATTTCGCCTTCAAATAGAGTCATGAAATTTTCGAAAATCCACTTTTCAAAACAAAAAATACTCATAACTCGACAAATAGGAAAGATAGAACGTTCTAGTCTTCACCAATCGATAGAGTGGACAATTTTACATATTTTAGTGAATTTCGAGTCCATATTTCCAAGGATCATGGGAGTTAGAAAAAATCAATTTGATTCGCAAAATATTTCCATACCCCTTTGTTCTGAATTTTCGACAAAAAAATTATAAAAAATGCTAAAAATTCGTAAGGAGGGGTTTTTCTGGCCAAAAAATCGACTGGCACAATCAGTTTTGTGATAAAATCATTATTTCGCCTTCAAATAGAGTCATGAAATTTTCGAAAATCCACTTTTCAAAACAAAAATTACTCATAACTCGACTAATAGGAAAGATAGTACGTTCTAGTCTTCACCAATCGATAGAGGGGAAAATTTTACATATTTAAGTGAATTTTGAGTCCATATTTCCAAGGATTATGGGAGTTAGAAAAAATCAATTTGTATCGCAAAATATTTCCCCTTTGTTCTAAATTTTCGACAAAAAAATTATAAAAAATGCTAAAAATTTGTAACGAGGGGTTTTTTTGGCAAAAAAATCGACTGGCACAATCAGTTTTGTGATAAAATCATTATTTCGCCTTCAAATAGAGTCATGAAATTTTCGAAAATCCACTTTCCAAAACAAAAATTACTCATAACTCGACTAATAGGAAAGATAGTACGTTCTAGTCTTCACCAATCGATAGAGGGGACAATTTTACATATTTGAGTGAATTTTGAGTCGATATTGCCAAGGATTAAGGGAGTTAGAAAAAAGCAATTTGATTCGCAAAATATTTCCATACCTACCCCTTTGTTCTAAATTTTCGACCAAAAAATTATAAAAAATGCTAAAAATTCGTAACGAGGGGTTTTTTTGGCCAAAAAATCGACTGGCATAATCAGTTTTGTGATAAAATCATTATTTCGCCTTCAAATAGAGTCATGAAATTTTCGAAAATCCACTTTTCAAAACAAAAATCCTCATAACTCGACAAATAGGGAAGATAGAACGTTCTAGTCTTCACCAATCGATAGAGTGGACAATTTTACATATTTTAGTGAATTTCGAGTCCATATCTCCAAGGATTATGGGAGTTAGAAAAAATCAATTTGATTCGCAAAATATTTCCATACCTACCGCTTTGTTCTAAATTTTCGACAAAAAAATTATAAAAAATGCTAAAAAGTCGTAAGGAGGGGTTTTTTTGGCCAAAAAATCGACTGGCACAATCAGTTTTGTGATAAAATCATTATTTCGCCTTCAAATAGAGTCATGAAATTTTCGAAAATCCACTTTTCAAAACAAAAATTACTCATAACTCGACTAATAGGAAAGAGAGTACGTTCTAGTCTTCACCAATCGATAGAGGGGAAAATTTTACATATTTTAGTGAATTTTGAGTCTATATTTCCAAGGATTATGGGAGTTAGAAAAAATCAATTTGTATCGCAAAATATTTCCCCTTTGATCTAAATTTTCGACAAAAAAATTATAATCAGTTTTGTGATAAAATCATTATTTCGCCTTCAAATAGAATCATGAAATTTTCGAAAATCCACTTTCCAAAACAAAAATTACTCATAACTTGACTAATAGGGAAGATAGAACGTTCTAGTCTTCACCAATCGATAGAGGGGACAATTTTACATATTTTAGTGAATTTTGAGTCTATATTTCCAAGGATTATGGGAGTTAGAAAAAATCAATTTGTATCGCAAAATATTTCCCCTTTGATCTAAATTTTCGACAAAAAAATTATAAAAAATGCTAAAAATTTGTAACGAGGGGTTTTTTTGGCCAAAAAATCGACTGGAACAATCAGTTTTGTGATAAAATCATTATTTCGCCTTCAAATAGAGTCATCCACTTTTCAAAACAAAAAATCCTCATAACTCGACTAATAGGAAAGATATAACGTTCTAGTCTTCACCAATCGATAGAGTGGACAATTTTACATATTTTAGTGGATTTTGAGTCGATACTGCCAAGGAATAAGGGAGTTAGAAAAAAGCAATTTGATTCGCAAAATATTTCCATACCTACCCCTTTGTTCTAAATTTTCGACAAAAAAATTATAAAAAATGCTAAAAATTCGTAAAAGGGGTTTTTTTGGCCAAAAAATCGACTGGCACAATCAGTTTTGTGATAAAATCATTATTTCGCCTTCAAATAGAGTCATGAAATTTTCGAAAATCCACTTTTCAAAACAAAAAATACTCATAACTCGACAAATAGGAAAGATAGAACGTTCTAGTCTTCACCAATCGATAGAGTGGACAATTTTACATATTTTAGTGAATTTCGAGTCCATATTTCCAAGGATCATGGGAGTTAGAAAAAATCAATTTGATTCGCAAAATATTTCCATACCCCTTTGTTCTGAATTTTCGACAAAAAAATTATAAAAAATGCTAAAAATTCGTAAGGAGGGGTTTTTCTGGCCAAAAAATCGACTGGCACAATCAGTTTTGTGATAAAATCATTATTTCGCCTTCAAATAGAGTCATGAAATTTTCGAAAATCCACTTTTCAAAACAAAAATTACTCATAACTCGACTAATAGGAAAGATAGTACGTTCTAGTCTTCACCAATCGATAGAGGGGAAAATTTTACATATTTAGGTGAATTTTGAGTCCATATTTCCAAGGATTATGGGAGTTAGAAAAAATCAATTTGTATCGCAAAATATTTCCCCTTTGTTCTAAATTTTCGACAAAAAAATTATAAAAAATGCTAAAAATTTGTAACGAGGGGTTTTTTTGGCCAAAAAATCGACTGGCACAATCAGTTTTGTGATAAAATCATTATTTCGCCTTCAAATAGAGTCATGAAATTTTCGAAAATCCACTTTCCAAAACAAAAATTACTCATAACTCGACTAATAGGAAAGATAGTACGTTCTAGTCTTCACCAATCGATAGAGGGGACAATTTTACATATTTGAGTGATCTTTGAGTCGATATTGCCAAGGATTAAGGGAGTTAGAAAAAAGCAATTTGATTCGCAAAATATTTCCATACCTACCCCTTTGTTCTAAATTTTCGACCAAAAAATTATAAAAAATGCTAAAAATTCGTAACGAGGGGTTTTTTTGGCCAAAAAATCGACTGGCATAATCAGTTTTGTGATAAAATCATTATTTCGCCTTCAAATAGAGTCATGAAATTTTCGAAAATCCACTTTTCAAAACAAAAATCCTCATAACTCGACTAATAGGGAAGATAGAACGTTCTAGTCTTCACCAATCGATAGAGGGGACAATTTTACATATTTTAGTGAATTTTGAGTCGATATTGCCAAGGATTAAGGGAGTTAGAAAAAAGCAATTTGATTCGCAAAATATTTCCATACCTACCCCTTTGTTCTAAATTTTCGACAAAAAAATTATAAAAAATGCTAAAAATTCGTAACGAGGGGTTTTTTTGGCCAAAAAATTGACTGGCACAATCAGTTTTGTGATAAAATCATTATTTCGCCTTCAAATAGAGTCATGAAATTTTCGAAAATCCACTTTTCAAAATAAAAAATACTCATAACTCGACAAATAGGAAAGATAGAACGTTCTAGTCTTCACCAATCGATAGAGAGGACTATTTTACATATTTTAGTGAATTTTGAGTCGATATTGCCAAGGATTAAGGGAGTTAGAAAAAAGCAATTTGATTCGCAAAATATTTCCATACCTACCCCTTTGTTCTAAATTTTCGACAAAAAAATTATAAAAAATGCTAAAAATTTGTAAGGAGGGGTTTTTTTGGCCAAAAAAAAGACGGGCACAATCAGTTTTGTGATAAAATCATTATTTCGCCTTCAAATAAAGTCATGAAATTTTCGAAAATCCACTTTTCAAAACAAAAATTACTCATAACTCGACTAATAGGAAAGATAGTACGTTCTAGGCTTCACCAATCGATAGAGGGGACAATTTTACATATTTTAGTGAATTTTGAGTCTATATTTCCAAGGATTATGGGAGTTAGAAAAAATCAATTTGTATTGCAAAACATTTCCATAGCTACCCCCTTTGTTCTAAATTTTTGACAAAAAAATTATAAAAAATGCTAGAAATTTGTAAAGAGGGTTTTTTTTGGCCAAAATATCAACTGGCACAATCAGTTTTGTGATAAAATCATTATTTCGCCTTCAAATAGAATCATGAAATTTTCGAAAATCCACTTTCCAAAAAAAAATTACTCATAACTCGACTAATAGGAAAGATAGAACGTTCTAGTCTTCACCAATCGATAGAGGGGACAATTTTACATATTTTAGTGAATTTTGAGTCTATATTTCCAAGGATTATGGGAGTTAGAAAAAATCAATTTGTATCGCAAAATATTTCCCCTTTGATCTAAATTTTCGACAAAAAAATTATAAAAAATGCTAAAAATTTGTAACGAGGGGTTTTTTTGGCCAAAAAATCGACTGGCACAATCAGTTTTGTGATAAAATCATTATTTCGCCTTCAAATAGAGTCATGAAATTTTCGAAAATCCACTTTTCAAAACAAAAAATCCTCATAACTCGACTAATGGGAAAGATAGAACGTTCTAGTCTTCACCAATCGATAGAGCGGACAATTTTACATATTTTAGTGAATTTTGAGTCCATATTTCCAAGGATTATGGGAGTTAGAAAAAATCAATTTGTATCGCAAAATATTTCCATAGCACCCCCTTTGTTCTAAATTTTCGACAAAAAAATTATAAAAAATGCTAAAAATTCGTAAAAAGGGGTTTTTTGTCCAAAAAATCGACTGGCACAATCAGTTTTGTGATAAAATCATTATTTCGCCTTCAAATAGAGTCATGAAATTTTCGAAAATCCACTTTTCAAAACAAAAAATACTCATAACTCGACAAATAGGAAAGATAGAACGTTCTTGTCTTCACCAATCGATAGAGGGGACAATTTTACATATTTTAGTGAATTTTGAGTCCATATTTCCAAGGATTATGGGAGTTAGAAAAAATCAATTTGTATCGCAAAATATTTCCATAGCACCCCCTTTGTTCTAAATTTTCGACAAAAAAATTATAAAAAATGCTAAAAATTTGTAAAGAGGGTTTTTTTTGGCCAAAATATCGACTGGCACAATCAGTTTTGTGATAAAATCATTATTTCGCCTTCAAATAGAGTCATGACATTTTCGAAAATCCACTTTTCAAAACAAAAATTACTCATAACTCGACAAATAGGAAAGATAGAACGTTCTAGTCTTCACCAATCGATAGAGGGGACAATTTCACATATTTTAAAGAATTTTGAGTCTATATTTCCAAGGATTATGGGAGTTAGAAAAAATCAATTTGTATCGCAAAATATTTCCCCTTTGATCTAAATTTTCGACAAAAAAATTATAAAAAATGCTAAAAATTCGTAACGAGGGGTTTTTTTGGCCAAAAAATCGACTGGCACAATCAGTTTTGTGATAAAATCATTATTTCGCCTTCAAATAGAGTCATGAAATTTTCGAAAATCCACTTTCCAAAACAAAAATTACTCATAACTCGACTAATAGGAAAGATAGAACGTTCTAGTCTTCACCAATCGATAGAGGGGACAATTTTACATATTTTAGTGAATTTTGAGTCTATATTTCCAAGGATTATGGGAGTTAGAAAAAATCAATTTGTATCGCAAAATATTTCCCCTTTGATCTAAATTTTCGACAAAAAAATTATAAAAAATGCTAAAAATTCGTAACGAGGGTTTTTTTTGGCCAAAATATCAACTGGCACAATCAGTTTTGTGATAAAATCATTATTTCGCCTTCAAATAGAATCATGAAATTTTCGAAAATCCACTTTCCAAAACAAAAATTACTCATAACTCGACTAATAGGAAAGATAGAACGTTCTAGTCTTCACCAATCGATAGAGGGGACAATTTTACATATTTAACTGAATTTTGAGTCTATATTTCCAAGGATTATGGGAGTTAGAAAAAATCAATTTGTATCGCAAAATATTTCCCCTTTGTTCTAAATTTTCGACAAAAAAATATAAAAAATGCTAAAAATTCGTAACGAGGGGTTTTTTTGGCCAAAAAATCGACTGGAACAATCAGTTTTGTGATAAAATCATTATTTCGCCTTCAAATAGAGTCATGAAATTTTCGAAAATCCACTTTTCAAACCAAAAAAGCCTCATAACTCAACTAATAGGAAAGATAGAACGTTCTAGTCTTCACCAATCGATAGAGGGGACAATTTTACATATTTTAGTGAATTTTGAGTTGATATTGCCAAGGAATAAGGGAGTTAGAAAAAAGCAATTTGATTCGCAAAATATTTCCATACCAACCCCTTTGTTCTAAATTTTCGACAAAAAAATTATAAAAAATGCTAAAAATTCGTAAAAAGGGGTTTTTTTGGCCAAAAAATCCTCTGGCACAATCAGTTTTGTGATAAAATCATTATTTCGCCTTCAAATAGAATCATGAAATTTTCGAAAATCCACTTTCCAAAACAAAAATTACTCATAACTCGACTAATAGGAAAGATAGAACGTTCTAGTCTTCACCAATCGATAGAGGGGACAATTTTACATATATTAGTGAGCTTTGAGTCCATATTTCCAAGGATTATGGGAGTTGGAAAAAATCAATTTGTATCGCAAAATATTTCCATAGCTACCCCCTTTGTTCTAAATTTTCGACAAAAAAATTGTAAAAAATGCTAAAAATTCGTAAAGAGGGGTTTTTTTGGCCAAAATATCGACTGGCACAATCTGTTTTGTGATAAAATCATTATTTCGCCTTCAAATAGAGTCATGAAATTTTCGAAAATCCACTTTTCAAAACAAAAAATACTCATAACTCGACAAATAGGAAAGATATAACGTTCTAGTCTTCACCAATCGATAGAGGGGACAATTTTACATATTTTAGTGAATTTTGAGTCTATATTTCCAAGGATTATGGGAGTTAGAACAAATCAATTTGTATCGCAAAATATTTCCCCTTTGATCTAAATTTTCGACAAAAAAATTATAAAAAATGCTAAAAATTCGTAACGAGGGGTTTTTTTGGCCAAAAAATCGACTGGCACAATCAGTTTTGTGATAAAATCATTATTTCGCCTTCAAATAGAGTCATGAAATTTTCGAAAATCCACTTTCCAAAAAAAAATTACTCATAACTCGACTAATAGGAAAGATAGAACGTTCTAGTCTTCACCAATCGATAGAGGGGACAATTTTACATATTTTAGTGAATTTTGAGTCTATATTTCCAAGGATTATGGGAGTTAGAAAAAATCAATTTGTATCGCAAAATATTTCCCCTTTGATCTAAATTTTCGACAAAAAAATTATAAAAAATGCTAAAAATTCGTAACGAGGGTTTTTTTTGGCCAAAATATCAACTGGCACAATCAGTTTTGTGATAAAATCATTATTTCGCCTTCAAATAGAATCATGAAATTTTCGAAAATCCACTTTCCCAAACAAAAATTACTCATAACTCGACTAATAGGAAAGATAGAACGTTCTAGTCTTCACCAATCGATAGAGGGGACAATTTTACATATTTAAGTGAATTTTGAGTCTATATTTCCAAGGATTATGGGAGTTAGAAAAAATCAATTTGTATCGCAAAATATTTCCCCTTTGTTCTAAATTTTCGACAAAAAAATATAAAAAATGCTAAAAATTCGTAACGAGGGGTTTTTTGGCCAAAAAATCGACTGGAACAATCAGTTTTGTGATAAAATCATTATTTCGCCTTCAAATAGAGTCATGAAATTTTCGAAAATCCACTTTTCAAACCAAAAAAGCCTCATAACTCGACTAATAGGAAAGATAGAACGTTCTAGTCTTCACCAATCGATAGAGGGGACAATTTTACATATTTTAGTGAATTTTGAGTTGATATTGCCAAGGAATAAGGGAGTTAGAAAAAAGCAATTTGATTCGCAAAATATTTCCATACCAACCCCTTTGTTCTAAATTTTCGACAAAAAAATTATAAAAAATGCTAAAAATTCGTAAAAAGGGGTTTTTTTGGCCAAAAAATCCTCTGGCACAATCAGTTTTGTGATAAAATCATTATTTCGCCTTCAAATAGAATCATGAAATTTTCGAAAATCCACTTTCCAAAAAAAAATTACTCATAACTCGACTAATAGGAAAGATAGAACGTTCTAGTCTTCACCAATCGATAGAGGGGACAATTTTACATATATTAGTGAGCTTTGAGTCCATATTTCCAAGGATTATGGGAGTTGGAAAAAATCAATTTGTATCGCAAAATATTTCCATAGCTACCCCCTTTGTTCTAAATTTTCGACAAAAAAATTATAAAAAATGCTAAAAATTCGTAAAGAGGGGTTTTTTTGGCCAAAATATCGACTGGCACAATCTGTTTTGTGATAAAATCATTATTTCGCCTTCAAATAGAGTCATGAAATTTTCGAAAATCCACTTTCCAAAACAAAAATTACTCATAACTCGACTAATAGGAAAGATAGAACGTTCTAGTCTTCACCAATCGATAGAGGGGACAATTTTACCTATTTTAGTGAATTTTGAGTCTATATTTCCAAGGATTATGGGAGTTAGAAAAAATCAATTTGTATCGCAAAATATTTCCCCTTTGATCTAAATTTTCGACAAAAAAATTATAAAAAATGCTAAAAATTCGTAACGAGGGTTTTTTTTGGCCAAAATATCAACTGGCACAATCAGTTTTGTGATAAAATCATTATTTCGCCTTCAAATAGAATCATGAAATTTTCGAAAATCCACTTTCCAAAACAAAAAATACTCATAACTCGACAAATAGGAAAGATATAACGTTCTAGTCTTCACCAATCGATAGAGGGGACAATTTTACATATTTTAGTGAATTTTGAGTCTATATTTCCAAGGATTATGGGAGTTAGAACAAATCAATTTGTATCGCAAAATATTTCCCCTTTGATCTAAATTTTCGACAAAAAAATTATAAAAAATGCTAAAAATTCGTAACGAGGGGTTTTTTTGGCCAAAAAATCGACTGGCACAATCAGTTTTGTGATAAAATCATTATTTCGCCTTCAAATAGAGTCATGAAATTTTCGAAAATCCACTTTCCAAAACAAAAAATACTCATAACTCGACAAATAGGAAAGATGGAACGTTCTAGTCTTCACCAATCGATAGAGGGGACAATTTCACATATTTTAAAGAATTTTGAGTCCATATTTCCAAGGATTATGGGAGTTAGAAAAAATCAATTTGTATCGCAAAACATTTCCATAGCTACCCCCTTTGTTCTAAATTTTTGACAAAAAAATTATAAAAAATGCTAAAAATTTGTAAAGAGGGTTTTTTTTGGCCAAAATATCAACTGGCACAATCAGTTTTGTGATAAAATCATTATTTCGCCTTCAAATAGAATCATGAAATTTTCGAAAATCCACTTTCCAAAACAAAAATTACTCATAACTCGACAAATAGGGAAGATAGTACGTTCTAGTCTTCACCAATCGATAGAGGGGAAAATTTTACATATTTTAGTGAATTTTGAGTCCATATTTCCAAGGATTATGGGAGTTAGAAAAAATCAATTTGTATCGCAAAATATTTCCCCTTTGTTCTAAATTTTCGACAAAAAAATTATAAAAAATGCTAAAAATTTGTAACGAGGGGTTTTTTTGGCCAAAAAATCGACTGGAACAATCAGTTTTGTGATAAAATCATTATTTCGCCTTCAAATAGAGTCATGAAATTTTCGAAAATCCACTTTTCAAAACAAAAAATCCTCATAACTCGACTAATAGGAAAGATAGAACGTTCTAGTCTTCACCATTCGATAGAGGGGACAATTTTACATATTTGAGTGAATTTTGAGTCTATATTTTCAAGGATTATGGGACTTAGAAAAAATCAATTTGTATCGCAAAATATTTCCCCTTTGTTCTAAATTTTCGACAAAAAAATATAAAAAATGCTAAAAATTCGTAACGAAGGGTTTTTTTGGCCAAAAAATCGACTGGAACAATCAGTTTTGTGATAAAATCATTATTTCGCCTTCAAATAGAGTCATGAAATTTTCGAAAATCCACTTTTCAAAACAAAAAATCCTCATAACTCGACTAATAGGAAAGATAGAACGTTCTAGTCTTCACCAATCGATAGAGGGGACAATTTTACATATTTTAGTGAATTTTGAGTTGATATTGCCAAGGAATAAGGGAGTTAGAAAAAAGCAATTTGATTCGCAAAATATTTCCATACCAACCCCTTTGTTCTAAATTTTCGACAAAAAAATTATAAAAAATGCTAAAAATTCGTAAAAAGGGGTTTTTTTGGCCAAAAAATCCTCTGGCACAATCAGTTTTGTGATAAAATCATTATTTCGCCTTCAAATAGTCATGAAATTTTCGAAAATCCACTTTTCAAAACAAAAAATACTCATAACTCGACAAATAGGGAAGATAGAACGTTCTAGTCTTCACCAATCGATAGAGGGGACAATTTTACATATTTAAGTGAATTTTGAGTCTATATTTCCAAGGATTATGGGAGTTAGAAAAAATCAATTTGTATCGCAAAATATTTCCCCTTTGTTCTAAATTTTCGACAAAAAAATATAAAAAATGCTAAAAATTCGTAACGAGGGGTTTTTTTGGCCAAAAAATCGACTGGAACAATCAGTTTTGTGATAAAATCATTATTTCGCCTTCAAATAGAGTCATGAAATTTTCGAAAATCCACTTTTCAAAACAAAAAATCCTCATAACTCGACTAATAGGAAAGATAGAACGTTCTAGTCTTCACCAATCGATAGAGGGGACAATTTTACATATTTTAGTGAATTTTGAGTTGATATTGCCAAGGAATAAGGGAGTTAGAAAAAAGCAATTTGATTCGCAAAATATTTCCATACCAACCCCTTTGTTCTAAATTTTCGACAAAAAAATTATAAAAAATGCTAAAAATTCGTAAAAAGGGGTTTTTTTGGCCAAAAAATCCTCTGGCACAATCAGTTTTGTGATAAAATCATTATTTCGCCTTCAAATAGAATCATGAAATTTTCGAAAATCCACTTTCCAAAACAAAAATTACTCATAACTCGACTAATAGGAAAGATAGAACGTTCTAGTCTTCACCAATCGATAGAGGGGACAATTTTACATATATCAGTGAGCTTTGAGTCCATATTTCCAAGGATTATGGGAGTTGGAAAAAATCAATTTGTATCGCAAAATATTTCCATAGCTACCCCCTTTGTTCTAAATTTTCGACAAAAAAATTATAAAAAATGCTAAAAATTTGTAAAGAGGGTTTTTTTTGGCCAAAATATCAACTGGCACAATCAGTTTTGTGATAAAATCATTATTTCGCCTTCAAATAGAATCATGAAATTTTCGAAAATCCACTTTCCAAAACAAAAATTACTCATAACTTGACTAATAGGAAAGATAGAACGTTCTAGTCTTCACCAATCGATAGAGGGGACAATTTTACATATTTTAGTGAATTTTGAGTCTATATTTCCAAGGATTATGGGAGTTAGAAAAAATCAATTTGTATCGCAAAATATTTCCCCTTTGATCTAAATTTTCGACAAAAAAATTATAAAAAATGCTAAAAATTCGTAACGAGGGGTTTTTTTGGCCAAAAAATCGACTGGCACAATCAGTTTTGTGATAAAATCATTATTTCGCCTTCAAATAGAGTCATGAAATTTTCGAAAATCCACTTTTCAAAACAAAAATTACTCATAACTCGACAAATAGGGAAGATAGTACGTTCTAGTCTTCACCAATCGATAGAGGGGAAAATTTTACATATTTTAGTGAATTTTGAGTCCATATTTCCAAGGATTATGGGAGTTAGAAAAAATCAATTTGTATCGCAAAACATTTCCCCTTTGTTCTAAATTTTCGACAAAAAAATTATAAAAAATGCTAAAAATTTGTAACGAGGGGTTTTTTTGGCCAAAAAATCGACTGGAACAATCAGTTTTGTGATAAAATCATTATTTCGCCTTCAAATAGAGTCATGAAATTTTCGAAAATCCACTTTTCAAAACAAAAAATCCTCATAACTCGACTAATAGGAAAGATAGAACGTTCTAGTCTTCACCATTCGATAGAGGGGACAATTTTACATATTTGAGTGAATTTTGAGTCTATATTTTCAAGGATTATGGGAGTTAGATAAAATCAATTTGTATCGAAAAATATTTCCCCTTTGTTCTAAATTTTCGACAAAAAAATATAAAAAATGCTAAAAATTCGTAACGAAGGGTTTTTTTGGCCAAAAAATCGACTGGAACAATCAGTTTTGTGATAAAATCATTATTTCGCCTTCAAATAGAGTCATGAAATTTTCGAAAATCCACTTTTCAAAACAAAAAATACTCATAACTCGACAAATAGGAAAGATATAACGTTCTAGTCTTCACCAATCGATAGAGGGGACAATTTTACATATTTTAGTGAATTTTGAGTCTATATTTCCAAGGATTATGGGAGTTAGAACAAATCAATTTGTATCGCAAAATATTTCCCCTTTGATCTAAATTTTCGACAAAAAAATTATAAAGAATGCTAAAAATTCGTAACGAGGGGTTTTTTTTGGCCAAAAAATCGACTGGCACAATCAGTTTTGTGATAAAATCATTATTTCGCCTTCAAATAGAGTCATGAAATTTTCGAAAATCCACTTTCCAAAAAAAAATTACTCATAACTCGACTAATAGGAAAGATAGAACGTTCTAGTCTTCACCAATCGATAGAGGGGACAATTTTACATATTTAAGTGAATTTTGAGTCTATATTTCCAAGGATTATGGGAGTTAGAAAAAATCAATTTGTATCGCAAAATATTTCCCCTTTGATCTAAATTTTCGACAAAAAAATTATAAAAAATGCTAAAAATTCGTAACGAGGGTTTTTTTTGGCCAAAATATCAACTGGCACAATCAGTTTTGTGATAAAATCATTATTTCGCCTTCAAATAGAATCATGAAATTTTCGAAAATCCACTTTCCAAAACAAAAATTACTCATAACTCGACTAATAGGAAAGGTAGAACGTTCTAGTCTTCACCAATCGATAGAGGGGACAATTTTACATATTTAAGTGAATTTTGAGTCTATATTTCCAAGGATTATGGGAGTTAGAAAAAATCAATTTGTATCGCAAAATATTTCCCCTTTGTTCTAAATTTTCGACAAAAAAATATAAAAAATGCTAAAAATTCGTAACGAGGGTTTTTTTGGCCAAAAAATCGACTGGCACAATCAGTTTTGTGATAAAATCATTATTTCGCCTTCAAATAGAGTCATGAAATTTTCGAAAATCCACTTTTCAAAACAAAAAATACTCATAACTCGACAAATAGGAAAGATAGAACGTTCTTGTCTTCACCAATCGATAGAGGGGACAATTTTACATATTTTAGTGAATTTTGAGTACATATTTCCAAGGATTATGGGAGTTAGAAAAAATCAATTTGTATCGCAAAATATTTCCATAGCACCCCCTTTGTTCTAAATTTTCGACAAAAAAATTATAAAAAATGCTAAAAATTTGTAAAGAGGGTTTTTTTTGGCCAAAATATCGACTGGCACAATCAGTTTTGTGATAAAATCATTATTTCGCCTTCAAATAGAGTCATGACATTTTCGAAAATCCACTTTTCAAAACAAAAATTACTCATAACTCGACAAATAGGAAAGATAGAACGTTCTAGTCTTCACCAATCGATAGAGGGGACAATTTTACATATTTAAGTGAATTTTGAGTCTATATTTCCAAGGATTATGGGAGTTAGAAAAAATCAATTTGTATCGCAAAATATTTCCCCTTTGATCTAAATTTTCGACAAAAAAATTATAAAAAATGCTAAAAATTCGTAACGAGGGTTTTTTTTGGCCAAAATATCAACTGGCACAATCAGTTTTGTGATAAAATCATTATTTCGCCTTCAAATAGAATCATGAAATTTTCGAAAATCCACTTTCCAAAACAAAAATTACTCATAACTCGACTAATAGGAAAGATAGAACGTTCTAGTCTTCACCAATCGATAGAGGGGACAATTTTACATATTTAAGTGAATTTTGAGTCTATATTTCCAAGGATTATGGGAGTTAGAAAAAATCAATTTGTATCGCAAAATATTTCCCCTTTGTTCTAAATTTTCGACAAAAAAATATAAAAAATGCTAAAAATTCGTAACGAGGGGTTTTTTTGGCCAAAAAATCGACTGGAACAATCAGTTTTGTGATAAAATCATTATTTCGCCTTCAAATAGAGTCATGAAATTTTCGAAAATCCACTTTTCAAAACAAAAAATCCTCATAACTCGACTAATAGGAAAGATAGAACGTTCTAGTCTTCACCAATCGATAGAGGGGACAATTTTACATATTTTAGTGAATTTTGAGTTGATATTGCCAAGGAATAAGGGAGTTAGAAAAAAGCAATTTGATTCGCAAAATATTTCCATACCAACCCCTTTGTTCTAAATTTTCGACAAAAAAATTATAAAAAATGCTAAAAATTCGTAAAAAGGGGTTTTTTTGGCCAAAAAATCCTCTGGCACAATCAGTTTTGTGATAAAATCATTATTTCGCCTTCAAATAGAATCATGAAATTTTCGAAAATCCACTTTCCAAAACAAAAATTACTCATAACTCGACTAATAGGAAAGATAGAACGTTCTAGTCTTCACCAATCGATAGAGGGGACAATTTTACATATATTAGTGAGCTTTGAGTCCATATTTCCAAGGATTATGGGAGTTGGAAAAAATCAATTTGTATCGCAAAATATTTCCATAGCTACCCCCTTTGTTCTAAATTTTCGACAAAAAAATTATAAAAAATGCTAAAAATTTGTAAAGAGGGTTTTTTTTGGCCAAAATATCAACTGGCACAATCAGTTTTGTGATAAAATCATTATTTCGCCTTCAAATAGAATCATGAAATTTTCGAAAATCCACTTTCCAAAACAAAAATTACTCATAACTTGACTAATAGGAAAGATAGAACGTTCTAGTCTTCACCAATCGATAGAGGGGACAATTTTACATATTTTAGTGAATTTTGAGTCTATATTTCCAAGGATTATGGGAGTTAGAAAAAATCAATTTGTATCGCAAAATATTTCCCCTTTGATCTAAATTTTCGACAAAAAAATTATAAAAAATGCTAAAAATTCGTAACGAGGGGTTTTTTTGGCCAAAAAATCGACTGGCACAATCAGTTTTGTGATAAAATCATTATTTCGCCTTCAAATAGAGTCATGAAATTTTCGAAAATCCACTTTTCAAAACAAAAATTACTCATAACTCGACAAATAGGGAAGATAGTACGTTCTAGTCTTCACCAATCGATAGAGGGGAAAATTTTACATATTTTAGTGAATTTTGAGTCCATATTTCCAAGGATTATGGGAGTTAGAAAAAATCAATTTGTATCGCAAAACATTTCCCCTTTGTTCTAAATTTTCGACAAAAAAATTATAAAAAATGCTAAAAATTTGTAACGAGGGGTTTTTTTGGCCAAAAAATCGACTGGAACAATCAGTTTTGTGATAAAATCATTATTTCGCCTTCAAATAGAGTCATGAAATTTTCGAAAATCCACTTTTCAAAACAAAAAATCCTCATAACTCGACTAATAGGAAAGATAGAACGTTCTAGTCTTCACCATTCGATAGAGGGGACAATTTTACATATTTGAGTGAATTTTGAGTCTATATTTTCAAGGATTATGGGAGTTAGATAAAATCAATTTGTATCGAAAAATATTTCCCCTTTGTTCTAAATTTTCGACAAAAAAATATAAAAAATGCTAAAAATTCGTAACGAAGGGTTTTTTGGCCAAAAAATCGACTGGAACAATCAGTTTTGTGATAAAATCATTATTTCGCCTTCAAATAGAGTCATGAAATTTTCGAAAATCCACTTTTCAAAACAAAAAATACTCATAACTCGACAAATAGGAAAGATATAACGTTCTAGTCTTCACCAATCGATAGAGGGGACAATTTTACATATTTTAGTGAATTTTGAGTCTATATTTCCAAGGATTATGGGAGTTAGAACAAATCAATTTGTATCGCAAAATATTTCCCCTTTGATCTAAATTTTCGACAAAAAAATTATAAAAAATGCTAAAAATTCGTAACGAGGGGTTTTTTTGGCCAAAAAATCGACTGGCACAATCAGTTTTGTGATAAAATCATTATTTCGCCTTCAAATAGAGTCATGAAATTTTCGAAAATCCACTTTCCAAAACAAAAATTACTCATAACTCGACTAATAGGAAAGATAGAACGTTCTAGTCTTCACCAATCGATAGAGGGGACAATTTTACATATTTAAGTGAATTTTGAGTCTATATTTCCAAGGATTATGGGAGTTAGAAAAAATCAATTTGTATCGCAAAATATTTCCCCTTTGATCTAAATTTTCGACAAAAAAATTATAAAAAATGCTAAAAATTCGTAACGAGGGGTTTTTTTGGCCAAAATATCAACTGGCACAATCAGTTTTGTGATAAAATCATTATTTCGCCTTCAAATAGAATCATGAAATTTTCGAAAATCCACTTTTCAAAACAAAAATTACTCATAACTCGACTAATAGGAAAGATAGAACGTTCTAGTCTTCACCAATCGATAGAGGGGACAATTTTACATATTTAAGTGAATTTTGAGTCTATATTTCCAAGGATTATGGGAGTTAGAAAAAATCAATTTGTATCGCAAAATATTTCCATAGCACCCCCTTTGTTCTAAATTTTCGACAAAAAAATTATAAAAAATGCTAAAAATTCGTAACGAGGGTTTTTTTTGGCCAAAATATCGACTGGCACAATCAGTTTTGTGATAAAATCATTATTTCGCCTTCAAATAGAGTCATGACATTTTCGAAAATCCACTTTTCAAAACAAAAATTACTCATAACTCGACAAATAGGAAAGATAGAACGTTCTTGTCTTCACCAATCGATAGAGGGGACAATTTCACATATTTTAGTGAATTTTGAGTACATATTTCCAAGGATTATGGGAGTTAGAAAAAATCAATTTGTATCGCAAAATATTCCATCCCCTTTGTTCTAAATTTTCGACAAAAAAATTATAAAAAATGCTAAAAATTCGTAACGAGGGGTTTTTTTGGCCAAAATATCGACTGGCACAATCAGTTTTGTGATAAAATCATTATTTCGCCTTCAAATAGAGTCATGAAATTTTCGAAAATCCACTTTCCAAAACAAAAATTACTCATAACTCGACTAATAGGAAAGATAGAACGTTCTAGTCTTCACCAATCGATAGAGGGGACAATTTCACATATTTTAGTGAATTTTGAGTCTATATTTCCAAGGATTATGGGAGTTAGAAAAAATCAATTTGTATCGCAAAATATTTCCCCTTTGATCTAAATTTTCGACAAAAAAATTATAAAAAATGCTAAAAATTCGTAACGAGGGTTTTTTTTGGCCAAAATATCAACTGGCACAATCAGTTTTGTGATAAAATCATTATTTCGCCTTCAAATAGAATCATGAAATTTTCGAAAATCCACTTTCCAAAACAAAAATTACTCATAACTCGACTAATAGGAAAGATAGAACGTTCTAGTCTTCACCAATCGATAGAGGGGACAATTTTACATATTTAACTGAATTTTGAGTCTATATTTCCAAGGATTATGGGAGTTAGAAAAAATCAATTTGTATCGCAAAATATTTCCCCTTTGTTCTAAATTTTCGACAAAAAAATATAAAAAATGCTAAAAATTCGTAACGAGGGGTTTTTTTGGCCAAAAAATCGACTGGAACAATCAGTTTTGTGATAAAATCATTATTTCGCCTTCAAATAGAGTCATGAAATTTTCGAAAATCCACTTTTCAAACCAAAAAAGCCTCATAACTCGACTAATAGGAAAGATAGAACGTTCTAGTCTTCACCAATCGATAGAGGGGACAATTTTACATATTTTAGTGAATTTTGAGTTGATATTGCCAAGGAATAAGGGAGTTAGAAAAAAGCAATTTGATTCGCAAAATATTTCCATACCAACCCCTTTGTTCTAAATTTTCGACAAAAAAATTATAAAAAATGCTAAAAATTCGTAAAAAGGGGTTTTTTTGGCCAAAAAATCCTCTGGCACAATCAGTTTTGTGATAAAATCATTATTTCGCCTTCAAATAGAATCATGAAATTTTCGAAAATCCACTTTCCAAAACAAAAATTACTCATAACTCGACTAATAGGAAAGATAGAACGTTCTAGTCTTCACCAATCGATAGAGGGGACAATTTTACATATATTAGTGAGCTTTGAGTCCATATTTCCAAGGATTATGGGAGTTGGAAAAAATCAATTTGTATCGCAAAATATTTCCATAGCTACCCCCTTTGTTCTAAATTTTCGACAAAAAAATTGTAAAAAATGCTAAAAATTCGTAAAGAGGGGTTTTTTTGGCCAAAATATCGACTGGCACAATCTGTTTTGTGATAAAATCATTATTTCGCCTTCAAATAGAGTCATGAAATTTTCGAAAATCCACTTTTCAAAACAAAAAATACTCATAACTCGACAAATAGGAAAGATATAACGTTCTAGTCTTCACCAATCGATAGAGGGGACAATTTTACATATTTTAGTGAATTTTGAGTCTATATTTCCAAGGATTATGGGAGTTAGAACAAATCAATTTGTATCGCAAAATATTTCCCCTTTGATCTAAATTTTCGACAAAAAAATTATAAAAAATGCTAAAAATTCGTAACGAGGGGTTTTTTTGGCCAAAAAATCGACTGGCACAATCAGTTTTGTGATAAAATCATTATTTCGACTTCAAATAGAGTCATGAAATTTTCGAAAATCCACTTTCCAAAAAAAAATTACTCATAACTCGACTAATAGGAAAGATAGAACGTTCTAGTCTTCACCAATCGATAGAGGGGACAATTTTACATATTTTAGTGAATTTTGAGTCTATATTTCCAAGGATTATGGGAGTTAGAAAAAATCAATTTGTATCGCAAAATATTTCCCCTTTGATCTAAATTTTCGACAAAAAAATTATAAAAAATGCTAAAAATTCGTAACGAGGGTTTTTTTTGGCCAAAATATCAACTGGCACAATCAGTTTTGTGATAAAATCATTATTTCGCCTTCAAATAGAATCATGAAATTTTCGAAAATCCACTTTCCCAAACAAAAATTACTCATAACTCGACTAATAGGAAAGATAGAACGTTCTAGTCTTCACCAATCGATAGAGGGGACAATTTTACATATTTAAGTGAATTTTGAGTCTATATTTCCAAGGATTATGGGAGTTAGAAAAAATCAATTTGTATCGCAAAATATTTCCCCTTTGTTCTAAATTTTCGACAAAAAAATATAAAAAATGCTAAAAATTCGTAACGAGGGGTTTTTTGGCCAAAAAATCGACTGGAACAATCAGTTTTGTGATAAAATCATTATTTCGCCTTCAAATAGAGTCATGAAATTTTCGAAAATCCACTTTTCAAACCAAAAAAGCCTCATAACTCGACTAATAGGAAAGATAGAACGTTCTAGTCTTCACCAATCGATAGAGGGGACAATTTTACATATTTTAGTGAATTTTGAGTTGATATTGCCAAGGAATAAGGGAGTTAGAAAAAAGCAATTTGATTCGCAAAATATTTCCATACCAACCCCTTTGTTCTAAATTTTCGACAAAAAAATTATAAAAAATGCTAAAAATTCGTAAAAAGGGGTTTTTTTGGCCAAAAAATCCTCTGGCACAATCAGTTTTGTGATAAAATCATTATTTCGCCTTCAAATAGAATCATGAAATTTTCGAAAATCCACTTTCCAAAAAAAAATTACTCATAACTCGACTAATAGGAAAGATAGAACGTTCTAGTCTTCACCAATCGATAGAGGGGACAATTTTACATATATTAGTGAGCTTTGAGTCCATATTTCCAAGGATTATGGGAGTTGGAAAAAATCAATTTGTATCGCAAAATATTTCCATAGCTACCCCCTTTGTTCTAAATTTTCGACAAAAAAATTATAAAAAATGCTAAAAATTCGTAAAGAGGGGTTTTTTTGGCCAAAATATCGACTGGCACAATCTGTTTTGTGATAAAATCATTATTTCGCCTTCAAATAGAGTCATGAAATTTTCGAAAATCCACTTTCCAAAACAAAAATTACTCATAACTCGACTAATAGGAAAGATAGAACGTTCTAGTCTTCACCAATCGATAGAGGGGACAATTTTACCTATTTTAGTGAATTTTGAGTCTATATTTCCAAGGATTATGGGAGTTAGAAAAAATCAATTTGTATCGCAAAATATTTCCCCTTTGATCTAAATTTTCGACAAAAAAATTATAAAAAATGCTAAAAATTCGTAACGAGGGTTTTTTTTGGCCAAAATATCAACTGGCACAATCAGTTTTGTGATAAAATCATTATTTCGCCTTCAAATAGAATCATGAAATTTTCGAAAATCCACTTTCCAAAACAAAAATTACTCATAACTCGACTAATAGGAAAGATAGAACGTTCTAGTCTTCACCAATCGATAGAGGGGACAATTTTACATATATTAGTGAGCTTTGAGTCCATATTTCCAAGGATTATGGGAGTTGGAAAAAATCAATTTGTATCGCAAAATATTTCCATAGCTACCCCCTTTGTTCTAAATTTTCGACAAAAAAATTATAAAAAATGCTAAAAATTCGTAAAGAGGGGTTTTTTTGGCCAAAATATCGACTGGCACAATCTGTTTTGTGATAAAATCATTATTTCGCCTTCAAATAGAGTCATGAAATTTTCGAAAATCCACTTTTCAAAACAAAAAATACTCATAACTCGACAAATAGGAAAGATATAACGTTCTAGTCTTCACCAATCGATAGAGGGGACAATTTTACATATTTTAGTGAATTTTGAGTCTATATTTCCAAGGATTATGGGAGTTAGAACAAATCAATTTGTATCGCAAAATATTTCCCCTTTGATCTAAATTTTCGACAAAAAAATTATAAAAAATGCTAAAAATTCGTAACGAGGGGTTTTTTTGGCCAAAAAATCGACTGGCACAATCAGTTTTGTGATAAAATCATTATTTCGCCTTCAAATAGAGTCATGAAATTTTCGAAAATCCACTTTCCAAAACAAAAAATACTCATAACTCGACAAATAGGAAAGATGGAACGTTCTAGTCTTCACCAATCGATAGAGGGGACAATTTCACATATTTTAAAGAATTTTGAGTCCATATTTCCAAGGATTATGGGAGTTAGAAAAAATCAATTTGTATCGCAAAACATTTCCATAGCTACCCCCTTTGTTCTAAATTTTTGACAAAAAAATTATAAAAAATGCTAAAAATTTGTAAAGAGGGTTTTTTTTGGCCAAAATATCAACTGGCACAATCAGTTTTGTGATAAAATCATTATTTCGCCTTCAAATAGAATCATGAAATTTTCGAAAATCCACTTTCCAAAACAAAAATTACTCATAACTCGACAAATAGGGAAGATAGTACGTTCTAGTCTTCACCAATCGATAGAGGGGAAAATTTTACATATTTTAGTGAATTTTGAGTCCATATTTCCAAGGATTATGGGAGTTAGAAAAAATCAATTTGTATCGCAAAATATTTCCCCTTTGTTCTAAATTTTCGACAAAAAAATTATAAAAAATGCTAAAAATTTGTAACGAGGGGTTTTTTTGGCCAAAAAATCGACTGGAACAATCAGTTTTGTGATAAAATCATTATTTCGCCTTCAAATAGAGTCATGAAATTTTCGAAAATCCACTTTTCAAAACAAAAAATCCTCATAACTCGACTAATAGGAAAGATAGAACGTTCTAGTCTTCACCATTCGATAGAGGGGACAATTTTACATATTTGAGTGAATTTTGAGTCTATATTTTCAAGGATTATGGGACTTAGAAAAAATCAATTTGTATCGCAAAATATTTCCCCTTTGTTCTAAATTTTCGACAAAAAAATATAAAAAATGCTAAAAATTCGTAACGAAGGGTTTTTTTGGCCAAAAAATCGACTGGAACAATCAGTTTTGTGATAAAATCATTATTTCGCCTTCAAATAGAGTCATGAAATTTTCGAAAATCCACTTTTCAAAACAAAAAATCCTCATAACTCGACTAATAGGAAAGATAGAACGTTCTAGTCTTCACCAATCGATAGAGGGGACAATTTTACATATTTTAGTGAATTTTGAGTTGATATTGCCAAGGAATAAGGGAGTTAGAAAAAAGCAATTTGATTCGCAAAATATTTCCATACCAACCCCTTTGTTCTAAATTTTCGACAAAAAAATTATAAAAAATGCTAAAAATTCGTAAAAAGGGGTTTTT